>OX454267.1:33115208-33809145 GCA_949715065.1 Periphyllus acericola | reverse complement strand
CGTGCTCGTGATGTTTTACGATTTCGATCGTTCCCCGGTGACGTTCGGGATTGTTTCCGTTTTTTATTTCATTTTTCGTCCTAACCGTGTGCGCGCTCTAATCGCCTTATTGCGCGCGCGTACGACGATCGAACCGAGACCCGTTGTGGATAGTAATAATAATATATCGAAGGAATAGGGCGAGAAAGCCGTGGGTAAAAAAAAAAAAAAATAAAAAAGACACGATAAACAGTGGCGGAAGCAGCAGCAGCAGCAGCAGCAGAAACAACGGCAGCGTGTATATACGCGCAGTAATAACGAAAAATCAGCAGTCGTGTCACATTGCGTGCGCGCGCGTGAGGGACGCGCTGCGCAAGGGGGAGACGGCCGAGAGTGGGTTGTTGTTGATTTAATAAAGAGTGAAAAGGCACACGGCGCGTCGGGTTCGGCGATCCGTACGTATACGCGTATCCGCCGTAGGAACGGGGCGGGCCGCGAGTGCGTCGAGGCGGTGGAAAATATAAGGAAAAATAAAAAAATATATATAAGGGAACGGCGAGAATTCGGCTATTCAAAAGAAACCATGTACATATTTATATATATATATATATAGGTAGTAATGTGATTTCACGGTGTGCTGTCATGTTCACACCAAATATTAGGAATGGCCGGGGAGACCCGTCGACGACGAGGGGAAGTTTCGGGGTCCCGGGGGTGGACGAGAAGGGATCGACTGCGCGCGATACGCTGTGGAAATTGGCTTGTCAATAAACATGACACCGGGAAGGCGAATACGGAGGGCGGCGAACGAGTACACACACACACACACACACACACACACGCACATATATATTATACATACGTATATTTTATGTGCTCGTGACGTATATACACACACACACACACACTGCATGACCGTATATATATATATATGACAAAATGTGTGCGCGTGTGTATATATCAAACCTTGTGTCATCCGTACCGTAGACCGCTGTTCCTCTGTGATGTCACCGCGTTATGTATACACATACTCGTATGTATACGCGTAATATGCATATATTGTGTATATTATAACACATTGTGCACACACAATCAATCCGTTCTCTCAGCTCACCGCGCCGGCTCATCGTTCTGACGACATATCCTCCGGTTCCGGCTCGTATCTCTGTACCAGTGCGTATTATAGTATAATCACCATAAAATTATAACATTACGTCATAATGTCCGATCGAATCACCAGTGCGACATTTTTTTTTGTGCACAGCTTACTTCCAAAAAAAAAAAAAATCTATAAACGACACAGATTTTACCATCGATTTCTCTTGTCATTTGATTTTCAATACAGAATATTGCTAGAGCATTTAATCTTTATGGGCTCTTTGTCGGTCTTTGATAATTATTGATAACTGTTACATTTTTAGAAAATAACCATACACCTGTTTCACACGAACGCGCCAAACGACACGTAAAGCGTACCAAAAATCAAAAAAAATTTATCAAAAATATTTATCAATGTAATTTTAACAAATACCAAACACTTGATCCTATAGATCCTATCCGATACAATTTTCTTAAATTATATAAAAATGTCACTGTTTATTTTCGCCGGGACGACGACAGTAAACGTCAGTTTAGCTTTTTCAGTAGTTTTGTTATCTATAACCAACACTCGTATGGCGGCATCGTAGACAATTTAATTATAAAATTGGTAGTGTCATCTCTACGAGTCAAAAGTGTACCAAATTATAGTCAGAATTGATAGCTGTAATGGTACCATCAATAGTATAATAGCTAGTTGAAATTTTTTAATATTACAATGTATTATGTATGCTGTTAATGTAGCTTAAGTATATCGTTTCGGGCAATTGCTAAAATCTTAAGATCTAGATTATTAGGTGTCAAATGTGATTTTTATAATTAAACAAATTAAAAAATGGAGTAATTAATTGTCAGTTTAGTCGTTTATTAGTAAACAACATTTACAACTTATATATAGGTATAACATTTTGATACAATTTCAATATTGTGTAAAAAGATTACAGCCCGAATTGCCTCGATCAGCTCCAAAATAGTGTCATTAAAGCTTAATTTTTTAACACATATGAGTATTCCACGGCTGTAGAGAAAAAATCCAGTTCGAAGTGCATGCATTACACACGTCGATGGTTTGTCCGATAGTTTTCAGTAATAGAAAATAATAATTTCGGAGCTTTGTAACAGCACTGGTTTAATCCGACGAATATTAGTTTCTATCACTTATTTCATAAACTTTTATATATTTTATTTTCAAATATAGTTACGTGATAGAATGCTTATTTCAAATCAATTATGTCCTACGGGAGAGGGAAAATTATTAAATTGATTTCAATTGATTTATGTATATATATATAAATATATATTCCAACACATTATGAGCAGAATAATCATATGATGTAAATATGTATTTAGCTCTATACTTTTGGAGATTAAAACATTTTTTTAATATAATAGCAAACAAATATAATAGATATTTGTTTCTAACTATTTTTCATATACTAATGTGTGTTTTAATTTCCAAAAGTATAAACGGTATGTTAATTAACTGAAAAGTAAGTCACCATATAGCTCATGATCTAGTTCAAACATTTAAACAGAGCTTTTTTTTAATGAAATATTTGAGGTATGACATATCATTAACGAAGATGATTTAAAAAAAAAATTACGTTGAATGATTTTTTTAAAACCATCTTAACAGATAGGCCAAAACTCAAATAATAATAAAAAAAAAACACTTTTCAAATGTTCGTGCTAGACCATAAGACGTACAACAGCGACCCGCTTTTCAATGAATTAGCATACACTACTCATATTAATTTTTCTATTCATTACCGCGTGGATATATATTTATGTATTGATATATAAATCAACCGAAATCAACAAAATGATTTGCTCCCGAGTGGAACATAATTGATTTGAACCCGAAGCGGTACATGGTCGTCAATTGCGTTCGGGGATATGATATATGTTATACCGACCATGTCCCAGGAGGTTTAAACATCTTAGTTTTATTTTGTATGTGACCCGAGATACAAAACAAAATTAAGATGTTTAAACCTTCGAGGACATGGTCGGTACACATTGTCTCGTACCACCGAATTCGTACCTACGTGCGAAGGACCAGATGAAAACTATCGGACTCGGTTTCTGCGGCGCGCCGTGAAAAAACGTGTTTGAGCGAACGGCACATACACCTTATACGGGACGACGTAGCGCGAAATCGAGTGGCCGCAAAGCGCTCACGCTCACGTTCACGGCCGGAGCGTTTTTGGCGGAGGCCGCGGGTACCGGGGTCGGACGGTCCCGCCGCAACGGGAGCTTGACGAGGACGCGATCGCGGCGGTCACTCGGCAGCCGGCCCGCTTCCATCATGCAGCTGTTGTACGTGGGAACCATGTACTTGATGTTCGTGTACGCGGCCGGTCCGCCGGTCCGCTCGAACATGGCCACCGTGGCCTCGCACAGCTGGGCCAGGTCGTAGTCGACGAGCACGTTCAGCCCGTCGTTGGCCTTGACCTTCAGCGGCCGCCGGCCGTGCAGGTACGCGTTGATCGGCTGCAGCAGCTGCTTGTAGTGCGGCACGAGCGCGGTGGCCACGCGTCCGATCGCGGTCATCTTCTGCAGCGTGCGCAGCGCGCGCACCATGGTCGGCCAGTCGCGCGGCCCCTCGTCCATGGCCTTGCGCAGCGCCGTCACCGTCTGCGGCAGGGCGGCCAGCACGCGGTCGCCGCCCGCCGCGTCGTGGTCCAGCATCTCCCACAGGCCGAGCGTGGCGCACGTGAGATGCCGCCGGAGACGTTCGCGCAGACCGTCGGCCATTATCGGCATGTACTTCGCGTAGTCCACGGTCTCCAGCGGCACGCGCCACTCGATCCGCTGCTGGCCGCGCACCTCGGTAAGCGGAAAGTCGAGCCGGATTAAGTTCACCACGAACGGGGACGCCGGGGCCGTTGTAAATTTCGGGATCGCCACTGCCGTCTTGGCCACCAGCTTGACCATCGGCTTGGCCACCGGCTTGATCGGCGCATTGGCAACTGGCTTGATCGGAGCCCTGACCACCGGCTTGATCGGAGCCCTGACCACCGGCTTGATCGGAGCCCTGACCACCGGCTTGATCGGTGCCTTGACCGCCGGCTTGATTGTTGGTGCCTTGACCACCGGCTTGATCGGTGCTCTGGCCACCGGCACTATCGGCGCCTTCGCCATCGGCTTGATCGGTGCTCTGGCCACCGGCATTAGAGGCGGCCTTGCCACCGGCTTCATCGGCGCTCTGGCCACCGGCATTATTGGCGGCTTCACCACCGGCTTCATCGGCGCTTTCAGCACAGGCTTCATTGGCGTCCTCGCCACCGGTATCATCGGTACCTTTGCCACCGGCGTGATCGCCGTCCTGGCTACCGGCTTGGTCACCATCTTCACTACCGGCCTGGTCACCTTGCTTGCCATCGTGTTCTTCGGTTTTGATCCAAACATGATACAAATATTAGAGTATATGAAATTTTAATATTACAATAAATTTCCGGTTCCCTAGGATCGTTTTCTTTTTCCTTCGACTGACGATTGTACCGCGTTGTTATATTTGAAACTATGGCGACCAATGACAATGTTTCCGTACGTAACTACACGTCTCTCGCTGTGTTTATATTGTAAATATAGCATATAATTGTGTTCGGTCAGAATGCGGTAATTAAGTACATAAATAGCTTATACGATGTGATAATATAGTATTATGTTAAACGCGTAATTGCAGTCATGGCGAGACCAACGTTTACGAATGGGACGGTTACGAACACAACAAAAATAAATAAATAAAAAAATAACAGATTACAGAATAAATATTTTATATTTACCCGTCGCTGCCGTGTCAGTTTTAACACGGACAACCCAGTAATGTTGAACAAAAAAAAAATATTGTTGACTTGGTATTATACCATTTCATTTTAATATTATATCGTTTTTAATCGTGACCAATTCACCGGATATCGCTAAAAAGTATGTCAAGCCGCAGCTTTCGTTGCATACGCGAGTACGTTCAAGAAAACCGTTTTTAAATAGCATCTACACTTCCGAAATAACCTTATCTATTGTTCTACAAATATTTTTTTAACGATCCGACATGAGCTCGTCGGTTCTAACATTTACCACGACTGAAACAGTATAGGTCTGACACTACGCTATACGATACCCGGGGGTCCGGGGAACTGTCTTCATCTCAACGAGTAAAGATGATGATTATTCTACAACAATAATTATTCATGATCAACGTAGACATACGGTATGGTTTTGTATCCGCAGGGCGTGCGGTGCCGAAAACTATTGGACCATTAAGTTTAGCAGCGTCAAGTGTACTCAGTGATGTCTCGATTATAAAGGTTATTTCAAACATTGTACTCGAAAGTAAACGAAAAAGTTGTTCGTCTTGAAAAAAACCGATCAATCAGAAGTTTATTTTATCGCTCGAATATTTTAAAATGTTAATAGTCCCTTTCCGATTTAAATATTTCTTAATTCTAAAGGAAATCAGATCACGTGGAACACAATTTGAAATGGCCTGATGGATAAACGATCGGATTTATTTTAAATTTTTATGTAATTTAATGTGCCGTATTCATCACGTGTAGCGCAGCCGACAATACTTACAAGCATTCTGATCGATTCGTTTTGTAATTAAAAGATAATTTTTGTTTCTATAGTTACACGTGACATTAATAAACGACCGCTTCGTTCCAAATTAGTTGCGTACTGGAAGTTTGGAATTTCGGTAACATTTTACAACTATTTTTCACGGGGGGTCGAGAGGAAAAGTTATTATTATTTCTTTTTCTTTTATAGTAATTACAATATTTCAAAGGTTAAACTGCAGACTCGTAGAGGGTCTCGATAAATCAATCTATTAATTTGCGGGATAAAGAGAATGCGATTTTTCAACTTGTAATTATTATTAAATATTGTAAAGAAACGCACAGCAAAAAGAGAACTATTAATAATCCTTTACATTTTTTTAATTTAACACTGAAAACAATCACGTTTGATCTTAAAATGTTTTTTTTTTAATTTGTTTTACACGATAAAATGATGTATTGTACGCCGCAAGTTGATGTATCTCATTGTGAAAATGTTTCATTTGCTTTCTCGACAGATTTGGAATGGTATCAAGCATTGATCAAAACCACTATGCCAGATATCGAAAATGATTTTTATACTTCGCTTCTTGGTGTATAAAAAATAAAGGGCACTGTTCACCTTTTGGGCACAGGTAAATCCTATTTCAGCTATATAGTTCTTGATCGTGTAAATAGTTTATAATACGTATATCGTACGTATAAAACATCTACTGAAAATCGTTAGCTTCATAAAATCGGTGAGTTTGACAGTCAAAAATATTTGCAGTAAACCATCAACTAGTAATTCAATAAATAACTTCCTGAAAGCAACACCTATAGTGTCCTAGACAAAAATTTTTATTAGGAACATTTCCTTTTTTCGGTGATCGGAGGAAATCCGTCTTTTGGTCGAAATCTTGTTGACAGACAAAAAAAAATCACGTCAATTAAACATTAAACAATACATTCATTGCTGTGCCCGGATCCTAAAGTAGAACAACATAGAAGACTTGATTTTTGATAAATATGATTATTGGTTTAGTGTGGAACGTATGAGTGTAAATCATTGTACCAGCTGTTCGAGAGAAAACATACGCGTCGCACAATCACATGTGGAATACGACGTGTCCTTTCAATTTTAAATCGTAAATATTTACAAAAAAATATGTCACAAAATATGCTGTCTAGTACAGGTATAATAGTGGTCTAAGCAGTGATATAAGTATCTCGTGGTCGGACGACGAAATAACGTCGAATATTATGTTTATTAATCGAGCCAGCGACATGTTTTCCATAACATCGTACGAACGATGCGTTATTACTCATTATAATACGATAGAGGGTTACGTGTATAGAGGACAACTCGTTGTTATTTTCATATACAACAGCAGAAGTATGTTTGTTATAATAACGCGTCCGATCCTTCCCCTCACTCACTTTTATGGTTATTAAGTTTTTGAGTTCAGTGGCGTACAGATAAGTTATTATAATATTATATACTTGTAATGATAATAATAATAATAATGAGCGTTTAACGTGTTCAGAGAAGGAGCCAGAGAGAGAGAGAAACGTCGCCCGAATCGAACACCGAGACACAATCAACCCTTACGATAATATTACTATTTATATTCACCATTATACGCTATTAATGGCACCGCCGCTGCTGCGACGTACGATATAATATACCCTACCGCATGTAATTACAGGCTCGTCGCTCAGTGCAACTGTGTAACACGTAAAACATTATGTTGCACACGAACGGGGTGCACAACGTGGTAAGTACCATGTGTGTGACGTACAACAATAATCGTTATACGTCACAATAGGGCAATCTACCGGGGACTGGCGCGCGAGTCGAAGTCGAAAACCAACGCGGGTGTATCCGATAGAACGCGACGTCGTAGTACACGGTTAAATGTTAAAATTGTAAAAAACGCGACCGGTCGGGCACACGACGCCAAAGTGTAACGACAAAGGATTAACATAAGTCTCGACCGCCCGAACGGGGACCGGCAGGACTCCCCGGAGGATACCTCGGACGATAACGCGCGCGCGCGCGTATAATACGAGTATGTATATTAAAGGGTGTACCTATAATAATAACAATAATGGTATTACAATGCGAACGGAGGACGAAAAAAAAATGAAATGCATTTAAGACTACGAGACGATGGCTCTCTTATGGCCGTTGTTAAGCGCGGGAAACGGGTGTAAAAAAAAAAAAACAACATGATTTGTCACGGGTAATAAGCGCGATTTAATTTATTTTTATACTCGCACGCTGGGCGGTTTTTATCTCTTTGTATGGATATTATTTTTTTTCCCAAAAGTACGGCGGGGGCGGCGACGTAGGGCTTAGGGAAACGCGGTGCCGCCGCCGGGTCATATCGCGTCATACGCGGAACGGTTATCCGAAAGAAAAAAAATTCCGCTACATTAAGCTCTCCGAAACGGGCGCATAATGTATGTTAATGACGAGCCACTTGTATTTTCCGAGACATTTGTTTCTGTCGTTCGGCTCTCTCACGCAGTTTGATGGTCGGTTGATTTTACGGTCGTGTTTTGCGTCGAACGGGGGCGCGCCGCACTTTCCCGGACACGAGTGCGGGCGCGGAGGACGGGAAAAAAAATAATAATACACGCGCACACATACACACGCGAACAAATATATATATAAATCGGAAAATTACATAAGGGGTTCAATACGTCAGTTCAGCAGCCGCCGACTCGATATTGCGGAATGAGACAAGTTGCAAAGTATTTTTCCTTATTTTTCTTTTCTTTTTCTTTTTTTTCGCTCTTCTGGACCGTCCAGATGAGGTGGACGGGGGTGGGGTCGGATGATTTATGAAAGTCGTATATGGAACCCTATACGCGAGGTCACAGGACACCCGACGGTCGTGAAAAATGAATCATTATATTACGCAGTGCCGATAAGGGAAACTATATTCGGGATGTAATGACATAATATATAACACTGCAGGAAACGAGATTTACTGGAAAATATAACATAATATCGGATAATATCGACTTAACTATAGGTTCTCGAGTGGCCGAGGGTTGAAAAGAAATGATACCGCGGTGGCCGAAGCGAGTGATTCTCGCATACTGTCGGTCACCCGGGTACGGTGATGTCACCGCTGGTTCGCGGCGAGGATTGATAATTTGATTACAACTTGAAAGCGCTAACGGTCTCGCGCGCAAAAGTTACGCCAACGCATAATTACGATGTTGATGTACACAACAGTATTACACCATCACGTGGCTAAAAGGTTCGAAAACCCTCGATCGCGTAAGTTACATGGTTGTGATCGCGAATTGTGCAACTTTATTATTGTAAACATTATTATCGGCATACTACCGTACCGTGGGGGTCGTTTCACCGTTTAATTCTTTCTGTCGTTAATTTAGTGTAGACTGCGAATTTTCGATATTTTCCAAGGCAATCCCGATGAAAATAAAACACCCACCCCGCGATATTACACCCCGCGGTGAAATAAACGCAGCAGTCGGCTACGGTTGTTTTTTTTTCAACTTTGAACTTCGACTGTTACGCGAAGTATCCACAAATTATGTGCTCGAAAAATGTCCTCGTAGAACACTCTATTAATTAGTGAAACCGAAATAAAATCGTTCCGCAGTTACCGAGAAAACCGTGCATAGACGCGTCAAAGGAAAGGACTCAACTATACACTATATGCAGACGGTGTTGGTGAAACTATGTCACGGTATCAAGCTCATAGGATTTCAGCCCATTGAAATATGATTAGAAATTTCTACTTCTCTTTCCAAAAATAAATCATTATAGTGAACATAATTTTACTTTACGTATAGCATTTTAAAATAATGCGTGTTCATATATAAATATGTTATAGCTAGGGAACGGATTTGAATGCAAATTGCATTTTTTTCTGAATGCCCGAAAACATTGGTTTCCAAGCAAAAAGTTCATTTCATACATCAAGGAATTAAAAAATGTAACTTTTATTTTGCATTTTTTGACATTTTTAGTGCATTTTTATGATTTTTAAGTCATTTTTTCAACATCTTTTCAACATTCATACTAAAAAAAATAAAAATGCCTAATATGTTTTATGTTACGAAATTACCAAATTATTGTTGACCCGCATTAAGGTAAAGATAAGATAAGCTATTTATCTAAATTGTACAGAAGATAATTGAGAGTTAATTTATTAAAGTTTTATTCTATTTAAATATTATTTATCAGATTTTTCATAGTAATGTGTTTTTTTTATAAGTTTTAAATTCAAAATTGTGTTTTTATTGAATATAAATACATTTTTAAAGTTTTTTAGGGCATTTTTTTAGTGCATTTTTTGATGTTAAAGCATTTTTTTAAGGCATTAAATCGTATTTTTTTAAGGCATTTTTCTTGTTTTTTAGAGCATTTAAATCCGTTCCCTAGTTATAGCAAACAATGTACAGTACAGATTATGGTAACGGTAAATAGCTGAATTTGATATGTGTACCTACTTTTGAAATATTCCATACTGATACGGTGCGGGCGTCTGATCGATAAAAATTAAAAATTTCGTTTTTAGACGGTTCGCTGTCCCTGCCCTATATGTGTACACTGATGGATAAATGATAACGCGCAACGATTAACGATCGCTATTATGATTTATGAATGTAGTTTTTCGTATACAACCGAAATCGCTTGTTATTTTTTAATCGTCGCGCGACAACAAAATATTATTAAATCTATTTAATGCAGTACTCGACAATGCAGCAGTGATTGTGTTCGTTAACAGTTTTAAGGTTTCGAAACTTTTCAGGCGCACCACTACGTATACCTGTACAATCAACAAGTAAAATATAGTTTTCGTATTTACATACTATATATTTGCATTGGAATATACGTGTGTTTATGTATTACACACGCACACATTATGTAATATATAAACTGACGCGGTAATGCGGTATCCTTTGAAGCACGACGCGATGGGGAAGAGCCAAGAGGGATTGTGTATTACGCAACAATACGGTCATCTATACTTCGTGGAGGTGGTATATACGTACGGCGGCAAAACGAGGGACGGACACAGATGTGCAATTTTAATGAGCTTTCAATTAGGGTCCGCGTTACACCCCAACGGTCAGCGAGACAAAAGCTCTACGTCTGTTGTTCCGCAATCGCATGCGCGGGATGTAAACCTTATGTGCAGTACAATGCACGCCATTATTACTGCAGAACTTGGCCGTATGCTGTTGTACGAATAATAAATCGTACGAGTATATTACGATTTCATAGTACTTCGGAGTGTTTGATCATTTTTAGCGTATTTTTGGACCGATCGCAACCAATCGCACTGCGCGTGGCAAAGACCACTGATGCGCATCCCGTTGTCGTTGTCCGATTAAATGCGGAGGTATAATATTATATTGTCACTATATTATTATTTATAATTATCCCGTTCGATAACGCGAGATTATTTACGACGCGAAGTGTATAAATGTATAACGACATCGGCAAAATATTTATTGCATAGTACCGCGTTTACGACGATGACGAAGACCACGGTTGGCCGAAAGCAATTTTTTTTCGACGGACGATTCTCCGATTTTTCATCGAATTTCTTCGCCATAACGTTAAAAATCTAAATTGTTAGTTTTTTATGGTAGTGTTCCTTTTTTTTTATTTCAAACGTCGAGCAATCGCGCATAGTTACCTATATTATTTTAGTTTACGCGGAGAAAACTCGGATACTCACGCGATCGTGTTGTAATAGGATTCGCGTTTTTAATAGAAATATCTAAAATGATTTCGGAATAATTGACTTTTCGAAAGAATCCCGTTACATTCGTATCGCCGTACAATACTACGTTATCCGATGTATAGACAAACGTGATAGGACACCTGTTAAGTTTATGCAAATATATTGTCAAATTCATGATAAGTTATGAATGTATACGAAAATAAATACAATATCATTATTTCAGCTGACGTTGGATTGCGTTTCCGAGAAATAATTTGCATACCCTATTTTTCCTCATCGACAAACGCTGACTATTAACTGTTTCATTTCGTATATTTTTCTCGGAAATCATAAACTTGAACGTTACTTTAACAATAACCATTTGTGTCAGTGTGCGTAAAAAAACACTGATACAGGTATAACACCGTACACCCGTACACAGGGCGTCCCACGCCGATTTATTAACTGTGATGTCTTCTGCGTCCATAAAGGATATTCGAATACTGTTAATATGTAATTAAAGAATACGGTTGTCAATTTAAAACATAAATTAAATTTTTTCGGTAGTGGATTGAAAAACAAAAATTTGAATTTAAAAATTGAATTGGACCAAGTTTTCCATGAAAATCGGAATCATTCGCTTGTGCAGACTACTTGATTTCACACTTTCAACTCGCAGAAAAATTGTTATCATTAGGGCTAGGATAGTATAGGATTTTTCATTTTTTTTTTAGGATTTACAGGACATAGCTTTTCAAGCACAAAATGTGATTTGGTCTTATACGAGTCCAAATATATAGTTTTTATTTTGCTTTTTTTTGCATTTTTTGTACTTTTATGGATTAAGGGTCATTTTGAAGCATTTTTAGGTCATTTTTTTCAATTTTACGGTCATTTTTTATACTTTTTCATTTACACTAGATGTTCTCGATAAAAGTTTTGAATTTGTAACAGAAATAATTTCATATTCAATATTTCAATTATAGAGATAGTGTGTTAATACTCGCTATCGATAATAAAACCACGTATATTTTACAACAATAATCTTCGATACCGCGAGTTATTTTTTCGTTAAATTAGATGACAGTGGTGTGGAGTACCTACGTATGGTCCAATGCAACAATACAATTTAAACGTAATTTTCAAAATAAAAAAAATATACATATATATTTTTTATTTTATAGTATTTTTTGTTGTTTATTTCAGAAAATTTCAAGGTGTTAATTTTGTGCCAAAATATTAATTAATAAATAATAATTAACAATTATAATGCAATTTCATAATATTTTAAAATCATTTTTTATTTTTTGGGCATTTTTTAAGGTCATTTTCTTAGGTTTTTTGGGTCATTAAAATCCTAGCCCTAGTTATCATCATCATTCGTACATTGTTTTCGTGTGCTTATCGCCGATCAGTTTCGCGTGAGTTCATAAACATACATTTCGATATAGACACGGCTTTGCTGATGATACGAATATCGATACGATATTATATTTGGTACCTGTGCCGATAAATTAAAATATATAAATCGACGTTCATTTCGTATTATCAGGACATGCTGCAGCGATGAGGTATGAAATCGAGATTTTAATCCCTTGCGGCCTTGCGACGACGGTTGATACGGTTTCCGTATGCGGTTTGTTCGCGTCGCCGCCGTCGTCGGTGGCCGACAAAGGACACGTGGTGCGCGGCGGTAAACCCATCCCATCATATGATTATTATTATACCGATCTCTATTACCTGTACGCGCGGCGTTGTAACATCGCTCGGACGCCGTACAGTCGGTCGGTATAAAAATAATAATAATAATAATAATAATAACGACGATATATACTGTCGCGGCGTACCCGTAACGCAATACGTATGCGTGCACGGTACGATATAATATTGTGTAGGGTCGATCGGTGCGTCGGGCGACAAAAATCGGATATTTACGATTGGCGATAATCCGTCCACAAAACACGACCGTATCTCTGGGAAACGATGGTAATCGTAAATGAATTCAATTAGCGGCGGCGTGTTTTCGGCGGTCGGCTAAAATAAAGTGAAGGGAATAAAAAAATAAACGTTCGTATATTGCATTACACGTATTTACGGCGTATAATAATAATATTAAATACGCATGTATATATATATATATATGTGTATGTATTGAACATGACGCGCCTGCGAACGTATGTTGATTATAATATACACGGGTATGTGTGTGAACCGCTCGCGTACAACCCGGTAATAGGTAATAACATTATAACGTCGGATTACGGTCGCAGCGTGAGACGGAGTGAGGCGGCGGCGGCGGCGGCGGCGGGGTCGGCCGTCGTCGGGAGACCGACAAAACTGCTGCGTGATGGCCGAATAAACATGTCAGATTGTCAACCCCGTCGTCGTCGTCTCGTCCCTGGGCGGACGAAAATGCGTCTCCCCCACCCGTCCCCCGCACCGTGACAAATATCGTGTATATACACGGGACCGTGTAGTGTATATAATAATAATACCTATGTAGTGATAATAAAATAAAACGCGTTTAATTAAAAGGCGGTTTTTTTCTCTCGTTCTTTTTCGTCGCCGTCGTTTATTTTTTATTCTTATGCTCTACCCGTCTCCCGTTCTTTTCTTCACCTCTCCTCGTTTTGAGGTTCATCTTTTGCTGCCGCCGACGGCGCCGCTAAGTCACCACACACACACACACACACGCATAGAATATATAGTAGTATACATATATACGCATATAAATCGTGCGTATAATGCGCATACCCCTGCACCGTGGTAATAACCGTACACGGGCTTGTGTGTTTGTTTGTGTGTGCGTGTACTCGTATGTGCGAGTGTGTGTGTGCGCGCGTCACATAACGTATCGGAAAATATTGTGAACGCACGTCGGTATACCAGTAATAATAATAATAATAATAATACACGTAATTAGGTTTCACTACGTATATTATTCTTCTTCTACTGCCTCGTCCGAGATGAAAACTGCATCGATGCCGTGCGGTGTTTCCATCGTGTACAATAATATTAAATTTATGTATTTGCTTCTCTCTCCCTCTCTCTCTATTTCTCTCTACGTATATTCGCGCAAGCGGGTGGTCCGACGACGGCGCTTAAATATACATTTATATATAACATGTATACACGTCGTATTATGTTCCATTCGTTTTACGTCTTGTCACCGAGGAAATGCCATCACGACGGGGTGATCGGTAACGACGAGTCATGCGAACTCGATGGTCAAACACGTTACGTCTATTACGATATTATATTATGGTATACCCGAGGTAGGAAGTTAAGCGCACAGTTGTATGCGTGGATACACACCAAAAGGCACGCATACTATGGTATAATTTGAACACACCCGCAATGCACGGGTTATAGTACGTGATCGTGTAGTGCGTAAACATAATACATGTTTGTGCGATATCAAAAGTACGTAACAAATATTCACGTGAACTCTGAGTAACGCATGCGATCCGCTATCATAACGGCCGGTACTCGACGCTATATGAAAACAATTCTGTACACACAATATTATGTTTATATTGACACTCCGCAGTATTATTTTCCAAGAATATTTTTACTAAAAAAGGGGTGTAAATTCGGTTTACGTGGGTCGGTGGCTGGTTGTTCAGTATGACGAATACTTCAACAAAATAATATTTAATAATGTAAAACGGGGTGTTATGATTGATTTGTCGATAGCGGAATCGCGGATGACAAATCGACGCTGATCATAAACACATCAAGATTTATTATTATTATAACTTTAAGTTTTCAAAGTATGTACTTTTTACTTCTTATACTTAATCCGTACAGCGCTGGCTGGTACGAATTATTTATAAACTGTTATATTTTGATTCATTCGCGTTCTTACACTACACAGTAAGTAATATAATAAATATAATACCACGTAAGTATATATATATATATATATGATTTTTAATCAAAATAGCATTATTTAAACTCATCATTTCGATTTATTTTTTTAGTAAATTATACAGTTTTGAATTTTTCAACGTTACAGAATCGATTACCGTTCTCATCACGTGAACAACATCACAATAATAATAGTATATATAATAAGTAATAACCGTTGTGATGATGCCTGCCGGTGGAAGATGCAGATAAGCGTAATACATTGTTACGCAAGTCTTGAGCTGCGTTGTTTCCTTTTGGTATTTTCTCGCAACATTATTATCTAAATATTTCGATGGCGCATTGTAAAAATACAATCAAAAGCGAATCTCTTATAACATTTTAGTTCATCCGAATATACGTTAATAAGGTTTTCGAATATGTTCGTTTCAATGAACTCTGTTGTTCGGCAAAAAGAGTTCACCGATCAAAAACAGAATAAAACTTATTCTCCCTCGTATACGAAAAATTGCAATTTTATAATGCGAAATCTCATAGTATCGGTATACGATATTAAATCGACGTTCTTGTGAAACATAAAAAAACAAACCACGTCGTTATGAACATCAAATTACTCGAATGACCGCTCGAAGTTTCACGGTTGACGCCTAACGAGTAATATTTTATACATTTTTTTTTTAATACAACAGAATTGTGCGTGGTTCAATATTATTTTTCGAGAAATTTGCATTTAATATTATTATTACTTTTTAACTTATATTGGTTTATTTTATTTATTTTATAGTTTGGTACACGCATATATAACTCGACGACATGTTACAGCGTGTATCTAGATCTCATAAAATTATCGTTTTTTTTTTTTCTATAGCGAGTCATCAACTTCGAATGTCCACGCATTTCAAGTGGTGCGATACAGAGTAAACTTGTTTGAGTGGTTTTGGAATCTTATTAAAACAGATCTGAGAATACGAAATTATGCGATTACGACCATAATAAAAACACGGAATAGTATTAATTTTAAGT
Source organism: Periphyllus acericola (assembly GCA_949715065.1). Classification (NCBI taxonomy): domain Eukaryota; kingdom Metazoa; phylum Arthropoda; class Insecta; order Hemiptera; family Aphididae; genus Periphyllus; species Periphyllus acericola. Next base: position 33,792,917 of record OX454267.1, on the reverse strand, counting down.
ATAAAAAGTTGTATCAGCTGTATCATCATTCTATTCTGTATAATATTCACGTATTATAATATTATACAGCCATAATTACACGTGGCTCTCGCCTCAGACAAAGGCTTCGTATTAATAGTTGTTTGATTTATTAAAACGTTATGACACGTGTTCGCGTTCCGTATGTCCTAAGAGCAATTAACTAAATTTAATTCAAACATGACCAAACATTGAATACCATAAATAAACCAAAGCAAGGTGATTGAAAGTATAAACTTTACAAAATGAATACTTTTTGCACATTTTCCGGGATTGGTAGGAACAAATATTTTATATAATACGTCGTGTACAAATAATTTTTTTTTATGAATCTTTGTTTTAAAAATCAGCTTCGACTATGGGGTAGTAATTTAACTATACGAGTAAATTAATGTTTGCTATCATTTGGAATTATTTAAATTAAAAAGTCAGTCTGTGGTTCAAGAAGGAAATTATAGAATGAATAATAGGAATTGTTTGTGAAGAGAGTATAGGGAGTTAAATGTCATATTACAAGATTTTATTTAGGTGAGTAGTGGTTAATATATTGTGAATACAGTTAGAACAATTTTACGTACAAATGTTTAAAAAAAAATATGCTTTTATAATTGTTAAACTGTACCCGGTGAAAATATAGTATTTTATTTTATGAGATTTACTAAAGTTTTCCCGTTGATTTAAACCAGTTAGGCTTAAACCAGTGGCTTATAATATTTGAAATCTGATTAAAAGTTCTTATAATTATAATACTACTCCGTATATAGGTACAGTACTTAATAATGTTACATTTGTGTGATTAATTAAAATTAAAAAGACATACAATTATAGTATTGATTTTGCTAATGACACGGTTACAATGTATATACGTATATAATATTATATTATACATTATTACGTGGTACATACACACACGATGATTTCTCAATTTTTATTGTATTGCGATTTGCGTTGGCAAGCCATATTCTTATTTTTTTCTCTTTTATTACACAAGGTCATACTGTACATCAAACCCTTAATCATGTCATCATTATCATTTAAAAATGAAACGGATCATCCGTTGATCATATTGTATCATCTCGATTTAATATTGTATTTCGAACGGACATACAATTTAACCAAAAACTTGATAGATGTTTTAATATTATTTCATGCTCATCGTGTTAATTTGACGAACAAGTGTACTAAATAACAATATTATAAACATGCATGTTTTGCCTTTATCTTTTTCGTACACAAGACCAATAATAGTGTCTTTGATAAAATAAAGTATTCATTTGAACACAGCATTATACATTATTTTGTATAAATTGAGCACGCACTTAGAAAAATAAAAAATGGTAAATGATGAAAAGTGGAGTAAACCCCAAATTCTGTGCAGGTTACACTTTTAAAACTCCACGGTAGGTTAGATGCATTATACTATTCCCTCGCCCGTCACCGGACTATGTATTGTTTGTCGTGGAACGTTGGAGCAGTAGTTCTGGTATAGGTACGCTGTTTTTAAACTGTGTAATAGGGAAAACCAATATTACAAGGAAGTAGCTGCGATGGATAGAGACAAGTGGAAAGCCATCAAACTCATTTAACCAATCCAAGGATTGAAAAAAAGAAAGGAAAAATGCATTCGCACGGTTAAGGCAAACGGTCGCTACGCGGTTAGTCCGAAATAATAACCAGAGTACGAACGTGTGCCTATTACCGCGGCGGCGTGGTATACCGTGCAAAGGGCTCGGGGCGGAGGCGAGGTGCGACAACGGTGTTCGCGTCGTGAAGGATCGAGAGTCTTGGAGCGCTCGTATTGTTTTCGGTTTATATTTGACGCGAGCACGTCGCGAACAGTGTACGGGAGGCGGTCGTCCGTCGGGGGACGTCGGTCGGTGCTGAGGGGTGAGATATTATTACGCTTCCACGTGACGCCACCGCCACCGTCGTCGGTGCGTGTAGTGTGCATATAATGATGACGGGGCGGGTTGCGCGCGTATAGCGTGTGGCGCGGCCGGGCGTGCGGGCCCGGCGTACCGTGAACCGGCGTCTGTGGCTAATTCGCCGTGAACGCACGGAGAGCAGGTCTCCTCGCCGGCGGCGTGGCGGGCGTGTCTCCTTGGATACAAGCTCGCCGGGGCTTTTGACATCGGTCTGGAAATACCTGTCGGCAGGTGAAAGAGTTCCAATTGATTTCCCGTCAGGAACCCGTCCTCGTCGACCCCCACCGTGGACTCATGTGCGTCTGTGTCCGTGAATGGGGTGAGATCGCAACACCTACATAGACATCGTCGTGGTCGCGCACAATAAGCAAATATGGTGCGAATAAGCACGAATTATTTTTTCTACCTTATAAATGGTAAACCATTCGTGGTAGATGGCAAGTTCGAAAATTACTTCAGCGTGTCTAGTCAGTTCTTGTTACTCAGCTAGTAGGTCACGACAACACTTGCACTTAAGTCACCTTCCAGGGTCACCGGGAACCGGGAAGGAACTATCAGATCGATGATTAGAGGGATTGGATGGTTTTGCAGACGGGAGTGGAATCTTTTTTGAGTTTCAGCGCATTGTTGGATAAGAGGGATGGAGAGACCTTGGTGGATTTAATGGTTGGAGACAATTTTATAATTTAAAAAAAAAAAAATTTGTCAACTCTATAATTTTATGTTTGGAAAGCTAAAATGATAAAACCTATTATTACCATTATTTATTCGTCTACATTTTATAAGAACTCACTACAGCTTGTCACCGTGGTCGAGATGGTCATAGAGAAATGCTTAAACTCATATTTTTCGTCGTCATTTGGTAGCAAACACAAAACAAATATTTCGATACGAATAACAAATCATTTTTATAACATATCGCGTTTCAATATTAATACAGTTCCCGTACTGAAATCACGCCAAATAAGGCGATAGGGGAGGTAAATCTGATCCCTACCATGACCCTCGTATACAACCCCGTGTCCGTGTGCGTGTTCGAGCGACAAAGAATCGGACGGAGGGTTGATGGACAAAAACGTCGTGGTAAATAATATAATAAATTTATAACACATTGTAGGAACGCATTGTGCGGAGGAAATATTAAATAATATAATATAATATATATATATATATATTATACGCCGGTCGATATATAGTAATAACGACGAGACGAAAGGCCCTCTCGAACGTGTCCGGTCAGTTTTCCAGGTGGACCGGTAGCTGACAAATTGCGTTTCTTTGTCCACGCGAACCCTCAAAACCGTCCACCCCTATGCGCGCCGCGCGTACACGCATAACACACTCTGCAGGCCGGGGTCGAGTCTCTCGAACGGTTTGTGTGCGTGCGTGATGAGAGCGTTTTTTTTTTTCATTTTTATTGTGATCTCGGCGGTATAATATATTTTATTAACGTTTTACATTCTAGCGGTCGTTGACAACGATTGTTGTCGCGTCGGTTTGAATGCGCTTCGAGACTGCAGTTGTGGGCAAAAACGCTTTCTATAGGAACCATAATAATGCGCCTATTTCGTACTCGCGCGTATTTCTCTATCGAATCAATAATTTATTATTATTATTATTATTATAGCCATCGTTTTCCACGAGAATTCCAAAGAATCAAAGGCGCGCATTGTCAGCGGCTGACACAATACGTCGGGCGCGGATCGCGCACTGCAGCGGTCGCGTCGCCCGCGACAAGGCACCCCCTCTGCGAGGCCCCGAACAGAAGCTGGCCGAAAGTAATACCGCGACGGCCGCGAACACGTCGGCCACGGGGGCGTATTATTGTTACAGCAACAATAATAATATTAACATTCGGTGAACACATTTCTTGTCCAGGTCGTAGCGTGTTCGTTATTATCGCGAGACTTCGCCCCTTGTGCACGCGATGATACCGCGCCGCCGACGAGTTAAGATTTAATGGACATTTTCGCCCTCCGCAGCCCCCATTCATCGAAATCGAATTTCACTTCAAACGCGCGCAACGCACGCACAATACTCGAGAAACCGTCGTCGGTATAGAATATTGCAACAGACGTACGAGTACATAATAGCGGTAACGGCGGACATCCTGTTCGTTTGTGTGAAACTCGTTTGGCACGTAAACATATAATAACAATAATAATTCGATAGTATCATAATACTGCAATATGTTATCGCGGTGTTCAATGGAACTGTGCAGCACGGTGCACGGTATATGTTGCAGTATATAACTACAGGACGATAACCGTTTGCGAGGATCGATTCGACGTTTTGTACCGAAACGGCCGATATATTTTCACGATATTATACTATGATAGAAGTCAGAGATATTGTTGAAAGTCACCTGTTTAGTAATTATACGTTTTCCTTGTCTTCTTTTTTGTCCAATCTATTTGTTCAAGAGTGGCACACTCTTCGGAGCGACATCCAAGTGCACGAGTGACAGCTGCTTAAGTATTGCTTAACCGCGGTTTAAGTTATTCTAGTACGTTAATATAAGGGTTTTCGATCTTTATTATGTTAGTGACGAGAAATATTTAGTGTAGTTATTTATAAATATTTTCCAGGGATCAGAAGTAACGGCCTAGGAAAAGAGGTCTCGGGACCGAGATAATTGGAGGATTTATAGGTAACGATGGTGAAACTATTATACAGTTGTGATATGATGACGACAAAGCATAATTTTTACGTGCGGTAAATATAAAATTATAATACTTTTGATGTCCGAACAATTAAAACGTCTAAACTATAAAACTGTCAGAAATTAAAGTTTCAAAAAGCAATGAGAAATAAAATATACAAACATTAAACGATTTCATAAACTATTGTTTAGGCTCGAAAACAGACTAATATATTTATATTTATTTTAAAAGAACAGTGCCCTAACCAAAAGGAAATAATTTTTAACGAATTTAAAATTAATTCAGGTTGAAGCATCATAACAAACTAAAGCTATAAAAAATGAGTTCCCCTTGCCACCTGTTGAATGTTAGAATTACCATCGGCAATCTGTATCATTTTATTATTCATTTGTCACGGAGGTTAACGTTTTCAGTTGTATCATTGAAATTACATATACATTAAAACCGAAATGTTTACTACACATACGTAGTAAGTTCATGATAATCAAAATAACACGTATAACTGCAACATACGCGTATAACTATACTAATACTGTTATATTACGATATTTTATATTATCTCAAGAAAAAACAAAACGCATTAGTTAAATTAACAAAACAAAACGTATATTTTAGAATTTAATGAAAATTTACTCAAACAGACCAACTTTACTAAAAAATATTGGAGTATAAAAACCACTATATTTTCGTTTAATTACGTAACTATAAAAATAAATGTTGGTAGTTTTATTTGTTCTGCAATTGTGAATTATTATTCGTACACTTTTCTTTGTTTGTATTGCACACGCATTGTCCAAATAATTTCTTTGCCGTGCATAAAATAGTATTTCATTAAAAAAAATAGTTTTCATAACTCGAATTCAATTGATTTATTTGTTTAATAACGAATTAAAAATTAACTATGCTTTATTTAAAACCGCGTCAATCTGAATATTTAAGAATAATCTGACCGAAAAATTGAATCAAATAAACCGTACCTTTGCAGATGATACATTTTTATTTAACTGTAGACGAACGAAATCATAGTATTTATTTAATTTAACTGGTCGCAATAATAACACTGTATTTACCTACGTTACGAGTGAAAAGTCAAACCGTTCCAAGTAGAGTGTAGAATGTAGACGAACGTAAAATCATAGTATTTATTTAATTTAACAGGTCGCAATATAACACTGTATCTACCTACGTTACGAGTGAAAAGTCAAACCGTCCCCTATGTAATACGGAGTGGAGGAAGTAATTATTATAAACTTTCATTCGATCTTACAAATAAATCCGTACATACAAGTTACCTGTATATAGAAAATATAATAATAAGTAATAACGAATCGATTTAGAGCCCCGGTGTGTAATTCACTACTGCAGATAATATTAAGCGCATTGCATTCTTTCCGGTGTCGACAATTCGTTTGCCAACTCGACCGTCTTGATTAATGTTCGGATTTGTTTTGTCTTTTCTCGTTTTTTAACCAGGCGCGTAAGTCGCCCGTATAAATTATCAACACACAACGGTTTTTTTTATTTTTTTATTTCGCGTTTGTAGATTTGCATTCGCGAGGGAGCGAAAAAAGTATTAACAATCTTTTCTGCGTTGTTTCCTTAACGAAACCCTTTTGTCACGGTCGCGAACCAGACGATAATTATTTTACCCCTATATACGTATATATAAGTACACACGTATATAGGTGGTATTCTCGAGGAAAACCCGAACGGGGTGTGCGGCGACGCAACGGTTTAACGCGACGGACGGGGGCGGGTAGATAAAGGGTTAGGTGGCACGCAATTTATCAGCCATTGCAGGGTTTTGAGCGATTAAAACACGAGCCGGCAACAACAACAGACGTGAGACGGTAGACGAGGACCGGAGCGGTAGGTGCCGCGCGCGGAGAAAAGAGAACGAACGATACGTGGCGGCGGAGTGAGTGGCTGCGCGGCGCACGAGTGAAAATGCTGATGGGTTCTAATCCTTCCGCCAGGCTTTTGTCTCTTTCTCCCGGCCGACCGTCCTCCGCACCTACACACGCGCGCGCACTCACATTTATATGTATAGATATATGAATATTTATACGCCATTCGTCGGGCTTAAGTGTCTTTAAACATTTCGTCGTCGTCGCGTGTACTTAGCGCGTACTTTCGTGTCCCCCGCTGCATAACTACGTTCCCGGCTTGCGCGCGCGCCCGTTTTAATCCGCGGAAGCCCTAATTTCGGCTGGCAAACTCGAAGTCGCAATCCTTTAGCCAGCCGCCACTATACCGCGCGCCAGTCACTTGCCGCTAAAACGCTTCCGGTCGTGCGTCGAAATGATGCGAAGGAAAGGAAAGGATATGGGGGAAGAAAAGAAAAAAAAGGTGAGCGAGTTGAGGACCTGCGTGTACCTCCAAGCGTCTGCTCGGATAACCAGCTACTGCGCCACACAAAGGTTCTGACGGGTTGCGTAATGCACACGTATAAAATATACACGCGGCGCTCATCTTATGTTTACCCATTACGCACTATATCCGAACAAGACTGAAGCCCACGGAGGACAAACCCGTCTCTTATATTATACACCGTCGATAGTGTATAAATGTTATTAAGTCGACGGACGTGTTGGCGCATACGAAACCCTACGTACACGCCTATACGAATTTGTATAATACCACAGTAATACCTCCTTATAACGGGCCCCCTGTAAGACGGAAGTTTGGTCAGTTTTTTGCTTGAATGAACCAGGTATACCTAATAAAAGTTTTCAAATGTTGTCACAATGTCTGAGTTGTTGGAATAATAACCACAGAATCTCGAAATCGAACAAACGTCAATAATAATTGTTATTCTAAATGTTATAACTAATGTGTGATAAAAACAAATACATATGTGATACATTAAATGAAAAAAGTATTTAGTGTTTTTGCAGCCAAAAATGATTTTGGTTTCGATTCAATTTTTTGTTTTTCTTTCTCCCACAAACGGGAACTCCTTGATAACGGTGAAATAAATTACGAGCGATTCCGTTATAAAGAGGTTTATTTACGCTGCACACACGATCTTACACGTGTATAGGGTTTTCACTTATCTACTGTAGTATTCGCGCATTGTTTATTCAACGAGATCGCCTTACCCGCGTAGCGCCGACGCACACTATCGGACCGTTCAACGTGTACCGCGCATTTACATAATATATTTTCTAACTAATCCGATTTCCCCGAGTTGTCCGCGTTTCGTCCCGGCCTCGGGCCCACACCGACGTCCGGCGACGGGTCTCACGACGGGGGCGAAAAACAGCCACGAGTGTCACATGTGATCCCCGACCGCGCACGTATGTATATAAGCTGTACACACGGTTTTCCCGTACGTATAATTTATTCGTTGTCGTCATCGTCGTATTGAAATCTCCATTGAGACTACTCCCACGTGCACCGGGTATTACGAAAACGTACAGTGCCCTGCCGTACCGTGTACGTATACACTCGTATGTACAGAAGCATCGACGTAAAAGCACCCGCGTGCGTGCGAGACAAGCTTCTTGGGTAATTCTCTCGGTCACGGACGGTTCAAAGGGAATTTTAAACGTGACCTGTTTTTCTAAAGCATCCTGTTTTTTTCAACTCGACGAACGCAACGGGGGTAGGGGGAAACGTGAACCGTAACGCTGTATAATGACCCTCGTGACGTAACATATGTATGTATAGTAGGTACGCCGTATACTTCATCATGATTTCATCATCCCCCGCGAGATTACGCATTAGAACACTACGCGTTCGCAAGTATTTCGTCGTAAACTGCGAACGGCTGTGTTGACTTTCCATGTCGTAAACACTCAAACAAGTGCAGTGTCGCATTCCATAATAGTTTTAACAATAATTATTGCGGCATATAATGTGCTGTTTGATGAACGAAATATTTTCAACTCTTATACGAACTGCAGTGAGGGGGTTTTTCATTTACGCGTTCGCACGTTATTATCCATCTGTTGTGTAACTTTTGTATGCGTGTAAATAATATATGTTCCTGTGTTACTGTAATTACATTGTTATCGTTACGTCTACGGATAATAATGTTGTCGAATTCAACTTTAATGGTTTTTATCTAATATAACTTTAAACAATAGTGTGCATCAAACCTCAGATATTTTTACTGCGATAAGTACAATCGCTCTATTTTATAAGTTATGATAAACACGATGCTTAAAACATTGCCTTTAAATTTATATTGCCGAAGAATTTCATTTGTTAAAACAGTATAATCTTTCACTTGGAAGTTTTCGGAGGGAAAATGTTAGGATGCATATTTGATAGCAAATTCCTTAACGTAAACTATGTAAAAAAAAAACGATAAAGTCCGGTTATTTTATATTCTGAGAAAAACGGTAACCTTCTGTATTTATTATGGTATTTTCTTAATTATACTATCGACTCACGATCTTGGGTCCATCCAAATATCCAAAAGTTGCATTCTGTACACATTGAATCTGTGAAAACCTCATACACTCTGTGATATTATCAAGTACATCAAACTGTTGTAACTTTCAGCAGTCTTGTATGAACTGTTAAAAGCAAAAAAAAAAAACATTATAATAAAATACCAAAAATGGGCGCAAACAGTTGTAGATTTTAAAATCTTAACTCTTAAGTCATATAAGATTTTAATAGACCTTATACAAAAATAATAATATTGGTTTAATTATTTTTTATTCTCGAAAGGTTATCTTTTGAAATTAACAGTTTAGAAAAACAAGATTCATATAAAATAGTGTTATTAAAATTATCTCGCTTTTTACAGCATGGCTTATAATTTTATTTTTGAAGGATAAATAATAATAATATTTTAAACCAAATACTGCAATGTAACCAAAACATTCTGAGGTAATTATTTAATAAAACATTTTATTTTCCAACTTCTTGCAACTGATTAGAGGACGATTATTTCCGCACGAAATAGTTACACGTCCGTAATGGACATTCACCGTACGACATGAAAAAGGAACAAAAAAAACCTGTCGTATTAAATTGGAAACGCGAGGGGAATGACACCGATATTATATCCACAACTATAAAAACGTATTTCACGGCGGCGCGCGTGCAGAAACTGAAAGCGATGAGTAGAGGAATAAAAAAACGAACGAGCGTCACAAATTCGGTATACATTCGTCATCGGCAACCCTTTTTTTGAATGGAATTCTGATTGCATTGTCAACACTTCGAGTGTCCGGTGTGAAGAGGTGTGGGGGAGGGGGATGTTAGGAAACTACCGAAAGTAAAGAAGGTAAAAAAATCGAAAAAATAAAATCAATACCCGTCCGATACATGTGCGTATTATAGTTGTACACGAGCACCACCACCGGCACCGTTACAACTGGTGAGCAAATATATATAAACAGCGGCGTAGAATTTGCCGTACACATATTATACGTATATATTATCATTATTATTATTATTATTATTATATGTATAAGAGTAGTGTTGCTAACGACAAGGCCAGAAGGCGCGTTACGCACATGTTACCGCGGGAGCTTGAACGCGACTGCTCCGCGGACCGCGCTCTAGGGCGGAGTGGTGGTGGGGAACCGTGTGCGGCAGCCGGCAGGACTAGGTGCAGGGACGTGTGCAGGAGCGAGCAGCGAGTGGTGCGGTAGCGGGATCACGGAGGGCAGGACGAGGCGTAGAGTCGGCATTATTGAATTAGACGCCGGCGTTGTATGTGTGTGTGTGTGTGTGTGTGGAGACCGACCCGGGGACGTGTAGTGCGCGTGGAATCTAATTTGCTCTCCGGGGCCACGGGCGTCATTTGTACGGATTAGGGGTGAGCGGCTAGCGGCGGGTTAGTACGGGTAGATATCGGCCGCGGGGATACTATACATAGTATTATACTCGCCGCCGCCGTACGAGGATATTACGCGCGCACACCGACGTACATACGTAATATGTGAGTAAACGCGCGTTCGCACCAACCCTTTGCACGACCTCGGACGTCCCCGCGGCTAACCTCCGTCCGACACTGCAGTCCGACACGAGCGCTCCTCTTTTTGACCGATTACTTTATTACAGCGAGTGTATAATAATACGCAGTTCAATTAATAACATAGATTCTGGTTTTGTCCATTGTCCTCAATGTCTATAATCAAACATATTGTTTCTAGATTGAAAATCCTGTTTCGGATGACGATGGAAGCTCCGTAAATCTAAATAACGAAGAAATAATAATAATAATAAAGTTGATAGCTAAGGCTGGGATTTCGATGAACTTTACATTATTTTCTAAAGCTTTCTGCAGTGGGCTGCTCGAATCTATCAAATTCGTACTGTTGAATGAGAATATGAAAGTGTACCTTGCATACTCCAACAATACTTTAAGGTTATTTTCTTTAATTCTTAGAGTATTTTAGGGCTTTAAGTACATTTTTACAGTTATTGGATCCAAAACTCGAGTTTCAAATTTTATTTTAAAATCTTTACACACTTACGTGATTTTGATATAAACGTCATCCACTATCAAGGTAACTCGTGTACTGTTATCCGATAATAGTAGGTTGTATTTGACCAAACTTTTTTTTCTACATTTTTTAAAATATATTATTAATACCCAATATATAAATTCATTAATTTAGTGTACTATTTAAAAAAATTACAGAAAATAATCATTTTTAGGGTCTTACAGGGAATCAAATCCCTAGTCCTAACGTGTTGCACATCAGTCACACATACGTTGTTGAGATTGGTGATAGAGCGAACAAGAGCTTAGATCAACGTTTCTCCATTATATTAACGATATAGGAAATCCGCCCGGAACAATTAACATAACATTATCTAAGTCTGCGCAGAGTCTAGAACGCGTGGGGGGGGGGGTGTTTCCGATTTGTTTGCATACGCCGTAGCAACCGTACTAAATATACCATCGAACCAAAACGCAACGAGTAATATACGCATTATCTACATCGGTGAGTAGAGAAAAAAATAATGGTGCCCATTTACGTTTATAAAAACGTATAGGAACTTAGCCCTCAGCGATCCTCTAATGGTTAATTATATGAATTGTTTATTTAACTTGACAGTAATATATTTCCGAATAAATTACTCTATGTGTCATCACTAGTTGATATACACAGAGATGTTGATAAGTACTGTATAAATGCACGGAACTCTAAATGGCATCAAGTAACTGAGAACAAATGAAGAGAAATAAAACACTTAGTCGTACCCTGACCAAAACCCAATAGCTTTAACAGAAAAGATGAAATCATACTATACAGACTCAGAATTGGTCACACGAGGATACCTGATGGGAAAAACTGAGCCACCGATATGCCCTTCATGCAACACAGATCTCACAGTAAAACACATAGTCATCCACTGTCCTTTTTTCTCAGCTGCCAGAAAAGCTTGCCAAATTCCAGACAGTTTTTATTAAGCGTTAGGACTTTATTCTAACACAAAAAAAAAAAATTATAATGTTCACCAGAAAAAATGAAATGTATGCCTTAATATAAGATAATCTAAATGAATGTAAATATGTATATAATGTAATGTAAGCTAATAACCTTGTTGTTGATGCTGAATAGAGATAAAAAACTAGATAAATATATTTCCGCTCGACGGCGATTACGGTGTAGGAAGGATGAAATGTGCACGGGAAAAATTCAATCGTATTGCACAACCTGTGATAACGTTTATGACATAATAATATTACGTGTTTGGGACTACATTATTGTAGCGAATCCACCCCCCCCAAGAACGGTGTGCACTGAGCTACTATTATTATCATCATGATCATCACCATCGTCGTCGTCGTCGTCGTCGTTATTGGCGGTCCGAAAACGGTTTTCCGAAACAAATGACCTGCAACGTGTAAGCCCGCGCTCGGGTGTGTGTGTTTGTTGTGTACTGTATACGACCCGGAATTCCGGACCTGGGGTGAGTGCGTTATGCGTGCACGTACATGTATTAAACGCACGTTGGGGCCCGCGCGGCGTTTGACAAATGCGGTACGCGCGCATTCCGAAATCGCGGCCCCGAAATCGTCGCGCGTATTACACGCCACCGCTGCGGTGAAATATCGTCGGAGTAGTCCTGCGCATGAAATGGAATTATAAAACGTCGTCGGTCGCGTTTCCCGATACGTGCCAGTGTCTCCCAAATCCCTGTCTTCCGACGGGCCTATCTTGTCCGGACGGAGACGGTCGGCGTTGGTCAAATTCGACCGGTCGGTTACTCGGGAAATTCGATAATCGATATCCTGCGAAGACCCAATAATTTTGTTACGTCCCCATGACGGTGGAACAACGGACGAGAAAATACAAATATGCGAAACTCTACTTAAAACACACCGGTTCCTCGATCATGTACTTAAATATATTTGTGCCCCATTTACAAAAAGTCGGGATGTGGGCGCCAGCGAGACGGAATGGGCTAATTTTTCTCGGGTTTCGGATTTCGGTTCGAACGATGGTTTCAAATTTTTCCCGGTCACCTCAACTTTAAAAGCCGTGCTAAAACTCGTCTTCACTATACTTGCTATAATAATATGTCGCACAATATGTAGAACATATTGGATATTGTTTTTATACGAATTTTATAATGTACACTATCAATCATATTCCATACATATTACACAACTTATGTAACATCAATTGTATCCTTTATCACGGCGCATCATGTAAAACTCGGAGTACAAATAATTAATGAATAAAGCGAATTTCTTTAAAACCATAATACAGTATAGCCATATTATTATACACTAATAATGTATAGTTCGTTTTAAATCTCATATTCTCATCTAATAATCGTTATCGAATAAGAAAATCACACATCTAATAATTAAAGTGTTTTCGATGTTTTGCGATTTAAGATTGTTTGAAGTCTGTATGGGGCTCACTGTCCAGTAAACAAAAACAACTGCAGGCCAAAGCTCAAAGGCTGAAGATTGCACCGGCTCAGTTTGTCATTAAAGTCAAACTGACTGCACTAGGTAAATCGTGGTTTTGTAATACCTATATAGGCTATAACAGTCACAGATCAAAAATTCGTGCATGCAAACTAACACGCCTGTTAATTGATTTTCAGACGACTCGAATCTGTCCAAGGAATGGACTTACGGCAGAACGAGGAGAAAAGATAATCAGCTGACAGTACACAGCATAACCATATGACTAGTTCGAATTTCAAGAGGGTCGATGATGCTTAATTTTTTTTTTTTATAGTCATACACAATCTTAAATACATTTTTTTCACATACACGTTTCTAAAATGTTCATGCGATATTTTTTAATGCATTTTATTCGTGTACGTGTTCTTCCATTTTTTTTCTGTTTCATACCATTACTAAAGATACTATAATACCCACTTCATTGTTGTACGCGTATAGTTTTTATTTTTTTTTTGCGATTGTTGTATCGCGCATTTTTACCATGTTTTGTTAACAACAATTAATAAAACCACAAACATTTGTGTACCACGACTGATACTGTGGGTGAACAGTTATTATATTCATACATTTGAAAACGATTGGCAATAAATCAATTTATTTTTGTAAAAAAAATTAAGAAAAAGGTGGAAACGGCACGTAGTGATATGACTTATGAGTTTAAGACCCGAGCGGTCTCTTATATAAGTAGGTAAATACGCTTGAAGTTGTACAACTTCAGAGATTGTACGAAAACTGGTGTATTCAACGTGTAGTATAGTCGTTGGCGGAAATGGTCAATTCGTCGTGGTATAATCTAAGAAAATTAAACGTATACGTAATATATTGTATCACTAATTTATATACAGCAGTCTCATAATGTGCATTACAAATAATCACTTCCTACGAGTATAAGTAAGAATGATATATTAGTTCAATAACACGTGTTAGTTATTACTTATTACGAATAGAGGTGCATACTATAACGTATTTTATTTAAATATTGATATTTTTATTTGGAACGCCACGGTAACGTTGACTTCCTTGATTGGTAAGTGAAAAATGAAACCAATACATTCCTTTTCTCACTCAGAATCTAAAATATAATTATATATACAAGGTGAAATAAGACATGCCTTTTTTGGCAGTAGAAATGCTTAAGTTTGAATTTTTTTTTTTCAATGTTCAAGCTACTATTAAAAAACTATATTTTCCACAATGTTAAGACTCAACTGAGTAGATACTAGATTTTTTTTTTTTTAATTAAATTAAATTAAATACATAATATCTTTTTTTGATATTGATTTAATTTCGTGGGTTCTCGGTAAGTAAAATTACACGTTTGAATTCAACGAAGATTTTTTAACCAATTTTAAAGATAATACAATACGCAGCATAGTGAGTTATTTATTTATTATACTTCTACGGTTCGATGAACGGCAGCCTGCAGGCCCTCTCTACTTTGTTCAATTTCCAGTTTCGCGAATGTAAAAGACTATATTATAATTACGTTTGCACGCGACCATTTTCTATTTTCGCGCACCGAACCCGATAGGACCTTTAAAAGAATTAATATACCGCCGCCGCCGCCGCCGCCCGTTCACGACACGTGTTATCCTTTTGTCCGATCGATGGTACAACGTCGCGCGTACGTCTCATTTGCTATCCTTTTTATTCGTCCCTCCCCCGCACGTAGTCTCCTCCATCGACACCGTCGTTACAACACCAGTCGACGCGTTTAAAATTTGCAACGGCGCGAAGAAAAAGAAACGGATTTTTTTTTCTTGGTTTTTTTTTTCCATTTTATTTGTTTATTTTTTATTTATTTCAACCCCCGCGAATTATTTCGCAAAGTGTTCACACAATAATATAGTGTTATTCCGTTTAAAGTCGAAACGAAGGAGGCGGGAAGACGAAAACATTATTCAGCCTCTCTGCGAGTGCCGTTTATATTCCCGTCCCGATTGTCGTCGTATACTCTCCCCCGCAAACTTTCTACTGCAACAGCTTGCAAACGGTTTGTTAAAAAAAAAAAAGAAAAAAACGAATATTATTTCTGATAGTTTTGGCGAGTGAGACAATAGAAAGCACCGCATTGCCACCGCGACCTTTTCGGCGGTGATTATTTAACGATTTGCTGCAGACTCCATATACTCGTATTATTTCGCTCGTCAAATGAACACACGACTGCAGCATTCAATATTTTGTGTGAAAAACGTCCAAAGTATACAGAATGAGGTATCTATATTGTTATTAAACATTTATAAAACAGATGATCGCAGTATCGCACGGTATGACGTGAAAAATTATGTTTAATTTAAAATTTCCTATGAATCAAAATAATTAAAAATTAAAAGTGAAATTTAAAATCAATTGGTTTTTTTTTCCTGAAGCTGTAATTTGAAAATAATCACCTAAGTCATTTATATAAAAAAAAAAAACACGTGAATTAGGTGAATCAATTGTAATTAATGATGGATAATCGGTGATGGCGGAAAACTTTAGTTATTAAAGAATTGTTATTATTTTTGAAGGGAAAATACCATTCAAATTGTAATTAATTAATCATGAAAATTCGTAATAAATCACAAATTATACATGGGTCTGTAATAAACCCAAATTGAAGTTTATGAAGCTAAACGCTTCATTTATGCATATTTTCTAAACTAATTTGAAATTACAAGTAAATACAAGAAAGGGTTAAAGATCTTAAATAATTTCGAAAACTTTTAAATCCTTTAGTACTATCCTAACTATCCTCACTTTGAAAGTATTTTTACCAAAGTTTTCTTCCAGCGTGTCTCCTTTGTTTTAACAAAAGTTGAGTGTTATAAACTCTATATACATGGAATACACCTTATTAAATACGTTAAATAGAATTAACCTAATTGCCTGATGTCTATCATTCATAAACGTCAGTATAAGCTCGGTTCACAATTAATTTTGTTTTTAAATTTCACTTTTCTTAAAATATTTCGTAGAGTATATCATGTTCCTCGACTCTGTAGTTATTGAAGAGTAAATTATAACCTTCTTTTTGTATTAATGTGATTATTGAAGTGAAGATATTTGTACGACTGTTACATTTAATAACTTATAGCTCTTATTTATAAACATTATACGATAATGTTTATAACAGATAAACATGTTTTTTGATTCAAATCAGATTTGAAAAAGCATAGCTTACTGTTCCCTTGTACTGGAACAGAGTCGTACCTATAACAATCTGTGATCAACAACTTTAGTATTTTCGTAATTATAGTGTACCATCGCTTACAGAAATTGTGCAAAATGTTCGTTGTTCAATTTTCTTGATAATATATTATGATGTTATAATGTATTGATGGTTTCAACGTAGTTTCAAACGTTTGAACATAAATAATCTATTGAAGGTGAAACAGACTGAAAACATTTCTGCGAGAGGAAAACTTCATCAGTGTTCTTCGTTTTCATTACGGCCAATGTATGTATACAGTTTACTTTCGGTTGTCGTCAAATATAGTAATACTGTAACTCGGAGACGGTTTTCAATACATTTTGGTCGTATATTATTTTGATGTATACTCGTATACTCTATAGTATATTTATCATTGTACAGTTTTAATTAGTCTGTCTTCTTTCAATTCGCTCTATCTTGTATGATTGAAGCGCTAAGAAAACATTCAAACGTGCATAAAACACACTCGTATACCTTTTATCAAGATTGTCGTCGAATGTTCTTTGAGTCCATCGCACAACAATACAGGGTGTGTCTCACCAGAATATACACGCGACCGATATCTCCCGTGTTAATAGAGATGGTAAAATTCTGTTGTTTTTTTAAGAGCATCCCTGGGAAAAGGCAATTTTTCTGACAATAATTTGGTAAATATATTGGTATTATTAAAGAAGTTGAAAAATTCACTATATTTATTAAAATTTTTTTATAAATTACGGAGATGGCCATTTTATAGTTCTTTTTTTTCTGAAAATGTCGATGGCTTAACTTTCAGCTTTCATTGGGCTCATGACAAGTTAATAAAAATTGAAAGTTAAACCGTTAATATTATCAAAAAAATTATCTCTATAAAATGGCCATTTTCGAAATTTATAAAAATTAATAATTATAAAATAAATAGTTTATTTTTTACTTTTTTAACAAATACATTTATATTTACCAAACTGTTGACATCAAAATTTCTATTACCCAGGGATGTTGCTTATAAAAAAAAAAAAAACGAAATTCGATTATTTCTATTAATATGGGAGATATTGCTCTGTGTACATCCCGGTGGGACACCCTGTATGTTATAGTATGACGGCGGTCTTGTGTAGTATTAACAGCAGAAGAGACAGATAAGATACACAATTATTCGAATGCACAGTTTTATTCAAACCTTTCTAACAAGACTGTAAATAGTGCCGTATACATGGTAGTCGTTACGCTAGTTCTTCAGCTTACTACGAATACCTACACAATATAGAGTATATAGATATTGGAATTTGTTGTGAACAATAAATCAGACATTTATTGTCTAAAACGCTGCAGACCTTCAATAAGATATTCATTCAGGTCAAAGCTCGAGAATAATATATTATCTATATCGGGCGGACGAGCCATGGCCACTGCGTAGATGAGTTCATAATGATTAACGTGGTATTAATAAATTATACTAATATATAATATGCTTTTGCAGTCCTTGTAGCTGTTTGTTGTTCTGCTCAAAAGCGTCGATCCTACTTCAATATACCTAATAAAACTAGAAACAGTAGTTCACAAATATTTATACGTAGTTATATTATATACTGTATAGCGCAACGTTAAGTCGTATAACATTGCTTTTGAAGGATAGTATAATGGGATGACGGGCTGCCTGGGTTCCGGAAGGGGAAAATCGGTTTAAAATGCAAAGGCGCCGTGGGGATCGCCGGGCCTGTTCTCTGATCAACGATGCCGCTGAGCTGGGGCAAACTTAAGACTCGTTAATGAAGACAAACAGACGTGTAAATAGCGCTATACGGTGCGCTTTGTAGCGAACGCTAAGCTCCAATAAACTTTTGTAAGCTATAAAACTAGACGGAAGAGGGGATAGGGTAAACGTTTCTGCGACGAAACTGCGTTCGCAATACACGTAAACGCGCGGTGTATCGGTTATTAAACGCCCTGGAGACAAGGTTTTGTATAAGCCGCTGACGGGAATGATGACGGTGGAGGTGGTGATCAGGAGATTCATCTCAGGGCTTTTAGTTTTTGTGGACGTATTCTCAAGGTTTTGAATTTTAAAAATTTTTGATTTTTAAGTTAAAATCGCTTAAATTATTTGTTGTAAATAATTTATTGTTCCAGTTTATTGCGAACGGCTTTATAAATGGTTAGTATTCACACTACAGTGTACTTGATTTTTCTTAGAAATAATATTTATTCTGGTCATCTCCCTGAAATGGGAGTACATTTTTTATTTTCCCCAGGTGTTAAAAAATTAAGATCCGTCTCTGGTGGTGATGGTGGTTATAACGGCGACCGACGACGTCAATAGGTTGAACCGGTGTATATATATTATATGTACATTTTATGTTCTGGCCAGAGTACTTATTCGTGAGGACTCGTGGTTTTCGAGGTTTTGGTGAATACGACGTGATTATAATTTATGTTCTTTGTAAGAACTGCGTCTTGTTAAATATAATATTGTCTTATTGATACACCATATTTTGCATGCATGTCGTATTAAATTGTTTGTTTATAAATGTTGAAAGCACACGTGTGGAATAACTATAACATTGTTGATAGGTGATGTCTATTTAAGACAGACGTACGGTATTATGGTGTTAAACTTGTGTACGTCATGTACAAGTAACATATAACTTGTTATTATGACCAATCAGTAAAGTTAATTTTATTCTCGATCGATCTGCAACCTAATCCGAAATTTAACAGTTACCACACTCGTAGCATTGGTTTTCAAACCGACACAATGCGGACGATGTGTGGTAACCGCAACACTTCATAGAACAGCATACGGGTTTTAAATACATACTTGATAACAATAAGGGTAAGACGATGTACGTGTAATTTTGTATTTTAAAATCGAGTCCACTGCGCAACGCGATGTTATAATTTAGTTTTCGGGTCACACAACGGACGGGACGTAGTGCATACGATTATATAATATGTAGGACTACCGTTCAGAACCGGGCTAGCCGGGTGGTTCTACGTAGGCCCTAAAGCTCACCTAAAATTCCACGGGGAACGTCCCGTAGTGCCTCGAGACGTTTTAGTGTTGACGAAAACGGTGTAACCGTGAGACTTTATTACAAGCGCGTTGTAATTCTATAAATACGTGTGTTATATTATATGAAATATGTAATACGCCCGCTATGAGCTATACGGTTCCAAACCGATGGTCACTGCGTGATTCGTCTACGCGTACGCGTGGTAGTGGTAGGGGCAGAGTTGGTCGACGGCAGTGCCGGATCTATGGGGGGGGGGGGCAAGTGGGTATCATTGTCGTCGGTATGAGGGCGCTCTTGAATTTATGAAAATTCAAAAAGCCTTAGGTATGGGTATATTAAAAATGTACATATGTTTAAATTTTTTTCATTTAAAATTTTTAAGCTTGAAAATTAATATAATATTACATATTATACATATTATTTAGGAATTTATATAACTATTTTTGTCTGATGTATATATCTTTTAAAATTCATTCGTCAAACGTAGATATTATCTAATTTTTGTTTTCGAAGAAAAATCGACTGATGGGATTTGGAAATAACTGTTAGTTGTAATAATAATCTACGATAATGATATGACTATATTATATATAAGTTATATAATATAACCAAATATATATATATATAAAATCATACTTGCGATCTACTACAAAGCAAGCAAGACTTAATAACTTATCATATAATTGCAAGAAAGATTAGTTATGATGAAATTATAAAAGATTTCGCTGCAAAAAAGGCTAGAAAAGTTAACTTTTAGATATTAAAATGTTATTTGTTAAATTAAAACAACCAAGTAATATATAAATTATGTTTGTTTTCTATATTTTTATACGTGTAAAATTTTAAAATATGATATTTTATATATGTACAATGTACATTATATAAAAATAGCAAAGTTTCCATATTTCAGTTTATAAAATGTTTATATTATTTAATATTTAAAATTAATTATTATTATTATAATATGAAAATTATTAATATTATAGAAAAAAAGGTTTATATTAAATAACCCCTCTTTACCTCATTGAGGGGCCCTCGTAGCTCCACATATGGAGTGCACAGTTTAAGGGCGCTGCATTTTTACTAGCCCCGGGCGTCAAATGTCCTAGATCCGGCACTGGCTCGACGGTCGGGGGTGGGTTGAAGGCTCGAAGAAGAGCCGGACAGACGGTGGTGGTGGCTCTACAAAGCGGCGTCCGGGGAACCAGATTGGATGTATATGTACGGTGGTACTGGCACGCCGGTGGTCGATGAGAGATTCTGCGGTCGTCGGCCGGCAGCCACTCTATATCCGCGCGGAGGGCCTGAAATTAATGAACAGCATCAACCCGTACCGGCACCGTTATTTATACGTGTCGGGAGACTTTCCCTACAGAGTTCAACGCCTGTTAGCTGCAAGCCGTCTCGTCCTCTAGCAGCCTGCTCCGGTCTCTCCGATTTATGGCCGGCACCCGTTGAAAGCGATAAATCTATTCGCCTCCGACCTCATACAACGTATACTCGTATATATGTGTGTGTGTGTAATGCGTGAGAGTGCGAGCGTGCGTGCGTGTGCGTTTACAAGGACTATTCGAAGGAGAGGGACACCGTAGGAAATAATACACGTATATACGCGGTAGACTGTTTGCGTAATTTTTCCAACTTAAATTTCGGAAACTAGCAAACTCGATGTACAGTAAAACATTATTATTTAACGGACTAGTAGGTTCTTTGAAAAAATATTGTTAAAAATAAATACATTTTTTTTCACTTAAAAACACGTTTTTACGATATGAAATGTTGTGCAAATAATAATATACCGTAATATATTATAACAATAACCTACAATAATAATGTACACCTATAATCATACTAATATAATATAATAATATTAATAATAAATTATATAATAATATAGTGACTAATACTAATATACCTACAGTAGTAAATAAAATCATTGATGTTATGTAGTACAGACTATAGGTGTGCCGAGACAACTTCTGATGTCAGTAATCAACATCTACAGAGTGACAGTGTGGGCAAAGGTGGTAGGGGCGACGGCGAAGAACTGCAAAATCTGTATTCCGGTGCAGCAGTGAGCAGCCTTGCCTGCATGTGTTATAGAACGGTCTCAGACATGGCAGCCCTGGTCCTGGCTACCATGTCCTCAGGCTGCTCATCTACTAATCACGGGACGAGAAAGATTCAGCGAGAGATAGCTGGCTAACCAAGGCAACAAAAACGTCATCAAGAGGCGGGAACGCAAAGTTACATTAGACGAATGGCAGGAGTTATGGATCAAAACCAAAAAGGCCCAGTGGACAAAGATGTTAGATCCCTGACATCAGACGATGGATGACGGCGTCCAACAGAAGGAGGTGGAATTCCACATTTCCACATGTCTCAAGCGCTCACAGGACCCGGGTGCTTTCAGAGCAACCTGTATAAGAGGAAGTGGGCCGATAACCCCGGGTGTTGACACCGTGGGTGGCTTGACGAAACGGCAAATCACACATTATTTTACTGTCCCCAAATAGCTGGTCCACGGGATGAAGTGGAGACAGCGATTGGTAGGATGCCACGGAAGATATACCGGAAATATTGCTGAGACCGGGGGATATGTAGCTGCCAACAGACACGGGAAAAATTTAAATTTGATTGGTTTTAATAAATTATTTACATGTTCAATAATAATTTGTTACTATTTCAGTGAATTAACCATTGAACAAAAATATTTTTTTAATTTGTTTTTGTACGAATTTTAAATTAATAAACGATATGGGATCGGGAAGCAGACATTTCAAAAACAAATCCCTCCCACGGTCTCTTGGTTAAACCGTAAAAAATAAAAAAAAGTATAGACTATAGGTACATTAAAATCCACGACGAATAGTGTCGAAAGCAAAGTTTTTTGTTTCTGAAACTTTGTTCGACATACTTTGCAAATTTCCTAAATACAATTAATATACTTATATACAGGAAATTATAAAGTTATAATATAAAATTAATTCGTTATGTAAGGATCGTGTTGTTAAAACATATAAGTTAATTACATTGAGGTTTGACTGTGCACACGTCAAAATATTATGTGGTTATATTTAACTTAGGTGATGTGCGAAACGAGGATTTTATAGATTCTATTATAGTATGGATTTTATTTCTGTTCTCAGTGATCAAGCTTCTCGGTAGTGAATTTTTAGTAATAAACATGTTCATATAAGCTATAGCTATATAATAACTATGACGAAACGTCCATTAATAAATACGCAGTGCATAATTTTATTTAACGTGATGATTATCATTGTTTTAATTTATTCAAACATATGACCAACCTCAGTCAGACCCAGTGTGTGACCAACCTTTTTTTCTTTTTTTTTAATCAGCTTTCAGTTACAAGCTGTAGTTTTCGAAGGTTTCACGATTTTCTAGCACAGACAATGATTTTATACGATACTAAAGGTATTTCAATAACGGTTTTCCCAAAATATCATACGGATTCTCGACGCGAGCGACGATGCAGCTTATCGAGGTCGGAAAGATGGGTGTGCTCAGTGCTCACTGCCTACGCGTATTGTCGGCTCGATAAGATTTGGCATAGTGATAATATTATATTAAAACGTTTAAATCTAAACGACTGTGTAGTAGGCGCTCATTGCTATTCCGGACGGTACGCCGGGCGGAGGTAGTTTAAAAAGAAACACTTTGGTTATCAGAAGTGAATTTGCAGATTAAAAGGGCCGCCGTCACCGTGGAAAGAACAAGATAACTTCAGGTTCCGGTAACAAAGCGGCGGGAATAAAGAAGGCGGAGGCGGTGGCGGCGATGGTGGTCGAGTGGTAGAGCGGTAAGGGGATAAAAATAAAAAGGCAAGCAACAAAGGTAATTCGACTCCCGAACCGGGGGTTAAATAATGATGGGGAAGGTTTTATTATTATTATTATTATTTTTTTTAGCCAGCCAAGATTTCCCGTCGACCAAGCGGCTGTGTACAGTTCGGAAGAAGTGCGAGGGGTCATTAGCATTTGGAGGTCGAATGAACGAGGGCGAAAAAAAGAAAAAAAAAAAGAGAGAACAAGACGAGGACGATGACGGCGATAATCTTGTAGTTTTTTCACGGTAAGAAAACAATTTTGAATCCCTAAACCGATTTATTGATAAGAATGGTTTTTAATTTAAACGACACTGGTTAACAATGGGGGTCCACGAATCTAATTATTGAAACGCCGTGCGACAAATGAGATGCAGCGATGAGAACGCTCGAAATCTGCCGGAAACCGTTCGTATTTCAATTAAACCGGCAATAGATTTTAATAATGATAAACACGCATTGTTCGTGTAACGTTTTATATATATAAAGTTTTATCAGAATTTTTTTATTACGAACACACTTTATCGTTCAATAGCAATTGCTTCATTTGTAACAATACACTGAAGCGTTCAATCTTTAATTTATTTGATATTTGCTTGTTGAACTACTGTTGTATATTATTATATTAATTTAATGAATCAATAATTACCGGACAAAAACATATTGTTTTTTTTTTACGGTTATGTCTTGTTGGAATGATAATGAAACGAGACATTGTAACCGAGCAGTGTTTGTCCTTCGTCGTATTTTTATTTGACAGCGACGAATAACATTGTCTGATTCTGTATGAAGGTCAGTGTAACACTTACGTGAAAAAAATAATTTTTTCCAGCATCCGACAACATTACGCGACATATAAGTGCATTATAAAATTACATTATAAAATGTTTTCAAAACAGAATGTTGACTAAACATTTTAATCTAAATAAGTTATAACAAAAATCACAGTTGATTAATTAAAAATTGATACACTCGTCAGTATGTTCGTAAAAATCATCTCTTACGCCGTATTTCAAAACTTTGTATTAGACAACCTGAAACGTATGATGTTTCAATACTAAAAATACTGAAATACGGTTAACATTCAATAATTAAATTATGGAATATTTTCATTCCACCAAATTAAAATCGAATGGTTTCTAATGAAATTTACTGAAATTTCCAAGACTCGATTTGGTTTTTCGTTAAGGTAAATATCGTAGAAAATTATTAAAGTATATGTCGTGTTACGCGTTTAACGTTTAAGTTTAGAATTCATACATTCGATGCTGAGATAAAAGTGACTACGCACAACGGACCGTATATGTTTTGGTTGCGTACACACGAGAGTGGAACCCAAAGTATGGATATGTGTGTATACGTGCGTGTGTGTACGTGTGTGAGTGATTGTACACACTGTACTCTTGTACACCTATGCGCTATTAACTATCGCGATATTAGCTGCTGTGTCGTGCTGTGCCGTTTCGCGTTTGTAGTCCATAACCTATGTCTACGGATCGCGGCGTGTTCATCCGGTCAGTAGACACTCTGCAATTATTTTATACGTATGCGGCGCGCACAAAGGTTTCACATGCAAATACGTGGAAACGTCAGATCTCCTGCTGTACTACGTGGAAGTACGCCTACACCAATTACCGTTGGAGACCGAACGTTCGTTTAAGAGCAACGGTACGCAAGTAACGTCACGTGCGACAATTAGTGCGAGAACGCAGGACGATTCGACTGAGCGAGTTATCGCGAAGGATTTTTAAGGAATTCGTCGTACGTCCTGCAGGAGTTTATTTCGTGCGAACGCTCGTGGGTCTGAACGCACGTGCTTACAACATGCAGCGAGTGGAACAAATAGACGAATCACCTGCGTCCGATGCGATTTATAAACAGTTTCCACTAGGTAAGAACGTCGACTTTTCAATTCCCATTCGGCCGATGAAAAACTGTGTTAAATGGTCGGTTAACAATATATATATATATTATATCGCTCCCTCACTACTTTTGTGTACGAATCGTATACGCATTCCTCGTCGATAATTGTTTACGAATAACGTGGTCCGTTGTATAATATAAGTCTATAATCATCGGCGACCAACGATCGCAAATAGGAGCACCGCCTATAATGTACCGATTGAATTGGAACGAACCGAACAAAACGTTTCGTGCACACTGCAGCTGATAGACACGCGGGTTGTATGTACGGGGGTGATAATATATAGGTCTCGATAGCTTTTATATACACTATTAAACATAGTATTGTAATGAAGAGTATTTTCGAGCGATAAAATTCAAACGCAAAACCTACGATGTTCTGCGCTATACTCGGCGACACTTTGACCGTTTAAACGTTTAAAACCGTTGACTTCACGCATATTACGCAGTAATATAGCATTCCGTAAGATTATTATATCGCAGTTCAAATCGATATTCAAGAATGCATTTTTCCCATCGCGTGGATGAACTATTGCTGCGCACCGTTCAGTCCACGGACGGCATACGTACCTTATTGTATATAATTATTTACTACACATTATAGGGTTGTATTTTCGTCTGACCGTTTGCTCAGCGTCCCGTGGGGGAATAATACTCGGACACTTTCGCGGACGAACGCCGAGGCGATGCGATAGCGCCGTAATACGTTCGTTTTCACTCGGCCGATCTTTTCGCCTTTGCCCGAATGCGTTTCAGTCCGCACGGTCGCGCGCATTATTATTATTATTATTATATAAACCCCTTTGCACTCCG
Source organism: Periphyllus acericola (assembly GCA_949715065.1). Classification (NCBI taxonomy): domain Eukaryota; kingdom Metazoa; phylum Arthropoda; class Insecta; order Hemiptera; family Aphididae; genus Periphyllus; species Periphyllus acericola. The sequence goes on along the minus strand of OX454267.1, from coordinate 33,766,640 downwards.
ACGACAGCGGCAACGGCGGTGGTGGCGGCAGCTGTGCGTTGGCAACAAGTCCGGAATACATCCCTGCGCGCAACACACACAATCGTAGCGAAGCTGTACACAAGCCGTACACATATAATACACTCGCGTGTGTACGTATATGTGTACAGTATAATATGTATACACCGGCGAGACCGTAGTATAAGGCGACTGCGACTGCGACGGCGGCGGCGATCTCTCTCCTGCCCGCGCCCCGTCGCCGAACCCTGCACTCTCTGCACATCGATTTTCCGCTACGGGACCCCTCCGGCCAAAAGAACTCCGTTTAATTGTGTATGGAATTATTATTCCGGCACGGGACGGTGGAAGGATAAAAAGAGAAGAAAAAAAAAACTACATGCCTTGATTATCTTCGGTCACAATAACACGGCCCTGATGAGGGCGCTTAATGAAAAATTCAATAATATCGCCCCCGCCGCCGTCGACGCTGCAGCCGCCGCCGCCGCGTTCGATGGCGACGGCGACGTCGGAGGGTAACTCGGAATTAATCAGTGCCCGAAGAATTCGGTTCGACATTGTCAGTCGGCGGCCTTTATGCAGCGCGGACAAAAAAAGTAAATAAAATGAAAAAAACCCCCGAAGACGCTATATCGGCGTCCGAGAAATAAACAAATTTACAAACTTTCGCCGGTATTGCACTGCAGCCCTCCTCTACAGGCTGTATAAATGTGTAATACGCTTCTACGGACTAGTTTCTCCTTACATACATTACAATACCTGTAAACTTCCGAGTAGTATTTCAATTATCGTTACGCCGTCCCTATACCTGTACTGTGTATTTTATACGTATACGGAACTATTGACGTCCCGGTAAAAGTATAACAATCGAGTCGAATGAAAGCGATCGGACTAAATGTTTTTTATCTCAAACATCTACACGCGATTTTTTCAACCCCGTGTGCGTTATACGCAGCAGTAGATTTCCATCATTATTCTCCCGCCGTGGCAGTAGCACTATATACGTACATACATTATAATATATGTACGCGTCGCGGCCTGGCCGGTCTTTCGGGTGTATACCGCGGGCACACGGTCGACCGAACAAAGGCGCATCAGCTGCCCCCGCAAGGGCGGTTGCGGGAAAAGGTTAGCCGCTCGGAGGGGAAACGGTCGCGTACGGAGCAGAAAAAGGGTTATACGCGTACAGGACACGGTATAGTAGTACAGTCATTCTCTTTTCGGTACTTTGGACCGTTACGACGACGACGACGACGGTCCTGGTATACGTGCATGTGCGCGTGTGTGTGTGTGCGTGTGTGTGTGTGTGTGTGCGTGTGTGTGTGCGTGTCGATTTGTGTGTGTGTACGCGAGTTCTGAAATCAATAAACAGCCGCCGAGCAACTCATCGTTGCCGCGGGGTGGTCGCAAGTCCTGGAGCGGGTGGTGGGGCTGAAAACTTTGCGTATTACATGTTCTTCGGACAACACGAACGTAATAATTTATTCACTGTTTTCCATACGACGTCCGTCCGATGGAATCCTGGAAATAATTAGATGCGCACGTAATTCAAACACACACACACACACACACACACGTACCCGTGTTTATATCGTATTGTTCGAAACCAATACCGAACGCACAACTACGACGACCGATCGACCGAAATGTGTACGTCGTATCCTCGGTCCTTTCGTCATTCACGATTTATTTCGTCCTCCTCTCTGCTTATCGTTTATAATTCAAACATAAAATACTCCTTCGATTGTGCGACAGTATGTGTGTAGTATCTGCAAACGCTGTGATATTATAAGTGTATTATATTATAAATTCGTAATCCGGCATCCGTAACGCTAAGCCCCCCCCCAACGGTTTATTACTTTATATTACGAAAAAAAATATTAAGCGAATCGATATTATTGCTCTGCTCACGGTCATATATAGATAATTTCACCGTGAACCAGCTACGAACCAATGTCCGGTCGTTTAATCGCTTAAGCGTGAACCGCATTATAAATACACATAAAGCGATATACGTTTCACGCGCAAACTGCAAAGTACATATAGGTGTTGAATCACGTGTTTCACCTTCTGAATTACTGTTCTTCCTTCTGTCGGTTTGGAGACGTGTTGTAAGGATTCCAGCGTCTTGGGACGTGAAAAAAGTTTTCATCCTTTACTTATATCCTTATACACACACTAAATATTTGCATAACATTTGCAGCCCTTACAGTTTTTTCACTCGAACCCTCCCCTGAATACACGTTACAATACCGAACCGCGGTAAAACCTCACATAACCAGGATTCGGATATTTATACACCCGACGGACAATATAGAGAGTTCATATTTTGTTTGTGGTTTCAATCAATAGAAAATGTTGAAAATCAACCAAGACCGTCTGGGTCGTCGTTTTTCATGTGATGTAAGCTACTTATACCTTTATAATGTTTTTTTCACCCTTATTCACTCGTATTATAATATTTTAAACTCAAAAGTTCCATTAGATAAGTATCAGCTATACGCGTAGTACGTTTCTTTTTTTTTTTGTACACCTATAGTATAGTGTAGTATTCAATAGTGTACATTAGGGTAGTACAAATGTTTATTTTACTCGAAATATTAAGATATATTTACGGCATTTTATACCTGATGAAGTTTAATTGTATTACCATAAGTCTATTGTAAGCTGTTTGTTCACTTTTTCCAAATTACTAATTACAATTTTGTTCTACTTACGTGATCAGTAACTTTTTTCTATGTAGTGAATATAAGTATAATATATAAACTTACACATTCTTTTATATTTTCTATGAACTTTAAATTAATCATTCTTTACGGTCCTTTAAGACTTAGGCTCGAACAATTATAGAACACAAAAATATACTTCTCAGGAATCAACATTATTTTTTATTGAATAAAAATTTTGTTTTCTATATTAAATTTTTAAAATGTTTAGAGTATTACATTTTTTAAACAATTTATTTTCATCAATTCTTATTATTCGATACAGTCTAATTTATATATATAGGTTTTTAGTTTTCATAGAATCCGATTATTATGATAAATTTTTTTCAATTGTTTTTACAGAATTATTTACCGGTAAATATTATTGAAGATGCTCACTAGTGATAGTTTAAAATTCAAATTAACATGACATTTTTAAGATAAAATAAAATAAGTTTAATCAATATTTATTTTTGCGACTGCTATCATAGGTTGGGAAAAACCATCTATTGATACAACTTCATAAGATTTAACTAAAATTATTTAACATAAAAAAAAGTTATTTTTCTAATTTTTGTAGAAATTATTTTGTTGTTCTTTTTATTTCTGCTAACTGTTCAGAAGACAACTATTGGCTTATAACGTTGATAGTAATTAGTTAGATTTTAGTTTAGTTAATTGTAGATTAGTTGTTTGATAGCCTAACTATAGGAACATATAATATTCAATATTTACTCGTTTAGAAATACAAGTGTTTCTTCTCCGGAACGGTTATAAAGTGAATAACTCATCCAACTCTCTGTGTAATAATACAATAAAAAAAGTGTATGAAGAATTTATACATATCAACGTCCATATTACAATTTTTTAACATATATACTTGATTTTTTATGCTACCATCCATATCTCTCATCAATTTTAAATCATACTTCACTACCCTGTAGTAATACATTGAGATGTTCTATGTATTATTAATACGCTGAGTATATTGTTAGATTTTTACAAGTGGTACTCAAACTAGTTGCCTACAAACATATGATCCGTGTATAATAGAGCCATCCCATAATAAATGAACAACATAATAAAGTCAGTTGCGTTTGAGACAATAAAATTGTTCTCACAAATTCTATAGAAGATAATATAATATGCGGGGAAGATAATATACTAGTTTTATACTACCTATACATTTTGACGCGTCCAAAATTGCGCTCACGCGTGCAGTCGTTTCAAACCGAAAGTTTTAGTAATTGTTTTTGCTTCCACGTACTCAATGTTTTTACCACGGTGGCCGATTTAAGAATTGATACTGGACTGTTGATTTATTACAAGTTTCATTATTTTAAAGAAATATTTCTCATACGCTACCGCTTACTGCACGACGTGAGCGTTTTTGTTTCTAAATACTTTGATACTATGTACATTGTACACTATGACGTGGTTTTCTTCGCTTCAAAATTATTCTATTCGGCTCGTTCAATTACACAACACACCTGAGAGGGTATAACAAATCACGCAGTCATTATTTCGTCTACGTTAATTGACGAAAAACGTGGTGTTGTCAGTCAACTGATAGACGTCCATTATGACATATTTTCGAGAAAACCGAAACGGCTAAAATATTATCGTACATATTTTTATCGTTAAAAATATTCGTAAAAGAACGTCGATTAGAACAAATTTTGTCTTTCCGGCGCTCGTGCTGACGAATTATTTTTCCGAGTAAACAATTCGTAGCGTCTTTGGGGTGAAATGATTACAATACAGATGTAAAATTAACATAGGACCGTAACAACGACGTAAAAAAAAAAAAACATTATCACTCGATTCGCCGCGTCCATTTGAGCGTCCACTCGAAACGTTCAACGATTATTATTTTAACGTAGATGACGTAGCACGCGATGGATATGTTATATGCGATTGCACGTGAAATGTGTTAAACGGATTTCCAACACAGCGCACTAATACTGGTTACCGCAACAACTTCGATTGTTGTTTCAATTATTATTTCAAGTTATCGTCATCGAGTGTGTACCTATTTTTGAACAGGATATTATCGTAACGCTCGCGATTTACGGCGCGTACAATAATATGCTTTATGCACACGGTATCCGTGACGAGGTATTTTCGGAAAAATGTTGTACTTAAAAACGTGGCTAAAACTTCGACGAAAACACACCGCGAAACTTCGGCTACTGCGGTACAAGAGGTTAGGTACCAGCGGTATATTATGCTAGTAATTTGCACGTACGCTTCGGGCGAGGGAAAATAACTGTTTTCCGTACACTGCGACAGCGTAATTTATTGCGTCTTGTCATCTTCAACAATAATAATTAATTACGATGGCGCGAGTGTTATGGCGGCGGCGGCGGTACGTTTCCACATATTTCGCTCGTTATATTAAGCGATCCGTCAAACCAAGTTAACGTGTACCTCGGGTAAACACGGAAACGCGCGTCGAAGTGGATCGTATTGTAACAGTAAAAGCACTCTGCTGCTCGTTCGATACGCGTTTGCAGCTTGTACAAAATTATAAGCGTACATTTACTGGTCAGGTGACGGAGTCGGTGGAACTGCAGTCGAACGGAACAGAGCCGAATGAGATGGCCGACGAGCTCGACGCGCAAATAATAGTGTCTACTATTTTTTCGGACTAAATCGACTGAAAGCGACTGGAAGACACTGCGCACGGTTTCAACCAGGGCCGACCTTAGGGGTGCGGGCGAGCAAGACCTATGCCCGGGGCTTTGCACTTTTTGTTTAAATTAGGGCCTCGCTCTAGTCACAAAACGAAAAAAAAATACACGACATTCTACTTTAGCATTTTTTTTACTTTGAAACCACTCGCTGAGCAGTGAAGTAAAACTTGTACAACATCAACTACGGCTTGTACGTTTTACGTGAATCATTTTTGTAATAATAATTTAACAGATTTTTTTGGATTTTATATTACATTTAAAATTGAAAATTATTTGATGAACGTTAAGAAAACATTATATGCACTTAGCGATTTGATGAAAAGACGGTGATAATTGTGATATAAATGGTACAGGTATATTGCATTTTTTGACGAATTAAACATATTCCGTGAAATTCTGAACAAACAAAGTACGTCTTTGGAATGCCCCGATTTAATAGAAACAACACGTCACTCATTTCTAAACATTTTCATTACATTGAGAATAGTATTGTCTATTGATCCTTTCAGTGACTACAGCTATTGCAGAGAGAAGAGAATAGTTAAAAATCATAAAAAATGATTAGAGGACAACTATGGCTCAAGATCATCTTTGTAATTTAGCAATTATTTCAGTTGAACGTGATCTGTGAGAACATTTGAATAATTTTGTTATTATTAAAACGTTATCCGAAATTAAAGTTCAGAAAATTAATTTAATCATTTTTCATTTATTTTATTTTATTTCAAATGTAAACAATTGCGATATTTTATTTATAATGCGTAAAAATTTATTTTTCTTAAGTATACACAATTACATTATTGTTATGAACATTATTATTTATTTAAATTGTTTTATCAAAATTCAGTTGAAACAAAACATTTACTTTCTAATTATTTCAATAAATTAGATCATATATTTTTGATAAACAATTAAAAATAACTATCCAATATACTTGTAAAAGAATAATATACTTATAATAATATACTTATAATATACTGATAAATAATATAAAATAATATAGAATAATATAATATAGATATATTATAGAATATTATAAAATAAATATTATATAAATATTATAGTATAATATAAATAAATATTATAGAATAAATATAGAATTTAATATAGAATAATATACTTATAAAAGAACTTGTACTGACTGGCTGATTCATCATCGCGCAGCTCAAAACACTTGACGGATCTGACTTTGGCATGCAGATAGCTAAAATTATGACGTAGGCATCCACTAAGAAAGGATTTTTTAAAAATCAAATTTTTAATGGTACAAACTTTTTCTGGTACTAGGCTCGACGTATACATTTTTTCAACTTTTGGTTACCAAGTCAATATTTTATTTCGCATTATGTTGATTTTAATCAATTAATAGTGGTGATATGAAGACGATTGGTTGGATTGAAGAATTTTGTCTAGAAATTGATTTGTAGGTAATATTTTTAACAAACTATTAGTATGACATTTTTTAAACAGTTTCAGCTAAGACTTAGCGCAAAAATCTAAATTACATTTTTATCAAATAACAAATAGAGGTTACCGAAAATCCAAAACGCTGGGGCAAACGAGGTTCATAGGATTGCTATGTTGTCTACAAAAAAGTTTCTAAGAATTACAGAAATATTTAGAGCAAAACGCCGGGTAAATATCGTTAGAATATTTGTCGATTGTTACTTTTTTCAATCTAAAATTGTTTTCCACATTGAAATAGTAATATTGCCCTAATCCAAAATATCTCGGACGTATGAACTTTGATTAAGTGGTTCCTATAATATTCAAGATGGCAATAAGAAATTATATTGAAAAATGTTGGCCAAATGACAAATGACAAAAGTCCCCATTTATATTAATCATTACTTAAAAATTATCAGTATTAGAGATAGTGTTACAAGAATTTTTGCCCTAGGCCTAACAAATATTAAGGACGGTTTCCAACGTTTCGTTCCCGTTATCCGTGCGGAGTAGCTTTATGCTCGGCGTTATTAGCGATATACCGCGGGACGACAACGCATAATAATATTATGTTTATAACATTTTATTAACACTCAACAACGAAAACCTTTGCGAAACGGACGCAACGGCGTTTTCCGGTGAATCGGAACGTCGAAATCGTTCCTGAAAACAAATATTCCGTGTTATTTACGTCGTCTCAACCAAGACGGGAAAATGCCGCAACGATCAGAAAATGTTTTCTCCGAAGTATAAATTAAAAATTCAACAACTCGCGAGTATCCAATGTATTAAACGACTTCCGTACGACATCACGGCTAATGCCGCGTGCACAATAAATATACCGTTTTGTTTATTTATATAGTAATTTCCACGTAGGAATTGGTTTGAGATATGCAATACGACCAACACGTCATTATGGCGTTTGTTCATCATATTCGGAAATGGATGTGGCATTGTATACGTTTAACAGACGTAGGTATATCGGTTCGTACAGCAACGAGGTCGTTTTACCTTGGTTAATTTTGCCAACCACGGATATAGGTACTTAATTGGTCTTGATTTCGAACCTCGACGTTTTAGGTGTTCTTGGTTCAGCATTGTATACCATTTATGCAAGTCTATACTGCGGTTTAACTGCAAAATCAACATTGCTTTGAATAATTATTATTGTTAATAATATTTACTATCTAGATCAAGAAACATCTGGATCTGGAAGCATAGATTTTGCAGTAATCGCTATAATCTAATTTAATTTCCACATAATATGCATAAAATAGTAAACCTTAACATGAGAAAGTTCAGATAAACGAACTAGGTAATTAGTAATTACTTTGACGACGAAATGCAAATAACATGGTGGGTTGAAGCGTATAAATTCTCATAATTTGAAAGTTCTACAGTGTAGATAGGACCTTGCGATACTAAACTATAACATCATTTAATACGATAGAACTTTGTGAAAGTTTAAAAGGTCCCCTAAAAAAAAAAAATGGGATTCCGATTCCAGATCCAAAGTGTACTGAGCTAAACTTTGAATTACGAGTATTATCTACGTGACTACGCGTGTTAGTGCTGTTGAAACGTCGTCGCAAGTAACGGTATAAAATAGTATGATTATGATAATTTTGATAATCTTTTTTTTCGATTACACAGACAGCCCTGTTCACCTGAACGTGTGTACTTTGCCTACATAGTATTATGGTTTATGACATGTCCGTACTCCCTGTACGTGTATCGGTGTACGCAAAGCGAGTGCGTGCATTAGGGATTATGTGAAAAATGCCGTATGACATTGGCCCGCCGTCGGGAATATTTCCATAACAATTAATGGAATTCTTGTTGCCCTGCGATTTGTTATTTTGACGTTTCCGCGCGAATTTAATTAACTTGCGGGCGCGTTGGGCAGGTATGCGGGAACTCGCGCGAAATTCCACACGTGCCGATTACGCGGGCGCCCGTGGTAATGTCGTTATCACGGGTACAGCACCTTCCCGGCGACGGTGGTCCCGCGGTAGGAGGAGGAGGAGGAGGACGTGGTCGACGAGGTGTGTGTGTGTGTGTGTGTGTGTGTGTGTGCGTGTGTGTATGTAGGTACATGTATATTATATACAGGAGGATCAGGACGACGGTGCGAGGTGTAGGGTGACGCGGGGTTCGCGAGCGGTGGCGCGGGGAGCATAGGAGAAGGCGGAATAAACAAATATCCTCGCCGATATAAAGTCCTCCGCAGCACCATCACTCGCAGTAGAGCGGCTTAAACATTGCCCACTCTCTCACCCCCCCCCCCCCATGGGAACATAATCCATCCATTGCGCCCGCGCTCACACACAAGCGCGCGCGTGAGCACGGAATAATTATTAATTAACGTCCCTCTCTCGATTCCGATTAAGACGGCACGAACTTACACGTAAGACTGCCGACGGAGCATTATTAGTGTATACTATACGTTCGTTTCCACGGGATGCGCGCGTGCAAGAGATCGACGTTTGCTAGTTTTTCCGCCGTCTATCTGTATTATATTATTTTTCCCTTTGTGCTGCGCACGCGTCTACAATGTACTCGTCGCCCGGAGAGTGTTCTGACGAAAACGTGTAATAGCAGAGTCGTGTGCATGTGTTTGTGCGAGTGTGCGCACGCGAATTATACGGCTTTTATTCAAATGGGTTCAACGTGTGTCAAGATAACGCAGCTGGGTGGTTATCGACCGGACGGCGATGTGGCTTGTACGCCGTATATATATGTGTGTGTGTGTGTGTGTGTGTGTGTGTGTGTAGAGCTCGTGTGAAGGAATGCGGATCGGGTCACGGCGGACTGTGTCTAAGTCTTCGGAGGACAACGGCGGGAATGACGGCAGATGGCAAACAGTGGTGGCCAAAAGCGAAGTGACCAAAAAGCATATCGATTGGGCCCGTATGCGGTTTTGGTGCGCACTGAACGGTCATTCGGCGAGAGTCTTTCGCACGTTTCCCCCGGGGAAACCACTATACGAGGTCGTGGCGAAGAAAGGGCAGGGGTACGCGCGACAAGGTAGCAATCGCATGTTAACGATGTTGAATACAAAACAGCCTTCCCCTCGATCCACCGAGCCGTAGCCGGATCCTCTCGCGACGCCGCCTTTGCCAGCCATCGCCGTACCCTTCTACCCGGTCCCTTTTACACGTCTTTTCAACCTCAATTATAGGGCCGGTCCGGCTGCTGGCCAGCTTTCCGGAAGAGCTACGAATAAAACTTTGAAACCCAGCGCGGCCCACGCTTCTACTCTCTCTCACTCTTTGTCCAACCGTATAATATATACTACTACTACTACTACGTCGTATTATATAATGTGTGTATATATATATTGGCTTCCGGGTATACGACGACTACTGGGTGAGAGGCGAAATTCGTTAAATCCAATGCCACTGCCCATCCCTTTTGTCTCGCCACCCCTTCTCTCCTACCCCTGGTCACATCTCGCCGTAGCGTCGTGTTCGCCACCGCCACCTCTGCCGTCTATCTAATTTGAATTCCAAAGTGCCGCCGGGTCGTTTGTGCACGCGTGTGAAGGGAAACGCTTAAAGCTCGGATGTACCCCCGGAACCACTGTACCAATGTTATCTGATTACCAGCGGTACAAAGGACACGGCGGTGACAATAATGCTTTTATATTAAACACGGCCGAGGGAGATGAGGCTCTCGAGAACATGACACTGCTGCGGCATCATGTCACGTGGGCGCGTGTAAAATACACGTGGCACAGGTACGGGGCAGGACGAGTGCGCGTTTTCGATACCTCGTTCCGGAGGACTCGAGGGACAAAAGGAGGGAGTGTGGACGAGAGAGAAATTCGATTTCACCTGGGTGAGGTGAATCGGACCACGGCCCCGTGGATATAATATTTATTACCACGACGACGAAAGGAATATTGCGAGTGAGCCCGTACGTCGGCGCGGGATCAAGTACGCGAATATCGTGACCCGGACAGCGCGGTGAGCACGTATCATCACGTATTATTTACGTGTTTCGTCTCCGCTGGCCGTCGGCTCGAACTCCGCAGCCCGTACCGACATTATCGCCGCAACAACACATGGGAATATGGGCGATCCCGCTGCAGGGTACCGCGGTCCGTCTCGGTTGGTCCTACATCCCGGTGACGCGGAAGACAGCACGCGTGCCCGTAAACGTGTTGTACTTGAAACGAAGGTGCACAGCGGTCGGATGACGATATATTATGATCTACATATCACCTGTTATTATTACGTGCAACTGTACACGAGTGATGAAGAAGTGATGAATACGCGGTCCGCACGCGGCGCGCGCACGTATCGAATTCGAGTGATTTGGTTTCTATTCATCGCATCGTCTGTTTTTTTTTTTTTTTTGTGAAATCGTAAACGATCGTTTCGATAACGGTCGATCGAGCCCGATAGGATGTTTGTTCGTTTATTGTGTATTTGTGTAATATTTTTGTACATCCATATTACGCATATTATATGTGTAGACATGCACCTACAACGTATCTGGCGTGGAAGAAAACACAATGGTACCCGTAAAATACATGTCCTCAGCATGTTGCATTGAAAACAGTTTCTATTGTATTCAAACCAGCCGTGAAATATTCACTTTTTTCGCGTTGAGCACTGCCAAAATACTGTAGCGGCATACCGTGTTTTCAATAATAGCATTAAAATGAAAATAACGTACGAGTAGTACGATAGTACGAGTACCTGTATCTTGTAAGATATTAATAGTAAGTATTATGTTGTATTGAGATGAGTTTTTTCTTATCAAATCCATTACATATGTTAACAATGACGTGTATATAGGTATATGAATACATTTTTTTTTATATTTAAATGTGTAATGGTAAACTATATATGTCAAAATGTATTAAAGTTAAAAAAAAACTGCTATATTTATATAGTTATTCATACGTAATGATATTAATTTTTTGTATACTTAATTATGCTGTATGGACGCTACGAGAGTTCGTGAAAGGTACAGATGGAAAAATTGATAAAGATTTTAACGATAAATTGTCTAATTGGTTAAATCATTCAAAATTCAGACTTCTAAATAAAAAAGCATAATTCCAGAATGATTAATTTTTAAGACAAATAATATTTTATTTAAAGTTTATGTATTTAAATGCTAGCCACAACAGAATGTGCTAATATAATATAACATTAAAAAAAAAGTAACGAAGTATAATATTTGTGTGATTTTATAATAATAGTTCTTTATTTTCCTGATAAATTATTAAAATTCTTAATTTAATGTATTATAAAATTAGTACATTTTATGCTATAAAAATGTTAAGTCATTCTGATAACATTTTTTTAACATTATAAAAACCAAGAAATAATTTTAATTAATTTTTTAGTAACATTATTTAAATTAAACTTTTAAGTGCTAACTTTTTATAATGTTAGTAATGTAAAGTTTTGGGAATATTATATTTTCAATTTTAGGGTAATATTTAAAAGGCGGACAAAAAGGCATTATGTTATAGTAACATTTAGGTAATATTTTTTAAACTACTTTGAACAATTTTAGAACCATTAAAAACTATATTTTAAATGTTATTGAAACTTTTCAAGAACTTTAATTTGCTCTTTGGGATTGTTCTCGTGGCATCACATGATATTTTTACTCCTGAATAAATTTGACAGAACCTAATCTCGAAACAAATCCGTCATATCTACATATACGCCATAGCCTTGGTAGCAGGACTCTATAAGGATAATTTGCCAACCGTCTCATTCAACACAACTACGTGATTTTTCGCTAAGCTATTATAATCGTTATCGTACCATTCGTTGTATTGTCTTATCTCGAAATTATTTTCACTCGAAAAGATGATTGAATGTAACGTGCCCGTTGTAATAACTCTTTCCCGTTGCTGACGGGTGCCTTTAAATTGCATTACAGCTATCTGTTAAATATTATTAATAAAATAATTCGCATGTATGTGCACTAATTCCATTTGACTCGGATTAATGAAGAGAAAATTGAAGTAGTTTGGCATTCATAATTTCATAACGCAATAACAACGTATTATCAAACGGGCGGTCCTCGAGAGAGCTGCGGCGCGCGCGTTCATCGTTAAACTTTGCGCGTCACGTCACCCGTACCATCATCATAAATAAGAGGACGAGAACATAGTCAAGGGATAGAAAATTTCAGTAACGATTGGCGATCCGCGTAAACTAGCCGACCCCCTCGTAAAAATAAGAGAAAAAAACACCTGATATCAACCAAACGGTGATGAGAATCAAAAGGGAAACCAATTGGGAAAGCGTAGTCGGACATAAAAAAAAAAAAATAAAAAAAAACGCACAAAAACCGGGAAGGAACTTGATCGGGCGTGAGAAAGGGAAAAGTGGAGTGGAGACGGTATGAGAGAAAGAGAGTGAGTGAGGTGAGCGATACGGGGACGTGTGAGAGTTGCAAGGGCGGAGTGGTGGTGGTAAAACGGTTTGTCTTTGGGGATATTAAACTAGGCTGGAGATCGTTTGTTTTGTTGCTACTACCACGGCTACCACTACCGCTCCCTCACGCCGTCACTAATACTGACTCTGCGCCCGGCGTTCCGGCACGGTGGCCGTGGAAAATAGATTAGATCAAGTGGTCTGTTGGCGTAATGGACTCCGATAACTCACCGCCCGGGGTGACCCCGGACACTTTGTCTTGGTCCAATCGAACTACTGTACTATACACCGAACTGCGCCTGTACACGCGAGCACACACCGTATACATACATATATACTCGTATATACGGCGGGCGCGCCGGAATTTGCCCCTCGGACGCAGCCAATTTCCTGAGTGCTGGTCGACCAGGATCGGGATGCTGCAGGACGCGAATAATGCGCGACCCGGTCATAAAAAACCCGTAGCCCCTGATGTATACGCGTTATGTACGTATTACATAAGGACTCGCGGAGGAACGGGACGCGTCGCGTGCCCGATGAATCGTTGAACCAGAATCGGTGTAATAACACAATAACATAATTTATCGTGTACCAAACCGATGAGCCGACGTTTGTCGAGACGACACACGAAGAAAAAGCAAACCCGGTAAGAAAAAGGATGAAAGCAGTGCCGTGCGAGCACTTGTGCACACTCGCACGTGTATGACGTACACAAAAATGTATAACACGCGTATACGTGAGCGATAGTGTGTGCGAGAAGAAAATAGGAAAGTTAAACGTTGTTTCGCGATAGTATTGTATAATATTGTATGGAAATCTTACGTATTGTAAGTACATGATACGACAACGACTACGACGAGTTTTGACCGGGCGGCCGCCGCTGCTCAGGCTGAGTTATGTTTGCCTGTAGGTCAGATGCCACAAATAATGTAATCAAGAGGAGCCAAACGGCGAGGTGCTCCATTAGCGAAATTAGTTTCTTGTTGCAAACGATCTCGCGCCTCCACCTTCCCGGCCCCATCTGTGCCCGGAGAATAAACACACGCCATTTTGTTGCGTAAAACTTAAAAGCTGCTTATTAGGTTATCGGCTTTACGGAAGTTGGCCGCCCGCGCCTCCGCCACCGCCGCTGTGTACCGCCGACGCCACCCCGGGACCCTTTAGCCTCGGGTTTCTCGTGTAACGGCAGCGCGGCTGCGGCGGTGGTAGTGCCAAAATTGTTTGCCTTTAATGACCGGCTCTAACCAATCTCGAAATTAATATCCTTAAAACTTTCAGGGTAATTTTAATAATTGAACGGCGTACGAGCAGAACGAGCGGGCGGTGAAAAAATGTGCAATAAGCCCGCGAGTTCCGAGCGCCCGATCCGCTCGATTGGTACACGGCCGAGAGTGGCCGGGGAAAACAACAAAGTATTATAATATCGCACTGTACGGTTTCACCACGAGTTGATTCGTAATTCATTTTTTCTTATCGAGAAAATGTGACCGCAGTGCCGTTCGTTTACAATAAGCCGAAGATTAATAAGGACGCGTATGCGAATGTCCTGAAATCAAGCAACGCTTCCGGATCCAGGAATAACGGACCTTGATCAATACGCAATGTGTAATAATGTGTAATAATATGATATAATATGAGCGAAATATGTTATCAGGTCTCATCACGAAGTTTCTATTGCAGTACACTCGATGATACGTACCGGATCAGCCAGAAACCCGACTTATAAAACGGAATAGATTTTATTTTGTTCGATATGATCGAGTCATGTGTTTACATACTGTACCTTAAATAGTTTGCATTCGAACATAGGCTTGTGCACAGGGTGAGCCGGTCGAGCCAAGGTTTTAGAAGTATTTTTTCAAGGTTTTTTAGGGACATAGTGAAGTGTACGTATTTATTTTTGTTCAGTAAATTATTTTCAA
The DNA here is from genome assembly GCA_949715065.1 of Periphyllus acericola. Lineage (NCBI taxonomy): Eukaryota > Metazoa > Arthropoda > Insecta > Hemiptera > Aphididae > Periphyllus > Periphyllus acericola. The sequence goes on along the minus strand of OX454267.1, from coordinate 33,751,464 downwards.
TAATAATATTACGTTCGTGGAGATCATGGACATGTTTTTGTCACGATAGTGTGATACAAACCACATATCGCATTACACACATAACTACATACATATGTAGGTACATAGATATACAATGTACATTTTACATATCTATATTATATCATATGATTCAAATACATTTCTGTTTACCTTCAAAAACATATGTCTACACGTTAATGATGTATGTACTACTTTAACTTGGTTTTATGCGACTACTCTATATTATAAATATCACACAGTCTTTAATTTTCAACTACTCGTATAACGTACGTTGATGAATTCAAAAAAAATGTAGGGGCACTGCAATTGTTCCAGGATCGACCGGAAATTTAAGTTTGTGCATGCCTATGCGTGCGAATAATAACAATTTATTATGTTTTCTTCAGAGAACGACGAAATGCGTATCATTTTTTACTTACAAACTATTTTCTACAACGGACGAAACGAGACTTATAATGTTACGTATACTTTTTTGGTAAAATATTTTGCAACGATTATGATATAATATTATATAAATAGTATACCTAATATAATGTGCGAAATATATATTGTATTGCATAGCGATTGAAAAAAACTGTGAAAATTATAATATCAAACATGTTTTTACGGTCGTTAACGGTCGATTGATTATGTTAATCAACAAAAATATAGTAATTTTGAAAGATTCATCCGGGTGAAATTAAAAATCATGAATTCAACGGATTACGTTGTATTAGTTGCAACATAATTTTAAGCAATTCGTGCGAGAGTATACATTACGTGGGTACTGCACTATAGGTACTTTGAAATGTTAATGTTTCTCTTTGTGATTTATTTATTCAAAAGTGAAAATCTATACCGTGTGTATGCATATGGAGAATAAAACGCGTGTGGTGCACGTACACTCCTTCGACGCACAGACAGTCCTCGTATTATTTACGGATACATTGTGTATACATAAAAACTGACAAGTGTACTATAAGGGCCGTGCTCACCTGTACTGGCTTTATACTAGCGTAAAATAATATAAATAATGAACACGATATATGTAGAGTATAAAAGGCAATACCAATAATTGTACAGCGTGTTCTGATCGATATTATAAAAGCGCAGCGTATAATTATGATAGACCCGGTGCAGCACAAATACCCCGAACGCAGGTGATGGGCACGAAAATTTGGAATCTGAAAATTTCAAACTGGCTTAGTTAATAAAATCGAATGCGTTCGGAATGGATGTTCACGATTACTTGCATTTAAAACCAACCAAATTTGAACACCTATCGCTCGAGCAACTATATGGCGAGTGAGTACTTACAGCATTGAGTTGGTCGAAATTATATGTTACTATGCGTGTCTTGGTTACACACAAACCGTACCGAACGCTTTAATCGTACGCAACGAATTGATTAGTAAATTATACCACTAAGCGTTTCTCAAATCAATACTCGTGTGTCACATACGATTTACAGACAGTCAAAATAATTATTGTCTATTCGCACCCATAAGCAAGATGTTGAATTTTTAAATGATTTGACACGGTTAAAATCATTGACATGACTGTAAACATTACCTTGTACAATTATTCAAGCACGTGTGACTATTGTTATGTATTATTTCTGTATTAATTGTTGAATAACTGTCTGAGCCCGATTTCATGGAATATAATATTATAAATTAATTAATTAAATACATTTTTGAACCGTATTTTACACAAAGTAGTTATAATACGAATCACATATATATATATATATATATATATATATATACATCGAATGCTATCGAAAGTATATAATATAGTATTAGAGTTCAGTAGCGAGCGTCACGATGTAAATATGATACCGAATAGTTTCCTGTTAAGACGTCCGCAGGCAATACCATCGTATTATCGGAAATGGAAAATCAATAATATACAACGTGCGGAAAGAGCCGACTGCATTCAAATATTTACGCACAAATCGTTAATAATAATCGTGTACGACGCGCACGTATTTTATATTGAAATGCAATGAACACAATATTTAGTCGATAATATTTGTATTTTCGTTTAATAATCGTATTGATTGGACAACAATGGTGCTGGTAATAAAATAGTAACCTAAACGGTATTTGGTCGAACAGGATGATATGAGAGCACCTAAACAGAATTAATAAAAGTCAAAATGTTCTCGACGGATTTTTGTTTTTTACCGCGTCTACATGTAAAACTAAGGGCTCTGAAAAACATTTGATTAATAACAATTGTTTCGTTGAAATGAAAATTCGCGTTGAGAACAATCGGTTTCCAATCGATGCAGGTTATTGTTTAATAAAGTGCGACAGTCGCGATCGGCACGGAATCAACTCGTCGGTGATTTCCGGATTCTTACCCGGGAAATAATAATGATAATAATAATAATAATTGATGTTAAAATCGTTTAACCCTATCGTTCGCATTGTCATTGTGAACGTCGACGACGGCGCTTGACAAACAATAAATCGCGTGGCGCGCGTTTCTCGAGGGGGAGCGCGTACAAATGAAAAATCAACAGAATTTCAATACGATTCCGCGAAGAGACGGAAGTCGACGGAGCCACCACCGCACTTATTTCGGTCTTCTCAAATTGATCTCGCGTTCGAGGGTGTGTACACGGTACCGTGCATTTATTACTGAGCACAACTATCGGTGGCTACTCATCCCCCGCCCTTGGCGTAAGCGCGTGATCGAATATGTTCGTACGGTCGTCGAAACGATGCGGATCTCGCGCCGCAGGCAGTGCCCGAAAATACAGTCGTTCGCACACCGTGTTTGTCGCCGATCTGAACGGGCGCGCAGAGGACTGCGCAACAACTGTAAGGACGAACGGTTCTACGGCCACGGGCGTAGCCAGTAGGTAGGCCTGGGCCTATCCAGATTTTCTCTAAAAAGAAAAAGAAGTATTTCAACAATGAGAATAATGAAAAAACATACCTTAGGTCAACTATAAAAATTCCTAGGATAAACGATTTGACGTTAGTTTCCATAGAAAAGGAAATAAGTGAGCAATTTATTGATAATCTATCGGCTGTTGTTGATGAGTTTTCTATCATAAAGAAAAGAAGGTAGAATTTTGACTTTGAAAATATGTTACAAATGGACGATACGCAGTGTTGTAAGTTACGAGTATAGTAATTAATAATAATAAAAAAGTTATCTTGTATTCAGATAAATAAAAATTGCAAAAAAATAATCATTGATGACTCCGAAATTATAGGAGGCCAATACCAAAATTGGGATTAGTCCCCATTTCCGTCTGACAGTGGAAGTTTTATGTGGGCCTACCCAAAAAATAATTCATAGCTACGCCCCTGTGACTACGGCGACCGGAAGCGTGCGTGTACGAGCGTACAAACGTAATAACGCGTACGAATACAATAAAATATATTGTTAATAAGGGTACGTTTAACGGCAGTCGTACGAGGGCGCGCGTTTAAAACAACGGCGAAATAATAGTGTAAAAACCGCCGCGGCGATTGAAATAATCAAATCGAAGTTTAAGTATTGTGCGTGCGTGTACGGTGAAATTTAATGGCTCGTATAAATCGTTTTCGTGTACGCCTCTAATCCGTAAATAATTCAATCAAAACCGGCGCGTTCATGTAGTATAATTTATATACATCATACACGTACCTATTGCACGCACGCGTATTGTACACAGGTGCGTACTGCAACGAATTTTAATCACGTGCTGCGACTGTTAAACCGTTCAAATTAAAACGAATCGCCCCGAAAGGTGTTCAACGGTGTAGCGTCTAAATATTATATAACGCGTAATACGCGCGTACACGTTCGCCCAACAGCACCCGTTTATAACACTCGCATGTCTTATTCATATAATCGTAGGTACTATACACATAAAATATATATACACGGTGTACGTATAATATACGTGTGTGTGTGTGTGCCCGTTTCGCGTGATGCAATCGTGTACGCACCGAGTTGCAAATCACCTGCCCGCGTACGTATACGAATACACTGTAGGTTAAGTAATGTTTATAGGAACAAATGCTATTGTTATTGTCATTGTGTTTATGACGTGTACAATGCCGCAGCGAAAGGATTTTAAATCTAACGTTCGCTTCTGAACGTTTAAACGCGCCTGTTTTTAACCTTTCCCGTGCGCTTTTTATTTTCCACGCCGTAACATCGTAAAAACAACGACCGAGACTTTTGTTTTATTTCAGAGCAGACTTATTTTTCTCCCTTTAGATTTTTGTCTCTCGGCTTGTATTTTTTTCCTCCGACGCCTCGGCCGATGTCACGCAATTAAACGTTCCCCTTCGCGCCCCGGCCCGTCCGTATAAAAGTTAGTTTTTTCCCTCTCTTTCCTTTTTATTACCACGGGTATATTTTACCGATTGATTTATTCTATGCACACGCTCTGCGTTTGGCACGTAAAAACACGGCGACCATGTCATTGTTTAAGCCACACGCGCGCGCAGCACCCGACAATGCGCATAATATACTATTGTGTCCGTGCACTGGGGTTTTTTCTCTCTCCGTCACTATTCGGCTAAGTACAATAATCACTCCAGACGGAATCGATAGACGACCTAGGGGTTCGGCGGTGGCGACGGCGGCGGCGGTGACGTAGAAATGGCAGCTGTGAATGAATGAATCATTAAATCGGGCAAAATTGGTGTCTTCTGTGGCGTTGACGTTTCGGGCGGAGCGATGACAATGACAGACGGGAATCTCTGCAGCACTTCCCTGTTCAATTTAAAAAAAAAAAAAAACTTTTTTAACGAGCTTCTTTTCAGCGGAAAACGAAAAAAAAAATCGTTTTGAAACGACGTCGCGGCAATTCGAACTATTCTTTTTTTTCCTTTTTTTTTTTTTCATTTATCAAACGATAGCGGAATGAAAGAGCGAGAAAGAGCCGACGGCGGCGGTATAGTGGCCCCGCGACAGAGACAGACACCGGAATGAGAAAAAACTCCTTGACATCGCCGTTGACATACTCTGTCTGCAGGTAATTTTTTTTCCTTTTTTTTTTTTTTAATAGTTTATTTTATTAAAATCTCAAGCGACCTCCGCCGAAACGCGTCACCCCCGCGTACACTACGGCGCGATTAAGATCGAGTCTAATCGCAATAATTACATTAACGAACGCGCGTCGGCGATGTTAATTGTATTACAGTCGAGACGGCGACGGCGAGGACCGTGAAAATACACGGAGCTCCCGTCGCACTTGGCCCGTACGCGCGCGATATAATGTGCACGTCGCATAAGCAAACGCGGAAACTGTCGTCGAAACCGCCGCCGTCGCCGTTTGAACTCACCAGACGTCGAGGGCCCGCGCGACCATGAATCAAAATCAACGTCTGCCGTTCGACTCGGCGCGTAAAATGCGCGCACGCGCACGCGCGGGACCTCACACGCGTACACACGTCTACGGCATCATTAATAACGTGCGGCCCGGGCGCGTTGTGCTCGTGTCAATATTTAACGAAGTTTGCAGTAAGCGTGTGTACACGCCGTACAGGTCGTCTCTCCTTCCGTCTTCGCGCCGAGGTTAGGTTCGGTGTAACATTCCCTCGTCCGCGCCACCACGTGTACGCACCCGTACCTTTTGCGCACAAAACGGTTGATCGTCTCTCGTGTACGAGATGAGTCGGCCAAAGATGATATTTTCGAACGGAACCCTCCTCTGCGCGCGTACCCTCCCCTCGGCACACACGTACACGCACGCGTACCCCACGCGGGCGGTGGCAGATGATGCTGCAGGGATGGACTGAAGCCGGGGCCCCGGGAATCTCCGCCGCGTGATATGAACGCGAGAGCAAACACGCGGACTCGATTAAACATTCATTGTGTTTGTACGGAAGCTGCAGCGGCAGCGGCGGTCGTGTTTGCGAAACGCACACGCGCGCACATGTTTATTGTATTCCGCCAACAGTGGTAGTACATATATGTATATGCGTGTATAATATAATATAACGTACACACGCGCCGCATGTACGACTGTGTGTATAGCAGTTCGCGTCGCTGTGTACGGATACACGCACACGCAAACACGTATCGAACGGCACGGGGAACGGGGGTGGGGGTGCATCTGGGCTTTTGCACGTCCCGCAATGTCCGGCCCGGAAAATGAACAATTTGTTTACGCCCTCTCTCGCGTGTGTAAACTGAAATCTCATCAAATCCACACACAACAGTGTACATACGTGTACGGTATACGTTTAAAGTACATACACACACGCACACACACACACTCTCCGTATCTCTCTCTCACCATTTGCTGCAGCAGTGGCAACGTCGTTTAACGAGATGACCGTATTAAGTGTACATAGAGTATACATATACGTCATGTTCGCGTTTAAATGCGGTGACTGCTGCAACTCGGCGGTCCACCGATCTTTATACATACATACCGCTATTACACCGTGGTCGGTGTGCAGACGACGTTCTCGCTTTTGACCAAAAACCCTTTGGAGACGAGCTATAAACTATTACTGCGAAGACAAACGATCAGCGGTCACCACTACCACCGCTACCACCACCACTACCACGATCACCGCAGCCCGCATCAAAACAAATACCTACAGTCCAGTGGTTCCTAATAAGTGGTCCACGGGTTGATGTTAAGAGTCCGTAGTTGAGAAGTGAAAATATAAAGAACTCAGATAAGGAACAAAAAAAATGTTTTGCTCCGCTCATAAGGTTCTAATATCAACGCGATCACCAATTATTTAAGTAACTATATATCGAATTGTAACGGTTAGTTCTAAAAGTGTCGGAAAGGATAATATTTAAAGAGTTAAATCAAACAATTCTCTGTATATTGTTATTTTTTTTTTAAATTGTGTTTATGTATTATAACATAAAGGTGTGTCGAATTAAAAAAAATCGCAAAAAGATATTTTGTTAATCATACGCATTGAGAATATACAGGAAAAAAGGGTCCCGGTACAATTCATGTTTTAGCTAGGTGCCTGTGGCTTCATACTTATCGGGAACCACTCACCTATACCTAGACGATGATACTAGGCCTGCGATAGAAGTTTACGCTATGCGGTTATAGCGTTCGATCCGAGTAATCAAAACGTTCGCTAGGTACGATAATATTTTGGAGTGAGTGCGCTAATCGGGGAGCGCATGATGTACCGTTATGACGGATTTAAAATTTAAAATTGAATATTACTATTATCATAGTATAATTTGAATATCATGAATACTATTATAAAACTCGGCAACCGATTATCACTGAATTATTGTGATTACTTATATTACCGGTAAAGTTTTCATTTTCATTCTGATTTAAAAATAGGAGACGTTGCTCCTTAGATTTCCCAGTCGCGTCGTTGGTCGATGATGCACTGTATATAATATTATGCGAGAGTGTCGATATGTTTCCGAAATGCAGTGTAATAATATTTTGCTCGTCGGAAAAACGGGGAAAACGCGTAGGCAAAGTGGCATGAATAAAGTGACTATTTGTGTAAAGAAATTAATAAAAATCGAAAAAATATTATATAAATCGAATTTTTTGCCACAGGATACCGTGATAATTGTTTCATTTACCTGTACTAAGCAAAGGAATATATCATTGATTTTCGATATTTTTTTCCCGTCTTTTCGTTTAAAACTTATTGCGAAAAATCTCAACAATTCACAAGCACTCACAAATATCATACTTAGATATTTCCTGCTATGTTTTTAAATTACAATGTTACGAGTATGATAACAAAATAAAAATTAGTCATCAGTTTTCAAAAAATATACCTGTTTTTTTTGTACATTTTCTTTAGAGACAATCTAAATCTAAATCTAAATATTCTTTATAGATAACACTTTCAATAGTGTCGTTAAAAAATTGGTATTTGAAAAATTCTGGCCGTTATAGTATCAAATGAGAACAATGCGAGGAATAAAAAAAAATTGAAAGTTTTATTTATTGACAAATGTTTAACACACGCGTAAAACGTAAGACTATGTTAAATCAACACTTAAAGGTTCTGATTTCTAAACGATTGGCTCTGAAACACAAACGTAATAAATTATTTTAAAAGTACGCGTACCATAACAGTCGTACGGACGAGAATATTAATGAATAAAAAAAAAATGGAGGGTGAAGACCCAATAAATCATTTTTAATACGAACATTTGTGATTTAAAAAAAGGTAAGTTTCGTAAATATGGAACTGTATACAGGGCCCTTTTATTCGCCCTCCGTTGTATCCGCCCGTGATCGAGTATGATTTATCACTTTACCTTATAGTATTTAAATATTAACAATGTTTTTTTTTATAAAAATAATTTCCAGGACCCAAATTTTGTTTAAGATTTATCAACAAAACATAAATATAGTGATTATTAGTCCGTTTATTGTGCCCACGTCATACGAATCCACCAACATCGTCGATTCCATAGTTTTTTATTTTTTAAATAACAACCAAAATTGGACGTTACGTATTACATAAATACCGATAAAAGCCGAGTGTAGATTAATGTCAAACTGTTTTGGAATCGGTTTTCTATGCAAATGAAACAAAAATAAAAATGATTCATGTTGAATATGAAAATATATGCCCCGACGTGGTTCCAATATTCGATTTTATGGCCAGTTGCGAATGCGATGATGCAGTTGGCGTCCCGTTGCCTCGGCCGTGGAATCGTGTCTAGTGAGATGCGGCTTTTATATAGTGCATGTGCAGCATATTTTATGCATTTAATCAGCTGCATTCGAGAGAACGTGACGACGCCTTGGCACATTTATATTTTTTACCCGACGGAGTATTTACAATCCATGTGCATACAGGGAAACAAATTTTAACGATTTAAAATTTACTCTGCGTGATCTACCAGGCATGACCATGCTGATGATGGAAATGGTCCGTTTCTGATGTCGCTTTTTACTAACTCAACCAGTTCAACTGACGTATAAACGATGGCCATACGGTAAAATAGATACGATTCTGTTTGTCATTGTTTTTACCACGAATTATGATTTCGTTTTACGTGTTGTTCTGATTCTACTATTTCGTCATTAAAGTCATTAAAAGATCATTTTGAAATCATAAACACACCATAATTTATTTTCTGTTGGCTTAAAAACTTCAAGTTACACATCATTTTAAGAAATGCGTTTTTTTATACTGAGAATTGTCTTATACTGACATAAATAATTCAGACATTCATAAACCATTATATACATTTCACCGCTGCCGAATCCATAATTATATAATTTAAAATTTAACTGTGTTCTACTTAACGCCACCCCAAAACAAGCTTCTAATTTTTGTATTCGATCAAACTTTAATAAATATAGGTATAATTTTAGCATGCATATACTTATATACCTATTTTCGGACGTACCATATGCAGTCAATCAAAGGTTAAAGAAATTACGAAAAGTTAAAATTACATACATTCCCAAAAAAAACGTTGACTCAAAAGAACTCTGTAACTTTCTCTAACCGAAAAGAATATAATTTAAAAAACAAACTATGAAAAACATTTATCAACTAGGCTTAGGTATAAACCACTTTGATTTTATAATAATTTTAATCCTAACACGTGAATACCAATATTTTATGACTAGTTAACATGAAATGCTAATCCTTGTCACTTATATAATATTATGTAATGATGTTACATGTATAAGTCGTATATACGTTGTGTAGGCGAATGCGATAGAGGGGTTGTCATGAGAATATTCAAAATATTGCCAACAGTACAAAATAAAAGAGCGTCGTATCGTAAAATCGTGTTCGTGTCGTGGACGGAATTTATTTGAGATCATTTCCAGGAAAATTTATATCATATCGTTACTTCAATAAGACTTACGGTTTTTGAGCGATGAAAATAATTCAAATCATATATTATGTGTGTATCTATACATACTAGTATACTACTATCTGAGAACACTATTTATAGTAGAACACGAACAATATAATTCGTCTCCATAGTCCTGTACGCTGCGTGTGAATTCAAAACTATAAAAGATACAAGAGTGGCGTATGCAGGATTTTTTCGGGGAGCGGGGCTGATCAGTTATATATCACATTAAAAAAAAAACAAATGGTAAAATTTGAATTTCTTAAAATAAACTTTATTTTAAATTTTAAAACTATAAATTATACAATTAAATTGCATAAAGTATTTTATATTATTTGAGATTATTTAGATAATCATGCAATATTTCGGGGAAATAAAGTTCCCTTTGCCCCCCTCCCTGAGTACGCCGCCGAGACATAATAATTACGGTTAACGGTTTATAATTATTCGGTAACCATCGTCAACGGTAAGAATGAACGATTCAAATGCAAGCGTAATTTTGAGTTATATTTTATACGGTTAAAGCATAGTTTTTCCGTACCGTAATTAGGTTTTTGTTGATTTTTATATCATTAGCAATAAACACCTTAGAAAACATTGTCGATAATATTGCTTAAGTCATTCATCATTTTCCGGTAATGCGTGTTATTGTGTCACAGACTTTTGTAATAGACATTTGAGTTAAACAATCTCAGGACATTTTGTATTCGCTGTTTTTAAGTTGATGTTTTGAAAAGTACAACGCGAATAAAATAATAGAAAACAGTCGCAGTCGTCACGAGAGTATAATGCGCCAAGTGGCCCTTGTTCAGTATAACTTTTCCCCTATCCTGGGTACATGACCCACATTAGCCTGTCTTTGAACTTTTCAAAACTTTTTTTTTAACACGTAGCATGTATATGTGTGTATGTGTATAATATGTATATGTGTGTACGCGCGCACGGGTTTCAGTTATATCCACATCATACTTCCGTAGCATTTCCCTTGGCATTTTTGCACTTAGCCGAGGAACAAAAGTTTTATTTCCCAAAGACGAATCACCATTTGTCGTGTCCATATGTCACTGCAGTGCAACGATGAATTTTTTAAAATTATTCAGTCCTTGTCTACCGTTTGAACTACATTTTTCATTTCGTTATACTCTGGCCAGACTCGGACGGCTGTAAATTGATAGCACGCGACGGTATTACAATATATATCCATTCCGATCCATAAACAGCCGTACATAATACAGTATATACGGTTTTGTTGATTATTTAACTCAAACACAATCGGGTCATATAGTTTTCAACTAAATGACGGTTTGTTGTCACTATATGTGCATTATATATCAAGCACAGTGTATTTATATCATTCGTGCACCTAAACCAGAATAATATATTTGTTCGTTACATCGCACGGAAGTAATAGCACACCGATATCGCGAGGTTACTCGTGTGATCAACGTGATTTTTAGTTCAAAATACTCGTTTGAGTTGAGCCTAGATTCATCACATCGAAATGGAAACATTTTTTTTTGCGATGCTTTGAAACGGTTTACACGTCTTAAGGTTTACGTAAATTCTATGTACATTTTGCAATCGCTTGATCCGAATTAAACTCAGTAATAATAATAATAATGAACAACGACCAGTTTGGTCGTACGTTTAAGCAGAAGCAAAAAATGAACCTGATTATTCCACTTACCGAGCAGTGCAGGTATTATTATAATATGGTCTTCGGCAAGACGGAGAGGGCATACCTTGAGTAGTTGAGTGTAATTTAACCCGACGGAAACACAAAACTCTCGTTATTTAAATCTCACGTATAAGTATAAAGTCAAGCATCGTGAAAACGAGTATTTTATAAATTGAAACGGGCGGTGAAAATAAAGAGCCGAGAGTTAATGTTGGGACGTAGAAGCTGCAGGTGCAAGAATAAATACTCAAATAGTAATATAATATAGTATTGAACAGCGTTTGATTTTGAAAGGTAAGATGAATATGACATTTGTGTACATCACGTTCGTTGATATTTGATTGAAGCCAACATCTAATTTTAATTAATTTTAACAGCGCAATGTTATAAAATTATATTTGAAACAATATGGGTAAAACTATACAGACCGTATTACACCGTTATACGTAAACTTGAATTTCAGAAAAACATCGAAATCAAAAGGGATCGCTAAACTATGTGTAAAAGCAACACGGGACGAAGTGATACTTATTAATGTTAAACGTATTTTGTTTTAGGTTAAAACCGTACGCGTATATTTCCCATAGCAGAATCTATCAATAATAATTATCTATTGTCTAGCAAATTTTACCCACGAAATGTTTTATTAATTAACGCCTGATGAGACAATTTTTGATATGAATTGCTATAACATAATATACCATAAAAGCATACAATTTAAAACAGACGAAAAGGAAAGCTACATAAATAATAAATAAACATTACCTGTATAACAGTGAGATATAAGTTTACGTCTTGATAAGATTAACGTTTTTTACGAACGGCACGAATTTTTGCAATAGTTTAAATCAAACTGCACAAGTGTAAATATAGTTTGAATTATTACTATTTGTAATACGCTGCTTTTACATAAATCAAAGTTGGACTTTGTAGTTTGTAATCATCGTTTTACGAACAGCTGTATTTGACTTAAGATTGATGCATCATTGAAATGTATGTCATTAAAAACTCTGGTCAAATATTTAATAAAAATATAATAAAACGTTCAGCTGAAATTGCTTTGTACTGCGTATTATAATATATTTATAACTGCGATGTTTATGATACTCTTTGATCATTGCCGACTGCGTCTTGACGTGCCACGTTTTCACCGACTACAACGGTCGGGAACACGTGTTGAAAACACGACGTTCACGAACCTGGAAGTTATTGAAAACGTATTTTCGTTAATTCTTTTTTTTCTCCTTAAAACGGACACACAATACGATGCTGCAGAACGGAAACCATAAACAAAATAACTTCGGAAAACACGACCAAAACGTATGCCACCTGTTCTGCAACAATAATACGCGCGCGTGCGTAGTCATACGGTTCAAAATCACCGGAAAACAATCGGCAGCTCGTAAAAATGTATAGGTATGCAGTAGACGTGGAAGGACAATAGTATTCAAGAGTATGTTATATTATGTTTCTATTGGACGAAAAGGTTTGTCCAGTATATTGTATTCTGTATATCTAAGATATTATGGGACCGGGGTGCAATAGATTCTTCAGTGGCCCTAATTCAAATCCTATTATAAATCTCGAATAAGCAGTAACGAAGCAAAAATAAAACTTAAGCATACCAACTATCTCAATAGTTACATTCTAAAATGCAATGCTAGAGTCTTGTAGTTCAGCAATAAAAATTTCGGTTGCTTATCTGAGTGACCCGGTACGTATCATCCCTTGTGACCCCCTAAATACGCCACTACATTTGCTGCAGCGAGCGGTCCGTTATATATAATGAGCTTCGACAGTGACTTTCGGACGACTGCAAGTATAATAGTTTTAACTATTTAAATTATGCCGGGGACGAGTTGAACTGTTCGCTACTTCACTAGAAATCAGTTTCTGCTACTAAGGAAGCTGATACGATGCTAGAGATGATTACATTTAATCTTTTTTTTTCCACGAATTCACTCTTAAAACTTTACGTAATCTTGTCGGTAGAACAGTCCAACTTTTAAACATAAAATTGCCGCTCCGTGTAGGGTAGTGCTCGATTTCTTGTAGAAATCCGTCTCTGAAATACGATATTGCGCTGGCTATTGCAACGTCGGAGTGTAAATGTCAAGTAATGTTGACTTCGAAAAGGCCAATGAAATCGACGGTAATCGAGGAGAGTGTTGCACGGTAGTGTTCAATTTGGCGATAAGATAATGCTAAGTGTTCATTATTTATCCAACGCCAGACCAAATAAATGCAGTTGGACATATACGACGTACTCTCCATTCATTGTCGGCCTCGATTTTGAAAGATTTCAATAATAAATTCGAGCTTCCCATCGTTATTTCTACGCGTGCACTGACACGGCTGTGTACAGCTGTAATTTTCACTTGGAATCTCTGAAATCGACGTTTGACCGAAACAATGGCAAACAATGTAATAATGATATTATAGCGACAACGACGGCGGTGGCGCGAGGACCGTGTGCACGAAGATGTTATTATAATATAAGTCGGTGGCGGCATTCAAGGGGTGACCGCAATAACGACGACGACGACGACGACCTATTGATGATGGCGGGGCGGTGGCGTGCGAGGGCTGTTGCACATGTCCGGTCCGTCCTCGTGCGCGGTCCGTGTGTTGGCCGGATTGAGCTAATCCGCGACTGCAACCGTACAACACATAAGCGGCCGTACGCATTCGACGACACGAGCACACACGCGCCCACCCGTCCGCCTACGACGACGGCGTAATGATCGGGCGCGCGCGCGAGCTCACCGACGAACGCGTACAATTCGCAGTCGTCCGTTCCACGTATCGCGTTCGGATGCTGCGGTCCCTCCGAAGTCCAAAACCCTCGTAGGTCCACGGTGCGGACAGGGGTGGTTTGAAAATATTATAATAACGTCACCTATATACGTATTAGTGATGGGAATGAAATTCCCGGATTCTACGAAAATCCGCCAAATCCGAGATTTGGGTTTATCATTGCAAATTTCTTTAATCTAATCTTTATTCTAATATTACTTTCATTACACCACTTTTTAGCCGTTCTTTTAATTTTCGGACAAGATGATGGGGGTCTAAATAAGATATCTCAATAATTGGTAAACATTTCAAGTCTCACGTACCATTATTTTGGAGATACTTATTTCATTTAATACTTATACTGTAACTTATATATTTAGTTAAAAGCCTGGAACTTATACATAGTTACAGGTTTGATGTATTTTTTTTAATTTTGTTCGTGGCTTTAAATAAAGTTTTAGTTACAATACAATTAGTATTTGAGTACTAAAATCTAAAAATAACATGTTCAAAATATCATTTTATTTTAAGAATGTGTAATTATTTTGTATTTACTATAAATAATTCTTAAAATAATTCTAATTCAATGTTTTCAAATCCAAATTCCGGGTTTACAGTAAAATTCGGTTTTCGGATTTCGAACTTCAGCGAATCCGGATTTTCAAACTTCAGCGAATCCGGATTTTTCCCATCACTAATACGTATATAAATGTGCGAGTCGTCATCGACGTGTAAGCGGTACGCCGCCGTAGACTTGCATCTTCCACGAAACCGTGGCAAAAAGAGGTCGTCGTCGACGAGCGGACGGGATACGGATTAATAACGGAAGGTTAAAAAAAAAACGTTGACTGCTTCGATTGTAATATTATAATCATCTAAAATCAATTATATTCTGAAACAACTTGACGTTGTTTTGTACAGTCACATAATTTGAATTAGTATATTTATCAGTTGTTTGTCACTACTATAACTATATACTACTAACTATACTACTAACTATATATAACTATTATATGCTTTGCCTTCGCTATTCGGGGCGTGAAATAAACATGATTTTTACTAATATTACTGTATGACTACAAAATATTATAATAGTGACATAATCGGGTAACGACCAGATCTCTTAGAACCGAGTGCATAACAATGTATGGCATTTCGTGCGTTAATTGTATCATTATTATTATATTGTTCGTGACGTAAAATAGTATGCAGTGTGCGGTTGAAATCATTTATGATGAAAATATGGTTTTACCCGTTTTGTAGTGACACATCGTATTATATTTAATGGCCTAGAATAAAAGGTTCCGTCAAAACTCAGGCATGACGTTGCTGTGCTATTAATATAATACCGGTGGTAATAACGTTTATTTTTTTTTTTAGTAAAATGAAAAACACGATCGATGCAATGGATTATAGGACGTATATATTTTGACATAGGATGTACCTTAAACTCTGTGGCAACGTTTAATGTAATCGAAATCAGTCGTGATAGATGATAAATATCAGAAGTATAATCATATTTTCGTGTTTAAGTAGCGAGCGATAACTCGGAGTAATTACTATAATCATTTTTATTTAAATTATATTGGAAAAAGCATATTCCGAGTCCACCCCTCGAAAGCAACTGTTCAGGTCCCGTGAACGAAATTTTAATTTTTCCTATTAAAAGCATAAATTATAGGCATTACTCCACCCGGGTGACACGAATCGCCTTCAAACGATACCGATATATGCTTCGCAACAGGAAAACTTGGATTGCCGGCCACTTTTAGTTTATGGAATATCGAATCGACCGCGGTGGTGATTATGGTAAAATATCAACCAAACGCGAGTTTGCTACAGTGACCACGATCGTCCGTCTCTTCCAGTGCGCGTACCTCATGGACAAGGATTGTTTCTCATGCGTGCTATGGTTATAACAAACACTAACGCATTATACTATTACAAATCAATTTTTTTTACTGGGGGAGCAAACTTGGACAATAACCACCTACACGCCCACCCAAATACACCAATTATTATTTTTCAAAGTACATACAATCAAAGAAATATCAAGTTTTCTTGGCGCTGACGGACGGGTGAAATCGATAACAACATATTATTTTAAAAAGATAATACACCATCTCCTATGGATAACTATTCATTACTGCGTAAAGCTGAAACGTACTTACTATGCAGTATTGCTATAAATGTGAAATTAGATAACACTAGACTTAGACACTAATCAATATAATCAATAAAACTAATACTAACTTAAATCATGAGTATTAAGTTTATCATACATTAATCACGTAAGTATACCAAGCAGCTATGAAGTACCTAATATTTATACATCTACAACCAAAACTTTTGAGGTGGACAACCACCCCCCTCAACTGGCAGGGATTCGCGCCACTGATACTATGATCACTGTTCATCTGTGTCGTCATGTTTTCTGCGTTACCATTGACATTATTATCATAAATAATCCTGGTACACACTTCAGCCGCGTATATGAAAAAAGATAAAAAGATTTTTAAAATGGATTACAATAGTCTACTCCGTGCTCCAGGTATCTTGCGAAACGTGTTCTCGCAGGTCAGTTACATCGGAGAAGATTGACGGCACAATAGGATCTCTGCAGTTCTCGAAACAACTGCCGCAGCAACGGTATAGGTAGGTACGTATCGTGGCATATGCATGATATGGCCACTGATGTCTTCCAGTCTTTCTGCACAGATCCACGTGGAAACACCGAGTGACAGACCACCACCACCCTGTACGCAATATTATGCATCGTGTGTACGCGTTTGCTATCAACTCCCGTATCTCGCGTGTCATATGGTGGTGACTTAATCTCTTCTGTATTTACGGTTTACGTTTCGTTTTTCATGCACACCTAAGCGCACTACACGTATCGTTGTCGTTATACCGTATCTTCGCGACTGCCGAGGTGTCACGCGGTCACCGCCAGTTTCCCGGTATTAACCCAACGCGCTGCGTCCGTTTATCCTCGACGGACGCCGAGACGTGTAGTTACGTAAATACCTAATGGTATTATGTTACACAGGATGACCGGCGTTAGGTCTCGCAGGTCACGCGTCATGCCCTGGCGTACAATGACGTGTAAAACCGATCGTCTCGTATACAAACATATTATGTAAGCTTAGTGTTATTGTTATACTTTGTACGCCTCCCCCTGACACCGCGAGATTTCGAAACAAATCCTTCGCGACAATGCGCGCGTGAGCTCGTCCAACAGGTGTCCGTTTCTTTTACAATACATTTGTCGCCACGCATACCTTATCGCGATACACAATACGCGCTGTGTGCACTGGGCCTGGTATTTGACAACGCCGCGCAGCTGTAACGTATTATTATATTATATTTGTATTTTTATTACTTTTTTCTTTCCCAATTATTTTTAAAAAATATTTATTCTCTGCGGCGTACTTGGTGTTCCGGGTTCGCGTTTCGCACGAGACGGATTAGAACCGTTTAAACTGCGTCATCATCGCTAGGAATGGAATCAAATGATTACGTTATAAAAAAGTTGTTACAACGCATTCGTGCGAGCGATTGAAACAGACGTACTATCTACGCGTGGTTTCTTCTTTTATTAAAAAAAAATAATCACATGCTGTTCACACTCGTGCAATATAATTCGGTGATAATTACCGCGCACTGTTATAAGTTATAACGGCTAGAGACTGTATTATTATCTATATTTATTTATATATTTTGTAAACTAAATACCCAAATGGCAATTGAAAATATATAGACAAATATAGATTATAATTATGATAATAAACAATTGGCAGCAGTAAAAAATATTTTATTGTTATATATATATGACAATATGTAATTAATGTTAGTGAACAATTATTAGGTTTTGTATGTCACTATGCATGCACGACCGATTTTTATGATCGCATTAACATAGTTGGCACTGTTGTTTAACCGTAGAGAGAAATAAAAAAAACCTTCGCGTGCGTTATTATTAGATCGAATTCCTAATCGAGAGCGTGGTACGTTATGTGAAATCAACGTATGGAGTAAATGTTTTTCGTCGCAGTTTTTAATTTATTTTTACAATAAGGTTTGCTGATAATGTCATTATAATTTAAAGTTGTGCAATTAGTACACTGTTTTCTTGAAAACTAGAAAAATAATTTAAAATCAAGAAATTAATGAAAATTGAAAGTTGAACCGTCAATTTCTTTATAAAAGTAAGGCCTATAAAATAGCTATCTTCGAAATGTATTAAAGCTATAAAATAGAAAGTTAATTTTTAACTTTTTTAATAATACATTTATATTTACCAAACTATTGTCAACAAAATTGTCTTTACCCAGGGGTGCTCCCACAAAACCAAAATTGTATTACTCTCTTAACACGGAAGATATCGGTCTGTGTAAATACCGATGAGACGCCCTGTATATAAGTGGCTAGTGCATGTGAGACATTTACGTTTTCCGATTTCCGCGTCGACGCGTAGGAGGATATAGTGCATTTTACAACATATAATAGTCACTCGTATTACCGTCCGGTACTCAACTATCGAGTTACTTGTGTACCGTGAAACCTGTCTAAAACGGACTTCGAACGAGCCGGGGAAACTTGTCTACAATGGAAATGGCGTCTGTACAGTCCCCGTCACAAATGATATCATGGATAATCCGGGAACCTGGGCGGAAATGGAATGTTTATCAAGTCCTACGCGCGTGCAGCCATTCGCAGTAGTTTTTACACAATAATATAATCATTGCACCGAACACGTGTAGAAAAAGAAACATTTTATACGCGTAGACTATTTTGTATTCCACGGGGCCCCGCTCCGAGCCTGCAGCACCTATTCCCATTGCTCCCGTCGAAATCGGTTTACGCGTCGATTCCGATGTGCGACATAGCCGTGGAACAATTTATCATGCCGCGTGTAGGACTTTGAAAAGTTGTACGCGACGTGACCCGGTCGAAATCAGCCGACTGCGGATCACGCACCCGGCGTTGCGTTACCACGTCATAAGGGTGCTACGTGTACGTGTTACCGCCAATTTCGTGAATTCGGGCAACGATGATATACCGACTATATACCAACACTGGTCAATCAGTATAACGCCTGGGAAAGTTATTCATCGTGACGTTGACTAGAAAAAGCTCTGCAGTCGATGTCGGAGAGTTCGATACGTTGGCTAATCACATAATAATTATTATACATACTTTCCGATCGTCTGGCAGTCAGCAATGCGATCTGTTAGGGTTCCTGTACCCGCAGTAAGATTGCATGTTTTTAAACGAAATCATACTTGACGACGAGGACCTTCACAACTTTAGGATCGTAGTAGTTTTCGTTGTACTATAGCGTGATAAATGTTTTTTTTTCTTTTTTATTGAACAAATAAAACTTTGGCATCTAGTTTATATACAAAGTATTTTACAGTTTTTCCATACTATTTTTTTTTTTTTTTTTGAATCAGATTGAGTTGTACAATATTTGATTTCCCTTAGGAATTTGATGATGTTGACGTTTGATTGGAGGTCGGGTTGAAGTGCGTCTCCTAGTTCTTGTGGTATGAAGTGTTTGTGTCTGAATTCATGTTCATGGATAAATGTTCTTATGGGTATTACATTGTCGTTCTGCTAAGCGAATTTGTACATCAGTGGCATTTTACCTTATGTGAAAGTGTATAAGTACAATGAAGGAGTATTTAAATTTTAATTCATCGCTAAATAGGTACACCTGTAACGTATTACAGCTGTTAGTCTTCCACTGACTATATACAGTTTAATTAGTCAATAATGACAATTTATAGCAGACCAATCGTGAGAACGATATATTGCGGTTAACGCGTGGACTATAGCCATTTTTAGTGATGCCTTAACTATCAATTATCATAATTTACGGTAACGTTATATACTGCGTGGAAAAGTTCGATATTGTCCCGTATTGTTATTGTATAAATACAAAATAGATGTTACGTAGTCGCTATAGTTTTCGGATTCCCCGCACCGAGCTCGATCTCTGAACCGCTACTTTTCCACCCCGCCCGTAACAACTCGCCGCCCGCAGCTCGTAGGCTCGAGGGCTTTTCAATTTTCATTCTCCCGGGCCGCAAGTAGGTTTATATTATTATACACACCCTCACCACCTGGGCGGTGTCGGTAGCGGTGGTGGCGGCGGACTCGTCCGAAGAATGTTTTTACGGGGGTCATAAATTACGGCGAAAGTGGCGAAACGGGGCCGCCGACGCCACCGCGCATAATACAACCGGTGTAATTAATAAGGATCGTTGAGGGATTTTCATTTAATTTAAGTGAGACGGAGCCGTCGGCGGGCCGCGGCGCTCCGGGACCGTTACACTGACGACGACGACAACGACGACGGCTCCGTAATTATTATTATTATTACTATCGTCTTCATAGTGCCTAAATGTATATGCTACATTATTACATATTATTAAATATATTATTTTATTATATTAATACGGGCGTGATAACGAGAAAGAAACGGCGGACGTTTCCGCTCGGTCCGAGCATACGAATCGTCCGACCTAACAATAACCTGCACTCGAGCGAAACCGATTCGGCTCCGGCCACCGCCACCCCCGGGCCAAAGACTGCACGTGATTGTAATAACAGGGCTTACAATAACTACACGTTATCATCGTCGGCATCATCGTTATTGTTGCGACAACACGCCCGCCGTACGACGCGGATGAATTTCGACGGACCCGACGAGGCGACGACGCGATCGTACGACGAATTTTGTTCGTAACTGCGGATTTCAATCATCGGTCTGCTGCACATCGAAGATTTTGTTATTATGGTTATTATTATTATTTCCGTCATCGTTGCGAACCCCCGACGCCGCGTTTGGGTTGGGTCATCGCGGTATAATAGGGATCGCACACGCGTTACGCGGAGGATTTCACAAAACTTAAACGGAATAATGATACGCACTATACGCGTATCCGCCGGTCTCATTGTATTATTCATTTCTATGGTTAACGTGAAACGCTTTAAGGACTTGAGATTATTCGTCTAATTATTACAGTATACTATTAATTTTCAGTAATTGGTCGATTAGAGACCGCGCTCTCCGTTTTCCGTACATTCTGTGTACTGAACATTCGTCTCTGGTCGCGCAGCAAGTTTCAGTGCCGGCGCTAGGACTTGCGGCGACCTGGAAAATGCTTTATTATGATTTATGACCAATATGATTGTATATCATGACACATGTATTCATAGACATTTAGGTTCAAATAAATAATAATATTAGGCAATCAGCTTTTTCATTTTTTTATTTTATTTACACCGCGTTAACACAAAATTATTTACAGATTGTAATTTATACAACAACAATGAATTACATTATTCCAACTATATAAACTATATTATCTGTCATACGATATGAGATAAATAAGTAGTTCTTAATGTATAATCCCGAAATTAATAATAACAATACCAACGGTTAAATTAACGACAGTGTTGAAACATCGACGACTTACGTTTTTAGACGACGTGGAATTACTTTAGGAATTTCAAAAACATACATTTATTTTTCAGTTAATAGTTTATGCTTAAGTTTAATATAAAATGTTATTTAATGCGGGGGATTAGCTAATCCGGACATTTTTCATAGTTCTTGTGTATATCACTGTACTGCTTGATGAAGTTTTATAAATTTGTTCGACTCCGAGAAAAGCTATATCTATGATATTGATCATTAACTAAATTATTTAACTTGTTGGTAATATAGTTGTATGATAATAATAATAATAATAATCATAGGTAAAAATATAATAATCATAGGTCATGTTATTAACAATAGGTATTTTTAAAATTCAGATACCGGAGAGTTCGATTTTTGGTTGGTATCTAAAGGCGAAAACAAAAAGGCCATGGACGCTATATTTGATGGTTGAGAGGATGGGTGGCCATCGAGTACCAGGAGTTAGTGTACTATTACAAAATATCAATGGAACAGGCTAAAGCGTCCACCAACAAAGCAAAAGTGTTATTTTCACTTTTCAGCGTCCATGTGGGTCAAGTATCAGTCGGTGTACCGGCTAGGTTTCTTTATACTACATGTTCACGTTGATCTCATGCCTTACTCTTTGTCGTCCTTACATCGTCGAGCTGATGTACGAGTCGGGAGTGAAAGACATCTACAGCGTAGCCGTGGTGAGTCGCTTTGCAGGATTCGTGGACGGCCATAATTTAAGCGTAGCGAAACATAAATGGAGTTTAATATAACTTCATAGACTCATCGTGTTGTGTATACACGACGAACAAGACAAAATAATAATATTACAATGTTGGATCGTGATTTTCTTTTCCTTTCCTCTTCGCGTGATGCTTTCCGAGCTTACACAACTCTCCGAGAGCGTGGTGCTCATCCTGGTGGTCCACCAACTGGGCAAGAGGCTGTTGACTTTCACGAAGTTGCGCGTGAACACGTTCGCGTTACTGGTTTTCGGCGTGCACTAAAAATAGTCTGGTCGAATCCAACGCCTTCGTGCCTACTTCGTCATTATGTTCTCGGGGGCCATGAGCATGTTGACAGTGTCTTTGGTCAGCGAGATTTATCCCAACGAGTAAGACGTATATTGTTATTTGTTATTAGCAGGGCTGTTAATTGAATTTATAAAAATGTGTTTTTTGTTACTTCGAATAAGAAAATGGATTTCACCAACATTTTTTTTGTGTTATTTATACATGCAAAATATTATTCTGCATATATTTGCATATTGAAGCGGTAAGGCCAAATAAATGCATGATTTCAAGAATTCTTCGTGTTATTGCTTTTGGTTTTAGATACATAGTTTAATATAAATAATAATATTTGTCTTGTTTTTTTTTTCGGTTAACCTGGTCTGATTATTGTTATTGCATGTTTTTGTTTAAAAATAATACGTACATTTTCTGTAAACCATTTTATGGCATTCAATTCACAGCACTTTCATAATAATTGTGAAAATTAAAGTAAATAAAGTAAATAAATTAAATTAAAGGGAAAAATAAGATTGAATACAATAACATATTAAAACATCATTTTATTAATTTGCCTAGTTTTAAATAAGTATTTATACAAATTATAAAATTATATTGTTAAGATATTTGATTCTACTACTATATCAACTTTCTTTTAAAATTGAAACTGATACACCCGGATTCTTTCATTTAGAATTATTTTTTCCGAGAGCAATGCTTTCAAATTAAAATGACAAATATAACAATTAGTCAATCCAGGGCTTGAAATCGAAATAAATTTTTTCGATTTCAATTTTAATTTCGCTTATCGATATCAGTCTTTTTCGATTTTAATTTTAATTTTGCTTATCGATATCGGTGTTTTTCGATTTCAATTTTAATTTTGCTTATCGATATCAGAGTTTTTCGATTTTAATTTCAATTTTAAATCACTATTACATTTTTGTGACTTTATTATTGCTATATTTTCTATTTATGTTTTGGTTTCATATATAATTAGTGATTATTACTATAATAGATACCTAGATAGTCAGTTATTATAAATATAAAATGAAACAAATAATACAATGTTATGAAACGTCAATTTATAAAATATAAATAGGTATTCCCAAAACTATTTCAACTCAAGATTCTTACTGTCACGGTGAGAGAAATTAGGAAATACGTGGAAGCCGATTATGGATAAAAGTATACCATAATATATATATATAGTAATAACACTGATAACTAACAAGTCATAATAATATAAATACTGAAATAATAACATTTCTGTAAACGAAATACTGCCACGCGCTGTTTGTTAATTGTACCAGGAAATTATATTCTAATAAGATGGATACTTCGTATATTAGACATTATTCTTAGTAATAATAATAAAAATCCTATAAATAATAAATACAAATTATAGTTGGGCTCATATTGTTAAATTTAAAATTTTTTTCCAATTGAAAATTGAAATTAAAAATTTTCTTTTAAACCGATTACAATTTTGATATTAAAAATCGATATCAATTTTTTTCAATTTCAATTTTAATTTTGAATATCGTTATCATACATTTCATATTTTGATTTCGATTTTGATATTTCAAAAGAATTTTAACGATTTTTATCGATATTCAAAATCGATTTCGAAATCGATTTCAAGCCCTGAGTCAATCCTTGAGCATCTCACTCGACCTAGAATTTTCGGCTTTTTTTTTGTTAGCTCTTAATTTCACTTTTACAGTATTTAATCGAATTTTTGACGAATTTTTATATGTTTTAAAAGTACTTAATTAGATTTATAATTTTAATATTAATTTTTTTTAATACTGAAAGCGCAAAATATCTTTATGTAATTAGAAAATAAATCAAATAAATTATATTTACAAAATCGTAATACTTATAAATCGATTCCTTTATTGTCATTATTTTTAACGCATTTTTATTGTAGGCAATAAGATTCTATCAACGTCAAATCATGCGGTGATCCTGTGAAAAAATTACACACGTTATAGGATTTTATATATATACAGTATACACCCACGCACAATGCGACACGTATGCAAATAGGCGTCGCTGAAAAGAAGGAAAAAATACAAATAAAAAGAGCAACAACAACACGGGAAAACAACGTCAAAAGATTTGTTATACACACTTTTTTTTTTTTTAAGGAGGGAACCGAAGTCGTTAAGGTCCGATTATAACAAGGGGCCAGCCGCTGTTATCATGTTGGGTATACGCAGTTTATTTTCCACCCTTTATACCGATTCATTTTTAGCTTCTCGGCAAACTGAATCTCTTTCTCCGTTACTTTTGTCTCCATCATTCTCTCTCGTTCTTTCTCTCCCACTCGTATTCTCTCGCTCATTTTAACCTTCCCCCTCTCTCCTACTCACTCTCGAGCACAAGCGCAAGCACAATTTTCCATTCTATTTTTTTCGCGCGACCTCACCCCCTCACGTCACTTCCTCGCAGCAGCTTAAATTACTTCCCCAGCCAACACCACCACTCGCTCTCAGTCCACCACCTGACGCAGCACCCGGCGCAAACAATTTTTCCTACATCATCCGCACTTGGCACACACAATGCGCCCTTCTTTTGCCACTTTATGAAACGGTTTTTAATCATGTGATTTCGTTTTTTTTTTTTTTTGTATTTTTATTTCACCGTCTTCTCCATTTATCTTTTGGCCGCCCCCGGAACCAAAAAATGAATATCAGCTATTTACAAAAAACAAAAAAAATGCATTAATCATATTCTTCCCCTCGTTTCCCAGTAAGGGCCTCGGTGGCTTATAATTAAAAAGTTACATAAACGATTATTAAAAGCTTCAATCTCAAACAATGGTATGTATACATAATACAATACGAGTATCGACTTATCATTGATTTGTAATATTTTTACCCATCGCAAAAGCCTCTTTTCGTTTACTATGCATTCGATGCTGTTTCAAAGACGCATTGACAGGTATTTTAAACAGCTCGTAAGTACTTTTATCGATCCGCACCGGGACTGTCGAAGAATCTTTTCATATTATATGGTACACTGCAACGCGTTGTATGATGCTTGATAGTCTAAGACAAACAACACAAGGACGAACGGTGATCGTAAACGCGTTTGACAGTTTCCAGAAAATAATAATATATACTTCCTGGTTAGGTCCTTGCGCGACCGTATTGTACCACGTGAATAGGGGGTCATTATGTGTAACATTGTACAATGACCGAAAACCGATTCCGCGTTAAATCATTACGATCATGTGGCGGCACAATAATAGCACATAATATGCGTATACTTACGGTCGTTTAGATCGTTGATAACGATCCTGTATAGGACCCGGAACGATTGCACGTGACAAATACCAGAAGTCACCGCGGGGAGTCGACGAGAGTCCACGGCAACCGGGCAATTCGACGACGACGGGAGGAA
Organism: Periphyllus acericola; assembly: GCA_949715065.1. Classification (NCBI taxonomy): domain Eukaryota; kingdom Metazoa; phylum Arthropoda; class Insecta; order Hemiptera; family Aphididae; genus Periphyllus; species Periphyllus acericola. The sequence continues at coordinate 33,725,306 of OX454267.1, read as the reverse complement.
AAAATATACGACCTGGCAAAGGGTCATCATCCCACAATGCGGTCGGTCAGTTAACGTGTTATTACGAATAACAAACACGTATGGTAGCCCAAATCAGGTCCGGGCTTGCAGCTTGTTCAAAATGTTGCGTTCAAGGTTAACAAGTAGGTAGGTGTTACTACATATTATACTATAGTACACAATAATACGAGTTTATCGAGACGAACAGTATCGTGTTGACGACGCGTGGAGCTTGGCTTTTTTTATTATTACTTTCCACCCATCGTACGACGCTGGGCAACGGCGTTTTCCAGTTATATTTTTATCGATTCCCCTCGCGCCCATCATACTTATATATATATATATATATGGACCGAGTCGATAGTGAAAAAAATTTAATCAACGTGCCAGCTATTGTAGTAGGTGTCCCACGCATATATATATACTCGTATATACAAATGCTGCAGTGAGTCGAAAAGGTGGTTTCCAGCGACTGGGGGCGCGGTTTAATTAAAAGCGAAAGACGCTCATTATTTTTATGCCTCAGTATTTAAGGCATTTATATTGGGGCGGATAAAAAAAAGTACGTAAAAACGTTGTTGGTCTTAAAAAGAACACAATTCAGAGGTGCAGAACGTGGCGCAAAACTTTTAAGCCCGCTCGGTAGTTTTATCGAAAAATATTATATATATTTTTTTTTTACACATTTTCAGTGGAATTACAGAAGTTTTCCGAGGAATCGGTTTTTGGTTTTGTTTCGCGTGATGACTGCAGTGTTTGACTGCGGACATCCAAAAAGATAACGAACAAAGCGCTATTATACAAAACGAAAAAATAAAGCTAAATAAAAAACATCAGATTCCAGCTACTTCATTAGATCGAATTGGTAAACGGTGCCGAATGATTTCGCGTAGGAAATAACCTCCATTAATTTTCACCCTCAGCGCGAAGGGTATACAAAAAAAAAAACGATAAAACAACAACGAAGGAAACAAAACAAAACGGGAAAAAAATGTGAAAATGAATTTTTTCCCGTTAAGGAGTGCCATTGCTAAGAGTGTTTTTACGTACCCTTTTGTTATAAATGCGTTTCCCGGAGTTCAGAACAAGGGATTTTTTTTTTTTTGTTCTTGCTGTCAATAATAAATATGAACCAGCTCAGAACTCATTTCCTGAACGCTTTCACATATTTTTTATTAGATTTTTTCTTGCGTTAAGGGAAACACGCGGTTCATTTTAAAGGGTGACATAATTTTAATATAGGATATATAATATATATTATGTTCTTTTGTATATATGCGTATATATTATAATATATTTGTATATATCGTTGTGTTTGTCATTTATATAATATATAACGTTCATAATATGTAAACTCATATCGCGTTTTTATCTTAACATGTCTGTACGCACTTGATACGACCGATTTTGTTTAAGAACGATGACAGCGGTTGATAATTACATACTAAACGATATCTCAATGACACTACGTGTATTACTCGCGTAGTACCTAATCTAATGAAATATTTATGACTATTTTAATACATTTATTAAATTTTAGTACGTGTGTTTGTCACACACTTTTTGTTGTTAAAAGCAAATGTTTGCGTAAAAAAATACATTATTAAAATTTATTCGGATATCAAAAAATAATTTCGTTCAACATTTTTTTAAATCTTATACGGTTGAATAAAATATATATGAAGATTACTATCAAAATAGGTTGCATCGTTAGTTAAACAAATGGTCTGAATCATGTCATGCCAAAAATAAATTATTATGGTTTTATAAAATGTTGGTCTCCATGATGCAGACATCGACGGATTTCTACAAAATCTTTAATGATTTTTTTTTTTTCTCCAATGAAAACCAATTTCGATTAATTTGTACGGTCTACGCCTTCAGAGATGTGCGTATAAAGGAATCTGGAGTTTAGTTTTCCCTTTAAATATCAAAGATGAAACGGATTCTTCGGTCGTCTAAAGGATCTTAACAAAAGTGAACGAATTTTTAATTTAAATGAAAACTTCATTCGATAAAACATTTTGTATCTCCTCTCTCTCGAAAAAAAAATACGGGGTCCGCATATTTTATGAGTTCGTCAATTATTTAATGCCCATCCGAGAACATTCAGTTTCTCCTCTTTGAAAAATCTAGTACACTTCTTTCGCCCAATCATTTATTTATACGCTGTTTTTTTTTTTTTTTTTCTTTTTTTTTTTTTTTTATCATACTCGCCAACAACACCCTCGTGTGCTCCTTCTTATATTTTTCGGAACGGTGCATCATAAAAATATACCCTACATTTAAGTAGTGAAAACATATCGCAATATTGTAAATCTCCCTTTCCCTTGTACGCGGCGGCTCTGTTTACAATCGAGACGCGCCCCACTCGCGAGCCCGATATCGTCCGACTGTAGATATATTGTCAATATTTATACATACACGTGTAAAGCAATCGTCGTGCGACGCATCGAGGCGGATACCGGCGATATAATATGTATGTGCCGCACTACGCGCGCGAACAGGGTCACGGCCCGTGTATAGAATATTTATGGAAAAGAACAAGACGACGCAGACAACGTCGTGGGCCGCTGCAGAAGGTACGTGACTCCGGGGCACCCATAGTTTTCACCGGAAATAAAGCAATTTCTTAGTTACCCATTCGTTACCGTGCACAAATTCGGAATTCGCGGTACAATTTAAGCCACGAGGAGATTGGTTTTCCCCTCCGGAGCGCTTCGGTAACGCGTACCTGTCTGCAAATGGCATACGAAAGGAGTTGAGGCTGACGGTATATAACGACGGCTCATACAGTTATCTTTGTCAAGATCGCAAAAGTCTGTAACGATATCGTTACAGATGATGCCGCGGTGGTCTTTTAAAAACGGAGAAGAAAAACAAAAAAAAATTCCGCTATCAAAAGGGCCCTTTTCGTTACGTTATATTGACCCGATTCATTAATATTTCGAAAAGTCGCGAACACGCACAGCGAGGGCAAAGTTTCGGGAGGCGAAAAAGCCGAGACAAAGAGTCGCCGCGCGGCAGACTGCGAGGCCACGGAGGCTTTCTGCTCCACCTCGTGCTCTCACGCCGACCGGCCTGTATATACGTATAAACTCTGTTATTGAAAACGTTTATTAATTTAATTATAAGCTCTTAGGAGGCACCGGCGACTTAGGAAAAAGGAAATTTCGGATCAACGCTCGTGTAGCCGTTGCCGCCTCTTTCCCGAGCGCACTTATTTAGCCTAACTTTGCGACCGCCGCCGCCGGTTTTAATTACAAAATATAATAAGACCAACGCGCGAGTTCCGTTGGAAAATACGTCGTCAGTTTTTTTTCGCCCCCTTCCCGTCGCGGCATCGCCGTGTTGCGACTGTTTTTTTTTTTTGTCCCCATCCCATCTAACTGTCCGCGGTCCGTTTAACAGGGCACGGCGTGCAAATACGATATTCAAAAAATTATGGTAATGCGCGTCCTCATCGTAGCAGTCGTATTAAAAACTGGCTGGAAAGTGTGCGACTCGCGCGGAAGAGAGTGGATGATAAAAAAAAAAAAACACAAAAATAAATATAAAAATAAACCGAGTAAATTCAGTGTCTAGGGGGTGCAAATCGCCGTTTTACATCGCAGACAATGTTCGACCCTTATTTATACGCATAGCGTCGTAAATCACATATATTATAAACAAGAAGTCACGCGAACGGCCAACTCATAAATAATAACAATATTAAACATTGAGACTATGCCGACTCTATTTGCTTCTACATTTGATTACATAATACATAAGGCATAGGGACCACGTAGACTATAGAGTATGGTACAGCAGCAGCAGTAGTAGATGTTGTTGCTATGCGTGGGCTTACAATACAGACTCATATCTCGAACACTCGCGACTATATTATATATTATTGCGTCCGCGATACGAAACTTGTTATTCCGCATCAACTCACCCCATACGTCCGAGGCGTTGGTGAGATATTTTTTTGATATTTTTTGCCCGCTTGTTTTCACGTGCTTAACCATGAATCGTATCCCGGCGTACATAAATCCAATCCGAGTAGTAAAAAAAAAAAAACTACCCTTATTAATGTTCTGATTTAATATTTCGAAAGATTCAACGCAACCTGCCTATAACTGTAATAAATTAATTTTAAATTATATTTTATTTCTTAAACATCCAAATAATATCCTATTCGAATTGCTACAATATGTATAAATGATTATTAATTGTTTTCTAGGACATACGAAATACAAACATTTTCTTACATGGTTTCAAAACGTATAAATCATATAGCAGATGTAAACATAAAATTACTATAGTGTATGCTAAATAAAATCATGTCGCCTATTTGAGGCGATAAGCAGGAATATGGTTTCCATTTATTGTCAATAATTCGTTGTACTTCTCATTTTTTTTTTTTTTTTGGTACATACTCGTATTTTGTATAATGATTACGGAGTTAACACACAACTCTGAACTTATCGAGGGTGTAAACTTTTAAGTGGGTTTGCGGCCCTGATAAAAATAATCCTTCAAATATTATGGATAAGTTTTTATGAAGAGTGAGTAGGTCGGAGACATTTGTGGGTGATCATTATAAACATTTTGCTTAACAAGTCCAAACGGATAAAACTTTCAAGTTTCAGTGCACATCAAATCGATTTCCACGCTTCGAGTAACAATTTATTATAACTGTGGACTAACGAGACAAACACCGAAATTAGTATAATATTATTATAAATTATGAACACATATCATCTATGTAACTGTATGAACACATATTATCTATACAACTGTATGAATATTACAATTTACAAGTTTTTACTATGTACTACATTATTATATACACCTATGTATAGACATTTTTATATTGTATTTACCGCCTTGTTTGAATGTAAATAGTTGATATGAAGCTGATTACGACACTACATTTGATCAACATATATAAAAAATCAAACAAGACCGTGCATAATATTCCTATGAAAAAAAATATCACGGCAATCTAAAAATAACTGCCAACGTAGATAGGTTCCTGTTATTAGATAAGTAAATAATATCGGTTGCTTTTTCAAGCAATAAAATATCGTAGAAAAAGGTGTAGTGAACAAAAAAAATTTCACATGCGTAATATAACGTAATATTTGTATCATTTACTATATCGACGAATTAAAATCGTATAATTTATCCATGTCATAGAAACACTAAAATACACAATACGTTATCGTTGTAAAAACAGTGGCGTAGTAGACAATCTACAAAAAATAAAACAAGTTTATTGAAACTAACCTTTTTAATTGCTGAATAATATTCCCAGTGTATTTCTTGAAAAATACGCAGCGCTTTACCTCGGTACGTAACGATAAAAATACGTTTTAGCAAACAAATAATACGAGAGATTATTGTATGGACATTGAACAAGATGCGAGTAGGTATATAATATTATAATCAAATATGCAACAGAAGCGGTATTCGTATGAAAAATAATCGTGGAGCTGGATATTAACATTATAACTATTCGTTTTTTATTATTTAACTATGCAGTCATTTTTCATAAGTATTTTTTCGTCATCATCAAAATAATTAAACAATATTTATACGTACATGTATTGAGTGATTTTCTTCTATTCAGATATATATTTACATAATTTACCGGGGAATTATGGCGTACAACGCGAACAACGATATACATTTATCTTACCTTGTCTTACGGTTTTATAATTTTTTTGCGTGATACAAACAAAAGTATTCATTAGCTAATAGCTTAATCTTTTTTCCATTGTCTATTAGTAATCAGTAGATATCACCCGACACAAATTATATCGTTACTTTGAGCTCCATCTGAATGATACGGAAATCACGGACTTCAACTTGTTTTTAATTTGCAAACTGTAACTGTTGTAGCCACCGGTATTTGGGACACTATACGTAGGTATACACAATTTCACCATGACAAAGTTTGAAATCATCCGCGAGTATACACAACACATAAATCGTGAGCATTTAGAATTTTTTTTCTCAATCATTCTGTGTTACTTTCTTTTCCTAGACATAATATTGTTCTCGAATCGTCCAGTCTACACGGATTAATGAAATAGTCTTTTAAAAACCTAAGCATATACGGTTCTTTATGAAAATTACGAATTGCAATGCTACAGATGATTTACCGTCCACATTTCGAAAAAGTGACTATTGGCGTCCGCAAAGCATGAACGTATAACAATACAATACGCACGGCGCGGCCGCGGTTCGATCGGTCATGTGGTCGAAGTGAATATAAATAAATATATTTTGATGCGTGTGGGTACATGTGCTCTTTGTAATTGTAATTCGGTATTTGTCCGTTCAGGCCGACTAGACCTTCTAACCGTATACACGAGATGGATTACGAATCAGGAAAACCACACTTAAGACCAACATTATTTGCGGAAACGATAAACGCAAGAATGGTGATTCAGGAAAATCAATTTTGAAAAAAATAACACGAGCGAGGAAAACATGTAGGAAAACAAAACCGGTGTAAATATTTGACGGGAAGTCGAAATTCTGGAAAATATTTAATATAGGAGTTATGATTTTCTCGATTGTAATATTTTAATACGAAATACATAATTTCTCCCGGGTGAAACCACGACCCGGTCGCGTGAAGAGACGGGTGGAAACTTCGTTCTGTCGACGGTTCCTTTTGCCCGCGACGTTTGCACCCTTATATTTTGCAACACCTACGGCGCGCAATACTTACGACTATATTACGTATAACTCACTAAGTGCCGGTCCCGCGGCTTTTCACGATACCGATGTGGCCGATGTGGCGATCCCGGGGCCGCGAACGGCGCAAACGGAACCCCTGTACGTGGTGAAACGAGGGGGAAACCACCCCGAAAGACGGATGAAACTGTTGTCTCGGCACCGTGTAGAACTGTGCGACGACGGCACCGTGTTTCGGCGGACGACGGGATCGCGGTAACGCGCGTACGGTGGGCGACCACCGTTAACCGCGACCGCGGTGGCCGGCGCCGGGGCGACCGCACGGTACTACACTAATGCGGCGCGGCGGCGGTTTATGGCGACGGAAAAAGTCTCGACGGCGGCCCGCGGGGTGCGGTGGTTGGTCGGAGTTTGCGGTTAACCGCAGCCAATCATTTCGGCGAAATATCACGCGTAGAGTGCTTTTTTCCACCTCGCCTACCCGCCGACGCGCCGCCGGTCGCCGCGATCGTCACCGCAACGGGGCGGCACGGCGGCGGGCGAAACCGCAACCGCGACGGTGTCGATTCGCGACGGGCAGGGCGGCGGTGGCGGCGGCGGCGGCGGCGCGACTGGAGGCGTTTCCTGATGCTCGTGCGTGCGCGTCCACGTCGTGTACGGTGCGTGTGTCTCGCGAAAACGTCCTTCGCACACGTAGGCCAAACTGTGTCGTATGTAAGGTACGAGTGCGACGTGTCCGCGGACTTGTGCACCCCAAAAGGTGCCAAAGCCGTATACGTCGCTGCAGGGGATGGTGGTAAACCACCACCGGTGGCGTGCGACCACTTCGCGTGTTGTACCGTGACGAATAAATTCAATAAATACAGACCAGGGTGGGGCGGGGATGTGTTACGGAGGATCGACGGGAGTTATACGCGTTGTTGCGGTGTCGAAGACGTTTGCCGAGTGGAGGATGAGTTGAGCGGAACTTAAGACTATATCGACAAAGTTCAAGTTTCAATATCAGAAGAGCGAAGACTGACGCGTATTTTTTCATATTCAAGGAGGATTCGAGATATGCACTGGAGCAGTCGAATACAGGCAGGTTTAAAAGAACAAAATGTGTAGGTGATGAATAGATAAGGTAGTTTAGTAAACCCGCGATCGTTTGGTGATAATACGATACCATAATATTATGATCGCGTCACGAAAGAGACGGGAAATGAATATATGACAAAATGGTCGTATGCGGAAACTTATCAACGTGATCTGCAATCTTAGACCTGATAACATGATATTTCGATATTATTGCAACCCGTGGGTATAACCGAGTCACCGCGAATTGTTATCATCGCTCCGATGTCTTGAAAAACATAGTACCTAGTGTAACCATGTCCGCAATATAATAACTTACCGTGACTGCGGGACACTGAAACCATTATCGATCAAACCCCGCAATGTATACATAAAATGGACAATTGGTTCAAAACCAACTCTCCTACGACAAGCACTACTATGTTGACACTTTTTTAAATAACTCCCCTACTGTAACGTGGTCGGGGATGACCCGTTAAATATAAGATATTCAGGGAAGAATTTAGGTTCTTTTGAATATAATTAACCGTAGCTCGGGAGCATAAATGGTATATAGGATCTTAATGTTACAAATAAATGCGTATTGGTAAAGATAATTATTAATCTATAATGGTTTATTAAGACTTACTGACATACTTAACAATTATATGGCTGTTTCGTAGTTGCACGGAGTTCCAGTTAGCGTGATGGTAATCGCGGAGAACTGACGTTCTCTTACATATCGATAGTCGACCATAGGCCTTACAATATAAACTGTGAGTGGGGGGGGGAACTTAATGTATAGTCAGTTTATATTATGTTTCTATAATAGTAATACTAAAAGTAATATATATAAATATAGTAGTAAACGTAGTATATGTAACAATTGTTACACTACTAATAAAGTAGACATTATGTACAATAAGTATACTAACACAATAAATAATTAGGAATAAAATGATTGAAGTATAATTATTTTTATTAATTTAACAGATTAGAACAACTGTAAACCTTAATGTGACAGCGAGTCTTTCTTTACAGAGTTATTTGGTACTCGTGGAGTGCTAAGGATATTGCTTGATTGTGACATAATATCGTGAGAAAACGCACGTCAAAAGTATCGATAGAAAATCGAGTTTAAGCGCGTGTACCTAGAACGCGTGTAAGTAATTTTGTAATTTGTTCGAAATTCTCGCTGAATATTTACCGGGTTACCGGGTTAAATATGGATTTTTCACTGAGTAAACTGATCGAAAATACGTGATAATACTCCGTTCGTAGATATTTTCCCGGGAGAAGAGGAATATTTCATAGGTACACAGTGAAGACGGTTGAATTACTTATGTAATGTATACTGCGTACTACGTGCGGTTTTCGTTCGCGTTTCTTTCGTTGATACCGATGATTTGTTGGTTTAACACTTAATACGTGTATATTATGTACGTGCATGTACTATTCGTATGTACACACGTGTATACTGTACATTAAACGCTATAGGACGCTTTATACATTTCGTCAAACGCAATATGATGTATTATAACGACTCGCGACATCCGCCTCAGTGGCCCACCAGTGTAACTCCTGTAGCATCTCAACGAAAATATTTTTATTTTCTTTAATTTTTACGCGTTTTGGAAATATACCAGCGACATCTCGTGAAAGCCGTGCGTTTTATTCTCGGCCAAGAAAAAGAGGGCGGTGAAAAAGTGGGTAAGAAAACTTTAAGAAAAACAGAGGGGTCGCTTTTCTTCGACGAGTATATAAAGAAACGGCTGCGAGGGTGGGAAAAACTCTTCGCTCCCTTTTCCGTCAGATAGAGCTGCGATATTTACGCTGCCGTTTTAACGTTTTTCCAGCATCTTTTGTTCGGGTTGAGCGCCGTACGAGTATCGTGAATTTAACCTCATGACCGTGGTTTTACAAAATAATATATGTATTATGGACGACGCACAATGTGGTCTTTCGCCTCACCGTCAATGCGGTCCGCCCGTCAACCGTTTTACAAAATGTCAAATTCTATTATTTCTAGCACTACCTTAGAAGTAGCCGACGTTGTAACGATATACCTACGTCCTCGAAAAACGTTAATTCTAAATGATTATCAATTTATTGTGTTTTGAACGTTTTAATATTTTTGTAACTATTATTCGGCTGTAATTGTTTCAACAAATGTCGCACGAATTAAAAATTAAACATATCTATTAGGTTTATAACAATCAAATTCTTAAAGTTTTGTACTTAATTTAGATATTTAAAAGCTTAAAAAATAGATATTTTAAAATATTCACTCATATTTTCAGCAAACTCTCGTATCATTGAAACATTTTTAAACGTAAGACACATTTACAACTCTCAAACGCAATAACATTGTCGATTTTAAATTATACGAGTATAAACATATACACCATGCCTTGAACGAAGCAAGACTTTTGACAACAGCACTGCATTATATATGAAAGACACTACCTCTTATTTCGCTATTGAATTTTATATATTTATATAAATATATAATTTAAAATGATCTTGAATCTTTTTATTTTCATATGAATGTTATACTAAAAAAATGTAATCCCCTATTCTTAAAACGAAACCCACGATATCATGTTCAAATTTGAGAAAATTAAATTCGAAAAAAAAAGAATGTTAAACAGTACGCATTGAATAGACTTTATTCAGTACCATTGATTATTCAACTATTTTTAAGCCAACTTGCGGCAACTTATACAGAACATTAGGTGTATATACATACCGTTAAACCTGGCCAAGACAATATTATGTAGACAGGGTTAAGTTCTCGGCGTGTGGGTATTCGTGGTACGGTTCTGTGAAGGCATACAACCGGCTGGTAACCCATCCTGGAGCTAGTGCCACCGGAACCAACAGCGGCCAACAACTATCTGCGCCATAATTTTTCCCTTTTTCAGCTGTTCTGCTACGTGCAGGGAATTCAGGAATTGTTTCTGCATACTTTAAAGCTTAGGGATTATAAGTAACTTTTTGGTTGGAATAACAGGCCCATTATGGTGCCCCAAAATATGGGTTACATTCCTCGAGGTCAACCTAAACTCACAGCCTTAATGCGTAAGATGTTTGGCAAACAAAATAAATCAGTGAAAATAATAGCTGTAGAGGTTGGAAATATAAAGTGGTTTCATTTTACTCATTCATTGTTGAATAATATTTAAAAACTACTTTTTTTGGATACTTATTACATACACTTAGTTTGTTACATGAAAAAAAAAAGATCTTTTCAATATTTACATCATATTGGAATTTTCATCGGATGTATGACGTATTGACGTAGGATTGTGGATAATGGATTGTGTAGTTTATATTGATATTAGGTAGGTTTATGTAGCTTAAAATAAATGTAGACATATTTCAACAAATAATAATATAATAAACTCTCAATTTATTATTCATTATAACATCATGCATTTTACACAGTTTTAGAATTGTTTACACTTGCAGATTTTATTAAGTGTTTGAGTACTATATTGTTGCCTAACAATAACAATACATAATATACATACATATATAAACAATATTGTATTTTGCTGTAGTTAAAAATAATATACTACATTTTGTCATTAGATGACTTACTCACAAACTGTTTCATAGACGATAAAGAAATATAATAATATATTTTTATATCTTATTAAATTGTTTTTGTGATTTAATTGTTTCCATACGCAATACTTTATGGTTATCGTTTTTAATTTAACTAAGGTATACTGTTTTCAGATGTTTCTAGATAAAACAAATGAACAAATATTTATATTTGCGGCATTTGTCTCGACTCTCGAGTTACTCCCACTTGAATACTAGAACAAATATGTGATATAAGAATAACACTCGATCATTAATAATGTTATTGATTGTAGGTACTATAAAGATGAAAAAAAATTGTGACATTTTTATTAGGCTTTTTACCACGAAGATAAGTTCTGAAGAAACTCAACTTGAAAAAACTCGATTTTAATAGTATAGCTTAGCTCGTGCAACTCATAATTTAAATCATATTTATTTGATAGCACAATTTTGTCTTATATTTCAAAGTGAATGTAAAAATATTCTAAAAACGATTTTGATTGAAATATTGTAAATGTGTTAGTTTTTTTCTAACCTAAAACAAACTTTAATAAAAATAAATTCCCATTTATTGACGATCAATTAAATACTACCATACTTATCAAAGACTATACGCAGTTAAGACAAATTGAACAAGTTGAACCTCGTAAATTTTTTTAAGTTAATACTTTACGAAGGACAAACTTTGCTTTGTGAATTTTGTAATGATGCCAAATTTCTAGACATTTTATTTTCAGATCTTGGTTTGAAACTTACTATTTTATTTCATTATTGCATATCTTGAGCTATAATTAAAATTTATAAACGATGTTTGAATAATTATTAACTATAGAATTCGTTGAATTGACCAGTAATTATGATGAGTTGATATTTTAAAACTTAGTGATACTACGTTTGTGCAGAAAATGAGATAACAATTACGTCAATGATCGGATCTTTAGTCGGCTTCTATCGATTAAAATATTGTAAAAATGTTATTCTAACATTCGTCCAAGATAAATGTATATGATATTTTATTTTACTAGCATATTTCAATTCGTGATCTCTTTTTTTATCGATCCTCACCTGTTCACGAAACAACTATAGTATTCATCGTCCCGATATCCGCAAACTGTGATCCGTATCGGAACTCTCGAAGAGCATGTATTCTATTTACGCGCACGTCGACTTACCTGCAACGAGGTACACCAGAGTGACCGGCCATCAGTCCTAGGCCAAGTGGGATGTGCATGTGGTGGGAAAAAAATAAAACAATAATAATTGCATTCGAGTTCTTTACGCTTTTTCCTAAAAATCAGTTAATGCAAACATGCGTGTCCGTGAGCTCCATCGTGGTCGACTGTGATCGTAAATGGTAAACGAAACGATGATCTCCTGCCGTCGCCTTTCGTCTAGTGGACGACGGGATGTACCATAAATATGCGCGTTTGCCGCGACAGTCAAATAAAACCAATCATGTCCGGTAAATAATGATGCACACGAGTATGATGATGACAACGCAATAACATTATGATTCAATTATCACGCGCCGACGCGTTAGCATAGTAATAATATTCGTACCGCCGAATCTGCAGGGACACCCGAGCGAATCCATCAAACATCTCGGAAATCTTTGGTTATCCAAAAGAAACGAATCCGTACCATCTCGTTCAAACTTTTCACGTACACAATTGTAAATATGTTGTAAGTGTTGATTTGTGATAGCCAATAAGTAGTTAGTTGTCGTGGCTTTAATGTAACGATAAGAAAAATTGATTAAACAATAATGTTCGAGCACCGACGGCTAGTGACCGCTTGAGCGCCGTAATGCCGGTATAAATGAGTCTGTATATTGTAACGATCGTTACTATTACCATTTTAATATAAGCTGACTATACATTAAGTTCCCCCCATCCACATTATATGTCGCAAGGCCTGTGGTCGACCATCGGTGTGTAAGAGGACGCCGGTTCTCCGCGATTACCAACACGCTAACTTGAACTCCGTGTAACTACGAAACAGCCATATGGTTGGGAAGTGTGTCAGTAAGTCCTAATAAACCTTTATAAATTAATAATTATCCGTACCGATACGCGTATAATTTATAGTATTAAGATCCTATGCAATGGCGCACAACATCTATGAAATATATGGTTTAAATAGTAAAATCATATAACCACCCACCTACCTGTTTATCAATCAAAATATATCGATAACATGCATTGTACATTTTTAACTCTACCAAAGCCACTCGCTACGCTCGCTAATGACTTCTTCAATCACATAAATACCTTTAAAATCTGTCTTTCAAGTATTTTAGTCGAAACACACATTTTAGTAAATTATTCGGTAAATATTATTTACCCATTCGCGTCAACTGCACACGTATAACCTACCTAATCTACGTCTCTTCTATAGTACCATTATTAGAGCGACTATAGATTGTAACCACATTGTGCCTATCGCCTGTGTTGTAGTTTATAACCACAAAATCGTACTCGATGATATTCACTGCGCATGCTAAAACATGTTGTGATTTTTTCTAACTTAAGGACATCCCACCCTTAATATACCTGGTTCAATTGAACCACCTAGACCCCCCCTTGGACGCCACTGATCCTATGTAGGTACCATTCATGCTCCAGATCTACGGTTAATTATATTGAAAAGAACCTAACTTCTTCCCCGTAAATCTTATATTTAACAGGTCATGCCCAAAAACACGTTACGATAAATAATCGCGTGATAACGATGGGTACAAAAGAGTGTGCAGAACTTTCCGAGTAAGTTTTCGGCGCGTGCAAGTTTTTCGACGCTTCGCGATGTACGCATACATTATTATTATCATCGTCCGTTATGTTACGCGTGGCACGAAGACGTTACATCCGATAAGTTACACTGTGCTCGACGCGAGTGTTCATATTTTTATGCGCGTGTTCGCGGACGTGTTGACGTGCACACGGTGTTGATGTTCGGTAGAAGAATGCGCGAGCGGGTGGGCGTGTGTGAGCGGGCTCTCACTCGCGTTCCGGTTGAACGTGGAATATTATAATTAACGGATCCTATGCACCGCCGCCGCCGCAGAAGCCGGAGCGGGTGCGGGCGGGCGCCCGGTGGAATACGAGATGAGACGACTTTAGAAATTAAAACAAAAGGGCACGCGTTATTAGCGCGGCGGCTCTCGCGAAAAGCCAGAGCCCGGCAATTGGTCTCGCGGGGAAAGTCTGGTGGCGCGCGCGCGGGAGTTATGAATTCCTTTGCCGCCGCGTGTGTTCCTCTCGTCTCCGCCGCGGCGAGTAAGATAATGAATTTCGTTCGTCATAACTCCCATGTCGTATTCCCAGCGGCCCGGAGGTTACTTACAAACGGGCGGGCGGCGGAGGAATCTCGCGTGTGGCGGCCCACCGTAATGAATAATACATGACTGCGGAATCTACACGAGCCGCCCCCCGGTTCGTCTTATTACGCCGAAAGTTCATTTGCACTCCGGTGGTTTTCAATATGCAAGAACTGCCTACGCTCTCTTCCCGAGCCGCCCGCGCACACCGCACGCCCACCGGATGCCGGGACGGGGGGAGGGGGAGTTGAGAATGATCCCGAACACGGAAAGGACGCGGCAGACGACGGAGAGAAGGTGATTTTCTTGTTTTTCAATCCGTTTCCCAAATCCTATACGGTGTGAACTGCAGCAAAGACGCGGGGCGCGAGCGATGGAAAACAAAATAAATAAACGTCACGCTTAAAGGTTACACGTTACACATATATAATAATATATTATGTACATTATAATTTAGCATTGCACATCGTACGTACGAATCACAAGATCGATGCAAATGTAATAATCGTAATATAGTGGGTTCGGTGTAGCATAGTTATAGCATAATAATCATAATAATAATAATAATAATTTAAATTATATTATATAATAATAATCTAACAAAAGTCTTAATATGTTAAGTCGCGTATTACATCGTACATCATTATACACAATATATATTACGTATACATCTCGTCGTATTATCTTTCGCGCGAGTTCAACGCCGCCCGACCACGAATTCGTATAGCCGCTCAGTAGGGCCTCCACACGGCCGAGTGGTCGGCCGCGGCCACCGCCTGCTGCGTGGGCCGCTGGGCCGCGCTCACCAAGTGCTCGTCGCCGTCGCCGGGCTGATGGTAGTGGTGATGGTGGTGATGGTGCCTGGTCATGTTGCCGGCCGCGGACGCGTGGTACAGCTGCGAGTACAGTTGCAGGGACGCCGGTATCATGGTCGGATGGCCACCGCCGCCGCCGTGGTAACCACCCACCTGGTCGTAGCCGTGCGACTGGCCGATGGCCATCATGTCGTCCGTGGACCCGCCGGGCCCGGTGGGCGAGTCCGGTGCCGACGAGTCGGTGGACCGCGGGCCAGACGATGTGGACGGGTGCAGGTCCGGCGGTGGCGGCGGCATCACCTGGTCGTTTCCGGCCGACTGTTGCTGCTGTTGCTGCTGCTGCTGCTGCTGCTGCTGCTGTTGCTGCTGATAACCCCTGGCCGCCGGGAACCCGGTCCTGTCCTGTTGCTGGTGGCAGTTGGACGACGACAGCAACAACTGCTGTTCCAGGTCCCCGCTGTTCGCCGTCGTACCACTGGTGTCCGAGAACGACGGCATCACTAAGCGTACAACAGGTTCGAGGGAGGGGAAAAATAATTAAAAAATATCAAACAACGGTTTAAGCCTGGTTCGCACACTATGTTAGTAGTTTATGGTACGGTCAAGTCATTTAGCGTGATCATTTTTAGGCAAGTCGGTAAGTAAAATAATTAAGTGAAATAAATCGTTTGAATCCATTTCATTCCGTTTTCGATTTCGAGCCGCACCCCCTTATTCTACTAGAACTACAGAACTAATTGTGAATGTACAAATGTCCAGAGACTTTGAGCTACCAAAGTGTTTAAGTGGCGTTAACTATAAACCATACTTGATTACACTACTAACATAGTGAGAAGTAAGCTTTTCGTATAAAGTGCATATTTTATATTATTACAAACTATGCGACACAGGTGGTATGATATATAGGTATATCTGTATGATCGACCAGAAATATTGCTCCATTGTTTACAAACCAGGTACTTTTCTAATAAGAAATTTCATCTATTTGGTACCTTTTGGTTTTCCGAAATATTTATAAAAAAAAAAGATAAGAGGGTAGAAAACTTCAACCGAGATCTAGAATCGAACCCTGCACCGACTTGTATATTTTGTTACGAACTTGTTTGTATTACATAGATACAAGATGCTTCATAAGGTTTGCCTTGTAGTCAATGAAAAAAAGTCATTGGAAAGTCGCAAATTGTTTTTATAAGCGATAGTAAATGAAATGTTGAAGAAATTTGGTATTTAAACGAATTTTGATCACACAATAAACTGATCCACCCGACGGTTCTGAGTGACTCAGAATCGTTTTTTCGAGAGCAATATGGTACATGGGTTTCAAGTTTAAAAGACCCATCCCTGTAACTCATCCTAATAGTTTCGTCCGTTTCTGTTTCATTATTTTAGTATTAAAACCGAATCGAATACTCCAGACCCACACCGGTTAAACCACCGACGGAGTAGAGACTCTCCGCAATACTATTCGCGTCAGTGGCGTACCTGTGGGGGGGGCGAAGGGGGCATTCGCCCCCCCCGTGGGTCGTATAATTATATGCATAATTTTGATTTTTTTTCATGAAGTCAATAATATGATAATTGATAACATGATAACATGATCAATCCCTAGATTTTAAAATATTTTTGTTATCTATAGTCGAATCAGGTGTTATCATTTTGTTTTGGCGGTTCTAACTAACTGGTGATATCCTTGGAGAAATTGTGATCAAAATATTACAACATTTAAATTTAAATCCTCTAAACTGTATCGGTATTGGAACTGACGGTTGTTCTGTCATGACTTCTAATTTAAAAGGAGCTGTTAAAAAAATTCAGTCCTATGCTTTAAATGCTTTTCACTGTCCTTGTTCAAACCATGCACTCAACTTATCAATTTCAAGATCCTCATCTATTCAAGCAATTAGAAATGGTATTGGGTTAATGAAAGAAGTTGTAGCTTTTTTTAATTTGTCATCTAAAAGAAATTATGTCTTAAAAACAATTCTTAATGGTAAACAGCGACTTAAAAGTTTATGTGAAACCAGATGGGTGGACCGTCATGATAGTGTTTTAATTTTCAAATCTTCTTTAAATTATATTGTAGAAGCATTAACTAAAATATCAGATTGGAATGAACAAGATTCATCGTCAAAGGCAAAAACATTACTTACAGCTGTATGCTCATGTGAGTTTATTATATCCCTACATTCACTTTCATCATTATTATGTGTAACTGCATCTGCCAGTAAATTACTACAAAGTGTCAATAGTGATATAAGTCAAGCTGCACATATAATCACAGATATTTTGTCAAATTTAGAAAATAAAAGAAAAGATTGTAATGAAGAATTTAAATCATTATTCAGAGATGCTGAGATTCAAATGACTGAATTGGATATTGAATTAAAAAAGCCTCGAATTGCTTCAAAACAAATATCTAGATCTAATTATCAAACCACGTCTATTGAAAACTATTATAAACTTTCTATTTATATACCTTTACTGGATAATATCATAACAGACTTAAAATCAAGATTTTTAAATGAAAAGTATCATGCCATTTCAACATTGCCTTTACTTTTACCCCGTTCCATTATTAAATCTGACACAAATAAAACTGATATTTTATTAAAGATTATAAAAGAGCATTTTACATTTGAAGATAGCAATATAATTGATGCATTGGAGTTAAAAACTGAATTACAACTTTGGAAATCAAGTTGGATTAGAAAAAAAAATGAAGGTAATTAAATTAACAGGTAGTATAAGAACTTTTTAAAATTGAATAATGAGTTAAGTACACATAATATTATTTTCTCATTTATTTTTAGGTGAATGTATTGACTGTGATGTCATTAAATGTATTTCAGATTGTAGTGAAATAATTTTTCCTAATATTAAAAAACTGCTTGGTATAATGGCTTGCTTGCCTATAAGTGTAGCATCTGCTGAGCGATCCTTTTCTACTTTAAGACGGTAAAATTTTATCTTGTCATACCTATTTTTTAGTTTAATATTTGTATTCTATTATAATAATAGAATACAAATATAATATAATGCCTTATAAGTTTTAATAGTATATTGTGTGGCAAGGGCGGGAAGTGAGCCATTTCAGTCGCGCGCGTTGTGTGCGGCACGAGCCGTAGGCGAGTGCAGCATTTCGCCCAAGACTGAAATGGCCTTCCCGCGCGAGCCACACATACTATTTTTTGTCACGCCCCTGCGTTTATGGAAAAGGTTATGCAGTGCAAATTAAATATGTTTAAATGTTTATGCGTCATTCAAGGAGGTTATACTATACATTTAAGATGTAATCAAAAGTTTATGTTTTGTAAGAACCGTGGTAGGTATACATTTTAGTTTCTGGTTGTGCATGGGATACGCGCCCGGCGGCCGGCACTTTTGGGGATTTCTTCTTTTCCGCCCGGCACTTTTGGGGATTTCCTCTTTTCCGCCCGGCACTTTGGGGATTTCCTCTTTTCCGCCCGCTGAATGGAAAAAGGTTGCTTTCCAACGCTTCAACCGTGGTCGAAAACCAAACTTTCGGTGCAGGCGTGACAAAAAAATATTTGTAGGACTCAATATTATTTTTAAAAAGCAATTGAATGCTTACTGCTTTTATACTTTCTACTGCTTCAGTACTTTAGTTTAAAAAAAAAGTTCTTTAATGTCAAACATTTACAGAACATATTATTTATAAAGATAAATTAATAATCTACAAAATTGGCTTATAAATCTAGGTACCTATACACCTAGTACCTACCTACTGCTGTCTGCTTTTTAGCTATTTATATTTATTATTTGCTTTATTTTATGCTTGTGCTGTAGACTAAAAACATGGCTACGTTCCAAAATGGGCCAGGATCGCTTATGCGGGCTTGCACTATTTGCACATTTATCAAGAGATAAATATACCAGTTGATGAAATTATTCAACGATTTTCTCGTATGAAAAACAGAAAAACAGACTTTGTATTATAAATTATAATTATAATAAAATTATTTTATAACATGCATTATACTATATTATTAAATTAAACAATAATTTCTTTTTTATGTACCTATTAAAATGTTTTATTTAATAAGTATTTTACAAGTATGAAATTTCCGTTAGGTTAGATTAGCTGTGACGTACATTTTTAAGATATTTTAAGAATAGATAAAAATATATTTCGCCCCCCCTGTTAGAGAGGCCTAGGTACGCCACTGATTCGCGTGACAAATCTACTTCGCGTTTCCCAAAAGAATTGTGAAAATACATTTGCTCGAGTTCCCTACTAGTTTTTGAATAAAACGAATAAAATGTTCCACCTGGAGCGTTTGAAAATGTTGCGACCGCCGTGTCACAGGCCACGGTGATGGTGAGCTTTCTGAATACTTTGATTAATGACCGGTTAAAATATTAACGATTGTATACCATCGTTATGTTTACACCTCTACGCAGTCGCGTCTGCGCAACTCGGATCTTTTTGTAATTCAGTCAGTTACGCCGTTAACGTTCGCATGACAAAATTAAAATCTGCGGCCAGCGTGCCCACAGCTGGCGTTCACCCCCGGAACCAACGTGTCACGGGTTACCCCGGCGACATCAAGCGCACCAAATCCATTCTCCGCGATCGCGTTATAGGTACCCTCGGCACAGTTCTCGATCGCCAAGGACCCAGCGCAGTGTCACCCGTGCACAGGACGACACGATTTTACTGACATAGTAAACTATCAATAATAATAATGGGTTCTTGGTGGATCAAAAGGAACAAGGGAAAAACGAACGATATATGCTGCCCCGCCGTCGAGTATCGCGAAACGGGCCTCGAACTTCGTCCACTGTTTTTCGGCTTTTTTCACGTTTAACAATTTAATCGTCACCGTCACGGGGCTACATCACTTACCGGCGACCGTGGTCTGCGCGTTGGCCGAGCAGCTGGGGAACAGGTCGTGATGGTGGCCGGCAGCGGACAGCGAGGTGTGCAGCTCCGACGTCGCGGCCGCCGCGGTGCCGCCGGTGAATCCGGTGGCGGTGAGCGCGGGCGCCGTGAAGTTCGTGCACCCGCCCCCGCCCGGCCACGTGGAGTACGCGGTGGAATGCGAGTATCCCCACGAGTGGTGCGGCGCGAACTGGCCCATGTCTGCCGAACACAACGATCGTTATTAAGTTTCAGAACAAAATCAAATCAAGAAATTATATGCTTGACGGTTAATACTCTTAAACAACAATAAATTATCATGGGACACATGAAAAAATTATAAAAATACATTAATCGTTATTAAATTGCATTTCTCGTTGCGATACCCTAAGGGCCCGTTCACACGATTCGATATTCTTACCGTATCGGTTATTTTCTCGATTCGGTGTGTCTTTCAGTCGGGTTGTACGCCGTACGCGACCCGTATATTATTTTTTAATTCGCCTATTTACCTACACATGGTTTTCAGTCTCATTCGTATCGTATGCGCATCAAGACACGTGAAGATGGACTTGAATACATTTATAATAATATACTGGTGTCGCAAGTATCGTCAACAGCAACGGATTTCAAATCGAAGATTCTGGGTACATCCTATTGTGTGACAGAGCTCTTTTAATATGCTTATGCGTCAATTACGACAAGACGAAACAAAACGTTTAAATTATTATAATAATTCACCGAAACATAGCCTTTCTTTTTGTTCAGATACCGGGAAGTAGTATATGATATATTATAAATATATGTAAGTTGTACTCGTATATGATATCATTTCCAAACGATAGCAAGCAGTGGTACTACATAATAAAATTACATGAGTTCTTAGAAAAATCAGTGACATTTTTTTAATTTATTATAAAAAACGGTCGGTTTCATTTTTTTTTACGATATACTCGTACAAATAAAAATTTGTTTGTCTTGTTTTGATCTTTCCCAAAGATTAATCATTCACAATTGTAATGGTAACAGAATTGACGCGAGTTGATTTGACCCCGTCAGATAACCAACTCTACATTTCCCTTTTCATTTACAGCTTTACAAGACGTGAATTTCCGATAAAATAGTAATTGCTGTAACAAACAACAAAGCTCAGGGCCAAGCCTTGGCTAAAGTAGAGTTATGTATTTAACCCGATGTGTATTTATTCATGGTCAACTGTACGTTGTCATGTCCCCGATTTCGATCTTTTGAAAAATTAAAATTACAAATTACTATGAAACAACGAAAAATAAATTGTATATTTCTATGGTGATTATTTTATAATATTCAACTTGTAAGAATTGTGCATGTTATAATATAATGTGCTGACACATTTTAATTAAAACAATAATTTATTGTATCGCCGTCGTTACGGCATTATTGACATCGTTATTATTATGGTTATCGACCGTGTTAACAGGGCCGTGTGTTGTCGGTCTGCGGCATACACTTAATAAACGTGAAACAACAACAATCCCGTGAGTATGTTTCCGACCTATTTATTATTTTTCGAAGCCCTGCACGGCTGCTGCACCGATAACACCCACAATTTCCCAAAACGTGTTTACCAATAATTAGTTAATTAATGAACACGAGCTAACGAGCAGCAGTGTCTACGTATAGTGTTTACACCGATAAATACAAAATGTACACAATATGTTGCTATAGTGACGTAAAACACGTCTAAATCAGTTGAGTTTGCATTTTACCGATCAAGTTAGCCCCCCCCCCCCCCCCGTCATTACAACAACAAATAATTATACACGATCGTAAATTTTTTTAATAATGCAAAACGCCTGTAATGGTCGTGCTGAAGATAAGTAAAATAATATGAGCTTAGACAATATTATGTTAAAAGAGTTGTGCGTGCGTGAAATATTTAGTTGTGTGATAAACGTTTTCAGATATTTACATAAATCGTGTTGTATAAGCTAGTTATAATATAATACGTGTAACTCAGCATAACTAATGGGAGATTGGAGGGAGGTGATTTAGCGAATACGACTTAGCATTTGGTGTCGAAAAATCACTGCGGCCACACACACACACGTACGTACGTACGCAAACACAAACATCGAGCACACAATTGGATGACGATCGCATGCACGCGTGTGGAGTATACGGTGTGATATGATGAATGGACCGAGAAAATCGTTACGGTCGTCCGAAGCGGTGCTAAAATCATTAGGCCACGGACACAGTTAATGCATTTGCCTCGGGATTCGTGAGCTACAGGACGTCCAAATCCGTATTACGATAATCGTTGTTCACCCTATCCGAGCGAATGGATTGCACGTGAATGATGATGTGTGTAAACGGGTCGTGTAGACATTACAGCACGGTACACGGTACGCGCGTGTGTGTCGCAGTTCGGAACGAATAATGAATGCGTCCTGCAGTGGCGCATCGTCCTGCAGGCGGTAGGTATGTACACACATATTTACACGCGTATGAAGATGTGATTACATTGCGCTGTTACACATTAATACTAGGTCGTGCTGCGTGGCAAAGCGATCGTAGCGCGTTTTTCATGCGCCGGAGTTATTATTGCCTATCCTTTGACCGACGATATATTACTATTATGCTACTTTGTGCAACGCGTAAGAAAATAATTGCGTGAAGACCGAGTACGTCTCACAGATAATAGCCAGGACACGTTTATCCGCCCTCCACGAGTCCTTTATACTAGGCACGTGAAGTCTTCTCGCATAAATCACGATTACGTTGCGAGTTACACGGTTTATTAAAACCGTTTTACGTTACACATATAGTTATGAACATGTTATATAATATTTATATATACTAGGTGGCCCAGCATAATTGTTTTTATTATGTGGTATTTGTTATAATAGAGGGCCATATAAGAAACGTAGCATCGAATTCGTATTTTCATACTTTGACCGGCTTAGACAGTTTTAATTTTGAATTTCTGTAATAATACAAAATTTCTATCGTACATAAGAACGAAATATTGTGAAATGTTTAAAGTATAGCAGCCGAAAATCCAATAACTGGTTAGGTTTCGTAGTAATAAAGAGAGTTAGTTTTGAAAAGGAGAAAAGCGTGGATGGTCAGGTATAACGACTATTGCAATAAATTAATATAAATTGGATAATTCTTATCTTATCCTTGTCACATTGATGGGTTAATTTACTTTTGAAATTTGTGAAGCTTCAGCAGTCTCCGTCGCAGTGACAAGTTAACGAATGCCGGTATACCTAATTGTATTACATATCTAGTACAACAATGACATGTATACATCACAATATCATTATGTATTTCAGTATAATCACAACAGCGACACTGCGTGTACGTCTGAAGATGATGAAACCTGCAACGGGCTCAAAACGTCGGAACACTATTGCGAACATAATATGAATATATCCGAGAAGATAATACGATCACATGCGCATGTTAACCGATTAATGCTATTTTGTTTAAGAATCGTGTAAAAAATCGATGCCGGATAAGTTGAACACGATGCAGCGACAGGTGTCCGTTTCAAAACTCAAAACAAGAACCATACGCATTATATGTACTACACGGACGTATACTGTACGATTAACCGCAAAGTATTGGGTATGTTGACGTCACTGTTTACCGCGATTTAATATCAACGAAAACAGTAAAAAAAAAAAATAAGCGTCCAAATGTTCGAATAACAAACGACTGCGGTTATCGGTGTGTAATGAATTACGAAAACGCTGTTAACACATATTATTCTTTTTAAAACCTGGTAACGGTGCACTATCAATACGCTCGCGTATACGGACGGACGGTGGTGAACATGATATGTGCGCATTGCGCTACCGTCGCAGCGTTATTGCGCGCGACTACCTGTTATACGTGTATG
This sequence comes from Periphyllus acericola, assembly GCA_949715065.1. Taxonomy (NCBI): domain Eukaryota; kingdom Metazoa; phylum Arthropoda; class Insecta; order Hemiptera; family Aphididae; genus Periphyllus; species Periphyllus acericola. The sequence continues at coordinate 33,701,067 of OX454267.1, read as the reverse complement.
CCATGCGGTCTTCGTCGGAGCGAACATTACATAATCCATTATCGTGAAAAGAAAATAAGAAAAGATCGCCAAGATTACGCCGCGCGTAACACGATATTTTTGATCTGCAACAGTCGCGTTTGTCATCGTTTCAAAGGAACCAATACCCCTGGGAACCGCAGTATCCCTCCTGTGCATACACCCATTCGCATCCCACCACGTTTAATACCTGCCGGTAGCCCCCGACGGGTTCGAGACGAATATCCCACGTGTTTTCTACGCTTTCCGGGCGCTGTCAATGCGGACCATTACATGGCCCGTGCACCTCGTGCGATCTATATGCAAGTAGCTAAGTCGTAATAATAGGTGACTACCATACGTCCCGTACACAGGACCGTCCCTTATTTTAACTTTTTCTCCCGTTATTTCAAGTCTGTTCTGAATTGGCTGTAGTCAATTTGCACTAAAATTGACCCAAAGTATAAACTACACAAGCACCAAAATTAAAATCGTTTTTTCGATATAAGATATTGAGATTTTCGACAGGTTTAATGTAATGTAATATAAGATATTATTTTTGGTGAAAATTTATTTAATCTATCATACACATAAGGAATACATAAAACCTCATATAAACAAAGTTAGCCAATTAAAACAAATTATAAATATATGAAATTTAAATAAATAAAACAATTTTTTCTAAATCCCGAATTACTATCGTCGACGAAAAAATTGAATATTCAATAATCGATACTAACTATAGTGGAAATTACAAAATCTCAGCTCTCCCTGTGTATTGATCCCGTTTTTACCCTTACCGCGTTAATGTACAGCTTATTATCCGACAACCACTCTACTTTACAGTGGTATTTATGGTTAATGTTTTGGCATTTTAACTGGTACATTGTGTTATTATAGGATTTTTCCATCTAAAAACCTTTATACATTTACTTTGTCGTTTGAGCGAGAAAAAGAAAAAAAGGTGCGACACGTGTCTTTATTTTTTTAGATAAAAATACGGTCATCCTAAGCGAAGAGTATTATGTACGTATTTTGCGCGACTTTTTTAAAACCTTCTCGAACGGTAATTGGCATTGCCGACGGGTAAGCATTTACTACGGTCCGAGCTACGTACGCTTTCTACATGCGTCTTCGGGCAAACTCACTTTGACAGTTCGCCATGGCGGGCATCCGGAACGCTAGCGGGTCCGCGGTCCTGTGCAGCGGGTCCAGCGGGTTGGCAAAGTGCGTCGACAAGAACGGCCGCTGGCCGAACGCGAACGCGTGGAACTGTTGCTGTTGTCCTGGAAGCAAACCGAACGGCGGCAATCAATCACCGGTCGCATCAAATATTACAACACACCCGTCATGACGACGGGTTACGACGAGATGCGAGTTGGATTATAACGATATTGTACTACGGTTATTACACGCAAGCAGCTCGTCTCCGCGGTTCGTTCATGCGTTCGGAGCGTCTTCAAAGGCAGAGCGCAAAAATTATAATTACTTTGCCCGACGCGTGCTTGCTGCTGTTATTATTAATAATAATCGCAGTAGCAGCTTCAAACGGCCGTCTGCGATGAACGAACGAGATAGGGTATACGCGAGTGTATACGGCCAGTTTTTCTATGTATTTATCGTGCAACAAATTAAAATAATGTACACGATACAGGCGTACATCATTTTGACTTGGTCGGTTTTAAATTAATTGTAATTGTTTGATGGTCCAACTGCAATCGACAACCATAATTGTTTTTGAAGATTGATTTCCGTTTTCAAACATTTCACTTTTTCTTTTCAAATTACACATAATGCCGAAACTCCTAGTTCGAGTGAAATTAATAGGAAATGGTCTTTTCAACTTGAAATCAATGCACATTATGATTGCTCTCGAGAAGTGAAAGAGATCGGTTGGATCAATTTTTATATCTCTGTAGATGATCAATATAATACTGGAACCAAATTTCTTAAAAAGTTAGATTGAATGGTATACATTTTGTTGTAAAAAAAATGTTTTGAAAGTTATGAGATTATTCTATGAAATGCTTATATACGAGAAAGAATACGAGAAGAGGTGACACAAATCTCACCGGAAATTCTGCGAAACGTCATGACCAGTTTTCAAAGACGCCTTCACGAATGCTTGCTTCGAAATGGATGCCATCTTGCAGATATTATTTATAAAAATTAAATAACATATTAACACTTCTTTAATGCTATTTTATATACTTTCAGGTTATATAAATATATTTGTTAAAAAAAATACTTGTTGGGTTTTTATAGTTATTTTAAAATCGCCCGATTTACTGCCCCACCCTGTAGATATTCTTTCGATTAATCGATAATATATGTATGTTTCGAGTCACTGAAATTAATATTTTATTGATTTATTGGATAAGTAAATAAAAAATCTTGTATCCATGAATTATAAACAAGTGAATAGTGCTTGACGAAAGGTACTAAACGACGCAGGATTCGATACTAGATCTCTGAACAATATTTTTACAAACGTTTTCTCTGTTTTTCTCAGTTATTCGGAAGACCATAGAAAAATATAAAAAAAGCCCATTCTAAAGCGCCAAATAGCCAAAATGTCTTATTAAACAAGTACCAGGTTTGCACGCACATCAGAGCAATCCTTCTGGCCGAAATCGTGTACATGGACGCAACAAAAAAAAATTAACCACATCACGATAAAATCAATACATCACTCAGAACCTAAAAAAAGTGTATGCATCATATATACCAATACCGCAGGTTTACGGATCACATGAAAAAAAATATGAGACGGTAGCTTAGAATATAACTTGAGCATGCGTATGAATTATAAGTTTAGAATTGTGTAGTACGCTATTCGTGTACATAAAATAATTATAAACGATAATAATCTTACGAGCGTAACGTGCTTCTTATAAAAAGTCTTTGAAAATATTACTTTAATCCATTTAAACGGCGGTGTACACTGTACATATACGGTAGGTATATATTATAACGAATAATTCATATACAGTATTCCACAGTACGCGCACACTTAACACGTTGGCTATTAGAGAAACACTGAAAATCTAAGATACAATACGAGGATATAATAGTACGAGTACGTGTTTGTCAGCCGCCGAGTAGGATTTAATACATATTGGAACGAACCGATGTCAGTGACCGTGGTTTAGGATTACGCCACAACATAATCTGGATCCAGTCGTATATACACACAATACCTATTTTATTCCGGGGCTGTCTGAAACCACAGACATTTTGTTGAAGTGTATGATGTAGCGACAATATAAGTATATGCGCACAATATGTCCATTGTACAAACGTTACGGATTGATTGTACATAATCGAACTGCGAGGCCGAATTTTGAGGGAGGGGTGAATGGCGACAACCACCCCGGGCGCCAACATTTTGGGGGTGCCAAAATTTTGTAGTCAAAAATTATTCACCTTTCAATTATTATACTTTCAAAATTGAAATTAGGAAGAGAGGATTCATGAAATAATTAAAAAATATTTTAGAAAACCACTCATTATTATAAAACCAATAGTTTCTTTTCTTTGAATCTAAAAAATTATTTTCCCATATTCTCTTTGGGTAGGTGCGGTAGGTCTCCGTAAAGGCAGCAATATTTTTTTTTATGCACCAGGACACAAAATATCTAAATGCGGCACCGATACTAAATGCCGCAGTGATGTTGTAACAAATGGCATATACCTGGTAACTAAATTAGTCATAACGTCTTTTGATAAATTTGGTAAAAAAAACTATAACAAATATCGATTTAAAAACACATATCCTCTTCAATTGTACATAGCAAACAATAACTATATTATAATGTAGTAACTCGTTAATCGTATGTAAAACCAACACTAACGAACTGTTCAGCGAATGCGATTCGTACGTTTTTTACACTACTCGTATACTCTTGAGCGTTTTCCGTGGTACTTTTGTAATCGAAAGGGTTCGTTTAAGTCTCAATTGGGTATAATAAACGTAAGTCACATAAAATTACAATATCGGCCTAGTCAGGAATACGGTGAATGCGTTCGATAAACCCGTGTCGATATAACTATGATGACATTCCCGACACCCTCCCATCGTGTATTTAGGTTTATATCAACTCCGACTACCCCCCTCCCATGGACTGCGAGCGCAATCGCATCGTTTTATAACCTTGATGCATAACGATCACGATATCGTACGTATACGAAAAAAACTGAAAAGCACACACATTACAAGTGCGTACATGACGGTGATATCGAGATACAGAAATCGGACGCTTGGCGTCGTCGCCGCGTCCGTTGGAAACGCGGGAGACGACGCCGAAACGTTGGGCGGCGAGGTTAAAACTTTATATAGTCCGAACGATTTTTCAACTGATCTCTTGTAAATGCCTTTGCGGAAAAGTTGGAAACGCGCTTTGTCGACCTTTATCACTCACGCCGGCGTCTAAAGTGGAAACTGCGATTAATGGGGCCGGACAGCTGCACGGGCACGTGTGCGGTTATCCCACACGGTGCTGCGAGTTCCCGCGCCCTCGGCCACCGCGTACTTCCCACGAGGTAATAAACGATGGCGAATCGTCGAGGCGATCGGTTTTCAAAGTCATTAAACACGCGGCGAACGTCCAAAGTTCACAGACTCCCGATTTGTCGTGCGCACCGTTTTTTTTTCAGTCCACCGACCGGTCGGTGCGCGCGGTCCCGACGCGAATGCAGTACGCGGTACACGCGCACTGTGTTTACGCTGGAACCCGACGAAGAGGATACCGGCACTATTATCGGCTTCATAAAACCGATTTTATTTCATTGCATTTCCCCTACCCCGTGCGCACGTGAGTGCTTTTTTTCTTCTGCTTCTAAATACCGTCGTCGTGCCGTTTAAAGAGACCGCGCGCATAAACAAACCCGATCGAGAACGCCTTTCATCTTGGCGGGCCGCTGGCCAAAGGGACCGGGTCGTAAAATCGCCGCGGCGTGGCACCCCTCGTAAAAAACACAAGTTTAACCTCAGAAACGGTCGGAACACATTCTGGTCGCGTTCGTTTCGAAACGCACAAAGACATCAAGAGAACATATTACAGCGGCCGGCAGACATAAATAACGAGTTGGCGCTATTGCGGCGGGGCGTGTAAATATACGTAGATAGTCGTTTTCAGGAACGGGGCGACGAAAATTTATAAATAATATCAAGGTTCCATCAACTGGGTAGTTAAAATCACTCGAATGAAATCATATTCTCGTAATCGTTTAGCTCACTGCGCGGTGGGGTATACGGATAAAAATGTAACATTTTAAAATATCACTGCACTGCAGATTATTACTTCTACGTTGGTATTGTAAACCGTACTAGATTCTTACATAAAACATGTATTTTTTTTTATTGTGAAAATTGACTACTAGCGACGGGGTGTTGAGTGTGCAATTAATGTTTTTTAATATAAATACACTATATTTTACACGAGCTTATAAAATAACATTTCAATATCCTCCAATGTATCTACATTAGGAGATACAACTATATTTATCTATAGTGTCTTAATTATTTTCAAACGATGATCTCATTAAAATAAAATTATTGCGTATTATTTTTTTGATCATATAAAAATGTAAGTAATATTTAATATTATTTCGTTAAAAATTATAATAATTATTTAAACCGATAATTATATTAAAGTGTCCGATTCATAATCGTCCTATGTTATTAAAAATATGCATAGTAAAATGATTTACTACGACACGACTACTGATCTTAAACATTTTAAACACATTGAATATTAATCACACGTGTTTTAGATTTTCACCGATTGAAATTATTATGAAAATTGGTTGAAAAATTGAAAAGGAAACACAGTAACGGTTGTTCGTAATATTTGTGAATTCTACACGTTATTTATAATATCGTAAAGATTATGTCACGAGTAACGACTTACGGGCGTTTTATTTGAGTGAACCACGACGAGTTGGATGTACAACAATGACCTATTAACAATGAAATGAAATAACAAATCGATAATCCGCAAGTACGACGTGTGCGTATAAAATGCACGGGACCTGAACGCGCGTTATGACCTTTCCATGACACGCATATCATTATACTCACGTGTTTTGGAACGCGGTTCCCTGGGTCCGTCCACTGTGACTTTGATGGCTTTGTTGTAAGTGGTCACTTGCGGGGGCGAACAGCTCACGGTAATGGTCAGCGTAAAACTCTTGCCTGAAAACACAAACGATTTGACGTAATAATAATGTGTACACACAACGCAGCACCGTAAGACAACGGTGCGCCCGTAACGTACAATTTTGAACAGTGCCGCGAATTTCGATAAATCGACAAACGACTCCCACCCCCTCCCTCCACACGTTTACAATAATTGTTGTCCACGACTTGACCACCGTATCGCACGATACATCCATTATTTCCGTCGGTTAAAAATTCAAATTATTTTATAGAGGATTGAATACCTATAAAAGGTATACGGATTATATTGTTACGTGTTATACATGTGAATAATATTCTCGGCGAGTAACGGAGTTTTTTTTTCGAGATATTTTCCTATCCTAGGTTTGAGCGTACATTGTCGTGTTCATTTTTCGTCGCGCTTCTGGACGATCCGTTAACCGTCGGCGACGCGGGCGACAATAAACGTGACGACAGTCAGTCAACGTGTGTACGTATTTATTTTATTATATCCATTCAAGACGACTCGATTCGCAAAACACGCGTGGAAGGAAACAGAATTACAGAGAAATGAAACGGGCTTTAAAAATTCATTAAAAGATTTAAATATTTTTAAAATCTCTTTTCCTTCGAATCTCAACAGACCGTATTTCAACTGTTTATATTTCTCTGCACCGCCTTTTTCTTAAAGTGTATTCCTATCCCAATCCCCGACTACCACCTTGGTAAAAGATGGTAAAGAGTTGAGTACTACCCGTTCAATAAAGTTAAAAATCCAGTGAATATGTGCTGGTTGGATTATGAAATGTAGTCGAATAGACGTGATGATGATTCGCGTGTATATATATAGAATTTAAGGCTATAAATGTATTTCGATTTCCCACGCAGATCAGACGAAATCGTTTTACGTACCGCTTTACAGTGATATAATCCTCCGCAGCGCGTGTCCGTCGTTAAATATATAATATCGCATGATGGACGCGTCGCGGTCTCCGTGGTCTTGCGGACGCGAAAATATCGATTCGTCGGCTGCGAATAATATTGTAAATACTTAAGTACTATAATATACGAGCGACGATTCCCACCGCGAACTTCTGTCCACCAGACACATCGTGATCCGATTATATATAAGTATATGTATTTATGCGTATTTTATATGCGATCATTGTAATATACATACATTTAGCATAAGGCTTAACAGATGGATTTAACTGATTTCACGGAAAACATGATGTGAAAGAAGTGTCAAAACTTATTGTTAAATCCTATTCATACTTGGTCGGTCATTGTTTGCGCAACGTTTGTTGAACTGCGCCAAAATATCGTACATCTCTTGCGCACTTACATAAATAGTTTATAGGTACGAGCAAGTAATATGGTTGTATTTATTAAATTTCGATATTGTTTGAATTACGTACATTTTTATTTAGAGTGAAGTAAATTAATAAAAATAAAATAACTTAAAAAAATATACGCGTACAAGTTTAGATACATGTCAGCTGTAAATGTGGTCGTTATATTGAGGTATCTGTACAAGTATATTTTTAAACGGAAATGCTTAGTTGTACACTACAATATTTGAAACATTTGACGAGCATCAAAATTTAAGCTGGAAGTGAAATGAAAATTAAATATACAATACTTGTACTTTAGGATGCGCCAATGATGTACGTCATTTGACGTGAAGTAAGAGGGCAATGCGCAAACGATGCGCAACTGTCTTATAAAAAAGATGCAAATGAACAATATAGCAATGCACGAACGATTTACGGCCTCGTATTTATACCAGCGTTGAGTGCATATTATATGGTGTTCGTGCCCGACGGTACGACACCGTTGCCCGTGTTTCGGGGAAAATGAGCGTCTTTTTTTCATCCCTCGGTTAAATAATAAGCTAACCCCGTATCCCGGTACCCGTCCTATAATCATCGTGTAATAGCAGTTTGCAAGATCCCTAACGCGATCGATATATCGACATGTTCACGTCATATTAAACACTACATTTCGCCTCGCCGCGACGGCATTATAATGATCACGAGGAACTTTTCTGCCCTCCATTGTAATATCCATGCCGTACCAACACATAACACACGTACAATAATGTCAATCACTACGAAAGTGTAACGTTTACCTATGCCGCGTCGAGTGCCACGATGAAAGAAGTTTTTTTTTTTGTTTTTTTTTCAAGAACCGCCAAAACTTAGAAACCGTAACGGTTGATCAGATACTCTATTGTATTATTGTACCGTCAAATCGTAGCACCTGAAGCCGCAGAGTACTCTGTAATGTGTTTCGTACGCGACGCGTATAAATATAGAAGTGCACGGCGGTGGTTAGGCGGCGCAGCGCAATAATTCAAAGGGGACCGCCGCCGTGTAATGAAGGTGATAAAACGAGTGTAACGAGGAAACGGTCGGGTCGCAAAGGGGAAATTCGCGGCCGAATGACCCTGTGTTCGTACATAATCGCGTATACTCGTACTACGTCCCATTATAATGTACATTACGCGTATTATTCGCACGTTGTACGTACAGAGCGTTCGGTGTGTTCTATACGCGTATATGCCAAACACATTTATACGTTTATGGATATTATTTACGGCGATGTCGAACGCCCTGTACACTTATGTTGTATAAACGTAACGTTATGTTGTATAGTGAAGCGTGCAAGCAATTAATATTCTCGTCGTTTATAGCTGCGCACCATCGCGATCGAGGGGGGTGGATCGTCCCCGTACACCCACCCCTGGGATTTTGTCACTTTATTACACACTATAGACTTAATGAAATATTGAAATCATATCGTACGAAAGCACTGCGTGTATCATCAATTCATCGGGTGTTGATATATTTGTTTAATTATCGACCAGTGATAATGATAAATTGTTCAGACTAGGAAAATGAGAAGAAAATTTGAAATTTTTTAAAAAATAGAATAACAATATTATTCTATCAATAGTCCTTATCAATAGTTTGCCTTCTGGTGGTGCTAAACTAACTGGGACGTGCATACAATTAAACACGTATGTACTTAATCCGGGACGCATATAGGTCACATTTTTTCTCCGAACATACTCGGGACGTTATTCCCAGATATAATTTTGGGCCGCATTCAGGAGTTCCCCTGAATAACATGCAGAGAACGCGTTAGATAATATTATTATTGAGCCGCCGCCGGCTATAAGACGTACGGAGATTTTTTTCGAAATAATATTTTCCGTGCAACCCTGCAACGTTACGATATTCTTTTCCACCACTTCTACGTAACAACATAATATCCATCTCCTGCGACCGCGTAAACATTGATTGAGCGTACGTACATATTTAATAAATGCGTTGCGACTTAACTGTGATGGCGTCGGTAATCGTTGTTCGCGATTTCCCGAATTTCTCGACGTGGTGAAGTCCTAACAAGTCGAGATTATAATATCGTTACATTTGAACATAGTACGTCACTTTACATTTCATCTAAACACTCATTTACCGGCCGTGTAGTCGCGACGACGCACGCATATTATACCGACCTGCACGAACGATAATGTGAACGTACGCCGTACAGCCCGAGTGGATGCGGTTCGGAGAACTTTTTCCCGGCGAATGATCATCGAAATTACGACAATATCGTCACTCGTACAATACGTGCACATCATTATCATTAAACCTAGTATATAGCAAGTCCGTCACCCCAACACGGTAATGTTTTGAAAATGTTGAAAAAATAATTTTATAGAATTATGTACTATAATTTCTAATGAAATGTAGCCACTCTAAAACAACGTAAAATGGGAATATCTTAAACAAGATTTTAATAATAAAATTGTAACGTATCAGGTGCGTGCAAAAAGTAGTACAAGCGTATTACGGTTAAACGACTAATCAAAAAGTTATCCACCATTTACCTCTTGTAAATATCTATTAATAGTATAGACTTTATAATATTATGTTTCGCAATAAATGTAGAGTGTTTAAAATAAATACACTCAACTGAAATCAATCCTATGTTCACTAATCAAGGACACGTAGATGATAAGTAACTATAGTTTAGGGGTGTTTGGGGCTGGTCACAATATTTTCCATGGGGTTGCATTTAAATTACAAATGGTAATTTCATCTTGTGAAGGTATTTTTTCAAAATGTTAACACACCCGTGCTGGGGTGACGAACCTGTGTATGCAGTGTGTTACAGTGAACGCGATCGGAATGGACGGACGGGGAAATTACTGTGCGGCGTCGGCGGCGGCGTACGCGGTCCTCTGTCGCTCTTTCCCCCCCCCCCCGTCTCTTTCGCCGTACAAACGCGCCCGCACTCATAGTCAGCCGCTGAAATACCGCACTGAAGGGCTCGTCGTGTTAATTTGTCGTAATGCAAAAAGTACAAAAAAAATAAAACGGTGGGGGATGATAAATCACGTTCACGCGACATTTATGCGATAACTACCCCGCATGTAGTGCGGACGTGTGTGTGCGCGTATATTTTTATTATTAATTGAGCGGAAAATCGTGTCGACGCGACTATACTACCTCCCCCCGCAATCGTGTTTATAATGATAAACGCTCATAAACGGTTTTCCTGAAGTTTTTTTCCCCAGTCGAAACCGTTTTAATTCACGCTGCAGACTCGCCGGGAAAATCGACCGTGTTGTCGTTCCGTTAATATCCGCCACCTCGTGATTTATTAACGTATCGCGTTCGGTGTCATTGGAACGTACAACACGTGTATATATGTACGTACTCTCACCTAGTTAGTGTTTTTTTTTTTTTTTTATGACGAGAAATCACCGTTCTCCGTGCGGTTGTTTTTTTTTCTCCGGATTTATCGTCGTTTTTCCACCCCACACTCGTCAGTCGAAAAGCGGCGGTTACGGAGAGCAATTTAGTGGTTTTATAATATAGGCCGACGCTTTTTTTTTTTTCTGAGCCGACAAGTTCACCCAAGCGACGATTATCTATATACCGAAGCGGATTATCGAACTGTGTCGTGTTTACACGTCGTATAATTATAATTATTGTGTAAATCGTGTTGGTACACAAAACAACCTCCACGAATTCAAAATATTTATATTCGTACGAGTGATAAATATTTCCAGAAAATTTCCCGAAAATCCATTAACTAAATAAATAAAATTTTACCACTTCGAAATAATTGATTTACTGTAACGATAACAAACTACTTTATCGCGTGAACTTTCTCAGAGATCAGACTATTTCAGCAGATTTGTAAATAATCGTTGTAACCAAAGAGTATTTGAATTTAGTCCGCAGTGCTATATTTAATTTTATTCATCTCGTCAGCTATGACTTAGGCGAAAAAAAATTAATAAAATTCAGCATTTCCATGTCATACACGACGGTACCCGTATCGTACAGACTAAAATCGTCATGTTCTCGATCTTCTCTTACTTCTGATAGAATATTATCATGAAAGTTTTAACTTTAAATATAAACCGTTCTGAAAAAATTTAGTTACGTGCAATGTGTTTACAATAATGTTTTTCAACTCAAAGCGGAACAAGATTGTGGTATTTTAATCATGCTTGGTTCAAAATTCTAGATAAATAAACACTTCAAACAGTTTGAAAACGTATTAAATTTCACTTTTAGTGCAATTAATAATTGCCAATTATATATGTCAATCCTGTAAGGCTGTGACCAACCTGTGTATTTATATACACAGGTTTATAGATCTGATTTTACATAGTATTTCACAAGGTCATTCATATAGATTTATTTTCAGTAGGAATTACAGACAGGAAGCTTGAGTTACTCGAATAGTCATGTTGTATATTATGCTCAATACGACAGTAAAATTAGTATCTACAATCTACATGTACATTTTTTCTACGAACACTTAAAATAAACCATCTTAATGACATTCTATTTGTAGTATGTTGTATGTATAATATAGTAAATCGAGTACCGCTTAGCACCATTAGTTTTAAATATATTGTATAATAAAAATAAAATGTCTAGGTGAGCGAATAGAAACGAGTGCCCTTCATCCCCCTGCCAGTCAATCTAGACGGTACTTTTTTTCATTCACGTATAAGCTACTATAATTGTTGTTGTTACAATGTAAATAATATGATGTTTATTTTAATTAGTACAAACAGAAACGTTTGCTTTCAATGTTTAATCACAGCTCCGCTGCAGTACACAGTTTGGATTTAATTTAACGCCATTACTCGAAAACCGCCATTTTGAGATATACATTTCGGTTTTTTGCTGAATACAGAAAATTTTAATGAATTCATCAACCAATTATAAAAAAAAAAAAACATGTTTAACATTTACATTAAACACTAGTGATATTCATCATTATGTGAAACCATTATAATTCAAACAAATATTTGATTTGACGTATAATATGCTGCATATTATTAAACGCTGCCCTAAATACATTTTCGGTAAAATATTATAATATCATAAACGTAAATATATTGTCTTAGAAAATAAAATGCTGACGTGTATCAACGTGTTTCTATGGCAACAGAACAATGGTATGGTGAAAATGTTGAATCTTCCGATGTGGCGATGCGCGTGATAATGTTACGTTGAAGTCATTTTCGGTACAACATACCGTTCAGACGTCGATTGAAGCAATCACATGCAATGGTACTAGACGGATTGCGTTTTTGATTATTTTGGAAAATATTTACAATCATCCATGTATAAACACAACATCTCGTATCATTTTTAACCTATATCACTCTGTTGATACTTTCCGTATTGTCGTCTCATCGGTGGTAGCTTTTAAGCGGCTAAAACAATAATCGTCAAGATACAGGATTTTGAATGGTCCGTCACCGGACACCCCTCCACCAAGATTAGTTATCGCTAAATCCAACCGACCATGCGATCCCCATCGGACGTCATCTTCAGTCGGTTTTCGCATCATATGGCAGTTATAGTGAAACCTTCCTAGGCTGATTTACGCACTAGACGATGGGAGACTACCGGCCATCGTACGCGTGGATTATAAGAGTCTTTGATCTTATACCGACCGCGAGTTGGTGTACCATGCTTTCGATCACTTGTATTTAGTGAGAGTCGATCACCTGAAAATCATTCGTCCCGTGGGTTTTCGTAAAAAAATCCAAAAGTCTAAATTTCAAACTTTTGTTCTCCTCATCCAGGCTACAGTAGGTTAATGTGGCTAACTGAGAATAAGCGGATTCGTCGTGAAAATAGTTGTAACGCTAATAAACGAAGATCCTACCAAAATCCATATTCTTATACTATAAAAATGGTAAACTGTATACATGTCAATATAACTTCCACGTCCTTACTGTGCATATTTTTGGGTCACGGCCTCATTCGATCATCCGTAATTTTGCCTCATGTCTAAGTTACGAGACTAATTTATTGAAACTCTATAATATTATACGTGAAACTTTCGGGGCACGTAAGCCCGTCATTAAAACTAACGTGTTTCTTGCTTCTCTTGTAATCTGAGCAAAAGAACCCCCGAAACTATTGTGAGCAATACGTTCACTGTAGTTACACAAACTTTGTGGGTTCTCGTGAAATAATATTGCGTATTCGCGTAGTAGAAAACGATCATCGATGTTTTTTCTTTGTCTTAATCTCGTTTAATCTTCGGTAAACAAAACGAAGTGACAAATCGATACCGATGATAAGATTTATTACTCCTATAATTATTATCAAAAAAATATTATTTTGTTTATTTTTGTAATTCTTTTGATATAATGTATTATAAATTATAAAACATGATATTATTCTTATTGTTGTGTATATTTTAGATTCTGAGTGAAACGACGAATGTATTGGTTTCATGAAAAGATATAAGTTTCTTTTTTTCATGTCTGTGACCTGTGTACACAATTTAGACCAAAAGCATTGCTCCAATGTGTAAAAACCTGATTTTTCTTGATGGAAAATTCCTAATTTTTCTGGTATTAGTTCCTTAAGTGAGTCATTTTTTGAATTTCTCAACGTTTTCCCAAATAACCGTGAAAAACCGAGAAAAATTTCAAAAACTTTAACTGAGATCAAAAATTGATTTGTTGATATTTCATGGATACAAAATTGTACATAACATTTTATTTGTAGCCAATGAATGACGTTTTACCGAAAAGTCGCAAGGAAATTGTATAAGCATGGGAAAATTAAATTTTAACAAAAATGGGAATTTCGACGAATTTCGACTACACGATATTAGTTATTTCAAAATACCATTTCGGTTGTAATTCTACATGTATCAACCGTAGTGGATGAAAAAATGTTCTAAGTACTTATATATTAGTATTTAACACAGACATTTGATAATTTTTTACATCGAAACTGCAACCCCTAATATCTTTAGAAATATACAATGCCTAACATACTCGACCTCTTTCACTCATAATCGATTTTCCGCGGTAAATGGACAACAGTGTATCGGTTTCAAGTTCAATAGACTATTGTCAGCAATACCATTCACCAATCCCTGTATCCCGCCCGGTCTAGAAGTTTTACCCGTTGTGATGATTATAATATGATTATTTTTACGACCATCGCCGTACTCGTATAATTCTATAGTGATTTGTACAATTACGTAGAACTGTAAATGCCGTGCAACCAACCTCTGCCACTTCGGCCGACGAACCGCAAGTCGTTGAACTTGGCCACCTGGTTCTTCATCAGGGCCGTGCAGTTGCGCAGCTCGGCGCAGAAGTTCTCGTCGTTGCCCGCGCGTATGGTGACGGCCGTGCCGTCCGGCACCTCGCCGAGCGCGACCACCTTGAACGCCACCGGCAGCGTCTTGTTGGACCGCCAGTGCGTGGGCAGTATGGTGCACACCAGGAACGGGCTGCCGGTGCGCACCAGCTCGCCCGGGTGCTCGGACAGGAAGTCGCCCAGCGACCGTTCGGCCAGGATGTCGGCGGTCATCTTGGCGTACGCGTCGGACAGCCCGTCCTCGGCCCCGGAGCCCTGCACCGCGCCGCTGCCGCTGACGTTCATCTGGGCCCCCTTGACCACCATATCGCGGACGAATCCAACGGCAGCCGTCACGCCCTGTGAATACGTAACGGACCGGTACCTGAAATCAATTATTACGATTATTGATATAAACCGCTGCGGCGTTGAGCCCCTCCCCATTTTTAAGTATTTTAAGTCGTTTCCCGGTGATAGTGGTGATAGACTGTAACTCCCCACTACCGAAACTCTCTACGCAGCTTCCCAATAAGTTCCCTCACGAGAGACGCGCACGATTCCTATAATGTTCACGTTGAGTGCAGTGCCTTTTGCAACTTCACGCCTACTTCACACCAAAACATTTTATTACTGTACATAGAGTACTGAATGCACTTTTTCAGTTTTTACTGTGTGCTGAGTGTGCCGATGCGCACGATTTCAGGCCCGGGTCTAATATTCATCCGTTCGTGAGATCCTGTATGCGGTAACATCTTAAAATACACTCATATGCGTGCAATTTTATGGAATCGGGAAACCAAAAATATAATTTTCTTTCCATCTTGTTCAGATTAGTATTTTTATTAGTAATGTACCTATGTGGTCTGCAATTTATACGTTCGTTAGCGAAAAGAATGTAAAGTCATTTTTGGTACAGATCTCCTAAAGGACATTCAAGTATTATATGTAAAGTCAATTATTATATGTGGATTATTGCAAAGCTCATATACTTGAAATTCTCAGTCTGCATTGTAATTTATTTATAAATTGTAACCCGGTATTTTGTCGGGTGTACAGAGTGATTTTCGGTAGACGTGCTTACCTCCCTTTTTTGCCGTAAAAACGCTTTAATATGAAATTATTTTTTCAATGTTTAAGTTATCATAAAAACTATATTTTACACAATGTTTTTTTTTTATACCACCATAAGGAAGTCCTATCGTGATACATATTTTTTTTTTTAAATGGAAACATGCTTTTTTTCGGTGCGGTATTTTATTTGGTCCATTTTTCTGTGATTTTTGACACTCCGAAATCAAAATTCAAACGAGTAGTTTCGAAGTATTCTGATTTGTGTATTAAGGAAAATAGCATTTTAATACATAATATTATGATATTAATTGTAATTACATGTTATCGCTAACTGTTACAAATTCGAGATAGCGGGAATTTTATACTTTTCATTTTAAATTTGAATAACTATGGAAGTATTAGTTCGAATTTTGATTAAACGTTACATCAAATATTCCAGAAAAATTAACTGAATAATATTTTGAGTAAAAAATGTAGTGTTCCCATTTAAAAAAACAAATTTTGTATAGCCACGAGACGCCCTTAAGTTGGCATGAAATAAAAAAATATTAAAAATATATATTTTAAGGTAAGTAATTAAAATATTGTTTGTCAACAAGGCAAATGATCTGAGACATCTTGCGAACGTGCAGGCTCGAAAATTAATTTAAATGTAACCGATTGAGCATAAACTGTGTGTTTTTGTGTTTATATCGTATCCCATAATATGTATGTATTTGACACAAAGCAAAATCGAGACATCGTAAAAGTTGATATTTTCTATTCCTTAACAATGTATTATAATGTTTTGACAACATTTTTCTTGCTATCGTTGTAATGCACTGTATTGACTCGTATTTGTACGTCACCGAGTGTTATTTTTGACAACATTATGCTTATTAGAGAATAAAAAAAACTTTAAATCATACGACACATATGAACGTTGAAGCTATTAACGTGTTCATAGTATAAAAACGTTTCAAATTAAATATAGAAAATATAAATAAACAACTAACCATATAGACTTTTAAATCATACCAAACAACATAATCATAAAAATAACTACAAAAACTGCCAACACTTCAAAGAAAATTATAAACAAAATAAAAATAAATAATACAGGATACATACATATATTTTAATATAAAACTATTGATTCATAATTTTCCTTACATTTGTTGGTTCATTGCATTCAAACTAAACCTGTTAGTCTTTAAATTCAGTACGATACATGTAGGTAATAAGGTGTGTATGATAAGAATTTGATTTTTCCTTTTCATATTAAATGTAATGCTTCCAATAAATATGTCTGTAAATATAACTTAGTATGTTATCGTACTAATTTCTACTAGCTGTCTACCTTGCCCGGGTAATATGACGGACAAGCGATATTATATTTGTACGTGTTTCAATCACGCATTTCATATAATTGTCGGCTTTCAGAACGATTTTCTCTCGATTTTTGTTTGAAATAACGCAAATAACGGCCGATTACGTTTTCTTATAAAACGCGTGGCCACCAGAACCGAGTTTATACATGTGAGTTGTGCCGGCTATTTTTATTGATAACCGTTTACGTTTTCTTAATTTTTAACGTGCGTCTTGAACAAGTATTATTATATACTTTTTAGCAGCTAAAACGTTTACGTTGAACAATGAAATATGCAAATAATATTTTAATACACTTATGGTTTTTTTTTTAAAATATTTTTTGTACGGCAAATTCAACGAGATTAAAACATACCTATTTTGTTTATTAAACTCAAATGATTGATGGAGGAATGTTTAAGTGTATGCAACTAATCGGCAATTTGTCAAGAATAAGAGCTTTATGCTCTGCAGAACGATGATAATCATTTTTAATCCCTTTTAATCCATCAAAGGGGCTCCTCGAGAGCGAGATGAGTAAGGATAAACGTTTCACGTGCGAGGTGAGTATATTATAACCGGTGTGAAATACTTAAAGACGCGTCACATCGACGTGCTTCCGGTATAAATTTTAAGACGCATGAATAGAAAAGCAATAAGTGTTTACACCCTAAGTAAAATATCTACTTTACATTCAAAGGAACTACCGCGTGTATAACATTAAATTCCGAATACTATGTAAGTTGTATTTATTTATTCTATTTTAAACGATTATTATAAGTTTGATGCACCACACAAAATATTAAAATTAAAAGAACGCAGAATTTTAGCAATTACAATCTATTTTTTCAAAACATGACTATATTTTCTTTGAATAATTTCAGGAATTATAATATGTTCCTGGACATATGGTTTTTCTATCGGACGATTTAAAACTTAAGCAGTCTAAACGGTGTAAATTTATATAAAATATAGAAGTAAAATTATCAAATTATGTGATTTACGAATCCGTCAAACGACATAAGCACTAGAAAACAAAAGGTTCTCGTCAAACCTGAGAGCTTTAAAAACCATAATAATACTATTTTTAATTGTAAAATCATATGACTTTTAACTATTTAGATTGGTGTTAAAATTGCTTGTAACTCATTGTGGATTTAAAAAATATGATTAATTAATGAATTTAACACTAAATAATGAAAGAAAAAATATGTCAAGTTTCATGTAGTAAAAACTTTAACTATTAACTATATTAATATGGTTTTAATAACAATTATCATCAGCAGTCAGCAAATGTACGTGATAATATAGCACATTATGTGTTTGAGAAATATAAATTAAAAAATGAGAAGGAATAAATAAAACATTTTCACGATTAAAATATAGTCAAAACATGATTTGGATTACGCGTTAACCATGATTCAAGGCTATTTAATTTTTATGCTGTTTATACCAACTATGCGTCAAATGAACACACGATCAAAGTAATCCGTAAGATATATTATACGAACCGTTATTATTGGTACGAATTAAGTTGATAACAACATTTAATAGGTATAGCATATATTATATAGTTTGGCAATAGGTGCAAAATACGTAAACACAAAAATACATCAACCAACGAGTGGAATAAAATATAACGATTTAATCGAAAAGAGAGTTGGTCCACGTCCAACGATAAAAGTTTTACACCGAACCACGTGTGTATAACTCAACGGCTCCTCCGACGCTTATAATCATATTAATCTACAACATTTCTACGGTCTCAAATGTCTCGTCAAACCGCATGACAAGGATAAAAAAAGGCGTCCGTTTGGGAAAAAAATAATTATACTATATAATATACCGTGTATACTCTGCGGTGGGACACGAGTGCGTGTGCGGAGAAAATGTTAACAAGAATAGTCTCAGGACCGAAATCGACAGCCTCGTGCAGCACATCGGACGGCCGTATTACTACAAAGTGACGAAATACGGGAGAAATCTGCGAATCCAAAAAAATAAAAAAAAGAGAAAAGACCCTGACAACTTTATTCCATAACAACGTAACACTACCGATAAAGCATTCGTAATGACACTACGACGGTAAAACGTGTATTATGGTGTACTGACCTTTGTTACGTGGACGATTTAAAAACACTGGCGGCGGATCGCGGAACGATTCAAGGCCGCGGCGGGCGGGAAAAAAACGGACGGAAAAAAAAACAAACTTTCGACAGCCGGCGCTAGCGAGTGACGGGCGGCGGCGGCGGCGGCGTCGAAGGGGAGAGAGGAGCGGGTGGCGGTGACGGTTGCGGCGGCGGTGCACCTAACGGTTGTTGTTTTTTTTTTTTTTTACGACCGCGTTTCCCGCTCTTTTTTTCTTCCGTCCGTGTCCCCTCGGCTGCTGTCCGTCACGCAGGCGGCGGCGGCGGCGGCGGCGGTACACGTGCGTCGGCCCCGCGTTCCCGGTGTCCGACTGACGCTGACGGCGATCCGCGGACGAGAGAACGCGTGCGCTCGTCGAGACGTTTTTTTTTTTTCTCTGCCGAATTTTCTTTTCTCTCCTCTACTCGTCTCCCGCGAGACCACGAACCGTCCGCGGAAATTAATCGTTTATCTTCCCGACCGGTCGCGCCCCACCGGTCCGCGGTTCGTAGCGCACGTCGCGTGATACTGTGCAAAGGATAAAATGACGTTTTGTGTACGCGCACTTGGCGGCGCGGTGCCACTGCCGCGTAAACTCCGTACCGCAACTATACGCTACGGAAAACGGTGTGTGCAGTGGGTACGTGCAGCGTACGGCGACGGTTACACGGCGGCGGCGGCGTCGGCGGCGGCGTCGGCGGCTGTGCGGTGCGGCGTGTGCGCGCGGTGCCCGAACTCCGCTCTCACGCTCTCACTCTCTCACTCGCCCTCTCCTTTTCACTTCCCCTCGCTGCACTTGGCCCCGGTAGTAGTGTGCACCGTAACCGGTACGCGAAACGGTGCGTGTGTGCGTGGCCGAGCGCGCGACCCGAGTACGTGTGTTGACCGCAATATTCGGGGGTTTTCGCCGGAGAGCGGCGCGAGTCGCGCGCGCCGCGGGACGCCCACATGTACGCACGCACTCACGCACGCGGACGGACTCACACGGACGCGAGCCGAGCGCCGGGACGAGCGCCGTGGGGCCGGCGGCGGTCAGGGGGTTGCGGCGAAGGGGGTGTGTGCGAGGGTTACACCTTTGGCGTGCGCGGCCGCAAAGACGCACCGCGGCGGAGCGCCGAACCGCCACCGCACCAAGATCGAAACCAAAGTCCATCCCCGCGGCGGCGGTCCGTCACCGCTACCCTACTCCCGCCGCGGCCGACCCACGCGACTTATCCGTTAACGCGCGCGCGCGCGCGCACACATGCTTTCGTCTACGTGTGTGTGTGTGTGTAGTCTAATTACTCTCGGCGCCATTGTCTTTGTACCCGCCTTCTCGTACTGCATACGCGTATATACGTTCTGAGAGCTGCAGAGGGCTTTAACCCTTTTTACTACGGCCAAAGGGATACTATACTCTTCGCCACCCCTACCGCCTTCAGCGTAATTTTTTTTTTTTTTTAATGAAATTTCCGGACCCCATAGTGACCCTCGGTCATTTTTCTCGGACCTCACTGCCGCTTCCTCCGACAGGACTCGTGCATAAACGCCCTCCCGGAAAATACTTAGAATGTTTTCGGTTCAAAAGACACGCGATGCAGATGTGTTTTTTATTGTTTATCGTTCCCTCGTCCCTTGGTTCTCATGACCATTTGTTTCTGATGGTTTCGACTTTTGTCCCAACGCAGCTTTCGTACGTAATAAAAATTACATCGGACCCCGCTGCAAGAGCTGTCGGTAAAAAACAAAAGCGTTTTGCAGCTAATCAACTGTTCGGGTTGAGCTATGTATGAGTTCTATATAATATAAAAATGTTTCACAGTTCGTGCACGTCACACGTCAAAGATAATATACGAGTACGATGTTATTGAATTAATTCAAACTTTTACTTCAATTTATATCCACTTCAAAATGTGAAAACAAAATTCAAAATTCGAATGCTCGTATTACATACCGTGTATATTTATTTACGTCGGTAAACATAAAAATAGATGATCCATATGTAATTATTGTTAAGGCCCATAATTTCTGCGGGATATCGACGCTGGTTACCGCAGTAATAGTGTTTTGTATGTTCTGAGTCCATTTTTTTTTTTACAGGCAGATCGTCACTATTTTAATAAGCGATTTCTACATCGGTTAGCGTGTGTTACCGTGCTCACATATTTTCCTCAAACGTACATGTATGTTCTGAGTCCATTTTTTTTTTTTTTACAGGGAGATTGTCACTATATTTGATAAGCTATTTCTACATCGGTTAGCGTGTGTTACCGTGCTCACATATTTTCGGTATAAGACAATAAATAAACATTTTCAGTCACCGTGTAAAAAAAAAAATGGACTCAAAACATACATGTACGTTTATCAAAATAGTGACATAGTGACAATCTCCCTGTAAAAAAAAAAAATGGACTCAGAATATACAAAACACTATTACTTACCGCAATGTCATTATATTATGTCTTTTCTGATAAAATAATACAATCTGACGAAATTTGACACCTGCCAACAATATAGAAATGTCATAAATTGATTGTTTTATTTTCCATCCGCGTAGCCAATTTACAATACAATACCTGAAAACCAGCTTTGTTTGATGGGGGTTGAGGGGGGGGGTGTGTTATGGATATATCTAAAGATTTCAATGGATTTAATGGCCTTCTCCGGACAATGCAAATCATTTTGCAAAAACCACGTAAACATCGGTCCCGTAGTTTTTGAGTGCATCAATCTCAAATATTCCAATATAAATTGTTCTACATAATATGTTTAGACAAATAGGTACTAAGATGTAACCCCCGTAGATATATTATAACTGAGCAGTGTTATTCCGGTCGTTCGTATGAAACTTACGCGGTGCACTCGTTACGTGGTTGAATCGGCCCTCTCCCACACCGCCGAATATAAATAGGTGACCTTTCCGGACAGTTTCGGAAGCAATTCCAGTACGCTAGCTGTATACGGATATAGAATATTATGTACTCGAATCGCATAACTGAATCTTGTTATTCAATGATACATTTTACACAGATTTTCGCATACGATAAATAGCCTTCATTCCGGCAAACGATTATGTACTAACGAACTTATCAACGTTCGCATCACCTGTGATGAACAAAATCATTTTGATGATCTTTACACAGAATGAATAAATGAAAAATAAAATTGAATAAACGTATTTAAAGCGATACAGATGTAATCATTTTTATCCATACTACAATTTTAACATAAATAAAGGGATTTGATCACAAAATCAGCGTTTGAAGTCCGAGAAAATATTCCCGCTAATTTTTTTTATTTTCAACAAAATTTATCTGCCATATCAATTGCGATAACTCAAGAAGTCGAGTACGTTTATTGAAAACATAACCACGAGTCACAATTCGAGGGTTCGGTCGGAGGCAGTTTGAGTGCATTCACGTCAAGTCTAATCATCTTGATTAATCGCTGATGTAACTGTATCACCTATACTAATTGTATACCTATGCTATTACGTTACTATGTTCGATCGTGTACGCTATGGACCTTTGAATAATGCATTTATTACTTTAATGTAGCCGTAAATTGATAATGATATAAAATATATAAAACGTATATCTTAATGTACTTATGGATGTATTATTACAGTAACTAAAAAAAAACATTCGCAGATGCGTTGTTGTCACTGTTTTCGGCTACAAAATAATTGAAAAAATGAGTTCCAGATACTTGTACAGTGTTTTATGAAAGAAAATTATATCGAAAACATCGAATAAACAAAATATTATAGTATACGTAAATACAACGAGTCGTTTGACTTTTTAAAATTTTTCGTCGTGATATAACCTTATGGTTACGGATTATGATAAATTACACAAAAATCCGTGTGAACCCATAAGCTTGTTGATTGCTCTTGAGTTATTACTTATTTCATTACCCGCTACTATAATAATACGCAACGAATAAAGTTACAATTTCGAACGTAAAAAACATTGACATATTATCAAATTAATAAGTAATATCATTACGGTGTAAGCCTGGGATTTTGAAATAACGTAAGTATAGTATACATTTTTAAATGTAAGTCGGTTTACTTACTATTATGTAATATATTTCATACACTAAGTCTTAAGTAGGATAAAATACACGCACATATAAGAGTATTATTTCTTTTCAGCAATAAATAATGGGATGGACGATGAACCTAGAATAAAGATTAACTTAAAAAAATTATAGCAATTCAAAGGGCAAAAGTGGTTAATACTCTAAGAGGGTTCACGGGTTCCGGATTAGTTTTTTTTTAACCTAAAAACGCATGAGTGCCGTCGTTTCGACCAAAATCAACGGAAGTAGGACGGTGTACAGTTTAATGTCATGTTATTACGTATAAATTCATGTACTTCTGTTATACGTGATATAGTCATTTACGAACGCACTACTCATTATAATTGCTTTTCGATAATTTTCGTTAATCAATCGTCTTTTGTTAACAAATAAGACTAACGACTTTTGAGATTTAATTATTTAATAATTTATGATATTTCGATAGCGCGGTGCGCCTAAATGAAACTATTTTTTTATTCCGGTTATGAAATTACTTTAAGTATTTCGTATATACGTAAAAAATACTCTTGTGACAAAGCTTCCGAAGCTTAGAAGACACTCTACTGTAGTTAACGCTTTGATAGTAATATTATCTACGGCATAACAATACGGTGTACGAATCCTTTGTTGTTTCTCACATGTGTGATGAATCCACGGTTACTCCCGAGCGTGCAAAAAACTCGAAAAAATGATATTTTTAATTAGTCACAGGTAGTAACGATCGTCACTGCGCAGGGTATGCCCGCGTTTATTTTGTTCGTTTATTTGTTTATTCGAGAACGCGCCCGATGAAACCGCACAAACAATAAAACGACAACAAAGGAGGACGCGCGTGGTTAAACACATGTATTGTGATATAACGCAAATATTGGTCATCGAAATCGTGTACATGCGGATTTATAATTATTTTTTCCGTACAGGTAATTTTAAACGGATTTGCACGGATCCGCTTTACGTTTGAAAGATTATAAGCTCGATCGCCACAGTGAAATTATTACAGTTTTTAGCTTGCCCAGTCCCCACGCGTTGTGCTGCTCTCCTCTCGATCACGCGCGTGCATTATAACCATTTGGCTTTTGCCGTTTTTTATCGTTTCCGCGTAAAACGATAAACAAATCGTACTGTAAAATGTATTAACGGACCCGACAAAGTTGATTTTTTATACCTCGGACTTAATATTGTTTGCGACTGCACATAATATAATTGTTGGGTAGAAAAGAATACTCTATACCTGCATGTACTCGTACAATTATATATACAGCGTGACTTTTTCATCCCTTATTTTGGTTGTAAAATTACCTACATTTGGATTTATTTTTTTTTGTAATGTTCGAATTATCATAAAAGCTTCGTTTTGCATACTTCTTTTTTCCACCTTATACCACCTTAAGGGCGTCCTATGCTGATACCGATTTTTTTGTTCAAATGGAAACACCCTTTTCTCACTGCGGTATTTGTATTATTACTAATTGAGGTAATTTTTATTTGCATCGAAATCAAAATTTGAACGAGTAGTTTTTGAGAAAAATTCTTTTAGAATACCTATAATAGTATAATTAGTGTTAATATTAAATAATTTATATTTATTATTATAAATAAACAATTTGCAATTGCATGTTCTCTATTCTCGGTAAATAGTATTAGTCCGGATATTATGACAATCACAAGAGGATTTATATCCGTATACACTGTTCGCAATGTTATACTATATATAAGTATATTTATGCTATTTGGATTCTTTATCCGGAGGTGAATTCATCTATATACACGTGTGATACGCATAAAGTAAAATGTATCCAAATTTTACGAAATTATTACCCATAATTCTTTAAAATTAATATTCATTATTTGCTTATTGTAATCCAATTATTTCATTGTATTGCTTCGACAATAATACAATATAATATTATATACTTTATTATTAAACACATGATTATTTTTAACCATGCCGGGGCGGCCTAAATTTAGATTTGTTTTATTTAAATTGTTCAAGCCAATACAAAAGCTATGTTTTTCATAACTTTTTTTTATGCACCACCTTAAGGGTCTCTTGAAAGGGCTATGAAGATACAAAAATTATTTTTTTCAAATAGAAATACCTTTTTCTCATTTCAGCGTATTAATTGAAGTCAACTTCCTGTGAATCGAAATCAAAATTCGAAAATGTAGTTTTTGAGTTATTTTCATCTAAGTATTACGTTAAATAGTCTTATAAATACTAATATTTTGATATAATTTTTAATTGTATCTCATCCCTAATTACAACTGATTCGAGATAACACAAAGTTTACACTTTTCATACGCAATTTTAAATTTGAATAATCCTGAAAGTTCGAATTTTTGACAAAGTTATATTAAAAATTCCAGATTAATTATCTAAGTAAAATTTTGCGAAAAAAATATGGTGATCCAATTTAAAAAAACAAAGTTTGTATAGCCACAGGATACCTCTAAGTTGGCAGAAAAAAATAGTTACAGATTACCTAGGTTTCATGATGATACTTGAACATTAAAAAAAATCAAAATTGAGCATGGTTCAAATCACTTTTTATTTGTTATATTTTTCGCTTTAACCAAAAATAGAAATGTTATACTCCATACCTCATACTATCAATGATTGATACATCAATACGGTTAATCTGTAAGTTATTTGTAATAACCTTCAATCCGACCGATTTTCGTTATGATATAAATTTTACTTTAAGCAACCTTTATATCAAGTTCGCACGAATAATGAATATGAATCTGTGACGAATCGATTCACAAACCTTACTTCTGAACTCTGCTTATGAGAAAATTCGATTTTAAATTAATATTATTTGCTTCCCGTGTTAATTTATCAATAAAATTATATCTTCGCAGTAGTATTAATTAGCTAGAACGTTAAGGCATATATTTTCTACCGGAAAAAATGTATGCAAAAAATAATCTTAGACATGAGTGAAACGGCAAAACACAATTTCTGCATTTTAATTTTAAGTAATTACTAGAGCACGAAGTTTACAAGTTGAAAATGGTAATTTATTATTTCTACCCTCACGTTTATAAGTATCATTCATTATGTATTCAGTATATAAGTGCATTATTTAAATTTTTATTTCACTTTTATATTATCTCGCGAATCAATTAATTGACCTGCAACGAAGATTCATAATTTAATTTTTCTAATATATTTAAAAAAAAGAACGACCATGTATAGTTTATATGAAACATAAAATATTATTTGTACAAAAATGTTCTACTAAGTTCAAGTCGATATTTGTTATACTTTTAATAAGGTGCAGTCCATCATGTTTTAAGGGAAATGCAGCATTAATTATAATTTAACATTTCAAACACATTTTAGTACAATTGTCCATACACGCGCGGAGCAAATATGTATCAATTATTTATTCTTAATATGTTCCGAAACCTATTATAGTTAACGAGACAACCGACGAAAATTGTTTCAATTTAGTTTTCGAACGCAACGCATATGCTAAACTGCATTGATAGATGGCGCGTATGATCTGTATTTTTACATAGTCGGACCACGGACTGAACAGGAGACACTTCAGTCTGTACGCTACTGTTCGACTGAACTATTGTGTCGTACTACCGAAAAACTTTGTATACATTTCTGGGTACGTCATAACATTCATCAATGTGAGACAATAAATAATGATAAAGGAAAGAAATGATTATTATTACCTTATCAATGTGTACTTTGAAATATCAGATCATAAATTACATTTTACTGCCTCAGTGTCGTACGTAAATATAAGTATATTTAAAATCATAATTTATTGGTAACAGTCATGAAAACCAATCAGTATTTCCTCTGCCCTTTGGGTTTTAACTGGACTGAAATTTGTATTTTTAACTTTATAGACACGATCGAGTAAAATAAACAATTTTTAATTTTAATATCTCCGTTGTATATAAATTAGAGTATAAACCATAAAAAGAAAAAATTGAACTCAAATTTTAAGATCCCCTTGTTTCCTCCTCTCATCAGTAGAAAAAGAAACTAAAAAAAAAACGTAAGACCTGTTTCGGGGGGGGGGGTTGGTTTGATTGGGATATCTAAGGATTTCAGTGGCTTTAAGCCTTCTCCGGAAAACGTGTATTATTTTTCAAAAAACCACGTAAAAATCAGTCCCGTAGTTTTTGAGTCCATTTATCTCAAATATTCCAGTAAAAGTTTATATGTTTACACATAAATACCGATCGTGATGTAGTTCGTGTAGATCTATTATAACTCTGTAGTTTTCTTCCGGTCGTTCGCATGAATCTTACGCGATGCACTCGTTACGTGGTTGAATTGGCCCTCCCGCCAACCGCCGAATATAAATAGGTGACCTTTCCGGGCAATTTCGGAAGCAATTCCAGTGCACTAACTGTACATGCGATTATATATTATTATGTACTCGAATAGCATAGCTGAATCTTGTTATAAATGTATATGTTTTACACGGATTTTCGCATACGATAAAAATGTATACAGTCTATATTATGTACTTTCCAACTTTCGCATCTTTATGCACATGATATATCAACATGATTATTTTAAACGTTACTGGAACAGATAGCTTTTTTGACGGATTGTATCGATGATGTATTATTTAATATATACTGCATTGTTCACTGGCAAGCGAATAAATTAGATCACATTAAAACATTTTTTTTTTTAAATTTAATACGACACTTTAATCCTAATTATTGATACTTTTTGTACATATTGATTGTTATTATCCCTACTAAAACATTTTAATTATTTATATAAGTTAAAATAAGATTTTTTTATCATATACTCGTATATTCTAGTGCAGATGAGACTAATATAGCCACTATGCCACTATTATTGATTAATGATTAGTCGAAAAACCAAGTCAGTAATAATTCATCGGTAGAATAATAAATATGTATTTCGAGCAGTTCCGTGTCATACAAAAATTTGCCTGCTGCTGCAGGTAAAAAAAAGTAACTATTTCAAATGCGCGCACTGCACTAAAATATTGAAACAACAGGTAAAATATGATAAAATGTTAAGTGTCGAAGCAATACCACTGCTATTGTACTATTATTGCACGCTCAACAGACAACAATACACGGATCGCATTACATATAATATAAATAATATAATCTGACACACGAGACATGGCACTTCAAAACTTATATGAAATCCTTTTAAAACGTGTACGGAGCAAAGTCCATAACTATGTATTACAACGGTAGGTTATTATGAATTGGTGAAGCACATGGTATTATTATTGTTGTACTATGATATGTTTACTTTATTCGCATAGCATATTTAATCCGAAACTATATTTAACGTAGATATACGTCGTATGTACTCGTATTATATATACATACATTATATGTGTGTGTGTGAGAGAGAGAGAGAGATAGAGTATTATCGTACCGAGTAAGCGCCTATACTCGTGTAGATGTAAATTTATATTGACTGTCGAGTGGAAATAGTTGTAGTTTAGTTTTAATTTTTTTTTTACGATAGTTAAATATTTTACTTTTGACCGCGGGCTGCAGCATACAAAATATGCATTCGATCCATTAAAATCCGCTATGAAGTTGAACAGTATGAATAGTACATAGGTAATGAATGTGAAGTAATAGTGATGAAACGTGAACGCGAATACTAAACCGATGGTATTACTGTTGAACGCTGCGACCTCGGTGGTTGTTTATAACGACCGCATTACACCTATATGTAGTAGGTATTTTACTATTATACCGATGTTTCTATTTCTTGACACAGTATGATGGGACGCCAACGTGTTAGAACTGTACAATTTAACGTTGATGCGAACGTGTTTTTGTACGTCAAAGTCTACAGCTAATAATCCGTGAACCACAATTGGTCGTACTGAACTCACACAATGAGATTCGTTTAAATCAAATCTTTTTGAATATTCCGGTCGTACAAGCGCATTTATAATCGTAAACACTATGCAGTGCTATCGCTTTGTTAGTAAAATGTCATACGATCATTTTCCGTTGGTTATAACTTATAAATATTCGTTAAGAAGTAGAGACGAAAAACATAAACGCGTAACTTAACTTTGCGCGGCGGTAAGCCCGGCATAAGAACATCAGAAAACCCGTTATACAGAACCAGATTCAATGGATTTGGCAATACTCATCGTTCTTACTTCACTTCTTCTTTTCGATAATATGTACGCTTCACAACAATGTCACGCAATATTCGCTGTCATTTCGCCGCGGCACATCTCGATAGGGGTAAGGAGGGAGGGACAAACAATTATGACTGATGTATTTATGAGCGAAGGTTCTTAGATATTCTACAGGGGTGGGGGAGACTCACATACCCATTTCGCCGGTCGCATTGCTCGCACGTGTCACACAAGGAAATCTGATGGTGGCGCGCAGCGGTGGTCCTCGTCATCCTTATATACCTCACTCTCTTCGCACACCCTCTTCCTTCGCACACACACACACATACATGCACGTGCTTATGTATACGTTGTTGCATATATACGTATATACATATGTATATGAAATGTCCAACTACCCCCGAACGTCATCGGCAGCGGTCTTTTGCATTAATCACCCGCCGCCGTTTAATTTTTACGTCCGTCCCATTAACATTTCAATATATATATATATATATATATATATATATATATATATATATTATACAGTCGTGTTTTGAAGTCTTGTTAGGTCTGCGGGTGGCACGGCACCGCACGCGCAATATATGCCCCTGCATGCCGAAAGAAAAATACAAAATAAAACGTTTTAACGACGAAACGTGCGTGCGTTATGTAATAAATTGTGTCAACGCTCGGCCTATATATTATATGAACACGATTCATACATAATATAATACAATATATCGTATACTAATGACGAAATGTGTCACTGCCGAATTGGCGGTCATCCGGTCCACTTCCTTCTTACACCGCTCTCCATGCCCACGCTTCTATTCATTTTATTTTTTCGCACTATTTTTCCCCCTTTTCTTCGCTCGCATAATATTTTGATAGTTGGTATATTTATAGTAAATATACACATTCGCGCTTTAATCCATTTATCATTTTACTCGTCCATATGACTTCTAACGTGTCACCACTCACCTTTATAGTTTTGGGTCTTGAAATGCGTCATTGTAGCCAATGAGTGTGTTGCCGAGAATACTGTAGTTGAGCACTCGTTTGGAAGAGTATACCTCATAAAATTCCTTTTTCGATATATTAAAGAAAGACAGGTGAACCCACATGAATACGTGTTTTTATTGAAGCAAAAATCGAAAACCCTTATGGCCTACGTATGGTACTGTTTTAATAAATACGTTATTGCTAATAACGAGCTGGAGCCCCCCTTAATTTGTTAACTATCTGGTTCTATAAAATATTGTATTGATTATAATTGGAAAGTATGGATTATGTTAATAAAGATTATTAAGTATATGCGCGGCGGGTTGTCGTTACAATATTATATTAGCTTGTAGATTTGAATTTAAATACATATAGTAGTATCGACAATACATCTCAATTGCCCACACAGTACCTACAGTATTTACAGTTATAATAATGGTATTCTAAAATGGAAAACCGAAGAAAAAAATTTAAAACATAAATTTCCTGTAGTTACACCGGTTAGGAATACTATGCAGGTATCTACACAACATAATATATAAATTAGGTACGCATAAGGTAAAACTGGAAAACAAAGTAGCTCACTCTCTACAGAGGAATGCAAACATAGTATTATTATACTATACTATAATATAGTAAAAATGTCACTGTAAATTATAATTTTTTAAAATCCGACGACGATAGTTAATAATTCGAATACGTCGGTACACGATTTAATTTGTTAAAGGTCGACTACATCAGAGGATTTGTTATAAGTTATATTTTGTCACAATAGGTAAATCATAAATAAGCACCTTTAATGCTACTAATAATAGTGGTATACTTATAACTATGGAGTCGTAAGCTGAATGTTATAAAATGTTGACATGGATAAGTTTCATGGCTCGCCGCTACGTTATTCCGAAAATTTTCTGAAACCGAGAGCGTTACGATTGTTTTATCTCTATGGCTCGAATTCGCTAATTTATTTCTACTATATTACAGTCATGGATTATTATTATTGTTATTATTCATTAGCCGCAAGACATATCCATGTACCGATGTATCTGCATGCACTATGAAGTATAGAAATATAGAAATATACCACGTTCAACCAACTTAAAATATGAATAACACATCAACACATAAATTATGATTTAAAATTTTACATAGGCTTACGGTTTTTAATTCTTTATTGTCGTATCTTATGTTGGGAGTATTTTTGAAAAAGACCAAAATGGTTGGATACAATTAGCGAATAGAAGTGTAAATTAGTTGTTAATTAGATAAATATTCTATAAAAGATTTTATGTACAGTGAAACGTGGAATGAATTGGTTCAAGCATGATTTATGTGTCTATTTTTTGTTTTTTTTGTCTGTCTGTGTACACGATTTCGACCAGAAAAATTACTCCGATGTATACTTTTCTAAAAGGAAATTTTGCCTCATTCGTACTTTAAGAAGGTCATTTTATTAATTTCTCAATAGTTTTCCGATAAATTGAGAAAAATAGAGCAAAAAAGTGAAAAAAAAAACTTCAACCTAATTCGAAAATCGAACCCTACACCGTCCGGTATTTTCGTCATCACGCACAATCAACTTGTTTATTTTTCATAGATTCAGAGAATCATTTGGGGGGGGGGGGGGCTTGGTTCTTGACGAACAAAAAAAGTTATATTCGATGAGTTGTCCAATTTTACTTCAATTCTCCATAAATTAAACCAGTTTTGGAGTTCGGCAAAGTGTGTTAGGATTGTAACAAAGGCTCTTGTTAGGTCGACGTTTCTACGAGAGTAGGCCAGTATTATCAACGAAAGTAGTAAGAGTGGTGTTATCAAAGTGTGGAATATCGGATGTAAGTATATTGTTAAGTATTGGAGCTAAAATACTTCCCTGACGAACTCCTATAGTGGATTTGTGAGAGTTCATCCCCACAATGAACAACAAATGATCGATTTGATAGGAAGGATTTTGTTATAAGACATAAGGGGGTTGGAAGAAAGCGAATTATGTGCAAGAAACCATCGTACCAGACGCGGGCTATGGTTTAGGAAGACACCTGTGGAGTAAAGTTTATTTTCGAGTTTTTGTGTACAATATCGATTACTCTGTGGTCTTGATAGAGTGACGAGCACTTACTGTTGAATTCGAATTGAGCGTTGGAAATATTATGTTGTAGCTTTTTAGTATAGGATTGATTTGCATGGTAATATTTATTCTAGAATAATTGAGAAAGATGGTAAGACACTAATTGAAGGATAAGAAGAAGATAGGTCGGGTGGTTGGCCGGATTTTGGAATTAGGATTATTATGGAGTGTTTCCATAAATGGGGAATGTGAGAGAGATGAAGAATAGAGTTAAAAATTAAGGTTAAGAGTAGAATTGTTTTCTTGGGCAAATGTTTTATTATTTGATTAGTTGTTATTAGGTCACCTGGTGATTTATTGTTAGGTCATTTTTTAATGGTGAAATTAATTTCACTGGGGGAGGTATGTTTTGTTGGTAAGGACATCGGAATGCATTTGCTTATAGATTTTTTAATGTAGGAAGTGTAATCCGTTATTTGCTGATTAGTTATAACCGGTGACGAAGATTTTATTAGGCTGTTTAAGTAATTAACAAAGTTACCAAACTTGAGCTGGAGACGCTCTTTTTTGGTAATTTGAAGTTTGGATCAGTTGGAACTTAAGTGATAAAGATGGCTGTTTTTTTTTAAACTAACAGTAACTTAATATAATACTTAAGAAAATGAAAAATAACAGCACCTTGCGATGTTTCATTATCGACGAATGTGGTTGAAGTGAATTTAATAGTCATGAAAATTAGAGTATATACATTAAATTAAAGAACAAAATCTAATTTTTGAGGCAGATTTGAAAAATTACTAATTACTTCTTCAGTTTCTATTGAAATACCTCGATGAATTGACATTAGTTCTGATCCATTTAATCGATATTCGCTCGTACTATTTCTCAAGTACGACTTCGATCTTTTAATTACAATAAAGGACTTTTAATGATGCTTTTAATAACGGTAAAGTTACTAAAACAGACATCAAATATCTTTAAAAATTAAAACTGATGAACCCGACCTCCGTCACTCAGAATCGTTTTTTTCGAGAGCCACCCCTATATCCCGCCTGACCATGGAGTCTCACCAGACCAAGGAGTTACGTACTTTTTATTTATCAATTTACGCTAGTTACCGCAATGTAAAATGTTTTTTACGAATTACATTTTTTTCCTCTTCACAGAAAAACATCGAATCATGGATATGTTTTTACCAGTTACTTTGGTTACTTGGTAACTCTATTATCATTTTTTATTGTAAAAAATATATTCATATTGTATTCAACATGAAATAAAAAGAGTTTTTTTTTATATTAAATTTATAATTTTAAGCTGGTCTAAAAAATAAACAAATCGATATGTTTTCTATGCTCGTTTTTCAATTGATTCTGATAACTAGGTATATGCTATAATTGTCTACTCGCATTTCAGCATTACGTTGCAACTAATTTAATATAGCTTCTGATGCGTCATGTATTTACGTGTTTTTGTTTTATAATATGTTGACTTAACCACAATATCGTGCGGCGTATAACGTGAAACCCCGTGGCATTCTGCAGCAATGTGCAAAACAGGTGGTTCTTTCTGAATTGATACGTGCATTTAAGTAATAGTTGGTCGGCCACGACACCACACGTAACTATATAACATATACATATATGAATTTTTGAAAATCCAATTGATCACCCCGGGTCCTGGTAGTCCTGTGGTACGTGACTACTTCCGGGCCGCAAACACGTGGCGATGCGAAATGAAATGGGATAGCGTCGTCATTGCGGGCAAATGTCCGGCTACCACTACGGCTAGGTATAATCGTTTCCAATTCCATTAATATATCACGTCGGGCTAAATCGCGTTGAAAACGGTCAGCTGTATAATGCGGCTACATGTCACCGAAAACGACCACGACGTAAACAGATTTCCAGCACAAAACATCACATCCGCACCGAACGCGTACTTCAAACAGCACGAAAAATATCGCATACGAACACATCGAATGTCTATTGTATTCTAGTGCAACGCAAGTGTATTAAGTTTAATTAATATTTAACAAATATTGTTTGGTAAACGCATTTGAAAGTTCATAAGACAAAAAAAAAAAAAAATCGGAAATAGATTGGTATAGGGTTTGAGTAAAAATAATTTCTTATATTTGTTATTTTTTTTTACCACAATTATGTCATGTAACATGTTTGGAAAAACGTAGAGGCATTTATAACATACTTTCAACACATTTTCACCAAAAATATAATCTATATAACCTTCAACCTTCTGTACTCACGACCCTCCTTTTTTTCCATGACATTTTCGCGACCTACGACATCTTTCTTACTTGTTAGCCAATAGCCACAAAAATGAAAGAAACTAAAATTGCTCGTTGTCTTAATACGCCTTAGTAAAAGCTCTCTTGAAACTGAATAAATAAGAATTTACATTTTTCTGGGTAGTATTTCATTTTTGTTCGATGTCGATCCAAGTGGATCAAATAAGGCAACGCTTCGGTA
This sequence comes from Periphyllus acericola, assembly GCA_949715065.1. NCBI lineage: Eukaryota > Metazoa > Arthropoda > Insecta > Hemiptera > Aphididae > Periphyllus > Periphyllus acericola. Next base: position 33,665,977 of record OX454267.1, on the reverse strand, counting down.
TTGAGTTGTTATAGCTTCGGTTCATATGTCTTGCACGGTCTACAGCGCCATCCGTGATGCCTTTTGTAGTTTCGTAGGTAGGATATCGTGCAGGGTAACCGTGTCGTTAGTTTCAGTTATGCTTTCGCGATCGAACATCAACGTCGCAGTTAAGGGACCTCTTATTTTCCGGGTCCAAGGCTTGCGTGAAGCCGTCTTCTCGGCCCATGTTCTCTGTTCCAGAAGACGCGTCGTGGGCGTCACACATAGCAAAGTAATGTCCAACCCATGAAGTGTATTTATTCCTCCTCTAGAGAAAAAGAGCACGATCGTGAAAACTGTAAAAATACTCCAAATTGAGTAATCTGGGATACCTTGTATAAATTATTAACGCTTTAACTTTTTTGCCGAAACGCGCATCGATCGAGGAAAACAGGACGAAAAGCGTTTTATACGTATTGTATTTTGCGATTTCGTCGTGTATACATTTCATAGATAATAATATCATGACGTCATGGGCGTTGTAGTTTCCTGTTTTCGTTAAAGTTTCGATCCACTTATTGCGGTAGCGTTGGAAACCCGCGTCTTTATAATCACATTATATCAATATATATGGAATACATGTATAATATATAATAATATATGAGAATAACGTAACGCAGCTCATGCAGAGGCTATGTGCTTATGTTTAAAATCTTGGAGAGGGGAGGGTATTTTTTCTAAAAATATGAATATTTGATTTCGGAAGGGTCATTTGGTTAGACTACATTTAGGAGGAATTAGTCGAGTTCAAGAGACTGTGATATATCGTTATCACACACCATTACAGATGTACCTATCATATAGGTCCAATATATTATTATACCTATACTATATCATATCTTAGAACTCTCTGCTAGTAGACTAGCTACAGGTGGCAACGATGAAGTTTAAGTGTAAATGCATACCATCGAAAACAACCTAGGCAACCGTGCTGAATTTTCAGAGTTCTGTACCGTGGAACCAAGTAGCTTTAGGGATATAGGGACTAGGACTCAGTGGGGACGATAATCCCGAAAACCGGTGGTCATAATATAGTCCAAGGGTAATACGTAATAATTCTTACACGGTTACATCAGAAAAACGATTTTACAATTCCGTTAGAACACACATTGACGATTTTCTTTAGAACGGAGGCCATTGTCGAATTCTCGACGGCCATCGTCCCACAAGAACCTTGCATCGTAGAGATACGCGTGTGCCGTCTGTCCGGCGTTAAAGTCACGTTGATGCACGCCTATTACAGATTACGTCTACAGATTAATACATGAGGACAGAAATTAAGCGTTTTACATTGCTGCATGTATATCATGTATTTATGTAACGGTTTTTATCAAAATAACAAAATATATACAATTTTATTTAGGATGTGTTGCATCGTTGTGGGATTGGATACTTTTACATTTAAAATCTTAGCTATGTATTTCAGCTCGCCTGAAGCTCCATCGAAAGGTAAGATTTTAAAAAGTCCAAAGTGCCCTAAATAACCTTTTAGAGTTTATATGCTATTTTGACGAAAAAAGGTTGTCAAGTGGTCAATGCACGGATATGCATTCAGAGGGGCCAAAAATCACATCGAACTTTAATCCCTCCAAGTACACTTATGTGTTGAGAAATACCGTATCAATAGTCATGAAGTGTTATATGTATATTTTGAATGTGTATTTATATTCAAATAATGTAGGTATTTATTTCATCTAGGTTTTCTAATAAACGCACAACAACGAATGTAAATAACTGTTTGATCAATTACATACATGGCTAATCACATATATATTTATATAAATAATTAGCCATGAAACACTACATATGTAAATGGTGATCCTAAAAGTAGTATTTACATTTATTATATATTGTATTTTTCGTGTCCGTATTCTGTCGGTTTACACCAAATATACATATATAGATATATATATATATATATATACCGGTTGGCGGTTGTATTTAATTCTTCTGATGTCTGATAATTTATTGTGGCAAGATGATGCAGTTTTCATTTTTTTTTTTGTGAACCCCTATAAAAAATTAAATCCTTGTGAGACACCTTGTGCAGCGCCACGATTTATCATGCGATATGACGTTTTGCATAAAACCATTTAGACCGAACAGCAGTTCGTGAATACTGTACTTATCCGTTGAAAATGTTAACGTCGCCACGAGTATTGTGCAGTAAAAGTAGCCGACGCGCACAAATGATAAATTTGTACACTTATTTTAGTATTATTATTATGGCGCTTGAACCCGGCGCTCTGTCCGTCGGCGTGTACGTAGCGCTTCGCCTGAACGTTGTAAACTTGTAACACAAATAATAATAATATACATCGTCGGTCAAACCGGTCGCTGTCAGCCATTTTTACGACCTGGAGTGTCGATAGTATAGTGTTAAATTTATTTTAACGGTTCGATTTTGCAAAATATAATAGGTCGCAAACCCAACGATGTCGTACAACGGACACTCCTACAGCACGTGATCGGCTGTCGCGACTACCGGCGTGTACGAACAATTATTCAAAATTATTAAACTATATCATTCATATTATTCTTTATACTTATTTTATCTGATTCCTTTATCTGAACCATTCAATTACATTATAAACCAATAATTAACAACCGTTCAATATCCTGTGGGTAAGCGAAAACCTGTTGTATAGGATCTACAAAATAGTATGCGTGGTAAACTGCGTTAAGTGATTGAAACCAAAGTTTTCTAATTATTCTGTTTTATAAAAACACCTACAATACTAGAAAAGATTCTCGTGGCTTTTTTAATATTGTTTTTGATTACATCTAATAAGATAGGTACAGTTCTGTATTTTGGCCTGGACTAAAAAAAATATTATATTATCTTTCTTCAATTGCCTCCAAAATTCTGAGGTAACATTCAACCGGCATTGTTTTTACGCTTTGTAAAAATACTTTCGTAAGCATCAACATTTTTTTATGCGCCACCAATTTTTACGTTTCTATTTTTTAGTCTTCACGCACATAATTCACGCATACAATTATTCCAATATATAATATAGCGTATTGCCACAAATATTCTACACCGATTCCAGATACTACTATTTTTTGCAGGATTTAAAATTGCATTTCCAAAAAATTTGTCTTCCTAAGTACAACGTTGCCTCGTGGCCAGACCCGCAATGTCACGTGGTCTTTCCCGTTTGGGTTAACCCTAACCTAGCCTATATTTACGTAAAAGTTGCAGATACGTTTGTTACACATACCAAATGCATTAGGAACTAGTTCGGGCCGTGTGCTATAAACATAAGCGCACATGCGTAACGTTATTTTAACATATCTGTTCTTGCTCGAAATGTTTGTTTTCTTTGCCTCGGCGCGTCGACCACACGAGACGGTAGCGGCGACGGCGGCGTTCATCTCACGGACTCGGTGTCGCCAAAATAATTATACGCGCGTGCAGTCCGTGCGCATTGTTGGCGCCGCCGCAGTCTTGCGGGAGTGCTGCTGCGAGACGTCTCGTACACGCGCCCGTCGATAACGATACTCGGACGGGGTGGAAACGCATTCCAGATGGCCATTCGTACGTGCGGTGCAGTGCAGTGCACTACACGGTCAAGTGAACGGTCGTCTTCGTATACATGTGTACGTGTAAAACAGATAGGCTTACCACCGGGTGTCCCGCACCTTACGTGCGCGGTGAGTCGAGAGTGCGGAAGTGAAGGTCCCACGGCCGAGCGCCCTCGCAGCTTGAACTTTACACGCCCGTCGGGCTACCTACAATATATATATATACGTTTTTATATACACTCGTTCAACGTGTGTGTGTGTGTGTGTGTGTATTTCTTATAATGTACAACTGCCCTTTATAAACCGTGTCCAAAAAGGGTTAACCCCTAAAGGAAAGTAAATACCAATTTTTTTTTTCTGCCTCCGCTCACTATAACTGCGTATATATGTATGTACAATAATGCGCGCGTATGCTATCCATGTACTCGGTCGTCCCTTGGGTCCTGCTTCCTGGTCGCGGCTGGCTACTACCTTCTTATTACACAATCAACGTCATCGTCATCATTGTTGTTGTTGCCCGTCTACTACTGCGCTGCTCCACCACATTTCTATCTATACACGTTTTACGTACGAGTATGCGTATAAAAGTACATAAATATAGTACGGTCGTCGTTGCCTTTTAAATTCCAACAAAAAATCAAAACCCAAACAAATCAACCCTATCGCCTCGCACCGGGTGTCCACTGCCATTTGTCACACGGCTGCTGTACACGCATTATTATTATTATTATTATTATTATTATACGTCACGCGGTACAGTATTTAACGTTCGACTTGACATTGAAACGTGGTCAATGCCACTAAACACGGGCAGGACATAACTCGTACACATTGTGTAAAAGCGTTATATTATGCACATGTGTGCGTGTGCGTGTGATATGCCGTTCACGTGTTAATGTACAACACACGGTCGTCGTATATTATATTGTGCATGTTGCGATGGGAAAAAAAACCCCCCCGTGCACGAGTTTTTGTTGCGACGAACTACCACAAAAACGACTGGAAACCGTTCGTTTCCGCGTTCGATAAACAGTCGGAGACAGAACGCATATATAATACGTGTATTGTAATAATACACATTCGTAGTAGCAAAGCGTTGGCAAGGGCAAAAAATGTGTGTAACTATAGCGTGACTAATCCGAACGCTTCGAAAAGTGATGTTTTCTACAACATGTACAGTACATATTTAAACGGAAACACTCGCGCGCTACACAAACTGGCGCTAACGATTCGCACGGGGTTGCGGGAACGAAAAAAAAAGCGTTTTCTAAACGTTTTGTTGTTTCTATCGATAAAGAAGCATTTTTTTTTCTTTTCTATTTTCAAATAAAGTTACTTTCCCTCTCCGTGTTCGAAACGCGCGTACCACGAAAAAATACGGTTCCTTCGTTTTCCGAAAACACGCCAAACACTGAGAAATTTTAAATAATAAACGCCGTTTCACCAGGGAAATCATGTCGACGTATAGTATAATGTATAACAGCACAATATTCATACACTACAACGACTTGCAGATGGCACAACGGACGTTCGACGAATTCGACGTTCGACCACGACACCACTCATCGTCATTTGCGTGTATCCTTCCAGTTGACCAAAAGTTAAACGAAAAATAAAAAATAATACGAACATATTACGTCGACCCCACTTCAAGGCATAGTCTCGACGGTCGACACCCTTCTCCTTCCGAATATTCGTCCGCGTTGAACTTTGACAATAACCATAGGGTATACACGATGTTATAAACGTTCATTTAATAATATCGTATTGCGTGATGTATTGACGGTTAAAAAATGTCGATATTCTTTGTGCAACCGAAACGTTCGTGTCTCTGGCGAATTGTGGTGCGTCGAGAAATGTTATAGTATAATTTACAACGTTTTCGATGACTTCAATACGACGTACATCATACGATGTAACAAATTTATTATCCGGATCAGGAATGCCGTGTTGAGCAGTGTCATATTATATACTTGAGGTAATACATAATAATAACTATACCATATAAATTATAGTAGTGATACCGATTTATATCGTGTATCTGTGTTATCGTGTTATATTTTATTTTTGACACTCGTCAGTATATTTTTTTGAATAAACAGTTAATCTTATATTTTTGCAATATATAATCGATGTTCTATTCTATAGTCTATCGGTGTAACATTTTTTGAACTATTTACAATTTTAAATGTTCATAATCTTATATTGTATTATTTCTATTGTTTAGGTTAATATGTATATATCTAATTTTTATAATTTATTTATTTAAAATGTGTCCACTGTCCGTGTTTCATATTTTATTTCTTATCAAATAGCGAAAAAATAAAGTAGGAAATAATTCGCAAGACTTATTCACCGGTTTTTTTTTTTTTTAATAAAATTCTTGATTTTATAATTCGGTAAGTGTTGGAAGAGGTATACGTATTATTTAATAATATAATAGATTGGTCGGCGCGAACAGTTCAATACAATGTACAACGTCAAACTATTCACAACATTTCTTGACTAAGACCTAAGTGATCAAAATTTGTAAAAAGGAGACGTATATTATTACTTATGAGTTATGATGTATATTATACATTGTATAATTGTCATTAGCCAGAATTATATATATAATATATGTATATTATTACGGTATTTTTTGGATAAACCCCATTATAAATTACCCATAAAAAATACTACTGGTAAAAAACCGAACTCATTTTAGGTCACTACTATTTACTAAAATGGAATACACCACATACTATCTAAGACAGCTACGAGTAGATACAACTAAGTAATGCGAATGCAATCTGTATATTATTCTAAAAGTATAATTTTTAATCAATCAAGGAACGGTATACAATCTGACAAATTATTAATTGTTTACGTCATATTGAATTCTGTTCAACGGACTACATTTGCTGTATAATGAATGAGAATAATAAATATTACATTTATTATGCGTCTACAATTTTAAATAATTTTAAATTTCAATAAACCATTATTTACGGTTCTTCGAACGGTTTTGAATTAAAATAGTCCTACCATAAAAGTAACTTTGTTATTTTTATTTATTCGGTAAAAATAATAGGTTAATAATAGGTTTCTCCGAAATTCACTATAAAAAGTAATTGGTATTAAATATTATTTATTGTATAGTTAATGTTTTACAACGTAGGTGTTCCCGATTTGTAATCCCTTGTAAATTATTCTTTATCATGCGTCGAGTGCTCAACACAATTGAGCATTTAATAGGGGTCGGTCTGTCGGTATGTTCGTCGAAACCAAAAAGCACAGTATTAATAATATAATAATCGCAATAAAAATAAATGGTCGATTCGTCTGGAACGAACAATAATAAAAACGCCAGAGTTGTTGTCGGCATAATACTTTATAAACTCGCCACGAGTGATGTTCAAAATATCAATAGCATCGCGCGGCGCGCTGACGGGTACGCATTTTAGTTTTTTTTTTTTTACAGTTCAATTTGTATTCTATTTTTTTGTTTTAAGTTTTATTTTATTTAGTATCGTCGAAAATAACCCTGCAATGAATTACACTCCAGTTGCATGTGAAGTTTATCGCGTGAAACTAAGAGGGTTGACCGTGTAATATTTCACCGGCTCACCAACTTCCGGTCCTCACACGAGCTCACGCACGCGCTCGCGCTTCGACACCACCCCGTGTTTAATTTACCGGAAAAATACGATTTTTGAAAAATCTCCCACCCCCTCCCGGCCACGCGATCGTCAGCACCGGCTAATTTCGTCCGTGTCACTCAAAACGATACCACGCGCGCCGCCCCTTACGGACGGCGGATTTTTTTTAAATTTTTCTTCATTTAACGAGCTTTCGGCGTAACCATTACAGGCTCTACAACTGTTACGGCGTACTTTATGTAATCTCAACTCAAGGGTTGAAAGATAAGAACGTTAAACAATCTCGGAACTTTTAATAATAATAATAACGACACGCGCGTGTGTGTACCACCCTATACTCGTTTTCGTTTTATGCACAATTTATGCGTTCTATTCGCGCACGCCGCCGTTCAATTTCAGAGTCGAACGGATGAAATAGATTGGGGGCTATTTTATGCGGTAATAACCGATTTTTATTCGCCACCGGATACGGTAAAGGAGAGGGAAAGAGAGAGAGAACACGTACACACGCGTACAGAACTATAGTGCGGGAATTACCCGGATTCCAATTTGATGGAATGGGGAAACCGATAGCATCGAAAAGCCGCGGAGTATAGCGTTCTCCCGCACGCACACACGTGTACGCAAGCGCAACACACACGCTCGGGCGTAGCCGAATAACAATATCGTCGCCGGAATTCCATCAGGCAGTTCAATTGTCCGTGATAAACCGATCGTTTTTTGTTTAGTATTTTTTTTTATTTTTATTTTTCCTTCCATTTCCCATGGTTTTCTTTGTGCATCGTCCGCTTCGCGCCCGGTAACGCCTCCTCGGAATCTCGCAAGTCTCGGAGCCGCGCACTCCCCGTTTTATCCCCCTCGTCTGCGTTTTTATACGGACGAAAATCCGCGGTTTTCTCATCGGTCAACGAGACTGTACGGCAGCGTATAAGAAAATACAACCGTCATCGAAATGTCGAGACTGTTGCCCAAAGTTCAGTTTAACCGAAATGGAAAAACCGGTTTTCAAAGCATTAAAATTTCGATTATTTTTTTTAGAGTTCTTGCCAAACAATAAATCTATAACGTATATACTATACATTGTAGATTTCCGGTTTAGAAAGTTTATAGGCTGACGCATTTTTCTCAGTAGTAAATTATATAAAAAATAATGTTTTATGTTATTGAAACCGAAATAATAAATTGATATACTCGTGTTGTTGAACATATTAATTATAACATAAATATTGTAAACAGGTGAACATAATAATTACAACATTCACATTTACAAAAACCTTAAAAAATAATCAAAAATTGACATTTATTAGAGAGAAATAAAAAAAAAATCCGTTAACGATTATTTAAGTTCAGTTGCTTTTTAAGCCTACTATATACGTGTATTTTAATTATTTGGTATATTTTGAACATATAACTATCAAGTGTTTTTTTTATAACCAATCTACTATTATGTGAAACTGTTTAAAATGTATGTTTAATGCGGTAGGAATTTTAGTGCGGTAACAGTTTATTATTCTGCTATAGATATGAACAATTTATTGAAAAACTGGGTTATGGTATGAATAAAATGTAAATGCAGCAATGCACATACCGAGAACATGTGATACACATGCAGAGGTACATGCGTACAATAACGATAATAATAATAATTAATATTGTACAGTGTGTTTTATTTCTTTATGCTCATGCAGAGTGCATCTACATAATAATGCTAGTACGCAAAATAAAAGTGTATCGCATCGTAAAACACGAACAAAATTGACATGTTTTGTGATGAAAAAAACGTGAATAACAGGGGTTTTCGGTGTATGCGAGTTTTTCACATTTCAGTGACCCTTCCCGTGGGATAGTTGATAAAAAAAAAAAAAAAATGGCAAATGGAAAAACACGCCGCCGACCGCCGTCGATGTGCGATCAGACGATGACGATTAAACCCTCCCCCCCAACCGTTAAAACCTATTATAAATGTCCCTTATTTTCTCGTCAGGATTATAAGTGCATGGTGTATATATACATCACTATACTTCTGTAAAGACACGGTATAGTGATGTAGTTACGCGTGTATAGACTTGGAGAGATACGCGTACATGGTACGACGGGAGCAAGGGAAGAAAAAAAAATTTATTTTATATACACACGCGCGCCTGTCTATTCTCTGTGCCATTAACGTTTTGCGTAAGGATCTTGCGGCCATTGATGTGTTGATCCCAGAAGAGTATTATATTCAAACACACACACACACACACACACACACAAGCGCATTTAGCCATTTAGGAATGGTTAAAAGACGACGACGACGACTCCCCTCCGCCCACGCTTCCTCAGGGTCGTCTGTCGGAACGAACGGCGGCCGATCTTCGCGTGTCTTTTATGTGCCCTATGTATGTATATCCATACGCGCGCGTAATATATATTTATACATATATTGTAGAGTCGCTTTGTTCCGCTATCTAAAACGTTGGATCAGTGGCGGCGGAACCCTTGTTATTAATGTATATACGCGGGGCGCAGTGTGCAAGACATTTCGGCGATATTGCCAATGCAACGCGAGATATACATGTTTGTTTGTTTTTTTTACGCTTTTTTTTTAAAAAAAAAATCTCCCCCGCCCTGGTCCCTGGAGACGCGCGCGTCCCGTTCGCGCTCCTTATTTGCTCCGCGCGCGAATCCCGCGAACGAAAGTCGGTTACGCGCCGATCTGTCGGCGAAACCTCATCAAAGTACACAGTCGGGAAATCAAAAGGACTTTAAAAGGAATAAAAACGAAATCTTTTGCTTTGCGAGGCGATCATTTAGAAAGGGATTTTTTCCAGCGTGGAAATAAATAATATATACCCACCACCATAAACGTCTAAACGTTATAATCTTTTAATCGCGTTACCTTTTTTATTAGGTTCATTTTTTTTAATGTAAATAGTTTATAGAAGATGATTATATGTCGTACACCGTATTACATGATTTTATTGTAAATACCGGAATATGTTTTATTGTTTTTCGTTTAATTTATGTCAGAGTATTTTAAGGACGTGCATATTCAGTCTAAGACTTTTTTTTTCTCAAACTCGATTAATTCGTGTCGATGGTTGTCATTGGAAAACAAATAGCAAGTCTTGTAGTAATGAACTTTAATTCTTTGATATTATCCATTATTATCATTGCACCTTCTATACCGTTTACCGCATTCCGCTCAAAAGAAAAACACTCAATCCGATACACTTTATTTTAAGTAGTATCAAAGATAAAAGTGTAGGATTGAAAAGGTGAACGACTAAATTTTAAATTAAATGCGTAACAATAGTTTCAAATAGGAATGAAATATTCTGATTTTGATTTTTAAAAATATTATATACTTTATTTATTTTTGTTTTTGTTATTTAATTGATGAGTTTATTTTCTAATTATCTAAAGTCATATAGAAAATAGATTTTACATTTCATTTTTATTTGTTGGGTAAAACCTATGTTTAGTTTAAATATTATTATTGTGATTATTATCGTTGAACATCATCGGTGTTCCATTTTACTACGTACCGTTTTTTTTTCTAGTTTACCGCACATGATACGTATTTGTAATACATAATACGCATACGTATTTGGTACTAAATAATATTTTATTCGATATCATCACGGTTATTACAATATATTACGATAACTCAATGCATTGAACCTTTTATGCGTACAAAGTACAAACCATAAAGTTATGAAAAAAGTTTAAAAGACCACTGAAACTTACCAAAACGGTGACTAAGAAGTTTTCAATGTTAAATTATTCCCCTCTCTAGTCTCCATATTATTTCACGCAATCTATCGTGTTGCCATTTAAAATTGGCTACGTTCATATAATAACTGTCTGGTTGTCAATCAGTGTGGGTTGTGGGACAGGTGACTCTCGTGCTACAGCGTTGGGGATGAAGGGGAACTGTGCATTGTTTGCCAAAGTTGTCCCTTTTTACCCCGCTTGTCTCTCACGCTGGACTTTGGACAATGGCCGCATTACTTCCGGTCCGGTGTGCACCAGTTCCGTGTCATCATCAACCTACTCCCCCACCCCATTTCCCGCCCCACCATCCCTTGTCGCATTGTTTACAAAAACCCGCCGCCCATAGTGTATACTGTACATAGTGGTCCAAGAGAGCACACCATTATTCAAATGATACCATCGCATTCGCGCACGAGTCCAATTTAGCCCCGTGTACATATTAAACTTTCAATATATACATATAGTTTATATAGGGGATCCCTTTGTAGTAACGGGGTGGCGGAGGAATAGAGTTGACAAGGGAAGCAGTGGACAGGATGAACCGGCTTACACTGAATGTTCTATACATTTTTATTATGACTACTATTATTATTATTATTATTATCATCATCGTCATCATGCTCGTTCCAGTCTTATCATCGGTTTAAAGAACGCACGTGACCACTTCAAAGTTCATGTCTGTAGATAACGATAAAAAACGAAACTAATTGAAATCGTTCATGTCAATATTCCTCCATGTCGAGCGCGAGTTGTACCGAAGTAAAATATATTGACATCTATATAATATACATTGTTATAGTTGCAGCATACATTACGAATATACTATATATTACTGTAATCCTGCAAATTCAAAATTTTAACTTGAACTCGGATATCAAAGTTTTCGCAAATTTGCAAATTTTTTTAAAAAATTATTATCAAAACTTACTAATCCAAAAGTAGTTTTGTTATTGCTGTGATCCTATTTTAAAAATGCATATTATAACATTATTATTTCATCTTCATATAATAAAATTATTCATTCCTTGACTTAGGTTTCATCCTTATTCCTACACTTAATCCCAGTCTACATTGTTGAAAATGCCTGCTTCATAACACACTAGGTTTTATTAAACAAGTTTCAAAGCAGTTTAATAATTTGTCAACACCTCTGAAGGCCTTAAAGTCTATGCATTAGTTCATAGTTGTTAGTCAGACGAAAGCTAAAATACATGAGTTATGACTCAGTCCACTGGGACCCAAGTGCTGCAGCTACGGTCTCTTGTCAATTTGAAAAAGTTTTAAGTAAATGCTCTAGGCTTGTTTGGTACGTCATGTGACTGTTTCCTTCAAGATTACTCTCCTTTATTGCCACGTCTAAGTTTAATTTCTCTAGCTGACCAAAAATATGAAAAAATTTAACCGTTCTTAAGAATATATACACTCAATGGTAAAATCGATTCATCTACTTTATTGCCCCAAATTAATTTCAAAGCACATTCTCATCTCACACGTCATCCTGTCCTTTCCCACATCCAAATATCTCGTTCTTGTCATGTAAACAACCAGCCACCCCGTCACAGCATATTATGCAAATAACAAACTTGGACTCGGACCAATCCTTATAGTTTTCATAAACTGTTTTGCATAATTATTTAATTGTATGTGTTATTTTAAAAATGTTACTAACTGTATTCTTCAAAAAAGAAGGCGTGTGGCGTGTATTATAATTATTCTTATGAAATAAATTAATTAATTAATCTATTATATAAAATCGAACTGTGTGTGGGCGATAAATTAAGTAACGTTTGCTTGTAATCCGTCTACAATGAGGTTTCCACCAGTTCACGCGGTAAGCACGATAAATGTTATAATATGTTAATATTGTTACTTGTCTACATAATATACTGTCATAATATATAATATTTACTATAATATTGACAGCGACGGATGCGCGCTCGTTTTGATCCGGTGGCATTCGCTACGCGGTCGCGAGCGCGATTACGACAGCAGTTACCTAAAGACTAAATTATACCATAGCATATACGCGTTCCACGGTTTCAATCCGAACGTGCGCATATTATAACATTATAATACTTCCCCGTGCTCAGGTGGGTATAATAAACCATATGCATTTTTTATGCGTTTTCGCATGTCGTGGAAAGAAAAAAAAACATCCCCGGCGAGCCTAATGGATTTCAAGGGTGGCCCCGTTATTAACGGGCAAACAATAAGCGCCGGTGTTCTTCAAAGGGTATATTTATATATTATATAATATGATATTATATGCATTATACGAGAGCGCGTACGCTGATGCACAAAATGACGACCGGGTGTACGTTCATTCGAGTCGCTGCAGCGCGATAACAATGCCGCACTGGTCCGTACTGTAATAATAAGAGCCCACGCGTGCTCCAGAAGAAAACGGCGACTGTACGAGATATTACGAGATATTATTTTGATAATATAATAAATATGCTGCAAAAGTTATTATTATACTGTGCACATGATATATTATACTGCATCCGTATTCCCCAGACGTCTGAAAACGAAGGAAAAAAACACACAGAGAGAGAGAGAGAGAGAGAGAGAGAGAGAGAGAGAGAGAGAGAGAGAGAGCGGAGAAACGACTGCGATTCGTATCCGTGCATATTGCCCAGTCATCGAACATCGGGTGACGATACTATATTTTCGTCTTTCCGCGGCGGCACACTTCGGCGATTTATATACGCGTCTGGTGGGCGCGGCGAGCGTGTGTGCTGTGATATATTGTAATGATATCATATCGTGATATGTACAAATACGTCAGTATACCAACACCGCTCGCGCCCGGCCCGGAGACGAGTGTAGTTTTGAGTCTGCAGTGTTGACGGGTCCCCAACAGAGTTCCCATGAGGGTTGCACACAAACGGTAACTGGTGGAGGGGGTAGGGGGGGACCACAATGGTTTTGCGAGTGTGTTCGGATATTGATATATTATTATTGTTGTTATTATTATTATTATTATTACGTTCGGCAGCTGCCTAGAGATCTCGCGAGCCAAAAACCGCCCCGGCGTCGACGGTGGCGTATCGTTTTACGGAGCGCGGTGGCACGTCTATACGTATATATGTATGCGCGTACGGGGTGGAACGACATGCTATTGTTGAATCGGGGCAACGGAAATGTCAACCGACAGACGACCGACGATTATGTCGAATTTCTCGGTACACCCGCGGACACAATGGGCGCGAGCTCTCGGATATAATATATATATATATATATAGTACCGCTGTTGCGGCAATACACGTAGGTAGTGGTGTACATACTTCGCTTGTGTACATACATAGAGCGTACTTATACGCATACCTGTGCGCGTATACACGTCGTCAATGAGATCGGAAAACACAATATTGGGGTTTTAATTTAATCTCACGGGATTTTCGAGAGAAAATAATACGTCTGTTACGGGATTTACTGGTGCATTTGACACCGCGACTGCACCCGAAATTCAAACGTTACTGTCGGATATACGCGCGCATAGAAATGTACACGCGTGCATCTCACATATTTTCATATTATATACAGGTATATATAATAGGTATTTTTTCGTTTCGTTTCTCTCTCGCTCTCTCTCTTTCGTTAATACACACGTATATGAATTGTGTTCATTTAGATCCGACGTCTTTGGTTTGATCCAACAGTTGTGATTGGATTATTGGATACTATACACAAGCAGGTGCGCAGGATGCAGTGTTTTTATGGTTAAAATATCCGTACACATTTCTTGTAATATTACTCGTTTCGTAACATTTCGTTATTTATATAAATATACACGCGTGACGTCCTATGAAAATGAAAATGTCGGCGCAGATCAAAGCTGTTTGTATAATTTACATCAGATAATATAAAATGAATACGTTATAGCCAGTTATTGGACTATAAAGAACGTATATTAATTTAATTATTTTTTTTTTTTTGTTTTAATAAAACATTTATTACATGGTGCATGTTTTATTGGACACACGTTGTCAGATTATTGTTAGGCTCTGCTGGTTTAAATGCAATAATTTCGGTCCCCTAATATACTGCCGCACCAATATAGCTCGCCCTTATTGAATCTAATCAAGGAACGCCCACATGGATAAATAGGACAATTGCTTTAAATCCCAATAAAATCATGCGTTTAGATATATGTATATGTGGGTGTATTGATTATTAATCATTAATCAAGGGTACATATTGTTGTTACTTATTGGTATCGTTGTGTATACTTGTTTGATTACGCTATAGCTGCATCAAATTTGCGCGTGCGGAATATTATAAATAAAAACAATTGATTTAACACCATGATCAAAGGCTATTGATGATGTCTAGCTAGCCCCCCCCCCCGGCTTCATAGCATGTATGAATAACGGATGAGCTATATAACCGTGTCGGATATACACACTATATGACGTATCATGAACACGATTGAAAAATTATTATACCTAATATGTTTCATGTAACAGCAGTGAGCACTAATAAAAATGACCGGTGCGTGTACATATTAAAATGGGTTTGCCGAATTTTTCTACAGTTCAACGACCAAAGCTCGTGTCAACGGCAATTTGACATGTTCATATTGGGTATTGATCGCGTACGCTGAAAGAGATTATTCGAAATTGGATTTTAGCGAAAAACCGTCGAACTGATCTCGTGCTGTTTCGAAGCTATATTTTGATTTTTCAATTAAATATTTTATCGGTCGTATATTTTACGAGACGGCTATTATATCGTCGATTTATCGCGGCCGGTAGTATATATATATATATATGTATACACACGCATGCACATAAGACCAGACGGAACTTTATGCGGCTCGTTCGACATTTTTCCCTCTTCGGGCCGTCACCGCGGACCGTGTTGAACCGTCGCCAACAGCACGATTGCACAATGCACCCTAAATACGTACGCCGCCGTACAGGTCGTTAATCACGCGCGCCACTATTATCACGTCACGGCAACCAATCTTCCCGCTGCACAGCGCGCGCGCGATCAACGCACAGATGTCTTTGGATCATCGATCGGTACCGGGGACGTACGCAGAAAAAAGTTTCGGAGGGTGTTTTTGAAAATCAGTTGCTGAAAAGTAGAACTTTTTTTTTAATAAACATACGAAATTTTTTTAAGAAAATTATCTTTACTTAGTACTTACAATACTTTTTTATAATATAAACAAAAAAATTACAATACTAAATCTAATTTTTGTGAAGTTTTAGCCATTATGTTAAGCATATCTTGACAATTAACTTCTATGTCTCTATGTACATTTAACAATGTTAAACATTCAATTTCTATGTCTGCTTGTGCCTAAATAGCGCAACAATCAACATTAGAAAATACGTTAAAATATTAATAAACAAAAAAATAAAAACTAATACGCACCTCATTATTTTCAGTTCGAGATTTTTTATTTGTTGAGAAATAAGAAAGTAGAGTGTTTCTTTTTTTTACGATTCCATACTTTATATTAGTATAAAAATATTATACACCAACTTGAGAGTTAAGAAATAAAACAGTATAATATTGTCACTTTTCATGCCTCGTTTCGGGGGGGGGGGGTGTTTGAACACCCAAAACACCCCCCTGTGTACGTCCCTGATCGGTACACGTACACGGTTTCCACACAACACTCGGATAATGCACTGTGTACAGCACACCAGCTCACTCATTATCCCCATGTCTTCCGGGACGATAACTCCGATGTGAAAAAAGTGCGCGCACAATTTGTTTTTTTTCATCGCGATTTCTCCCGCTGACGACTGGCGTACGCAAAACACGCAGTTGGTGAAATTTACGAGTCGCGCGCGCACGCCGCGTGCACGTTCGGTCACGCGGAATGAGACGATCTTATGAATAGTGCGTATCGTACATAATATCGTACACCCCTGAATGCTGTAACTGGTTTGCGCATCGTATTATATCGAGTGGGACGGGAAGAATGGGAGAGATGGGGAGAGGAGAAAAGAGAAATTACTTATTTACCGAATCAACTCGGCTGTAAGTAAGTTGTTAGGTTCTATATACACTGTTTTTTATTCGTGCCCGCCGTTGATAATCCAATAGGACACAGCGGTGCCCCAAGTTGGTTTGTCGAACACGAGGTTCTTTTTTTATGACAAACAATGAAACGGCTACGTCGGTTTTTTCGGGGGCTTGCCGTTTTGTAATATGCACACCGTGGTCATCGTACATTATGTATAATAGCTGATATACCTGTATATAATGATTTTTTTCCCTTCGTTATTTACGATCACGAGCGCGCGTGTTTTGTTGACGGTATTACACGCTTTCGCGTTTCATTTTTACAGATGGTTATATTTGTACAGAAGAAATCGGACAAAAATCATATAATAACCTAGGTCTGGGTTGTTTGTTATATTATAATTTATATTTTAGGTTTTTCAACATTTATAAAAAAAAATATATTTCAATACGAATGTTGTTTAATTTTAGATTACATCGTTCTACTATGCACCGACGAAATATGCTCTTAACAATATTACATTTTATTACGTACTGTATTATTACAGTGTATTACAACTATTGTGAATTACAATATTTTGAAGTATGTCGGTTTATTAAGGTAGCGGCTATAATTTAAGTGGGCAGCCGCTGTGGATCAAATCTAGTCGTGTCTAGATGTACCCTAATCATAATTTCCATGATCACAAGAATAATTTGTTGTTTTCCAGTTGAATGAGCTATATGATCGATGTACCTTTACATATAAGCTTTAATTTTATTAAACTATAACCTATAGTGTATACATACAGACAGTCCGTAAAATTAATAATAATAATAATTAATACGAGGTATAAACTTTATTGTTGAGTTAGGTATACGATTTAAGATAAACAAAATGTTGATAAGAAAGAAAAGACGAAACACACAACCTCACTCTACGACTGCACTGATGCAACTGATAATACATGTATAAATGAATAATGATATTATATGTTATCGTGCGGTGCAGACATAAAACTAGTAAAACGTGTGTTTGATCTAAGCGCCTTTCGATTTCAACTACTGTAAACAGACGCCGTATGTAAATACGGCATAAATATATACATATATGTGTGTACACACGCGACTATAGCAGTAGACCGTAGTGCTGCACTACTAGTGCAACGCAAACGCCAATCTATATATTTATTTATATATATTATATGTGCGTAAAATCCGAGAGTTCCTATGGTATATAATATATATATACACGCGTATACTCGTATAGAGGATGGGGTCAGTATAACGACCGTCGTTATTGTATTAATGACTTTGCACGCACCTAAACTATATTTAGGGCCGGGTGGAGGGGTCCAGGGTAAACAGAAGGGACATCGCGTAATTGTAGCCGGGCGACACCGGAGGGGTATAGCGGCGGTACACGGGATGACGGGAGAGATGAAAGTTCCTATGGACAAACCATTATGAAGTGCAATTAACAATATTGTGCGGCCATTCGACAGGACCCCTAAAGCTCGGCCGCTGCAGCGGTGTGTGTATTTTCGGATGTCATAGCCGGCTGTGGCCAACACACTAGCACACATATACACACACTTGTACACGCACGTATACTGTTATTGTCGTGTAATTTATAAACATACCGTTATAATTATTAATTTTAAATCGTAAAACTCGATAGGGTTTTTTATTATGTAAACGTTATAATATATGTATTATGTGCATGTATATTATACTTCGTTCTTTTTTTTTTTTTTTTAATTTCTACTGTTTTCCGGTTTACTAACGCGGCCGTTAAACATTTGCTACTGTATGGAGACGAGTAAAATGATTCACAAAAAAGTTTTAGTATAAAGTCATCTGACTGTAACACACTAACACGGTATGTATTTAGCTTGTTCTTCGCTTGAATATATTATTGTAAAAAAATAAGCAATAAGTATTATTTTTAATATAAGTCTTAATAAATACATGTATACATGCGTTAAATATTCATATAATATTATGGAATACACAAACAGACGTATTATATGATAAAAGTATTAAGTACAGAATTCTTAACTATTTTATAAATTTAAAACTCCGGCTTATAGCTGAAAAAATATTTTAAACCAATAATACTGATATTTTTTTCCATTTATTATTATATGACACGAGATTATATATTTCATTTTATGTAGGCTAATCTTTACAAACGTATAACTACAAATGGATATAGGTACAAATACATTTTTAACATAATCAAATAGCGAAAATAACCAGCTTTGTACCTCATTTAAGTACATTTATTAATTATTATGATTACCTACACCTATAGTTTGTTGTCTATTACTATAACTAATCTAGGTAACTGAAATCTTTTTCACATTTTTCCAGATTCTAGGTAACTTCCCATCTTATTTTTTTTCGAATAACACTATAATGCTTTGTTTTCAACTTTTATTATTCAATTTAAGAAATGTTATAAGTAGTTATATATATTATTATATTATTATAAGTATTATTATCTCTATTGTCACTTCTGAATTACTAATAATTTTTAATATTATTTAATTCAAATTTTAACAATTGTTTGAGTATTCATTTTTATTTTATTATCTGGACTTTGTAATAATAATTAATCTAAACAGTTGATAAGAAAATTAAATAAAAAACATTGAAAAAAAACGAACGTAAGGACGTAACTGTAGAGTTTATATTTTATGGTCAGGCTACAGGTTAAAGAATGACAAAATTATACAACGTACGTATGGTTAGTGTTGAAATCGATAGAAATAGCTAGATGTTACGGGTGAATAGATAATATCGATGGACATCATATAATAATTATACCATTTATAGATATTATTATATTATTCTATGTCACCCACACAATCTTCTAATTAGGCATTCGCTCCCGGTTCAAACTGAAGAAAAACAATTAGGTACAATATTTTAATGTATTTGAATGAGCATTCAATATATATATATTTATAGATTCAGTGGGAATATAATATTTATACACATATATATACTAATATCTATAAATCAATTTGTAATACACTGAGCTTACATGCAAACTAATTGTATAATATAATTTGCTGTATAAATTACATGAAATTCGCCAAACAATTAGTCGCGTATGTAGTACCAATTCCAGCATATAATGATATATTTTCTGGTATCCTGAGTCCATTAAACGAGGTGGCCATGATGATAATATTATAATATAGGCTATAATCAAATTAAGGCCAATGCACCTGCAGCAAGAACGAATAGAACACTTTCACACACACACACACACACACACTCAAGCATGTACATTGCACATACGTTGTGCAGCAGGTATCCTATATGGTGAGAGCAGCTCGTATTCGATATTAGCACACCCACGCGCGTTTAATGAGATAATTAGAGTGTCTGTGGGTGAATTGACGTACAAATTACTATCGCTGTCTTATAAACAAAACGATAATATGTTGGTCTACCAAATGTCGGCCGGAAGTTGTCACACGTTTACCTACATACTATTTATATACTATATTCTATAGCTATTATGTATACCGGCAAATTGTTTAGTTAAATGCTTATACACGTATATTTTAATGTGATAGACTGACAGGGCAATCCGGTTTAGGTGGATGTAGTCAATTAATAACATCCAGTCGACGTGTACCCTATTTTTTCATTTCTACATCAATTATATTGTTGAGACCTATACAAGAAAGAAAAGAGAAATAAATATTCATATATAATAACAGTATGGTCAATAATTTATAATATATATATAAATTATTAATATAATTAACAATTAATAAGTATAATTGAATTACTATAAAAAGGCATTTGCTTAGAAATGTCCATATAATGAGATTAATCAGTTAATTAAGTAAATGTCTTTATACTTAAGAAATAAATATTATTTACGATTGATAAATTGTGTTTTTTAAAAGCCCGCGCAGAGAAAAGTTTGTCACCCGCTTATTGTATAGGCATTTTTATCAACAACTACAAATTTCACTATCTGTTTAAACTATTAAAATAAAAATATAAAAATAATGACGATTTAATTTAATTTTTAAAATAACTATAATATATACAGTGAACTCGTATTTTTTTTGTTCATCCATTATTTAAACCACTCTTTTCCTATTAGTATTATTCTTAAAAGTGGAAAATACTTTCTGAGTTGCAGTAGTTTCAATGATCGTTATGGGGTGTATCCTGAATCGGTCTGCAAAATTCGGAAAAAAGTAGACAACTCAAATAAAGCTTTAAATTCATGTATTATCGTAATATTACATGTAAAATATTTATTGTGTAAACTCCATGGATTGTAATTATTTAATATTATTTCACTAAATTCTCACCGGAATTGTAACACTGAATTAAACTTCCGTATATTATATGTATGGAGATCACGTAAACGCTTTAAATTTTAAAGTCCAAATATTTAAACACTATTCAAACGGTAGGTACCTACATACACGGTGAACAGACCAATGATTGAGCAATTGAGAAATAGTTTGTTATTAAAGTGTATTCATAAATTGGTTTACTTAAAAAGAAACATCCTACAGTGATTGAACAGAGCGTATTGTGTGATCCATATATTTATGTTCACGATCCAACTGTGGTTATACACTATAATCATTATGTTGAAAACATTAGGTATCTATAGTTTTCTCAAGTATACAACATTAAGTGACGTCGTCCATTTACTGCAGGAAGATATTCAAAGACAGTTCAACACGTGGACCATGCACATCGAGTCCGAATAGAATCATTATCATATTTTATCATAGATCTCCAGCACACTGCTGCATAGTGTTACGACAACGACAATATCCCACCACCTAAAGGGTTGATATAATATAATGTAGGCAAATTATTCGTACACGTCGATAGTGCGGCGGAAACGGACGTACCGATTCGTTTGACCGTAAACACGGGGCGGGTAAACATTTTACAAAACGGAATTGTAACACACGTATTATACGACTGATAGCCGCTGCGTGTGCGTCACATTGTAGCAGGCAAACGTTGACCCGAACGGCGGGCTTTGAAAGGGGTGGCGGCAGTGACCTTGGGACGGCGAGGGAAGACGAGCGAAAGGCGCTAAAATAAGGTGCAGCGAAAAAGACGCCGCCGCCGACACTCACGGTGTACGCGTTGTTGTTATCATCATCACCGGGTCGGTTTACACGCGGTGCCGGGCGTCGCGGTGAGCGCGGCGCGCACGGGCGAGCACACACAACTGGGCGGGCGCCGCGCGCCGGTGGCCCGTCCCTCGGCCGGCACGATTTCTTTCCGCGCCGAAGCTCGCCGGGTCGCGGGGCATTTTTTAGTCGACGGGTTGGCCGCAAACCGCCGCGCCCGACCCGCGGTGGGAGTGCGTGTGCCGTCACGGCGGCGGTGGCGGTACCGCGCTCGTCCGCCCCGCGCGCCGAACCGAGTGCATACGGTCTATCAAAAAAACCCCCCCCCGACCGCCCGTCCGACCAACCGTTCCCGCCGCCGCGCCGACGTACCGCGGTAATCGCCGTGGTAGCGGTAGTGGTAGCGGTGGCGGCGGCGGCCGCACGCGTTTCGCGGCATAAAAACCCCGCGGCCGCACGCAAAGAACACCCGCGGCCGCGGCGGCGGTGGCGACGACGGTGGACGACGGTGTACGCCGCCGCGACGAGGTTTTTTCGGGTGGGGGGCGCCCGGCGGCAGCGGTGCGGTGTGTAACGCGTCGGTCGCGGATCGTGCGGCGGGGTAGAAAAATAGTGCCGGGGTGCGTGGAGGGGGGGAGAAAAAACGAAAAACACACTGCCGTGTCGGGCGGCCGCAGCGGTGGTGGCGGCGGCGGCTCGAGGTGGGGACGACACGACGCACGAGGTCCCGAGGTCCCGTCGTCCGCGTGCGGAATATTTCAGTTGTGCCGAGATCGGTGACGCGGTTTGTCGCGTTTTTGGTTCACCTTTTTTTTTTTTCTCAACCACCGCCCGCTCGCCGCACCCTCATCGTCGCACCGCCGACGAACCCTTCGACGCGTCGCCGCCAGTCGTACCCTAAGTACGCTTCGTGCCGGTTCGGCCACCGTCGGCACCGCACCGTCCGTCTCGTGTGTGTGTGCGTGTATGTGCGCGCGCGTCTACGCGAGTGCCGTTTTTCCCGAGCGGATTTTCGCGCGCGGCACCTTTTTTTTCAAACGAAATTTTTCCCGCGACCCGGCACCGAACGGTAGATTTCGACGAAAATAGTTTTCATATTTTCCCTCGACCCGTCCCGAAGAACTCTTGTGTCCGGACCACTACCGACGACCATGACGGCAAGTATTTTTTAACATTTTTTTTTTTTATTCGATCTCGGCATGTGACGACTGATGGTGATTTTTCAAAAACGTCTTGTCGAAAACTATATTACACGTGTTTCGCTTGTATCCAATCATGTCGCACTTTGTATTGTTTACTAAAAATACTTTTTATTTTTATTTACGGTGAAAAAAATTGTGTTAGATAGGTACAATGATATTTTCATAGTTTTTGATTTCTAACATTTTACAATGCTTTTATTATTATGTTTCTGTAATAATAATTGCATAAATAGATATAATATGATCTGCGATATCGATTCGCAACATTTCTGTTTTATTAATTTCCCTCGGTTTTAGCGTAAAATTGTTCCCGAAGTATTAACTTTGGGATTTGGTAAAATTAATTAAAAAAGGGGTCAAAAAACGAAAAACTTGTTGATATCCGATTTTAAACTTTTTATAATTTATACAACATGTAGTTATACTCGATTTTACAATCGAACATAAGTTTAGTATGGGTTTTGTTGGAAATAATAAAAAATGATTCTAAACAGCGATTTATGTACATATAGTTTATACGCGTACTTTGTATATGCACTTTAAACTCTGTACAAACAATATTACTAGGAACGTATACAACAGACATTTCATATATAAAAATATTTACTTAATTTTTATTATAATGTACAATACTAATTATATCTATAAATATTAACATACCGCCCGCCCGACCCGCGGTAGATAGATGCGTATAATATGCACGTGACTTCAGACAAAACCGGGCGCACGTGAATATTATACCAGTAGGACCGCGGGAATCGGAAACACAATATTACTAAAAACCGTGATAATGATTTGAGATGTTATATGCATTTGCGCAGGACATCGACGCGGTATACCAAAAGTACGTGGCGTGCATCCTGGAGGACGTGCGAGCCATCCACGGCAAAGAGATGGTGGCCACGGGCAGCCCGTCCGTTTTCTGTTCCGTTCTGCCCGGCCACTGGCGGTCCAACAAATCGCTACCGATACCGTTCAAAGTTGTCGTGTTGGACGAGGTGCCCGACGGTGCGGTCGTTGTCGTGCAAGCCGGCAACGACGAGAACCCATCGGCCGATATGCGAAACTACAGGGCCTTGTCGGCCACCGGTGTGGCAGTCTTCAACGATCTACGGTTCGTCGGCCGCAGTGGAAGAGGTTCGTATACGAAATACCAAACTATAACCTACACGAATATTAATTGATATTATGTCTATGGAGATATTTTTTAATTTGACTTTTGAAAACCACACTGATCGTCATACTTATACAGAATTTGAAATTCGAAAATTTTTAAAAAAACATATCTATAGATCTCATAATAATATATAGGTTTGCTTATTATATAATTCTTGTTCACTTGTGCTGCACAATTTTATCATCTATGTAAAATATTTTCGTTTCGATTACATAAAAATATTTGTTTTTTATTATAGTAATACTATATAGTTTATCTTATTTTACGGCAATGTTACATTTTTTTAAATTGACAAACGATTCATTGGAAATATGTACATGTAGGATGTAGCTGTTGTATGCCGGATCCTATAGTTTTACGATTATTTTCATTTTTTAACTTTTTTTTTTGTCGCGTTACGTTTATCGAGAAAAATTAGTTATAATTACCCATAATATGCTATATGTTGTATTCGAAAAAACAAATTCTGAGCTGTATAAAAATTCTATTTATAATTTTTATAGGTAAACTGTTAACGCTCACCATCACAGTTCAGTGTAAAGATCAAGTAGTATTAGTAGCCAACTACGTGAAAGCTATTAAAATCACCGTCGACGGACCTAGACTTCCTCGGTCGAACCATAGAGGTAAATTTTTATTATTACTAATATCGTTTAATTGTTTAATCACTTATGTACACATACGTGTATGTATATATACACACACACTTGCGTTAAAAATATTTTGAACACATGTTGTTTGCGTATATTGTTTTGTTTTCATGCAAAACGAAAAGAAAATAACAAAAAAAAATCCATTCAGATTTTTAAATAATTAAAGTTCTCGTACATATAATCAAGTTTTATTTTAAACATTACGCGCTTAGATATATACTCGTATATTATAATCCTCTTTTTTAATTTAGTGCAATCTTGGAAAAAAAACAACATTTTCGTACAATAGTTTTTAGTTTTTACTCTCGTAATTTTAGATTAAAACTATATACAGTTGACAATAGTTTTTCCGTCCCCCTCGCTGCAGTCATTATGACAAACGGTAGAGCCGCGTATAGAGGGTTAAGACCCTTTACTTTCGACACGCGGCCCGTACTCGTTAAAAACATATATTATTTTCCCAACTTCGAGTTATTTCTATGAAGAATCATTGATCTTTGACACAACGGGGAGAAAAGATTTTCATTCGAGTATACATCATTTCAACACGCCATTTTTATAAAACTGTATATTATAATAGATATATATATATATATATATATATATACACAACGGCACAAGTGTATAGTATGTACATAACATATTGTCATGGGAAAGCTATCGAACGAGCAGCACTGCACATGGAACATATTCTATATAGGCTCAATATAAATTGACGTTTTTCAACAGCTCGCTGAAGCATTTGTCACCCGTTAATGAATTTAGGCCGGCATAATACACAAACCGAAATCGCCGTTCTATTTAATTCTATTAATGCAGGCACCACTCCGATACCACCGCCGATCGCGCTCACTAATTAGATTGCTGTCATTTGCCGTAACACTGTATACAGTTTCACCACTTTTGACACAGCGTTTCGACCCATTATTACGGACGTTATCGTTTTATATTGGAGAACGGTTACAGTGAGTCTATACGCAAACGGCTAATTTGTCCATGGGTTTATTGCTGTTCAGATGTGACACTTTGTTAAAACCAAGCATAATCTTATTACGGCAAATGGTAAGCCGAAAGACGCATAGTTATATATCGTTGTAATAACTGTTATTCTCTTATTGTCCATATATACGAGTATAAGCGGTGTATTGTCGTTGTCTGTTTTCAAAATAGTGCTATATGGATTGATTTGCACCCATTTTTTGTGAGAAATTTATTTTTTATTTTTATTTGAGTTTCGTAATAAAATACCTGTATAAGTAATACACAGAATTAAAATTATTTTTTTATGTATACAACTATTCGGAAAAATGGAATTCTTTATGGTTATAAAGGGAGGAGATCTTCAAAGCTCGCACTTCGATAATGTATTAGTTGTGTCTTAGTGTATAAAACCTCTCTCCTGCTCTTGGATTAAATTCAAATATGCCAAAGTGTGCAGTGTATATTATTGAAATATCTTTAATCTTTATTAACTATACGTCTTTTTACAATCCCTGCAAGTTTAGAAATATTTCCTTATACGATGCCTGTACGCACGGTTTTTATTATGCAATTATGAAATATTCATAATTTACTAAAACATATTAAAATATATTATTTATGATCAATGATTTAGCAAACGAAAGTATTAATTAATGAGTTAAGTATTAATTTTTCTCTTGTTCTTGCTTTTTTTCTCTCAGCATTATAGACTAATTGTTTAACATATTAGAATACCATAAATATCTAACACGAAAAATGAACGTTTTTCATATAGAACTTATCAAGTTTCGAAAGTACAAAAATGCCGATTGCTACCGACTTGAGTTCCGGTCGGAAAGCGCTGATAGTGAGGATTTAATGGCTAACCGTTTTCTCGTATAAACCCTTGGGCGGATATTACAGTCGCTGTCCGAGGGTGGTTATTTCCATAGAACATATATAAGTGTAGGAAAAGTAGGACGGCATGGAAAAATTGTCCAAATGCGCAAATTCCATTTCCGACGCGGAAAATACATTAACATACGCGTACGCGAACACGCATGGAAAAAAAAGGTATAGTGTGTCAAACTCATTGGGTTGCAATAACGTTAACGAAGGTACGGAAAGACGTCACAGTGTACAAAAAAAAAAAATACAAAATGCCTAAAAGGGTTTTTGTTCATGTGTGGGATTATCTGGTAGTCGTCGTGGTAGTGCATTAATCATCCGCTGGTCTTTCACTGGAAAAGGTATATTTATATGTATGTATAATGTGCTGGTGTAGATAATGAAGGACACATATACACACTCCCAGGACGTGAAGTTGATTGGGCAACCCCTTGTGCTTTTTCCCCATCTGTACGGGATCCACTCAGGTTTTTTTTTTGTGTATTAACGCAATTAACACAAACGGACATAACTGTACACGGATAGTCTCGATTTTTTTTTTTTTTTTTAGGGTAAATTTTCTCCCTTCAAATTGATTAAGTAGTCTCGGGCATGCTTAATGAATCCGTTCGTGCATATTACCCACTTCATCCACAACGATGACCATTTGTATCAATCGATTGTTTCCTCGATTTTGTTTTTTATCTTGTTTTTTTCAAATCATATACATACGCTCGAAATTGGCCAAGTGCGAACACTCTCTCTCACTCACTCTCTCTCTCTCTCTCGTATAATATGAAAAGCAGCCCTTTTTAATTATTTTCGAGCTTTTACCCAAAATCACTCCAACTGTCCCGAGGGCTTCTCGTTAATAATAAATTACACAAAGGACGTTATCGATTTCATACATATGACTTTATGTTCATATGTCAAGTTATAAAATGAAAAAATTAATTTGGAATGAAACACAAGGTTTATAGGTTCATGTTCCTATTATGTTTATGTACTTCCAACCTATTTAAATTATAAAGTCGCACCACGTTAGGAAATCATTTTAAATAATAAGAATCTGATTGATTATTTTATAATATCAAACGATTTTTAAAAACAATTGGTTTTGATCGTTATAACCATTATATCTATCACTTTGCAGTATGTGACATTATATTATAATATTAACATAGTCTCTGAAACGTTGATTAAAAAACTATGATTTATTAATTCATAATTAATTCAATATTAATCGTTCTTATACATTGACGCATACATAAATCATTGGCCATATGTTAGCTTTGTATAACGTATGATAAAAAAAAACATACGTTTTAGATTATTCACTTGTCACCCATGTGGTACTTTTTGGCAATTATCCGATAAAAGTTTACAACGTATATAAATTTGAACTGTACGTCGAGATTTTCACTGACGTGACAAAATAACAAGAGGTAGCAAACTGTTGTGCGGAAACGTATAAAGGGTAGGGAAAGTATCCTGTCGCTTGACTGTGTACAATAGAGTTCACTAAAAAACGTCCCTTTAACACAGACTCGCACACACAATAGCTCCCGGTTTAGTCGGCTATTGTAACCCGTTGGTAGGAAGGCAGGCGGTATAGTGGAAGGAAGACGGGATCGGTAGTAGTGGTGGCGGTGGTGGTATATGGTAGCGGTGGTAGTGGTGGTGGTGTTAGTGTTGAACACTGCCGGAGGGATGGTTGACCGTGGGGTTGAGGGGTGAGGTTTACCCGAGTAGTAAACATTTGGCCATAAAACTGACCCTCTTATGTCCCGCAAAAGGGGTAAAAATTACAATAGATTTCGGGGTGCGGAGGGATTTTACGATAAGCTCTCGGGGCTTAACCCGAACCCCATCCGTCGACCACCCTATTCACAACGCATGCATCATGCCTTATGCCGCAGCATCGGCCATTAAAATCCGGTCGAAGTGAGGAGTGAGAGAGTGTGTGAGGGGGAAAGAGAAGAAGAGAGGGAGTTCACAGTGGCATCCGTTAATAATTTAAAGCGCAATTAAAATCGATACTGCACGCTACACGTCAAAAAAAAGTGCATTTCACTTCCAATTTTTATCAATAAAAAAACATGTACATACGGGTGATTAGCATCGGATACGTATAGTAGCTTTGCAACTACCATATATAAACTGCGTGACTTTTAATCCCTTCGGGGGAGTATATGGATTTTTATTTTAATACAATACGCACTATGTATATATTTAGGTATTACAGACTCAAATTATCCCCATAATAATGTATGACCATAGTGTACGAACGAATAATATTAACGCAGTTATATTGTCGCGTAAGATGTATAGAAAAAAATAAAACGAAAATTCATTATCGCTCCGCGTGTGTGTTTCAGACGTGATCCACGGTTACGGTGGCATGTTCCCTATGCACGGGCCCCTGCCCCCTTACGGCATGATCATGGAGTACAAGCGGCTGTTGGAGGGCGCAGCGTTGCCTGGGTCGCTCAACTACCAGTACATAGCGGCCAATTACTTCCAACTTCACAGTAAGTGTGCAAAACCTATATGTATATATATATATGCATTCGTGTATAGATGATTTACGCGCGCAGTAGGGAAATCGTAGCGGCGGAAGGGTTTTCGTAGCCCCTTGTCGTTCGTTGCAGCAGTTCAAACGAATGAAGCAAATCGAATTTTCCGTTTGAATAGGCGATTCGGAACAGAATGAAAAAAAAATAAAAAATGTGTACAAAAAAATGGAAAATAAATCTAATCCTATTCGAGAAAATCATATATACGTATATGCACAAACGAAGCTAATTTTTTTCCTCCCTTTTTTCGCAGATGCCATGGAAGCGTCGCAGATGTACTGCGACATGCCACCCCAGTCGGCGTTCAACTTTGCCGGCTACAACCACAGCATGCCGCCCACGCCTCCACACACCGAGGAGGAACCGTCGTCCATGATGGCCGGCGCGAAGGACGACTGCGGCCGCGGCATCGCGCCCTCGAAACGGCCCGCGGTCGAGTCGACGCCCTCCGTGGCCTGCACCGCGACACCGTTGTCGTCTACCGTCCCGGGCAGTGGCCGGCTCCACCAAGAGCCCAAACGGCCCAAGCGCGACACCGGGCCCACGCCGGACATAGACATCGTCAACGTGGCCGTCGTCCGGTCGTCCAGCCCGGAAGTGCTGAAACCCCGACAGGAGAAGATCTGGAGACCCTACGGCGCCACCGACGAATAGTGCCGCGGTACGACGGACCGTGTAAATATAATCAATACAATAATAATTATATGTGTAAAAATCGTTTTTTTCCATATTTTACCAATTGTACACACACACACACACACACTCGTCTCTCTATCTCTATATATATATAGACAATCAACGGAGCATTTAGGTTATGTAATTAATAATTCAATGTTGTGATATTAGCGTTTAGTTTTATAATATATGTTCATGTAATAATAATAATATGATATATTTACGTGTAAAAATTATTTTCTATCAGCAGTACCCGGGGCCTTTTTTTGTTATATGTTTACACAAACTATACATATTACATACTATATAATGTGTACGTGGATAAGTTGTAAGCCAAAGTGGTACACATAATATTATATATACACGTGTATTCTTCGCCTTCATCCAAAAACAAATAAATAAATAAATAAACATTTTTATATTGATGCGATGGTGCGTAGGTACGTGTTTGGAATCGCACGCAGTTTTTGTGATAAATATATGTATATTCTGTTATTAGCGTGTGAATTATTGTTAAACAAAAAAATTATATTATATTATATTAAAAAAAAAGTCGTTTATTTTATTTCCTATCTTATTATATTACGATATTGTTTTAACTGCGAACTTTTTACGCGGTGGCGGAGTAGCATCATAGGCGATCGCGTGATTTGCCCTTGTCGCTGTGTTGCTGCTTCTGCAGTGGGATACGAGGTCGGTCTCTGGCGGTGAGTGTGAGCTTCGTCCACCACCCCACAAAGAGGGATTTCGGTAAACCCTCCGAGGGTCGTCGTCGTCGTCGTTATATGAGTCATGTACACACACGCGCGCGCATGCAGACGCACAATGGTGAGGGACCGCTGATTCATGATAAATAAATCTGGAGTATAGGTCCCTTATATTATTATTATTATTATTACTATTATTTGAGAGCAGCGTGTGTGCAGCTCGTGTGCGTGTATGTTTGTCGAACCGGGGGAGTCGGACCGCCGGCCTGCGGCGTTTACTATATATATTTTTCTTCTCCCCTTTTTTTCCGCGGCGCTCGCGATCGGTTCGACACTGTTGTGCACGATTAATATTTATGGTTTGGTACGCTTGTACGCATTATATTACGTGTACGCGCGTCCGTCCGGAGCGATTCGCGATAGGAAAAACACAAGCATTGAATTCGGGAAGATCTCGTGATTAATGGGTCAGCGTTGCGACGGCGGCGGCGGCTTTTTGGCGTCGAGAGCGAAATCGCTCGTTCCCGGCGTTCGCACGCGTAAGATGCGAATACCTCTGTCGCGACAACACGACGTCCAACAGTAAAATGTGATAATGTCCCGAAATGTTTTTCCGTTCGTATCGTGCGAGACCGCAGCTATCTATATGTGTAACCGCGATGATTACGAAACGTGTTCACGAGCAGGCGATACGTTTTGAGAAGCTCCGTGCGAGGTGCGCGGCTCTCGAAATATTACGTGTCGAAAAACGGCTTTTGGCCGGCTGTCGTGGGACTTATTGTTGAAAACGTTCATTCGGACACATGTAACCCGAGAGATACGACTGCGGTTCGCTCCATGTAAGAATATGTACCTGTTATTTTGCAGTGAGACAACTTTGTTTACATTAAGTTCTGTTAGAGCTCATAAACGGACGGTTAAAAATCAGACCAAAGAGAATCGGAGTAAATTAGTCGATACAGGCTGCAATACAATAGGACCTATAAAAACAATAATAATGTGCATATTATTGTTTTCGAGCATGCACCCATTCGTTATTACTACTTCACATTAACACTATTAATAATTAAGCAATTTTTATAACAAATGCAATACTGCTAAATACACGAAAGACAATAACTTGCATATTGATGGGTTAACTTTTATAAAATTGATTTATACTTCCAATCATGGGTATATAATACAATACATTTCATCTAAATATAATATAAATGTACCACTATAATTTACAAATGTATATTGTACATACCATAAAATATTATCGTATAAACTAAAAACTATAAAATGCAAAAATTACAGTGAATACTTCGAAATGTATGAATATTGAATATATATATAATTGACATACTACAATTATTTAAATAATCAAGTCGACCAACGAAAACTAGTTTCATTTTATTATTGTTTTTTGTTTTTTCTAATCCTTGGTTTCATAATGTATAATAATACGTTTTTAATGATTTCCATAACAGTTTCGCTTCTCTAACAGAACAATATTCAGATGGAAGCAAATACATTCTATAGCAAATACATTTATCATACTAACAATATAAAGATATCCGTAAACGATAAAAATATTCGATAATAACTCGACTGTAAATTCAGTAGAACGTATTGTTGTAGATTTTTAAATTGATAGGATTAAAAACTAACGGAAATGTTCACATACAGCGTTGGGTCAGTATCTATATAATAATATGGTAAACCAGCAGGGGATTCGGGTTCCTAAAGAAAACGTAATTCACTGAATTCGTCCACGACGAGATTTTTTTCGGAAATGTAAACATAATATTATTAAACCGATGTGATATAGTCGTTTGAATAATATTATACACCTTTATGGATTATGTATTAAATATTATGTATATATAGTTTATAGGAGGTTTATTATGCATATATACATACGGGTTATGTCACATAGGGCAGTCGACCGGCAGTGTTTGCTTTGGAAAAAAAATGAATAATAATCACACGCGTACGTGTAGTACAAACAAACGAAAAAATGTAAAACAAAAAAAAAAATTTCCAATCGATCGATGACGAGACCGCGGTGTCACATTTTTCTGCGTACCGTATATATTAGCCTGCGACGACAACATAATACATAATAACAATAATAATCGTTTTGTATATTATCGTCTCTATCTCAATCTATCTCCCTCTCTCTCTCCCTCACACACACACACACACACCCTCTCACTCTCACTCTCACTCGCTCTCTCTCCCCTACATTACATTGGAACGGCGGTTATTTATTATTTTATAAATTATTTTTTTCCTCCGCACTAACGAAAAGGCCGGTTTTTAATAATAATTGAACCTTCACCCGCTTCACCCCACCGAAGAGCGAAACCGACGGCTGTACTACATTACAATATGAGCACACCGTGCTACGCATGCTGCAGCGTACTGCACGCGTACAATATAATATATAATATAAACCATTGTGTTGTGCACATAATACAATTTTTCGTTTATAATATATTAACGCGCGTGTGTTTTAGCGTGTGACTGCACAGTCGGCCGGACCGCGACGCGGCCGGCAGCGTCATCGACCCCGATACGATATAAGTCCGCCCGATCGACAGACCGATCGCGACGTGATCGAATAATATTATGGATAATAAAAAAAAATGTAAAACACCTAATTTGTAAACAACGTGATCGAAAGTTCCACAAAAGAAAAATTCTTTATAAATATTGTTCATAGTATTAATTTATATAATATATATAATGTATAAAATAAGAAGTCCTGATCTACTGACTGACTGATTCATATTAAATGTACAGCCTAAACTATGATAGTTAGCGACTTGAAATTTTCAGGATATGTTTGTACAATAAGAAAGGATTTTGAAAAATTTTGATTTTAAAGAGTTGAAATATGCAGAAAAATCCATGATTTTGTGAAAAAATGATTTGACGATTTGTGGGTTACCTTGGTGAAACGGATAAAAAAAGAGAAAGCAATAGAATGAACAAAGGCAACCACCACATGTAATGTTGGAATAAAATGTGACGTTTCTACAACAACCATAAAGTTATTGATATTTTGCACGGGAGTCATATACTCGATGAAAATTTGAACGAGAACAACGAAAGTACTGCAAAATTGGAACATAATCAATTGGGATGAGCGTGCGATGGTGCAAAGACAAGCATTAGAAGCACTGGGTCGAACGTTAAAATATTTGCGGAAAAATCAGGAGCTCTTTGGGGATACGATGATTCTGTTGCCGGTGATTTTCACCAAACGATGCTTGTAATTCCTTGATCAACAGCTGTTAATAAAATTAACGCTTGCTTGAAGTCATCGAATTTCTGGACGTACGTAAAAACTTTGAAGTAAACAACGAATATGTGAGTCACGTTACAAAATGACGAGTTGGCGGAAGTATTTTCCAAACAATTAAAAGACATTGGCAACGGGAAAATTCCGGTTGACGCTTCCTCTGGCCTCATTCCGTTTCCACATAATTTTGTCAATTCACATTTGTCGAAATAAGAATTGATCACATGAGTGTTCTCGAATATTGGTGCAAATTACAAAAACCATAAAATTATCTTTACTATTACCATAGTTACAGCACACCGTTTTATTTTGATTTATTTTGATCGTATAATGAGATTAAGTGTAGCGTTTAAAATACTCTTTACTAAAATGTAAATAGTGTATTACTATATTATTAAAACTAATTAAAGTAACAAAAATTTAAACTGACACGGCAGTGACGGATAATAATAAGTATATTCAATAAGTTGGTCATTACTGTTATAAATTATGTTATATCTTAGCCACTTAGTGAAATTGATCATTTCATGGAATGGAAGTGGCAGCTATTTCACACTCCGTGAAGTATGAAAACATTTCACGAAATGGTCACTTCTATTTGACATTTTTTAATTTTTTCTACATTATGCAATATGCATACACACAATTTATAAAAGTTTGTACTACCATACAAGATATTTTATACTTGATACATTATTAGTCATCACATCTATCGACTTCTATCAGCGACTACTAAATAATACAATTATATCTATACAATCTGCAATGTGTAATTATTATTGGTTTCTGAATAATATCATATCACCATTTTAGTAACACCTTGATATCGATATTCAAATGTATATATAGTAAATAGTTGGGTATGGATCACATTATATTGTACATTAACTCATTTTAATTCAGTTTAAATGAAACGATCCTATACTATTTTACTATGCACTGAGCATTTTTATGAAAAAAAAAGACAAGTAAATTGGATAAAACTAGAAACCTGTATAGAATACTAGAATACTGGCTGTATACCACTTATTTATTTTTAAATTGTTTTAAAGCTCAGTAATTTTTTTAAAAGAGATGCTGTAAGAAAAGACGAGATTATTATATTTTACAAAAATATGATGTATTAACTGTGGTCGAGGATAAGTATTTCAATTTTAATTCAAAATGAAATAGAAGATTCAGAAGATATAAAGTAAGTACTCCAAAATAAATTTAAGGTAACATAATATGTATTATATTTGATTATATTTTGTAGATGTATTGTAATCTAACCAACCTAACTCATTGTCTTGCCGAAATAAATAATATATTATGTTTGTCTACCTTCTTGCACTTTCTCGTTTAACAAAAGTAAATTTTGTTAAACACACAAAAATAACTATGAAACTATAATAAGTATAAAATATTTTGTATTATATACGAAGTGAAATTCCACATAGTAAAAAAATTTACACTGTGTCAAATTGGAATGATAATTCTATCAAAAAGTGGCCACTTCGTAAGATATTTTCGTAATATTTACGAGGTGTGATAAAGCCGTTTACATTTCATGAAATGGTCAACTTTTCATGGAATGATCAATTTCACTAAGAAGCTACGACATAATATATTGCTAACACTGTTTATAACTGTCAAGGAATAATAAGTAATATTTATAAAATAAAAAAAAAAATTACTAAAACCGGAAATTGCAAAACTAAGGATTACGTTTCTGAAACTAGTCAGTAACAGAATCAGATATTTTGTAAATTTTTTTATTTATTTTATTTTTTTTATTTTATTTTTTTAAGCTTCGGTAACTATGGCCATTAGCTGTAGGGCAATAAGTGGTAACGGTTGTTTATTGGAACAGTAGGATTTTGGAACACGTGCCTATGTGTACAATGCATATAGGACCTTTCTGCGTCGCTAAAAACCCGGGTGGTCACCCATCCAGGAGCTAACGACACCGTCCGGTGCTTAACCGCAGCACTGAGGCTAACCACTGCGTCACACCATGCCCCATTTTGTATATTGTACAGGTATATCCTAGATTCCGAAAAAATATATAATCCCGTACAGTTGTGTACGTTCGACAAAGGAGCGAATTTCGTAAAAGACCCGACTCGCCGTCGTCCCACTGTTATTGTAATACCGTTTTAATTTCGCTCTTCCATGTTATGCGTTTGTATTGAGCTACAGCGCCGCGTACGAACAAAAGTCTCCAGGCGCCGCGGTCCCCGACGAGTCCTCCTGCGGCAAACTGCAGCCAGTCCGCGTGTGTAATATTATTTGTTTTTTTATTTTATTTATTCATTTTTTTATCGAAAACCATAAATTCCCATCCGGTCCGACGACATGTCACGTGCGTGTACGATATTAAAAAAACGGCGCCACGCGTATAGATGTACCGCGTCAACGTTTGTGGAAATATCCGAGCGTACGTACGGGTGTAGTTTACGCGTTATTATTATAATATATGACATTATTATGTACATGGGGCGCGGATCGTTTGACAGGGGGAGGAGGGGGGGGGATAGGTGCGGCCGACGGAGAAGTATAGCTGCCGAACGACTAATATACGCGTCGTCCATGTAATATATACGTACGCGTTTGTACACGAAACCCCCGACGTCCGCGCACAGTCGTTGTAATTTACAAGACGCGACGTTAGGCCGGCCGCACACCAAAAGAGCAAAACTTACTGTGTTAGACATCGTTAGTCATTTTTGTTTAAGTCAACTAAAAACAATTCGTTTTAGACCGACCGCACACCGAAAGAGCAAAACTGTGTTATCGTATTTAGTCACCACCAACATGTCTTCCGATGAAGAAGAAGTTATTGTTTCCAGGTCTATATTTTCAGCGGTCATATTAAAGTCTCAGTAGAAAAATAAATAACAATACATATGTTTATTATTTATTCATGTATTATTATGTGGATAAATAATATAATATATACACATAATGAATATTTATTTAACATGTTTATAATTACCTTCATATAGGTACACAAAATGTATAATATATAAAAAAATATTAGTATATTAATTAAAATATTAATATATAAAAAGTAAAAAGAGTATTAATTATAATATAATAATAACGAACGACCGTTTTGCAACAACCACGGCATCCAACTAGTTTTGACTGACGGAATAGTGCATGTTTTATTTTGATAAAACACGATGAGTCATATATATAATATATAACAATATAATATTGACTGAAGAGCAAAAATGTTTCGTTTTGACTATGACTTATCAATGTGCGGGTTTTCACTGAATTACATGTGTTCTATTTTTAATTAGTCGTAGTAAAGCTGACTTAGTCTGCTTTAAGCAGTTTTGCTGTTTTGGTGTGGGGCTGGCCTTACACATAATAACGCATGTAATATCGGCGTATGGCTGCAAGCGGTGAAGTCAAGTTCGATTCCCCGCCCGTCCACGAGTCGGTGGCTCATTTTTTCGTCTTATTTATTATAACATAATATTTTATTCGTTTGTTTTCCGTTTACCAGAGAGTCGCACGACTGTTTGTTGCGTATATACTCTCCGCGAGGCGTTTATAGTTTTTCAACAATACGACGCACACACTTTTACAACACGTCGCGTCGCTTCTTTCACCCGTCTTACTGTCACCATTTTTAAGTATACCTTTTCGTTATATTATATCAAATATTTTTTACATGATATACTTTTTTTTACGTTTTAACATTCGTGCATTTTCACGATTAAGGATTCGATTTTTTAAATGTGTACATTTATAAATATCATACTTATTATTACAATAATAATAATAGTGTTGGTTAAATATAAACAATATTAATAGACGCAGGGGGGAGCCAGGGTGTTGAGCTTGGAGATATTTCTACTGTAACCATTGTCCGACGGAACAACAGAGAATACATCATGATCAATTCAGTAAGTTTTTGCATAATGATTAATGACAATCATTATTACTACTACCCACCTGGTCGTCGAAAATTACAGCAAACATGGGCGTGAATGTGAAATGTAACTGAAAAGTAAATAAAATAATAACACCCCCCTCGAAATTCATTATGCATACCTCATTAAAAACAAACATATAATTAAATCAAAGTGACATAGCTAGTAATAAGATCCTACTAAACTAATGAGCCAGTGGTATAATTATAGACACTCTTTTTTATGATGAAATAATTCCCGTCTCCTCGTCCCCTCTCATGGGAAACGATGAAAACGATTCCCACATATTTTACACGCTACCGTCCAACGGATGTATATATATAATTCACCATGGTTCTCAATCATTTTACTATGTTGTTAAAGTGATGCCATCGAACAACGATTTCGAAAA
Organism: Periphyllus acericola; assembly: GCA_949715065.1. Classification (NCBI taxonomy): domain Eukaryota; kingdom Metazoa; phylum Arthropoda; class Insecta; order Hemiptera; family Aphididae; genus Periphyllus; species Periphyllus acericola. The sequence continues at coordinate 33,627,479 of OX454267.1, read as the reverse complement.
AGTAAATCTTGTTGAGTTCACCGTCGTGTTCATCTCGGAGAATCGTATTTTTCTTGTAAAACAATGTCTACACGTCATGTATACTGACTAATGTGAGAAAAGATGTTTGGACATTTACCAGAGTTCTGTCGTCCTCCCGAAGTGCGTTGAAGTAGGATGCTCAGTGCTTACGGTACAAATATGTCGGGACGAATAACCATTAGCGTGGCGTCAAACGGGTGCAAGGGGCGAATGGGATTTATACGTGCACCGGCGTTCTGACATAATATTCGAGACGAAATCGTCATTTAATTTTGTTTTTGTTTTTTTTCACGTGTATACGGCAATAGCGTGTACAATGTTTTATCATCCCGGTGGTAACCACGTTGCCCGATGCCCCCGTGCGATGTAGGTTTTGACAAATGACCGACGCCGAACGCGGCGTAATCTGATGCAGCCTCGTGCGTATTCGCGTATTTATTATTATAATAATAATAATAATACACCGTATATGATAATATTATACTATGTGTATCGGTGAATGCAGATCAAACCTTTTTTTAGTTTTTATATTCAATCGTAGTGTAAGTGTACGCGACGTATACGTTTGTGGACTGCAACGGTGTAACAGTTATTTTATGGGCATAACATCGCTTTCGAAGTACCTAATACAATGACAATAAAACGTGTACTTGGACCGTGTTGTGTTTAGTATACGGAATAGACGTGTCATTGATATATGATCGCATTATTTTTACAATTTTATTTGAATGAGATCTAAAACGAAACCGTTCGTAACACACTTTAAATTTACAAATAATAATAAATAAATGATATGACACATTAATATATAATATTACTTATTAGGATTCCGAACACTATTTGATATCATATGATATATAGACTCGTAACTCGTATAGTTTTGATGAATATTATTTGATGTTGGAGTATAATTTGTGAACAGTTAGAAGTACAATTTTTATTTATGTATTGATCAAACAATTTTTTTCATTATGGCTCACGTTTGCAAAATAAAAACTTTGCGATGTTGAAAAGGTTTGTGTTTCTGAACTGATTTCGGTTTATATGGTTAACCGCTTAATTTAGGCAAATATGTTTGGTCCCGATGTGTCCACATTAAGCGGAATCCACTGTAATCATCTGCACAATATACTCGAACCCAACTATATATTGGACATTGCTGCTACGATCGGAATATTAAAATGAAATTTCAGCTTGGATCTACTTTTGATGAAAATTTTTATATTTTCAATGGTTTATACAAACATTTTACAGTCAGTCTGTTATGCGTACTGAGTGGTGAAACTGCACATTACAAAACGCGTACTATGTTCGATCCACCTTGTTTGTGTACATAATATGTTTTTATACTTGTTTATGAAACATAGTTGTTTTTTATACTGCGTCTGACCGTTTTGCACCGACAAACGGTCACCGTTAACGGTACCCATCTATTGTAATTGGGAAACGTGCATATACGTGTATTCTTATTTATCAATGATTTTGGGCGTCTTCACGCCTTATTCAATTTTACGTCTCAGAACAAAGCTTACCATACTGCGGTCACCGGTATCACAGTCTATTCTTACCTGCCAGGATTAACTATAAAGCAATAGTATACGATGTAATACAGGACATATGTTCGTCTGAATGACCTGAAGTTTTTGGTCTTGCAATAAAATACAATCGAATACGCATAGATCTCTAGTCCCGTAATCCGGCCCCCTCCGTCATCGACAGAACAAATAGAAGTATTTTAAATCTTTATTCGCAGTGACCTTTTTAGGTGTTATTTTCTTTTTAAAAATATTATTTTTGCGTTTAGGTAAACGCGCATTTCCAAACAGTGTAGTGTATTGAAATTCAAACCATAACTGTGTTTTGGGTAATATCGCTACAACCACTCGCATTAATCTAACAACCACAATGTTCATCATGTTGCTCAAAACATAAAACGATACTCATAATAAGTAAAGTTTTACTTTTTATAGAATAAACGTTATTAAATATAAAAGTTTGATTTTAGCGATAAGTCCTCAATTTAATTTTTATTTATGGTATTGTTCTTGTTAAATAGTGAACATAAAACCTGATACGAGCGGTGATTCTAAATTGGTAAATTTTTTTTTTTTTTGTTTATTTCGTAGTAGTTAGTATTATGAAATTAGTTCTAATTGTGTTGCGTGCGAGTTGTGTTGAAATATTTTTCGTTTCTCAGAAAAAAAAATTTAGATGGATATGCGAGATACAAAAAATTACGCATACTTATGTGTTATGAGTCCAAAAAGTTACAATATCTTGCATGTATTTTTATCGGTAACATATAAGTACACGTCATATACGAGCAAATTAATTTTATTTTTCACCACATGCTATGTTATGCTATTTTTCTGTAAATGCATATAAGTTATGGTTTTTAATAAGAATTTACGTTTTATTTATGATTATGATACTCGTGAGGGGGAATAAAGTACATGCACTTACATTAAAAATGTTATACAACTATAAATTATATTGTACTCTATCACATACAAATTTAATTATTACTTAAGGAACAATGTTATAAACAATTTTACAACACACTCCAAAACAAAATTATAATAAAAATCCTACATACCTAATCTGTATTTTGTACTGACATTATTGGTAAATAAAACGATTTTATAGCTAAAGAATTCGGAGAAATTAATATTCTAAAATCTAAATTGCAGAGACTCTAATATTATTTCATATATTTTTATAGATTGTTATTATTTCATGGTATAATTCCACCCGATGATGACAAAAGTATACTACTCGTATTATAGCTGTGTAGAAAGTTTGATCTAATGAGATACAAAAATATTATAAGAGCTACAACAATATCAGTGCAGGTTCCCTAAGCAACTATTATTTATAAAGTTATCATTACATAATCAATAAGTTTTACAAAAAATGTACAAAGTATTAATCATCGTGAAACAAATCTGTATACTACAGATTTTGATATCGTTCAATAGTGGCGTGTCAGTTATAATGACTTCTAACTGAATAATTATTTTAAATGTATCATATCCATATAATTTTAAAATATATCAAGAAACACTTGAAAAGTATCGATAAGTATTTAGCACTGGATATAGTGTAAGACCGTTCTTAAGACATAGAATCCGTGTATTTACACACTTTTATAACATTGGTATGCTCAAATCACAACGGTTAAACGCAATCTCAGTCGCTGGTTCGGAACCAAAGTAATAAATTTTGTTCGGTATGCCGTTTTCCCACACATCGTCACATAATAATACATACGTGCACACACGAAAGTGACAAAGAGGGCAATTATAAAACCGTACACGATCGGCGCACAGCTATAGTAAGGAGCGTAAGCGCATCCTCGAGGGGACTGCCAATCACGTTTAGACTTGAATGCCGGCAGCAAATCGTGTTTGCATCTTAATACGACCGATTTCTTAGATTTATGGTGACAGAAGTATAAAAGTATTGTAGCGAGCGCGCACAACGATCGGGATTAGAACACGGACGGTACATTTGAAACGGGAATGAAAACGGTAATGTTACAGCCGACCGACCGTCACCGGTGCCCGCGTAACAATTGGTATTCTTAGAGAGACACGTGGGTAGAAAAAAAAAACCATACGTGATATTTTTTCAACAACCAATTTATTCATGCCGACAGCGTTCATAACATTTTTGTTTTCCGAAGGGGCCGCCGAGAGCTTCTGTCGGATTAGCATATGCGGGATTATTGTTGTCCCCGCAATCGGCCTGGGATCATTGAAAAATCATTACAGAAACCCTTTTTATTTGCTGACAAGGAAATCTCGTCTAAACTCCATTCGCCGGCTTTGAATATGTTTAAAACGATACTATACCAGCAGTGTGCACTTCAACTTCGAGGGTAATTTGTTTTATCTTTACGAGTATACGTACAATATAATATCATATACTTATAGCGGTCAAAGCGATTTATGTTGTCAATTTAAAAACCATCAATTTATAAAACGTGTTATTGTTTTAGCTGTATCAACTATACTATCTGTAATGATGTCTAAATCTATACAGAATCCTGTTTAATTAATTTCGTAATATTGCAGTGTTTGACTCCGAACAATGGTGTTTAACAAATAAACGTATATAAACATTGAATAATCGCTAAAAATTGTAATATATACGTATATTACAACAATACATAGGTAGTACGTTTTTCCCCCGAGTCAGCCCACGTGTGTGTCGGTTAAGTTACGTCGCTCCGAACGCATTCAGTTGGTTTCGCGGTGTACACACCAGAGCTGGGGTAGGTTTATAGAATATAATATCGCGACAATGGAGGAAAACAAAAATGAAAAGAACACTTCAACTCTTTTTCTAGAACGCGTTTTTACGGCTTTTGTACAGCAGCATGTTTGGAAATGTTCACCTGCGCTATCCAAATATATAAAAATGCTTCGTATTTATAAAAAAGAAGAAAGATTCGGAGGTACGCGGATAATACGATTTAATGTTATAGGCGCAACAATGTGTCGTGTAATAAATACATTATATTCCGCGGACGTCTGCGCGGGGAAAACTATACTACAACCGCACACTGGCTTGTTCGGTGAATGGGGTCGGGCGATATGATGAACTCCGCGCGCGTATTGTCAACAAACACGACTAACACAGTAATAAAAGCGTGTTTTTGTGTGTAAGGGATAAGATTTATTTGAACGACGAAATAATATTAAGACGTACGGCCGAAACGATTCCTTTTGTCGAACCAGTCATAATTCATACCGTATACCGTGCACACGCAAGCCGCCGCCGCCGCCGACGTTTCGCCGCCTTTGGCGAACAGATGCACACGCGAATTCCCCCCGGGCTTTTTTTTTTTCCTTTTCACGTTGGAACGCGACCCGCGAAAAAGCCGACGTCACCGCCACTATCTTTTATTATAATACGTTATAGGTACGTGCGACGACGGCGAGAAACACGCGTCCCGGGATGGAAATCCGATCGGCACTACACATATTGTATAATCTATATAATATGATGCGTATAAGAGTACCAGATAGGTACAGGCTAATGTAACATAATAATAATTATCATCGTCGTGACATACACCAGTCCCTGTATTGTAATCGAATCGATGTTTACGCACGTGTAATATATTTATAGTTTCGTTTCCTTAGCGCACCTGACCTTTTCCCTAGGGATACCCATATACCGCACGAGAACACACATGTCCGTTTCAGTGATGCTAGTGCACGTGCGGACTTCGATAAACATTTATTTTTTCCTTTTTCTATTAAAACATAAAACAGTCTGTTCATTCCCTTACATACGAACTAACAAGAAATCCATTTATACATAAAAAACATTTCGAGAAAATCAGTGGCAACACATATATTTCGATGACATACGAAATAAGTACGCGAGTATACTAAACATTTGTCTTTATTTTCTATTTCGTCTTCTATACGAACGTAGAACATAATATGCCTCGTTCATATCAGCTGTTCGGTGGAATTTTATTATGTATGCTTCAATACAGTCCTTCAGTACATATATGGTAGTATATGACGTGTATAATATAGAATCATTATACTTACAAACATTTCGATCATATACCCCATAGTTATTCAAATAGAAAACTTCAAACTGTGGACGGTCCGAATCTACAAATACTGTATTCCATATTGAAACGCCAAATCGAAAATTATTATTCGATTCATCAAATACCTGGTATTTTTCAACACGTATTAATAATAGTACTTGCATGTTCTGAAAATTGATGAATACCAATCTACCCTACTGACTAATGAAGTATAGCTAAAATCTATCTAGTTCAAACTTCAAAATATGCTTCGTTTATATTTATTTTTATATTAACATTTAACATATTAATAGTAATAATATGTATAATATATGTAAATAATATTAAATTATTTTAAATTATTTATTTAAATTTAAAGTAAATTAAAATGTTAAAAATTAAAATAGATCGAAACCATAAATAATTACGTTTGATATGTATTTTATAAAAAAAACTGAAAAACATGTAGGTAGTTGCATTATGAGGATGATAAAATACGAATTGTTATAACTTATAAGTCATGCATATCGTTTTAGAGTTTAAGCATACAGCGTACTATTGAGATTTAAGTATAATTTACGAGCTCTGAGTGTGGGAATACTTTGAAATTGATAGTGAAAATGTTGGTCACAGTGGCTAATGATTAATAAAGAAACGTGTTTGACCGATGTCGCAGAGAGCAAAAGCTTGTAATGCTGTCTGTCGTATGTGCATGCAATATGCATGTACGTATGTATGTGCGTGCGTGAGTGCGTGTTTGTATGTGTGTACTGTTTGTGTGTGTAGTGTGTGTGTGTGTGTGTGTGTGTGTGTTTGTGTGAGTACCGTTCTCTCTCGGTCGGTGAACAGAATAAAAGGATTTTTCGTGCGAATATGGCAAAGGGGTGGGTGATACACTTTGCGAGTGAGTGAAGGGGGCGTAAAAGGACGTGAATTCCCATCTGGGGCACGACCTCAGGGACACGCGGTTTTAATGATACACGTAACAAACGCTGTCCAAAAAACAAATCTTGTCGTCCAGCGCACAGCCTCTACTCCCCCTTACTGGTCACCATATATAACAAGAGAGGACAAGCCGAGTCCGTTGCCCGCGGACGAGTGGTGGCGACGTGGGAAGGGGTCGGTCTGTAAAACAGGATATGAAAAACATTTCCAAGGGCTAATTGGATCTCCATCGTTGAGCTGCGAAACAAGGAGGGCGAAATTACCGTATGTTTCCTGTAGATAATGAACACCCCCACTCCGCTCCGGGCCCATAAAACCCTTTGGACATATCCACCGATTCAGGTGACCCCTGGCCGTATGTCCAAATATCTTCATTACATCGGTAGATTTACGTATCTGCATACATATACATGTATGTGTGTGTGTGTATGTGTATGTGTGTGTGCGAGGATAAACCCCGCAGGGAGCCCCGACTTACCTGATTGTATTACGCGATCCAATTACATCGTAATGTCGCCCATCCCAGAGGTTGTCATTCGCGTGTATAATTTTTTTAAGTATATTTTTGTAATACAGTTACCGATTGCCCAACGCGAATCGTGAATATTTACGGTGGTACCAACAAATTGGCAACGCGGAACACGTGCACTCACCCTTTACTGCAGAATAAGAACGATGACCCATCGGGTAGTCGTAGTGGGGGTATATGATCAACAGTAACAACTCGTTTAGGAAATAAAGGTTTCTATCCTATCGAAAAAAAAAACAAATAAAACTGCTAGGTTGGGTAAGATATAGAGATGGGTCATTTTAAACTTGAAACCAGTGAACAATTGCTCTCGAAAAAACGATCCTGAGTGAAAAAAGTATGGTGGATCAGTTTATAGTTCTAATGATGTCAATAAAGTAATAGAACCAAATTTATCAATAAGGTAAGTTGAACTCTAAATGTTCTAACTTTTCCAAAAAATAAAAATGTTTTGAAAATTATGAAATTCCTATTCAATGATAATATCGAGATAATATCGATTTATCGATAATATAAGTATGTTTCAAGTTATTACGATTAATGTTAATAACAACCAAGTAAATACAATCTTATGAAAAATCTTGTATGCCCAAAAAATCAATAAGTGGATAGTGCATAACAAAATGTACAAGAGGTGCCGATTTCAATTTTTGCAATTTTTTCTCTGTTTTTCTCAATTATTTGGAAAATTGTTGAGAAATTTAATTTTTGTTTTATTTAAAGTTCATAATATTGCACATAATACTTATATATTGTATTTCCTATTAATGTAAAGTTTAGGAAGTTATAATTAATAGTTATAGTAATAAATATAATTTAAGTGGTCGGTTAAAAAAATGAATATCTTATTCACATTTAGAAATTATAGGTAATATAGATACATATTTTTCAAAAAAAAATGTAGGCATTATACAAATATCACGCACTGTTATGTAATTATATATTTAATTATTATGAATTGTTTGTTGTATATAGTTGTTTCTATTTTGTCCTCCAACCAAATGGTTCAAAAAAATAATATACATACTTTGCCGCAAAAACTTCAAGAAAAGTTTTTCAAAAGTTATGTGACTTTATTATTATGTTTTCAAATTCCGTAAAAGGATTTCTGTAGTTGTTTTAATTTCGTAAAACTACAATATGAACTAATACTAGTATTTAAATGGAATTTCACTCAGTTTTTGAAAGTGCAATAACCTTAACGTTTTAATCCACATGATTCATAATATACGCCCTAACCTTTTACGATAAATAGTAGTGGTGTGGTGTTAAGAGAGGTGCTACGTAAGGCAAAGGTAGTTCAAGAACAATGTTTTTTTTTTAATTTACACCATGAAAAATAGAATTTCTGTATAATATTGAATATCGAAAAAATGTCTTGTTAATTTAAAATATAATTCGGTTGTTAAGTATTCCATCTAAAATGAATCGAATACTTTATATTTTCTATAAAAAAAATTAAAACGTTCAATATGATATACTGAAGATATCTAAACCTATCTTAAAACGTATGTACATTATAATATGTATATTATTATTTATTACTAATGGCAAAATTAAAATTTGATATGAAATAAAAGCTTGTGGTTCACCAAATCCTACTTGATAGACTACTACTTCGGGAATGTCCACCCTAAAAACAAACTGCTGCATCTGAAAGTGCTTGAAAAAATTCAAATTTACCCTTAGTATAATTTAGTTAAGTTTGGTAGATAGTTATAACATAGCTTTTTTCCGGAATATATTAGATTATAGATACCTAAAAAATACTTAATAAACGTGAGTTCATGTCTGGTATTGAAAGATCGTTGATAAAAGGAGTGAAAAATGTTGGAGTACCGACATGAAACGATCAATTATCTAGTGCAGGGCTCTCCAACCTACGGCCCGCCAAGGTTTTCAAACCGGCTCTCCAAGATAATTAGGGTTTAATTAAGGTTTGGTTGGAAATGTTTGTAAAGCTGTATTGGAGGCTGGAGCAACAGAACCAATGACTATTCACTGTATATATACACCAGCAAGCGTTGTGTGGGAAAAATGCACCAATATCTGATGTTATAAAAGTTGTTGTGCATAGTGTAAATTATATTCGAAAAAGTGCTCTCAGTCACCGTCAGTTTAAGAATTATCTCGCTGAAATTGAAAGCGAGTACCCAGATATTCCTTGTCATTGTGAAGTTCGTTGGCTCAGCCGAGGTTATGTCTTGAAAATAATTTTTTATCTTCGTTCAGAAATTGACATTTTTATGACAGAAAAAAACCGCGTTGTAACTGATTTAGCTGATTTGTCATGGTTATGGAAATTATCTTTTCTAGTTGATATAACTCAGCTCTTAAATGAGTTAAATTTAAAGCTTCAAGGAACAAAATCGTTAATTCCAGATCTATACTCCTACATCAAGGCTTTTAAATTGAAATTAACTCTATTCACGAAGCAACTACAAGAAAAAATCTTGCTCATTTTCCAACTTGTAACAAATTCAAACTTGAAAATGATGAAGAATTCCCTACCGATTTTTATGTTAAAGTTCTCACTTATTTGAAAGAGCAGTTCCAGACCCGATTTAAAGATTTCGAAAGCGTAGAAGACCGAATTCGAATTTTTTAAAATCCATTCGCCATAGAAATAGAAACTTTACCAACGGAGGTTCAGCTTGAAGTCATCGAGCTCACATCAAACAACAATTGTAAAAACAATTTCAAGGAAACTAATCTCCAACAATTTTACGCCTTGTTGCCAGAAGAGTCTTTTCCAAATCTAAAAATCATGCGCGTGAAATGATGTCAATATTTAGCTCCACATACTTATGTGAACAGACGTTTTCAAAAATTCAATACGTCAAATCCAAGTACAGAACTAACCTGAGTGACGAACATTTACAAGCAACGCTGCAAATTGGAACCTCAAAGTTTGATTCAAAATATCCAGAAATTTTAAAAAACAAGCAATTTCAAACTTCACATTAAGTAAAATAACATATAAGTAACTTATTATATATTTATAACTAACTTATAAGTACTACTAATAAATATACATTTTTATAAACAAATCGTATCTATTCTTCAATACTCTAATAATGTTGGCCCTCAATGCCAAACCATATCTCAAATTTGGCCCGCCGTAAAAAAAGGTTGGAGACCCCTGATCTAGTGTATGAAAACTATAAACACGAATTGGAATATTATTTCATTTACGCGTTTTCAGCACGAATAGTAAGAAAAAATTTGAGCATAGTAATATATATTTTAATCATGTGATTGTCTGTGTAACAGTGTATTTTAAAATTAAATAGATGCAGTATAAAATTTTGAGTTATACATTGTATATAATATGAGTGTGTTTATGGGATCTAATTGGGTTTTAAAATACAAATTAGCGCGACGTTTGTCCAAGTCTCTTTTAATAGTATATACCGTTATCACGTTGAGATTAAAGTAAAATGAATAAACGCCTTTTTTGTCTTGCACACGAAGCAGATATTATCATGAGGCACATATTATTAGGTCTGAAGGGATTGTTACAGAAAAACGACGAGGGCCGGAATGATGGTATCCTTACGTAATATTATGCTCAACACAGCGTCAACCCACGCGTTTTACTCTCGGTAACCATTGTGCATCTCATCTGGTCTGAGATTTTTCCGTTTCGCCGTTTTCACAATAGCCGACCGTACACAGTGCACATAACGCGTACAATATATTATACAACCGTGTGGACTACGCCGTTTGTGCGCGCGTACACATACCGTACACGGATCGGCACACATCACGCAGTATATCACTCGACGGCTATTGCATTGATATCGATTCCGAGGAATGTATCGTGATATTATTATTACTATTATCATTATATTGTAACAATCGTAATAATTCTCGAAAATTGTTTCCGATAAATCAACATCGTGGTCGGTTCGCGCGCGGTTGATTCATATAATATTATAATGTGTACGCGTCGAGTGCGCAGGGTCTTTCATCGTGCTCGAACGCGTATACAATGGGGGGGGTGGGGGTGTGGGGGGAGGGTGTCGTTGAAGCGTTTTTGTCCATTGACATTGGAGCTGCGCGATTGCACCTCGTGTGCAATACCTGTATGGTGCACATTATTATTGCAGTGACGCGGGACGAGCTGCGAAATAACGACGGGCATTCGCGCACAATGTGATATTATTAAACGAATGTATACAAAGCGTATATAGGTGTACACGCACACGTTTTTAACACGCCGTGGTAAACAAACGAAACCTGATTTATGCGTTATGCACTTTTTTTCTTCTTTTTTTTTTTTTTCCGCGCGCGATACATTTTGTGCAACGGTCGTGGGAATGACCGCGGGTTCTTATTCGGCGACGATATATTTTGCACGCGCGCACAATGATGTTCAACAGTCGAGACCCCGAGTCAGCGGTCGAGTGAAATGCGTGTTGTACCCGAAACGCGTTATTGCTGTTCTACGTCATAATAATAATATACATATTATATACGATAGAACATCGAAACGGCACGACGTTTTTTTATTTTTTTTTGGGCCTAGAATTAACGCTTGACGTCGACAATAACGTGTTCATACGGTTTTTAGCGAAACCCCTCGGAGACACGAGAGCGAAATGCAATATCTTATACCGATAACAGAGTTCAACCGCATATATGATTATTTATAGGGGCTTTATGTAGGCAATTTCGACGCAGTATTTTCAGTGTTTCGAAATATTACGTTCATTATGCTAGTGATCTCGAATTTGGCTATCGCACAACACGTAATACGCAAACGTTTTGTCGTGCCTTCAACATTAGCCGGGGGCACAACTCTAAGAATAAAACTATATAAAATATCTATATAGATATTCAACGGAATATGGTCTCATAAGTTTATGAAATAATTTTAGACTTCGTTAACCAATATGCCTATAATTGTGCATACTAATTATATACTTATGCGAACAAATACGATTATTTATAATATGCACTTCTACGGTGTTTTCAACGTTTTTTTATTATATCTATAAGAATATATATTTGTAAAATTCGCACAAATTCGCACAAATCGATTACAAAATATTGACATAAAAAAAGTTGCGATTTTGTGGGGAAATTTACGTCAGCTATTCAGTTTACGGTTATAATAATATTTTCAAGTACTAAAGTGCTGTGCGGATACACGATAGTTTATCGCGGAATACTGTTTTGAATCTGTTAACCGATTTCATAAAGGTTACTGTGAACAAAAACATTTTATTATTTCAATGTATTCAACGCAATCATTACTGTGTAGTGTATATGGTATAACACGAATTTCATCGGTCCCTGCAGTTTACGCCGTAATACGATGTGATCTGAAATCTAAATGTTCAATTAATAAACGTATTTAGTATGAACCCGAATACTATACATATTATATTGTGCTATACAGTTAATTGATTGTAATGACTAATAGTCGGTTCCCTCTGTATCCGCTAAACGGATCCCAATAATATTCCGCCCTGTCTGTCAATAATAATATTATCATGTGCAATGAACGTTCGAATTCTATTCAAATAAAACCATATTTTTATTATTAAATACGACGTACACACATAGCCGACTAACGAACAAATACGAATCATTTTTGGAATTTAATTATTAAAATAAAAATCGAATTTTTTCATTTCGAAATTAAACACACCGCTCATTTATACACAGGGTGGCCCTGCATCATGGTTTCCAAACGAAATATCTCTGTCGATATTAATTTTTTTATCCAATACTCTTGTTTCATTATAATTGTATAGTAGGGAGCCATATGAAAAATGTAGTATCAAAATAAAACTGAAACAAAATAGTTAGTGAAAAAATGGAAAATTGATATGAAGATGTCATCACGTGATAAACGATCTAAAGTCATTTTGTCGTCATTACGTTCTGTACGATACGACACCACTTTAGTACCCAATGTTCTATTGTCGGAAGATGATGATTAAAATAAGAAAAAAATCGTTTACTGCAACGAGTTATATCAAAAACGGCTGCGATCACTTATTTTCACGAAGGTTTTGATGCGTATTTATGGCACTATTCCATATGAATAAATATAAATGTACGAGTACATGATATGCTCATATGACAAATGGGTGTATTAGACTAAATAAACTACTAAACACATACTGCCATAATTTAATTTAATTTGTCCTTGGAGCGATTATTAAGGAAAAAACAACAAACAAAAGAATTCATCATATGCAATTATTTCAGTTATTACAAACTGTAGTTATAATCCTATATAACTACGCCACTTAATTTTCCTTGTCATGAATCATGGACATGTGTATACTTTGAATCATTATTAAAACATTGGTTTTTTACTCGTTTAAAAATAACCAAAATATGAAGGCTCAACATAATTATGTTTCACACTTTTGCAAAAGTTTAAACTGTTCGTTACCTTTTATTCTTGTAGGTAGGTAATTGTTTTAGTCGTACAAATTCACAATACACTACTAGCTAAACTCAAAAGTACTTAAAACATCAACGAAAATAAGAATTACTGAAGCTACATATAATTATACTATATTTTTGATTAGGTTTTTTTTTTAGACTTAGAAAATATATTAATTAATATACTTCACTTTAGTTATTTTGTACATATGTAGTATTATATTAATATGAAATCATAGTAATTCGCTGAATAAATTAGAATACAACATAAAGAATAAATTAAATACAAAGTTAATACTTTTATTTGAAGATTTGTTTACATGGTAATGTATAATAATCGTGTTATATTATAATATTGTATTCACAGAATACAGAAAAAGTTACAATATTTCCACTTGTTTGAATCAGACATTTCTGGAAATCATTTTTTAGTACGGTTCTCAATTTACATTTCCAAGATGTTTCGTATGGAATCCCACGAAATACTTTTTTGTAAAACATGTGCTTACTTACAGTTCAAAAAGAAATGTATAAATAAATAAACAACAACAAACGATTATAGATATTATATTTTGTTTAGTGGTGTAATCCGAGAGAGAGATATATGCGATGATAAAATAAATTCCTTTTGTACAACTCGCAATGGATGAGAATCTGTTTAAGGAAACGAACAAATAAATAAGATCTTTGGGATCAGTTTTACATTTGGGTGTTTTATTTCTTTACTTATTCGATTATCGAATTTTCGATGCTTGCGTAACCTAAGAGGCAGCAGGATATATATCGGCGGGGTATTCCTTTCGCTATTATTGTCGCGTTTCTTTTTTTTCTTTTTTTTTATATATATTATTATTGCGTATACAGAAAACCTCATAAGGAGCGTATCTGGATTGTTTGCACTCAAACCATAATGCATAACTGCAACCACCCACACAGGCAATTTTCACTCTTTAACAACACGAAATAACCGTGAAATTTACAAAAGACAAAAAAAAAAAAATATCGGCGTACAAAAGATACGGGATATAGGTCCCTAGATTTTTTTTTCGTACCGAAAATCGTATCGCTAGAATATAAAAACGGCTACTGGTGTACATGCGAACAATATACCACCACGCACAATACGTGCGTTTTTTCGTGTGGTGTAAAATTCGATTGTGTTTTGGGTAGCACGGTAGCTGCACGCAAAAATTTCTGTTTTACATTGTGTTTTTTTTTTTTATTATTGCCTACAACGATGTTATTGAAAAAATAAAATTGTTTCCGTTGTTGCGTTGCATCACAGCATTCATCCCCACAACACCGGCACCCCATTGTTACCAAAACCGCCATAATTTCCGTTTTAATCGTATAATATAGTTGGAAAAAAATTGATTCCGATTTTAAGTCAATTTGTTGCGTATGCCGTGGAATGTATTATGCGTACTGTATGCAATGTACCTACTCGTATAATACTATAAAAATATAATGTCTTCTCTGTAGTTTTTTTCTCGACGCACACGTAGTAATTCTCTCTTCTCGGTGGACCGTATTAATTCGGATATTTTGGCAATCATAAGAGGATTTCTATCCGTATACACAGCTCGCACTGTTGTACTATATGCTTGTACTGTTTGGATTCTTTATCCGGTGGCGACTATACACCTATAACACACGTGTAGTAACTGGTGAGCGTAAAGTAAAATGCATCGAAACACACAAAATTATTAAACATAATTCATTAAAATTAATATTCATTATTTTCTTATTGAAATCTAATTATTACACCTTGTTGTAATAATGCATTTAAAATATTTATATTAATATAATATAATTAGTTTAGATAAATATATTATATGTTAGTATTGAGGAAGATATACGTAATTTTGAATACTATACGAGTACGTATTATTATATTACTATGAACTGCCGTCATAACATATTAATTATTGCAGGAGAGTTTTGATGAAGTTAGAGTAATTGTGAAGCACATTGAATGTTTAAAGGCCATTATTGGAACAAGCAGCAATAATTAAGAATGAAAATGTTTACAACCAGCCATAGGGTTAAGGGACATTTTTCCCCCTATACAAAATGTTTCATCTTTCCAGAGTTTTGCGAAACGTTTTCAAACTTTTATTGTTTGAAACACATCTTATTAAAAAATAACAAGTCAAAATAACTAAGAAAAACAACCACAGAATTAATTTAATATCTAGTTTGTGATCCAGAAGTTATAATAACCTGCGTAGATAAAAAGTTACATTATGATTGTATTGTATATGAAATGTAATTTATTAAATGTCTTGGATTTAACGATCTGGTACCTGTGACGTGTTTTAATAGCTTATATGAGTTCTTAAAAATTCCATACAAGATGTGTTTAATGATTATAGAACAAATTTAATTTTTAAATGTAATTATAAGTTACAGTATTTATTTTAATGTTTTTATATAGAATTAATTATTAATTATTTTTTAAAAAATGGTCTAAAAACTTATAAAAAATAAAACCCATATGTTCGTTTATTTTACGAGTTGGAAGGAATTTCTCAAACAATGTAAAATCTATATACAGTATTAATACAATTTCATGAATAATATTATCACAGATTAGATAATATTATAGACTATTATCTAATCTGTGGTATTATTGTACGATTGGTACATCAGAATGACAGAATAGAATAAAATCAATTTAATATATCTTAATAAAGTAATTAATGTGTAATTATTGGAAAGCAATCCGTGTTTACACATCTGTATAATCTATACTAATCATTACTAATAAAGGGACATAATATAATATGTTGATAACTTATTCACCAACACATAATAATACGTATTATGATTATTATACAGGGTGAATCCCACCGGGATTTACACAGAGCGATATCTTCCGTGTTATAGAGATAGGTTATCAAATTCCGATTTTTTTATGAGCATTCCTGTGCAAAACCAATTTTGCTAACAATAGTTTGGTACATATAAATTTATTATAAAAGAATTCAAAAAATTAACTTTTTATTTAATACATTTTGTGAAATCTGAAGATAACCATTTTATAGGGCTTTTCTACGGTTCAACTTTCATTTTTCATTGGATTCATGATTTTTAATAATTTTTTTAGTTCAAAAGGAAATAATGTAAATTATTATTATCACCTCGTTATTGTTCCGATAAGGTTTACTACTGATAAATTTATTATTATTTCAAATTGTGTAAATAGTACCTACACTATTTTCTTGTAAACTAGAAAAATTATTAAAATTCAAGAAGCCAATGAAAATTTTAATTTGAACCGTCAAAATGCTCAGAAAAATAAGCCCTATAAAATTGACATCTTCGAAATGTATAAAAGTTTTAAAATAAAAAGTGAATTTATTAATTTCTTTAATATTACACTTATATTTACCAAGCTATTGTCAACAAAATTGCCTTTGCCCAGGGATGTTCATGAAAAAAAAACAGAATCTGATTATCTCCATTAACACCGAAGATATCGCTTTGTGTAAATCCCGATGGGATACTCTATATATATACGAGCATATAATTAAATAAAGTTGTACATAACGGTAAAATAATTAAACCTCATTGCAGTTTCCACCATATAAAATATAAAATATTAATACTATACTAGAATACCGATAATATAAACTCGCGATTTATTTCCTATGTATCACCCCAACCGAACTAAAATGTATATTACATATGCTAGCTATACAGATCATGTTGCATTTGCATAGTGCAAATACAGTTAATTGCTTATTTCAAGGGCATTTGGTTATAAAGTAATAAAAAAAAACTCGTTATTATCATAAATTGATCTCGGTATGACTTCCTGAGCCAAAATATTTAATATTGCAATTACTATCGCTGCTTTGTTTATTATACTCGATAGTTAATAATGTACAGGTACCTGTTATACGGAAAAAAAAAACAGAAGAAATTTAGACATCAATAAGTATCGTTAGGTACTTTAATCGTAGAAGGGGTACTCGACTGTACATACGATTTCGCGCGAAACACGTTCAGTGTAATTTCTATCAATGCGGTGCGCGTAGTGTTTTTGCATTACATACGAAGACTTTAACGATTTAACCGTGGTGTTTTTTAATAATATTTCAAACGCCAATCAATGAAAATCCAGCAGTTCGTAATTCGAAAATATTTTAACAGGTAATACAATGATCGAATATGATAAATGAGCGTGAGTATTGTTAAAGTATCTATGGTTTTAAACAAGTTACTCGAATGAATTAAAATTATTAAAGTACTAAATAAAAAAAATGAGCAATTTTGTTGACTGAATTCGTTTTGAAAAACTTAGATGTAATTCTATAGTGTCGACGCGACGCGACGTGTCTATAAGACAATTATAATGTAATATTCAAAATGAACAACGTAAATGCAAATCGACTTTTCGCGAATTCGATTTTGTTTTTAACAAGCCGGTTTATTTGAAATGATAATTTTTTTCTAATAAATGTAAGTCCTAAGAGGCTTAGATCAGGTACTGAAGAAAAAGTACTATTTTTTTTACGTTTCGGTCCACAAAATGTTTATCCGTAACGGTTTACGGTACCATATTTTTTCATGTAACACTACGAATCAACAACAAAACGAGAACGAATCAATTACAGACTACATGGTACAGTGGTACCTACTACCTGTACACGTGGTATATTTTCATGCTATGCGCAACGGTAACCTAGTATACCTATACAGTACGAAATTACGCAAACGTAAATTGGAAATTTTGAAATGTCTATAATTACGACATAGATACTCGAACTAATTGTAATAAAATGCTTAAAAATTGAATACGAGAGTTATTGTATTGTTGTATATGTCATATTTTGTATTTTATTCAGTAATTTATTTTCAATGTCAAAATAAAAAACATGTCAATAACACAAATAAACAATAATTGATATTCGATAAATATATACATTTTGTCATTTATCCCCTTGTCTTACTTTACTATACTATGTTAACCTGTATGAGTATACTAATACTGTACAGGTACTTCTTGTATATCATTTTTAATTTTATTTTTTTTTTTGATAAAAACACAAATGTACATATTTTTATTCAATCGGCAAAAATCACTTATTTTACAATATTTATTGAACCAGAACACGTGTTGCTGTTGTGGTATGTTATCTATAATGTATATATTTATTTATATTAATAGTTAATAGTTATATTATATGCCAAATTAACAAAAACCGGATGTAACTCCTAGGTTATGTGAGACTAGAAAAAGTTTTGAAAGTAGCAACAAGAAAAAATTTCCTTTCAGAAAAGTACCAGATTTGTACACATCGGAGCAATCCTTCTGATCGAAATCATGTAAACAGACACAAAAAAAAACACTCACTCATCATGATACAACCAATGCATTTCTCGTTTCACTTAGAATCTAAAAATATAAATATATAAGAAAATGTATGCGTACTTAAGCAAAAATAATATTAATGACCCTTTAGAGAAATAAAAATCTTGAATATAGAAAATAATATTTGAATCGAATAAATGTCACTTTCCGACCGTTGGTTTTTATTATTTATTCAAACCCAATAACGATATAAATCATATACTTTATCGATAAATTTCATTGCATTAAAATTGATAAGTTATTTACATATTATTTTATCACGTGTCGCGTGCTGAAAATCTCATTGGCCATCATAATGATTTATGTCTCGGAATCACATAACCGATCTCCCCCACCGAATCACCATGATGTATACCTATTAACGATCCCTCCTCGCGAAATATTATGTAAATTACGGGAAACAGATGATAACGTGAATAACGGTAACCGTGCATTATAATATAATGGCAGTAATAACAAACGGCAAACGACCCGAGTGGAAACTGCAACGAGTTTTCTGCGGAAATTACAAAAACACAACCGAATAAAAGGTCATAAAAGAAAAAAAAAGAAACATCCTTCTATATGTTATATTTATATATGTATATATGTATAGTGTATACTCTTAGGATTATTGTTAAATAGATTTGTTTTTATTAACACGTTCTACAGCCTACAGGCATCGAGCGTCCCAACACAAATGCATTTTAACACGTTCATGATTTTTATCATTTCTCACCAAGGCGATGCTATCCTCGCGATGATCCTCATTATCCTCGAGAATCGCACATGTTATAATAGTATACAGATATAGGTGTACGTGCGCATACTTCAAGCGCATAATTATCGCAGCGTAAATTTAGAAAAAATATGAAACATTGATCTCTGACCGAGACCTTGATGCTTAATTTTTTTCGCTTGGCCGTGGACGGTGCTAGGACTTATGTTATCTATATTGTTCTCCGGTGCGCTTAAGCTACACGACACCGATGAATTGACGGGAATTATGCGGAAAAAAATTTGGATAACACATCGTGTGCCAATCATTAATATGCTTTTTTTTTAGATGCGAATAATAGCGCCGCCAAACGAGAAAAAAATCGATTTTCACACTGCACGTTCTCGCGATTACAGTGATAATCATGTCTGTATGAGCTCAACAAAAACAACAACAACAATAACAATATGTATCTCAAACTTAATGTTCCACCCGTCTTCAAACAGGTAATATATGTTTTCTAAAGACGCATTTAGTTATTATTGTTACATTTTTGTGCAGTTCTGTACATATTTTATGTGTCCATCGTCCATGACCTATGAAATATATTATATGATTATGAATTAGATATAATGTTTTCAAAATAAATTTATAGCAATTCCAACCTACCGAGAAAAACAATGGGTTGGACTAATTTTTTTTTACTTAAAGTTTTTGTGCTGTTAAATGATAAGACATTAAATATTTCTTAAATTACACTACTCAGCTTACTAACCGACATCAAAATAAACACTAAATAGTACCATCACGCGCCATTATCGTTAGGTTTATATGGTTATTACTTAAAATAAATTACTTACAAATAAACACTTAACAAATTATCGATTTTGTTTTGAGTATGTTGATTTTTCCAAGTCATTGATTTAAATTACCACAGAAAATTACATCCGTTTAGAATTCTACAAGCAAATTATTTTGGATAATATTTTTCATTAAATAAACGATTAAATGCTGCATTGTTTAATTTTAATTTTTATCGTTTAATTATTATCCTAACTATAAAAAATATAATATAAAAAAAGCAAACAGAGATTACCCTATTTAATCTTTAGTTATACATTCGAATTATGTGTGGTTTATGTTCTATAGTTCTACACACCGAAACGTGTTTGTTATATCAATATACATCGACGTAAAATTCGATTACATTCTACAGATGTCATGGACTTGGACTGAAAACGAATGCACTAAAATTGTTTTACAATCAGCTACTTCTGCTGAAAATATTGTTATTATTTTATTAGGAAACCGTATCTATATGAAAAGCAAACCATGCATAAAACACGTTTAAAAAGAAACGTTAATGATTTATATTCTACCGTACTAATAGAAAGTAAATATTATATGTTCTTTTCCGAGAAAAACACTACATTTCACATTAATTGTACACGGACATTGTATCAAACTCACAAAGTATAATTTTAGTTATAAATTAAGTTTGTAAATACTAAATTGTTTCCTGTACATGTGAGCAACTATATAATTGCACATAACACCCGAGTGTTATTATACTTTGTTATTATTAGGTAGTTCAATGGAAAATACTGACCGTGTACGGTGACCACCACATCATATATTTATTTTTTGATCATGCTTTATTTTTATTACTTTTTGCGGTTACGTTAAGTTCTGTTGATAATACCTACGCGTGCAATTGAATTGTTTTTCTATTCGTTGCCTAGTGTGCTAAGACAGGATTAATCGTTCGTTTTCGGTACAGCAAATCCAGGAAAATCATTAAAACTATAAGTATACAATATTACGAATAACCTGAATAAAACCACTTGTGAGTTGTTCATGATTTTTCATTGTATGTAGGTACTTCACAATAATAACGTATTGGCCACTCGATTACTCGAAGGTAGCTAGCTGTACTGCAGCAGTATGAAACAATAATTGTAGTTTTCGATTTGTTAAATACAAGTGTCTATTTAATAGAAAATCGTACTGTAGCAATATTCAATGCAATGCACGCTATTTAGCTATACGAAATATTATAATAATAGTTGTTTTGGTGTCTGAAAATTCGATTTCCGGGTGCGCATAGTTTTGTACGGATAAGTTTTACGCGCCAAGTATGTTTCATTATACGTTCCTTTTGAATATGATATTATCATCCCGCGCAAAACCAATAGTTTAGATAGCGTCATCACTCATCACAAAAACCTATGAAATATAAGTCTTCATACATGTACATCCATACGAATCAATTTGTTCACTTCCTTACCTTTAAAGTGCACCTGGAAACGACCTTGGGTCTTCACGCAAATAACGTATGATGTAAATAGACGCCAGTGTTTAATACTATTTAATTGTGCTTCATACCATTTTCGACAAAATGTTTTGACGGCGTCTACAGCAATTATGCAGTGCGTGTGAGACTCGTTTTAACGCGTTTCGATTATGACGGTTGCAGATGTTCGCCGTGTCCGGGCCGCTGATCGTGACGCTCGGTTCCGGAATGACCGTCGGCTTCTCGGCCGTACTACTGCCGCAGCTCAAAGACGACCGATCGACCATCAGGATTAGCAACCACCAAGATTCGTGGATAGGTGAGCTTATTTTTCTATTCTACGCATGAAAAGCGATGATATAACGAAAATATCATAATTTATTCGTGACAAAAAATGTCTTCAAAACAATATTATACACGCCATCGTGTTGTAAAAACTGGCGCAGCGAAACCGGTGAAATAGTAGCGTACTAAATGTTTGGTGACCGGTCAAAATATCTCCAGTCAAAATATCTTTGAAAGCATATCTCCGTTAAAAACGTGTACTAAAATATCTAATTCTAAATCACACAATCTAAAATTTATAAGTAGTGGCTATTTTTATTTTTTTTTAATATAAGCCGATTCATTTTAATTTGCTTAAGACATTTAATATTTTAATATAATACCATAGTTGATTTTGTATTTATTTGTACTCGGAGAGAATGTAATTAGATGGATTTTTCACGTACACTTTTCCCTAGACATAATATATTTTGCCGAACATATGTTTTCGGAGACATTTTCCCGGAGTTATTTTGTCCTGGAACTCTAATAATATTTTTAAGGTTATACAGCAATAATTTCATGTTTTTAAACACTATAATTCCTCTGTATACATATAAATTAGAAGGATTTATTCCGGTCAAGCGCGATGACGTACGTCTGGCGAAAAAAAGCTTATCAACTCGTAGTTCGTACAGCTCGACGCGTGTAAACCGCTTTAATCGTACCTTTCTGAGTGGACTGCAGGCAGGTGCTCGGGACGAAGGATTTTGTTTAGGCGCACGGACGCAGACGAATCGTATATACATTGCGTAGTGCAAATGTACCGGTATGCACACACACACACACACACATATATATATATATACCTATGGGCTATGGCCGATATGTTATACCGAGTATATATAATACATACACCTGGAGTGGTAGCATTTTTAAGTTGTAACGATCGGCCATACCTTGTATGATAATAATAATTGTACGCATACAGAAAACTGCAGTTCGTTTACGCGTAGATATATATCGTATATGAAATATTACGTGTTTATACGGTCCTTTTCATTTTTTTTATTTTACGTTCAATATGATATACCAAATACTATAAGTATTTACTTTCGTATACACGAGTACCTATACATAATGCGTGTACGTAGAACGCGAGCGTTTGTTGTTTTCGAATCGGACGAGTTGATGATGTTTATTGATAGGAAAAATAATTGTTCTTCGTCCTGCGTCGCGATTCGAACTATGTGTAGGTATGCGGTCAAAACGCACAGCTATACACACTACATAAAGCTTTGATTCGGATCGACAGCGCATCGTACAAACTACAAACCACTACACTACGATAACGTATGGTTAGTAATAAATGCATAACAGTGGTTATTACCGACGGACAGATTCGTAATGTAGTTGTACGAAATGTAATTTAATGCGTTTATTGCGGATACGTTTAAATGCTTTTTTTCACAATATAATATAAGTATTTATCAGTGAGAGTGTATTATTATAATACTATGTTTCGAAATCAATTTCGTTAAAATATCGAAAACGGTTGGGGACTTAAATTATTCTTACGAAAACTAGTCTCTGTTTGAAAGACGCATTGCGTTCGATGAACACGGAAGTACGCGACCACCGGCGACCTCTACATTGCAAAGTAGATTAATAATATTGTACGTCATTATAGTTGCAGTATACACGCAAAACGATCTCGGGCAAACATTCCTGGACATAATTTTGTTGTTATATGGTGCACATTCTCTAAGATTTTTACACTTCACGACCGCGACAACTATTCAAAACGTATAATTTTTTTATCATATAATGAACGTATTTAAGAAAATATTTTTAGTTTTAAGTCGGAAAAATTCAGATTGTACAGTTCGTATGAAACTAAAATTTATAATTTTCACTGTAAAATAATCGGGCATAAACATATAGGTTAAAAACCCAATATATACATAGTTAAAATTTACTTAATTAGTCCGCTTTACTTTCACTGTAATCATTTTGCGGTCGTACTTAGGTGAAATTAATTTTTTTTTTTGGACAACGGTTAGCAATTAACTAAAGTTGCAATTTAAATTTTGGATAATTAGTAAATAAATGAGTAGCAATTAGGCAAAAGGCTTAACGGTATTCAATTGAACGACTGTGTTATGAGTCGAGTAAATAATATAGAGCAACTGATTTAAAAAAACATAATTATAGATATTAAATAGGTTTAAACAGTTATTTATAATTTGCTCTCATTTTATTATTATCATTATATTTCATACATATTATCATAACGCAATACAACGATTTTAATCTTGTACGCATTATGCCATTATACAATTTCAAATACCGTATGTATTCGCACGTTCAAACTATTATAACCGAAAAAAGTTTCAGCAAATATCGTATTAGCAGACAGCGCAGGTACCGAACTATTACATCAGGCGAAGCAGCGGCTTTGCATATATTAAATAGAAGTGGTGAATACTCAGAAAAATTATATAAATTAATATTAAGTTTTCAGATAAGGTATTACCGTACTAGGGGAAAAGGTGTGGGTGGTTCATCTTAAATTTTAGATTTTGTTTCACCAATATTTTAGAGTTCTGCACCACTGTTCACTGCTCGCCAGATGCGTAGCCAAGGGTATGTCTAAGGGGGGTTTAGCCCCCCCCCATTTAACGTGTTTATTTAAGCCATCAGCCGTTATACTTGATCAGTGGCGGCTCGTACACATCCGAAAAAATATAAACAATATTATAAATATATTATAGATAAATAGATTAATAATTTTAGTTATTCACCTATTTTTTTTTTAATAATTTATTATTTTTGTGAGAATTAGCCCCCCCGCTCTCAACAAAATTCCTGCCTACGCCACTGCTGCTCGCAGATATATTTTTCAAGAAAACACTGCACCCGATTTCACAGAACTTTATGTTTTCCGCAGCAAGCATGGCCGCGCTTCCGATGGCGGCGGGCAGCGTGCTGGGCGGCATAATCATGAACCGGTTGGGCCGGAAGACCACCAACTTGCTGATCTGCGTGCCGTTCGTGCTGGGCTGGGCGGCCATGTCGATGGCCAACGGCGTGACGGGCGTGTACGCGGGCCGCCTGCTGACGGGCCTGTGCACCGGGCTGCTGGGCCCGCCGTCGGCCGTGTACATTGCCGAGGTGACGGAGCAGCAGTACCGTGGCGCCGCGCTCGCCATGATATCGTTCTCGGTGTCGGCCGGCATACTGTTCGTGCACGCGATGGGCACGTTCCTCGGCTGGCGGCTGGTGTCCGCGCTGTGCTCCGTGGTCCCGTTCGCCGGCTACGCGCTCATATGGTTCACGCCCGAGTCGCCCGTGTGGCTGCGCGACCAGGGCCGGCCCGAAGCGGCGGAACGGGCCACGCGCCGGTTAACGGCGACCGCGGCCGCGGCCGTCGCCCCGCCGCCGCCGCCGCCGTCTGCGGGCCACAAGCCGTCCGCGCGCCAGTGTTTCGGGCGGCCGTCGTTCCTCGGGCCGCTGGCCGTGCTGTCCGCGTTCTTCTTCGTCCAGCAGTTCTCCGGCGTGAACGCCGTCACCTTCTACTCGGTGACGTTGCTGAAGCGCGTCAGCCCCGACCTCAACGAGTACCACTGCACGATGGCGCTGGACGTGATCCGCCTGGCCGTTTCCATTCTCGCGTGCGGCCTGACTAAGAGGTACGGCCGCCGGCCACTGGCCGTCTTCTCCGCCGCGGGCACGTGCGCGGCCCTGCTGTGCCTGGCCATTTCGGTCACTGACACCGGCGCCGCCCCCAACGCCACCGCCGCCACCATCCACGCGGTACCGGCGCGCACGGCCGCCGGCCTGGCGCCTGTGCTGTCCATCGTGGCGTACATGGTGTTCGTCAACATCGGTCTGGTGCCGTTGCCGTGGATCATGTCGGGCGAGGTGAGAAACGTCCCTGTTCCCGCATTAACGAGTAATTCCAACGTAATGTTGTGATACGTGTTGGACGACTTGATCCGGTACGGAATTGTGAATATTGTGTCAACACCTATTTACTTTCAGTGACGGTTCAACGGGGGACTTATAAGCTCGAATAGTGTACCTTTAACTGAAATAGGCATAAAGATTTTTTTCCATCTCAAAAATTACGTATAAAGTCTATCACACATAATTTCACTTCTCGTATTCTCATGTTTACCGACCTGTCAATTGTGGGAGGGTGCCAGGGTGGTATGCATTAACTCGTGTCCAAAACTACCCCTGCCTACTCGGCTACTCGTGAGACTAACCGTTTCTTATGTTCATGTATTTTCAGATGTTTCCAGCGTATTGCCGCGAACTCGGCAGCGGTCTGTCCACGTGTTTTGGTTTTATCATGTTCTACCTCGTGATTCAAATCAGCCCATACCTGTTGGCCAACATCGGCATATCGATGACGTTTTACGTATTTGGCATCGTGTCCGGCATTGGTGCGGTATTCCTATACTTGTGTTTACCGGAAACCAAAAACAAAACGATGAACGAGAATACGACGTAATATTGAACAAAATATTTATATTAAACTCTACTTTTTTTTCGTATGTAAATATGCTGTTATAATGAGGAAAAAATATTAAAAAAATGTTTAGATTAATTGAATATGAGAAAATGTTAAAAATTTCACATGGCATCATATATGCATGTGTGGTTGTGCTACATTACAGTGGTCTGCTGTTGGTGTTGTTGCAATACGACGCACAACTGTGTTAAGCTTGTTGCTATTGAAGCTTTAAAACGAAGCAGAGATAACGTATTGTTACATAATATACATTATATAGTTCCTGGGCAGAACGCGCCGCACGGTGCTAACGTAAACGTTGTTTGGCCAGAAGATCTCGCTGAAAGCACAAAGTACAAAATAACAGAACACGATTTTAGATGTTTGGAGAGAAACATACCAAACAACGTCGGTATAAAATCAATTTAATTTATATTATCCACATTGGATAGTTACGTTGATTAAATAAAAAAAAATAGTACATTTAATCAATGACATATAATATAGCACCTGCCTATTCGTTTTTAGTTTATTAACGATAATATTACTAGTATGCAATCGTAAAATAAGATACAATGTAGAAATGTTTTCTTTACGACGTTGAAAGGTTCAAACACTATTTTTTTTTTAAATTTATTTTGCTTTCGTTGTTAAACATAACGTTTCAACATTTATTATTAATTATTATACATATTATTGTACATTTATATTTTGTATATTATTATTGACTGTTGTGCCTATTGCAATAAAAATATACAAAACCCTATTGCATTCTTATAGTTTATTCAATCAATGATTATTGATTTGTCATAGAAGATGACCTCAATATTATTATATACCTAAATAATATATATTAATTTATAAATAGGAATAAGAAGTCGTTGTATTCATTAGGTATTTGGAAATTGCGTATAAGATCTAATATACGTCATACATTATAAAAAACGTATTCAAATATATTCAATTCAATAATGTAAAACTACACTTTATTAAATTTACGTTGAAACAATTACACTGTTCTTTAAAACGGGCAAAGTCACAATAAAAATATAGTAAAATTGTCATAGTCAGACACACCTGTATATAGTTTGACTAGAAAGCATAGAGGCAACCGAAACGGATTTGCAGGTTATGGCATTCAACCCGCACGCCAAACATCCATGTTCGCGGAACCAGTTGTCCCGCTTCGGTCTGTCATCTAGGTTCAATATCGTGCCACGAACACGGCCGTGCAAAATTCCAACCCTCGCGGTCGAGATTGCATCTCCGTCAGGCTTCGTAACGGCACTTTTAGACTCACAGGCACATCAATCGTATGTAAGCCCGACCATTGACAATAAATTCGGACACCCATCCGAGGACTAAAATCATCGGTTCCAATGGCGGACGGCCACATCATGGTCTCAACTAATGGCTTCATTCAAAACTAGGATAGGTACGTCACATATTTCATTCGAAGTGACTATCTTGTTCTGCGACGTAGTCTAAGACACGACTTTCTCGTCGAAGTCTCTTGAGATTACGCCGCGAGCACAATACATACATATACATGGGCTCATATGGGCGCCCATATATACCTAGCTTTTTCGGTTTAGCACCCCAAGGTCAATCCATAATGAAAATAGATACCCGTAGGCTGTAGTGCATAATATTGAATACTCAAAACTGCCGTCTGCCGACCAAGAAAAAATATAATCCACAGCAGCCCCGGGACCACATGACCATATCACACAAAAAATTACCTTAACCATGAGAGGCACTCTCCCCTCTATTCTAAAGAACAAACAAATAAATCAATTTATTATTATTACAACTTAATTAATGAAATGGCTACTTTTTAATTTTTATACGTACCCACAGGCCAAAAGTATAAAAATTATACTTACACTGATCAACCCCCTTTATTGTCTCTGATTATACAAGAAAATACAACTAGTATGTTACCATTTTTCGAACATTTACACATTTATCGACCAATTAAAATAGACAATTATAATTAATACATTTTAATAAATAAAACAAACAATTATCAAGCGCTATAATACCAAAAAAGTAAAAAGATATACAATATAAATTATGTCCATAAAATTAAATTAAAAGGTTATCACTAGGGCTAGGATTTTGTAGCATTTGCATTTTCTTTCTTAGTACTCCAGGACATAGCTAATCAAAAACAAAATTCGATTCATACATCACAGAGTTCAAATTTACAATTTTGATTTTGCTTTTTTTGCATTTTCTTATGATATTCGTAAATAAATGCTTTTTTGGTACTTTAGTGTCAGTTTATTAGCTTTTTATTTAGTTTTTGTTAATTATACGCATATTTGATATTTTTATAACATTTACGTACTTATTTATCTAAACTATTCTTTATCAATTTATTTTCATTACTATATATATTTCGTGGCTTCACCTTATCGGAAAATATTTCTGAAAATAAATTCTTAGATTTTGTCAAAGTGATTACCGAGTGGGGAGTTGAGGTTACGTTGACTATCTGGACTTCAGACGCAATGAGAACGATATTTATTGACTTGTTTACTATGTCTATAAAAAAAATTTACAAAAATATTATTTAGCATTCACTAATTATAGTAATTTCCATGGGGGTTTATATTCGCGTGCTAACGTACGGAGTATTGTTATTTATCGCGGAGCCATGGCCCATGAGTCACTTCAGTTGTCGTTAATACGTTATGCCAACAATTCATTAATCGTTTGTTGCATTTTCCTGGTTAAAATGCTTTTTTTGGATCATTATTGGCAATTTTTTGATGTCTTTATCGTAGGTTTTTAGTGCATCATTTTCCTAGCCCTAGTTATCACTATTTATGTATTTAATATTATATTGAAAAGTTTATTTTTAAAGGCAAATTTATCAATAATTATGGTGTTTTGGATTTTGTGAACTAAATCTTTTCGTGTACATAAAAGTATAAAACCATAAGTTGTTTCAGGTGACTAGGTGAGAAGATGTAATTGTACTGCATAGTCCTGTATTCTATTTTTTTCATGTATTCAAGTTTGTAAAATGATCGCTTACTCGAAACTTGTGTTACAGTCAGTTATAATAAGCTAAGAATAATGAATAGAACAATACACAGAATATCTCAATAAATATTTTAGCATAATTTTATCAAAAATATGTGTTAATATTTCACTTCATCAATTAAACATTAGCATAGCTTGATTAAATTTAATCAATGTAATTATAGGTGCACGTAGATAATTTTTAGATGTAAATTTTGTCAAAATATGTAGCAGCCCCTCGGGAGAGTCCCTGCACCTATCCTGGTGATCCCATCCGTTCCTGCTGGCCCAGGGCCGTCCTAAGGCCGGAGCAAGCAGTGCCCACGCCCCGGGCCCCACGTCTTAGACCTGTCGTTGGGGCTCCCCGCAGTGGTTGCTCATGGATTTTTCAGAAGTGTTGCGCATTTAAAAATAAAAACATAATTTTAAACACACAAAAAAAAATACATTTTACATGCAACGTCCAAAATAATCGTAATAAAAGTCATGTTCTCGGAAACAACTGCAGAGCTCATAGCATTGCGGGTCGTATGTTATGGCGAGGGGACCCCGCAAATTTAAGGACCGACTGCCGGGTGTTGCAAAAAAAACCTTAAAAAATTCGCTTAAGAATATCACATACAGCTTGACGACAGCGCGGACTGTTGGTGACGTCCGCTCCGATCGTGCGACACTATCGTTATCGGCCATAGATCACTCCACGGTTATCGGTCTTCGTGACGTTTTCCGCGGGGCGTTGATAAGAAAGTGTGATAACCAGTGATTCGTGGTTCGAAATACGATAATTAATATTAAATTGTTAAATTCGCACTCGCTCCGTTCGCCGTCGAACGGTAAACTCCTGCTCTTGAAGTTTTTCGCACAAGCGATAGCGATTGGAGTCGGCGTTTGAACTGATCGCTTACGTCACGTCCTTATGTTGATGTCGTCCACGAACGTTTTATAGTTTTCGAATTGTGCATTCTCAACTGTTACAACAATGGTAATTTTTCGCATTCGTTCCTCCGATAATCGTTTGAAATTTACGTCTGCTATAGATCATCCATACGTATTAACGCGTGTAATACTTGTTTTTTTTTCCGCAGAACATTTCTTCGTTTTCGGAAAAAGATTTCAGCGTTGTGGATTGGGTTAATAATACGTTAAAGGATAAACCACCAGATCAATGCCGTGAGGTATGTTGTCTTGGGCATTCAATCAATTAATACTATTCGTGAATTCAAAGTTCACAAAAATAATAAATACAATTTATCAATAACCATGATTTTAGTCGGACACGGAGATATAGTTTTTATGATGACAAATAAAATATTCAGTATTAGATTTAGTACAAGTAGTTTTTAGAAAAACGTTTTAACTCTTTTGTCTTGTTATTATTCAATAGGCTATTCCGACAATGTTGAAAAAGTTGCAATTGTGTGTAGAGCAAGTACACGAAGTACTCGATGAAACGACTGAACAAGTTCTTTCTTCACTGCCAAAAGTTGTCAACGACATAGAACAATTTGAAAACCAAGCAACCAATATCCAACAAAAAATTATTGATTTAAAACATGAAATAAACACCGTAATTAATTTTATTTTACAAGTGAAATTTTTCAAATGTTTATAATTGTATATTTTTTAATTTTTTGTAAAAGGTAAAAAATAATACAGGTGAATCTTTGTTGAAACTTCAGTTGTATGATGAAATAAAATGTAAAATGGAAGTGACGAAAAATGCTTTGGAAGAGGCAGACAATTGGACAAAACTTATTACTGATATTGAAATGGTAATTTAACTATGAATATATTATTAAAGAAACAACAATTAATTAGTCAGTATGTCTTATTTAGTTAATTGACAATGGAGAGATAGACCAAGTAACCAATAGGTTAATAAGAATGCAACGTTCATTAGCTGTTTTGGAAAACAGCTCAGATTATGAAGAAAGAAAGAATCAGTTGGAAGAACTTAAAAGTAAACTTGAAGTCATATTAACTCCAATGCTGACTGTGGCTTTTGAAAATGAAAAAATTGGTATGAATCAATAAATTATAAAAACGGATAGAGTACTTCATGTAGTATGGATTTTAAAACCCTATTTTATAATGTATGTTGTAGATGAATCTAAACGTTATGTGAACATATTTACTGATTTAAAAAAACATGATCAGATTATTAAATACTATGTAAAATGTAACAAAAACCGGCTCCGTAAAGAATGGTCGTCAAAAATTTATGCTAGTGAATATTCTAAAAACCCATTGTTTTTTTTTGAAAGTTTTTATGAAACTTTATTAGAACGTAAAAAACAACAGGTACAGTGTAATACAATGTATATAACTAAGCTAGTTGTGATGTCTAAATTGGATTTAGTATATCTGTGAAAACATGTTATAAATTGTTAATCTATCCATTATTTTACAATATCTAAGCACGTGATGAAATATTTTGGTTATAAAAACAAAGTATTACTATAATTAAATAATGTAATAAGCTCTATTTTTTAAACAGATGTTATTGTATAAAAAATTATTTAACATTGAAGAACAGCCAGAAATAGAGTATCAATTAATTCAATCTTATGGAGACTTGTTTAATATATTAGAACTTCCAATGTTTGAATTGGTCGATGTTTCTATGAAAACCCACCAAGAACCATTAATTTTACTGTCAGATTTATTCACAGCGACAGAAGTTTTCGTTAAAAATATCAAAAACGATTCCAAAATAAGTAAGAAACATACATTTATTTTGTGTAGAGTAAATTTTATACTATTTACTAAAAGTTGTATTATTCCAGGTGATACGTTTAATTGGGACAGTGTAATGACAAACATTTACAGACCATTGATTCCACAAATTGTTTCTTACAAAGAATTGGAATATGAACATTCAATAAAAACCACAGATTTTGCATTAAATAAAGATGATCTAGTAGATATTGTCCAATCGTTTGGTCAATCTCAACTCACTGTTTTTAGAGCGTCAGAAGATGCAAAACGTCGAAGTGCAGTGTTTAGTCACTGTGTATTTCCTGAAATGATTGCAGCCATAAATGTAATACAAAAAACTATAGCTAACCCAAGCATTTAATGATAATGCATATATATTTAATATTGAATTATATATTTTAAAGAGAATATTTGCTCATGCCATTGAAGGAGGAAAAGAAGTCTTAAAAAAGATTTTGATTAATATTAAACCTGGAGAGAACTGGAATTTGTTTCAGATATGTTTGAAGTTTTTACAGTCTTCTGGTAATTGTTGTGAACGCAGAGAAGCATTTAAAGTAATTTTATGAACCTAGTTTTTTTTATTTTTAGGAGAATTTTTGCGAGAATTGTATCTTATAGAATCAGAATTTAAAAGTTGTATTTTAACAAATGAACAACGGGCATTAAATGTTTCAAAATATCTTTTGATCGAAGATAAACAAATGGAACTTAAAAGTATTATTGATTTCTTAAAGAGTGGTAAGTTTGGAATTATAGTTATTTTTATTGCATTTTAATTAAAATACAAAACAAGTTCCTAATTGGATTAATCATTTTGAATTTTAACTATGTATACCAAATGCATGTATGCTTCCACAGTTATAGTATTTCTACAATCTTCTAATTTAACCTTATATACCATGAATGTATGTTAGAGAATTTATAAATGTATTATTAATATAATATTTTGTTGTATATCACGTTTGCTTAATTTAAATACGATATTATATCAAAACATTTTTAACCAGTCTCGAAAATGCTCAAAAATGTAAAAAAATTTATTTACAGATAATGAGTGGAAACTTTTTAAAGAAACTATTCAGGCCACAGAAAAATTATGTTCTCATATATACCAAACGTTTTATAAAATATCATTCCGACCGATATCTTTTTACTTGGATCAAGTTGAAAAAGTAAAACTCAGTAGAGACACATCTGATGATCATAGACTTTCACCAAGGGAATATATTACTCAAGTAATGAACTATATTTATCTGTACAAGTATTGAGTATCTAATAGTTTCTTAATATTTATAACAAAATTATTCATACAACTATATTCATTTTTATAGATTGGCCAGTATTTAATCACGCTTCCTCAACATGTTGAACCATTTCTAGTACGGGATAATGAAGCAGTTACTGTAGTTCTTAATATATCTGATAGACGTTACACAGATGCTACCCCTGAGGAAAGTTATACAAATGTTTTATTAAGGAT
The DNA here is from genome assembly GCA_949715065.1 of Periphyllus acericola. NCBI lineage: Eukaryota > Metazoa > Arthropoda > Insecta > Hemiptera > Aphididae > Periphyllus > Periphyllus acericola. The sequence goes on along the minus strand of OX454267.1, from coordinate 33,593,635 downwards.
ATTAGCAAGCAATACATGTGATGTTTATGTAGAACAGATACAGTCACTTAGAGACCTAAATAATTTGGCTGCACAGCAATTAGCTGCTGATATTGGTAAATTGTGTTATTTAAATATACAGCTAATATAAGTCTGTTGAAATTATGTCTAGAACAGAAAAAAACTAAACATCCACAATTTTTTTCTATTCTGGTCAGAAAAAATTTTTTGTTAAGAAGTTTTAAAATCATAGATAATTATTTAATCACAAGAGTATTAATCAATATTAAAAAATGCAAAAGTTTTTTTTTATGTTAAGTAGTATCAGAAACTAGGCTATTATACTTCTATAATTATTTTATTAAAATTGAATTATGTATAATGGCAGTTTTATTCTCTCAAACCGGTTGTTCTGCCCAAAAAGTAAAACTGCTGGGGTGGTTTAAATTAGTGACTGAGCATTTAGACACAACCGTCTTATTCCACTTCGCTATCACAACCCCTAAAATATTATAGTTTTTTTTATTTAATAATTAAAATTATAGAACTATAAACATTCAGATTTGATATATTAATGGAAATATTGAATCAATTAGTTGATAATGCTGCATTTACTCTAGTAGTAATTGATTTTCACTCTAAGATAATTTTTATTTTACACTTGCTAATGTTCTGGAAGAATTTTTTTTTAATTTCTTGAAAGTAATTATATTTAAAAGTATACAAATGGGTGATTCTTACTTATTTTAGTATACGACTAACTACTGATTCATAATAAAACATTGTTTTTTCTTGTATAGAACAGTGTACTCATATTTTATTTATGCCAAATTAATAATTGGTTAGTGTGTGATATTAAATATGTATTTTAAATCATTTTTGTTTGTGTATTTCAGAATACTTGGGATATGTATTGGAAGAACTTGGAGTTAAGCTGAATGATACTACTAGACAAATTATGAATTTATTAAGACTAGAATGTGATGAATATATAATGAAATCTTCATCAATTGCTGCTTCAAAAGTAGCAGCAGTAATTGCCAAAATAAGAAATATTAGATAAAATACTGTATATTATGTATAATCAGGGTCGGGTCAAGCAACAGTAATAATCTTGAGCAAGAAGACAATAATTTTGCACTCTCCTCTCTCTCAATACTTTGCGGCACCCTGACAGATGCCATCTTGCCAGTCTCTTAACCCAACCCTGTGTATAATTTATTCAAAAGCAATATATATATATATATAAAATTATACTGTTTTAATAAATATAAAATTAAAATTACACTTTTATTTTTATTGAAACTCAAAAATTATGTAGAGTATTCAGGTGCCCATAGTTTAAATGTACGATCGTATGAGGAAGAAGCTATATATTTTGAATCTGGAGATACGTCCACGCCCATTATTTTGTTGTCATGTCCAGATAATGTTTTCAACATTTGCCATGTTTTATTTGCCCAAATCTATAGTAAACATTTTTATTTTATTAAATTAAACCTTAAATTAATTTAATTAATTGAATTTAATACCTTGATTGTGTTATCGTATGATGATGTGACTATAAAATGACCGCCTTCTGGTTGATATCTCAGTCCTGAAACAAGACTCATGTGTGCAGGGATTGTATACAAACAAGCCCTTTTCCTAACATCCCAAATCCGACATGTATTGTCTTCACTACCAGTGGCCAATTGATATCTACAAATAAAAAAATGTCCTTACTATGATGGAACTTTAAAATATAAGTAAAAATGTTTACCCATTTGGAGAAAAGTCAATGCTGTATATAGACTTCAAGTGACCTTCCATGAACATAATACATCTTCCTGTACGTAAATCCCAAACACGACCAAAGGCATCCAAACCACTTAAAACACATGAAACATCAAATTAAAACTATTTTTATGCGTATATTTATAGCATGTATAATGTGAGTAAGGCTAATGATATTAAAAAATACTTTTAATATAATTATTGAGTATAAAATAATTGATTATTTTTCAAAAGCCAATAACCTTGGTTTACAAAAGAAAAAATTGAAATTTATAATAGAAATAAGCAGATTTGTTTACCCTGTTGCTACAACTGAGCCATCACATTGAAAGGACATACAATAAACTGGTTTACAATGACCTTCCTGATGGAGAACTTCTTCCCCTTGTTCTAAATCCCATAACCGCCAAGAATTATCAAAACAACAAGTACCTAAAAACCGACCAGAAGGATGAAAAACAGCTCTTGACACTCTGAATGGTGCATGGCCTTCTAAATCTGCTACAGGTTCTTCTTTTTTACTGAAATCAAACATAGTCTTAAATTAGTTTTTCATACACACAATGTTTGACATTAATGAGCCAGTAAAATTTCTTACCTATCGATTGCCCACAATTTAACAGAACCATCACTAGCACAAGATACAAGATCACAGACATTTTCTGCAGTACCAGCATGTGGATTAAATGATATAGAGCATACATTACAATTGTGCCCCCTAAATGTTTTGACTAATGAACAATCAGGCACTGACCATAGTTTACATAATCCACTCCTAGAAAATAAATTGTTGATATTATCAATAAAAAGTAAATAAAAATTTAAATTAATTTCTTATACATTGATTACTAATACTACTGTAGAAGGGTTTTATAACTTTATTTTATATTTTAGAATCCAAGATTCAAATTAAGTATATGAAAACTTAAATAAACACATGTACTAAGAAAGTTAATATTGGAGTGCTGTTGCTAAAAATAGTTTAGAGTAAAGAGACTAACATTATTTACATTTTTCAAACACAAGTTTACTTTTCTCAACAAAATAATATATTAAAATTAATTAGTAAAGATTGTTATTTTCTATTATTGTACATGTAAACGATATATAAGTGTGAACACTAAATAGTTTTCTAGATGTAATAATAATTTACCAAGATGATGTAGCGATAAACTGTGAGTCTGGGCTGAACCGGCAGGATGATATTGGTCTAGTATCACCAATTTGACTGCAATAAATAGAAAGAGACGTTGTGTATTTATGCAGATCTTGTAAGCGAGCTGTAAGTGTTGATTCCGGTATACAAGCTTCTTCTCTTAGTTTTTCCAAACGGAAATGAGATCTTAATAATGAATAGTCTATAATAACGGTTTAAAGTATAAATATAATCACAATAATTAAACATATCCAAAATTATATGCTTAGGACAACAAAATAATTAATTGATTTTGATGTAATAATTATATTAAAATACTTGCACCATAATTAAAATATGTTTGCATTATTTACATAAATATATATTTTTTTTCATTTTATACAAATTATAGTTTGATAAGTGTATGAATTATAATTCTTACCCGCAACATATAAGCGTGCATCTAACAATGATGGTGGTCCTTCATGGTACCACGTCGTATCTTGGTCTTTAATTTGTTGACGTTTTTCTCTTTCTTCTTCTGGTTTTTTGGCAACAACATCTTCTCCAACTCTAATATTTGAAAATATTGTTATTGTAGAAAACAAATATTAGTTAAATAGGGACAGCGAAAAAAATGCAAAAGTAAAACCTTGAAAGCAGTTCCCGCAGTCTATTTCTTCTTTCAGCAGGCCCTTCTCCGAATAAGCAAATGGCTTGTCCAAGTTGTCTAAGGTTTTTCTTAACTTCATCATCGTCGGTAGAAACTTGCACGTGACGAGCTTTTTTTTTGCGTTCAAATTCTTCAAGTAAAGCCAGTTTGTCTTTGGACATAGCATCCTCCAAATCGAAAAATTCTGTAAATAATCAAGTAGTTGGACAAACATGAAATACTTCAATAACAATGTTTTGTCGCGTCCATTATATACTATAGTTTTTATTGAATATTACCATTAGACACATTGATATTTCCACTAACAGCTTTGTGTTCGCCATCGTTTTCGGCGTCAGCCAAACTCGCTAAACGCAATCGTTCTTGGTCTTCCAACGAACCATAGTGAATTGTTTTCGGTTTTTTTACGTAAGTGATTTCTTCGTCGGACGACATTATGCCAAAACTAATTCAATCGGTTTTCGGGCCGTGAAAGAAACTTTTAATGATCTCGGAAACCGGCGTACGAATTAAACGACCGAGTATTCAAGAAAAATTAAATTTTGAACAGGAACGTTTTCATGTTTTGTAACTCCAAACACGCCGATTGGAACGTTATCATTCGTCGGTAAACAAACACGGTGTACGATGTTAGGAACGATAAAAGTTAGCTTAAGATTATAGCGTTGAAATGTGTGTTTCTTATCAATATTGTTATTTGTTCAATCGCAAAACGTAAATATTTTTGTTCGCGTCTCGATCGTTGATAGAGTTGAAATTTTAAATGAAAACCTGTTATAAAATTTTATAATAATTGTTTGCGTTCAAATACTGCATATGTTCTAGTTGTTTCGCGAGTAAAACAATGTCATAAAAAAATAACCCGACGCGAAATCGGAAAACCATAAATATGGAATGATGCATTTTAATGTCGAAATTTTGAGATCACGTCTTGTAGCTTGGTACTGTCGTGATCCGACTTCAGTCAATTTGAAATAGTTTGCTATTCGTCCGTGATCTCACTAGTGAACATGGTGAAAAACTATCGCGTGGTCGTGTTCGGCGTGAAAGGTGTTGGCAAGACGGCCGTACTGGAACAAGCTATTTATGGACATTTTAGTAAAAATTACGTGAGTGTAACGTAACATTCTGTGTTAATGTTGTTCAACATTGTTGTGTTATCGTGGTTGTAGAAATTGTGGCCCACTATCGAGGATATATACCAGGCGTCTATCGAAACTGACAAGGGTGTACGTGAACTGGTTCGTTTTTACGACACTGCTGGTCTGGACTTGACACAGTTACCTGAGGTTGGTTTGTACTCGAATCCAGATCCTTCACTTATGCTGTCGTTTGGTCAGATAGCGAAGCAGTACGCATCCATTTCTGATGCATTTGTATTGATGTACGACACTAGTCGACCAGAAACTTTTGATTGTTTGGTCACTTTGAAAAAAGAAATCGATAAGAATAAGGAGAAGAAGGACGTCAGTACATTGATACAGCTACCCAATTGATGCGTTTAAATTATCTATTAATTTAATATTTTCTGTTTTTAGGCATTTTATGTGATTTTGGGCCACAAAATGAGAGAAATGGATATCAAAGCACCAACCTTAGAATGTCCTACTAGTCGAGCATCCCATTGGTCTATAAGAGAGAAAATGAAACATTTTGAAGTTAATGCTTTAGATCGAACTACTTTGTTTGAACCATTTACATATATTGCATCAAAATTCAATACACCTCAACCAAAAAGCAGTTTTCCTCAGTTAGTTCGGAAAAATACTCAACACTGAAAGGTAATGTTGACTATGGAAAATAAAAATTATGCTTTTAATAAATTGTTATCATATTTATTATTTATAATATATTATATTACTTATATACATTTATTTATAGTTAAATATTAATTAGTGACTATCATCATCATTAATATATATAGTTATTAATTTGTTAAAATTTAGTGTTTACTTCATTAAAATTTGAAATCAATAACTGTAAGTCTTATTGTAAAATGTAAGTAAACAACTATTTGATCTAATTAATAATAATTAATTAATAATCTATTTTCGATTACATCAATACTGAATTTACCAGTGGTGGCATGAACATTTTTGTGTCATGAAGCAAATGTAGATGGTAGAGGTCAACTACCAACACCTTAATTTTATTACACAAAACCTCATGTATTTGTATATGTATTTATTTAATAGATATTTTGTTATCAATCAGTCCAGGGAAACCCTATAGCCAAGAACCGAGGTGTAACACCAACCAATTGGTTGTGAGGCAATGTAATGAAATACCTTATTATGTTACCACTGGCATTTGCTATCTCTACCTCTCTATTTGTTTATGGGTATTCCAGAAATCAGAAAATTTTTCAACAACAGTTGATATATATTGTACACGCTTTTTTGTTGTTAAGCAGCTATCTTGATTAGTAATCACTGATTAATGATTATTCATCTTAACAATTCATTAACAAACTTTGAACTTTGAAGTGTTTTTAATTGTTACTCTTCAAACTATTGTCAGACTGTCAATAAAGACTAAAACAAGGCTATTGTTTTTTGTTGACTTTATAAAAGGTCATGTTTGATCAACATTTAGGTACAACTTCAAGTGGTGTCTTTGCTAGAGAAATTGCATGCAGTTTGCCAAGCTACTTTAATTTAAGGTTGAACAATAATCAATTTGAGTTACAGCTAATGTGATATTTTACATATTCTCTCATCTTGAGAAGCTATATTTATTTTTCTTATTAAAAAATTTAAACAGGGTTAAACATTCTGTCTATTTTAGGTTACATTAAAATTTGAAAGATTTGGAATTCTTTCATAAAATAGTGGTAACATAAATAATCTTCTACATTTTTATATTTTTTCATTAATATTAGATAATGTGGTCATGTGGAAATACAAAGCTAATTCCTTATCATATAACTTCAGTATATAATTATTGATTGTGTATTATAATATATATTAAAAAATAAAAATGTACAACATTTTACAAATAATCTGCTAACTTTTAATAATTTTGTACTCAAAACATTAACAACACATTTAATAAGTTTTAAATACCTACTGTATAGTTAAAAATAATATAATGATTAATGAGTATATTTGTATAAATAGTGTAAATTAAGTAATTATTATTATAACAACGGAATGACGGATATAATATGTCAGATTAATATCATTATCATAATTTACTTTCTATTAATTTCTTAAACATCAGGATTATAATTCTAGTGAGGTTAACATTTGTACTTATACAGTTATCTATTGGGTTTTAGTTTGGTTGTTATTTTAATATTTTTATATAACTATTCAATGTTAAAATGTAAAATATTTGATTTTAATGTAATATAAAACTGAATATGTTGTTAATTTATGTTATCATGTGTTAACTCTAAATTATATAAAAAAATACTGTATGCTCGAAAATTAAATTAATTTGTGTAAATTATGAAATATATTTAGACTTGAGCTCAAATTTGGGTCATCAGCGCATCCGTTTCTAAATGGACATCCCATGAAAATGAAGCGAATTCATATGTAAATTCTCGTTTTGTCTTTACAGTTTCGATCAGCTTCATCAAAATTCAAACCACACCATTGTACAAACAAATATATATACTGGACGGGATTGAGAAAATATAATTATAATTAGGTATTTCATATATTATACTTAACTTGGGAAATTTATATTTTCAACTTATACCAGGTTCTGTAGGTATAACATTATATTGAGTGTTGGCAAAACTCGTTTGGTGGGGGAGTGATATAAATATTTGAATGATCTTATTATATACATTATTGACATTGCTATGTTCAAAATTTGTCAACAAGGACACTATCAAATCTCCGGGGAATAGTGCCGTGTTGGCTCCTGCTCGGTTGACTTCTAATGACGCGAGTACCGCTGTACGCGCGTCTGGCACCGACCCTGCGACTGCCGCATTTTTCGGCCGCTTCGAGCAGCTCTAATTTTTCAATTTTTTTCCTCGTTTTTGTTGACGGGTTGGATATGAGATGATTAGCGAAGAACAGCGACATGATAGATATCAACGTGCCACAAAATACGATCCCGATGATCTGGATCATGGTGAAACCTATATGTACAGAATATACGTATTAATCAATCGTTCGGATCATGTACTTTCTATACATATGGTCATATAGTACTTAGTCACATAGACTTTTAAGACTTGTGCTAAATAAAAGGCGATCTACGAAAAAAATATTTGGAAAACTAAACCGATATACGATTAACGATTTTTTTATAATAGTCATTAACCTACACTCTACAGACAACGAGTAAATTTCTTTGGGTTTTCTTTGAAAATAATTATTATATTGCCTCAGTGATGTGGTTTTTTTTAAAAAATACTGATGCTCGCAGCGGCGTGTTATGAATACAAATAAAAGGCGTTATAGTTCAGTTAATAATCGATTTTTAAAATTGTTTGGTTACCTAAAATAATGTTTTGAGTAGAACACATGATATTTAAATTCTAAAAATGTCTAGATTCGATACTTCTCATTTTTATGTACCGTGCAAATTCTGCTTACGTCTGATACCGCTTTTATCACCGACCATACTCGTAACTCAGAGGTCGTTGTTCTTGTCGATATATTTTTTATTCAGTAGGTTTAGTATTTGTTCAATAAAACCCGGGACAAATATATAGAGTAGAAGACGCAGATGTTGGTTATTTATTTTGATTTTACCTCAGCGTCTCGGCAAGCGTCGGTAGATGTACCTATTTATTTATATATTTTCGGCAGGAATCGTGTGTAGGTATAGAAAGTACACTCGAAGATGTAAGGTAATACCTTCTCGAAATACGTCGAGTAAAATCCACCCGTGTTTCTTGGTATACGAGTATGCTGCGTTTGAAATGTAAGATATAGCAACATTGCTAGAGCCGAGGGTTGTTCTCACAGGCAGATATAGTAACAAAATAATAATTGTATAATTGTAATTCATTTTGTGTAAGCTATAGTTGAAAATAATTATCTCCTTCTTTGTTTCAGATGAAATAAATTAAATGCATAATCCACATTGATTTTAACTAATAGTAAAATGTTCACTATATAAATTATATTAGTTAACAGTTTATCACAATATCGTTGGTACAATCAAGTCGAGTCTTATGACTTATAAGGTCCCTTATAATGACAAAATATTATTTTTGTTATGATTGTAGTTTGTAGAGAATTAATTATAATAAATAATATTAATATTACGAGTCGTAATTTACGACCATCGTATTAGAGCTTATAGTAGGTAGGTACCTATCAACATAGGCGTACATTTGGATTTCTAGATGGGAGGCTTAAATTTTGAGTATAACAAATTCGCGAAAGGCTTAGCCTCCGTACCCTCTCCCGTTTATGTTCTGCAAATACAAACCATTCATATAATATAAGAATAGATTCTAAAAAGTATTTAAACAATAACATAAAAAATTGTATTTTATAATAAATAAAATTTTTTTTTAATTCAACATATTTATACAATGATTATAATATTATAATGAATATTATTTATGTTTATCAGCATATAGTTTGAGAGTTGAATGGGTGATGGGAATTTTTAGGGATCTATGAAAATTAATAGGGATCTAAGTCCCCGTACGCTACCCTCAATTTACGCCTATGCCTATCAATAAATTAACAGGAAAATCGATTCCAAACTAAAGAACGTGTAAATCTATAATGGTAACGCATATGTCAAATGTTCCAAATTCAAACACTGCTTTTCAGTGTGTAGTTTCTGTTGGAACACCTATAAAACTTTTGAATATTTCGAGGGTGCGTCCGGTGGTATTTTGAAACGGGTAAATGATGCAAGTAATAATATAATACTTATAAGTACGAATAGTACCGAACCCGCTCGTCGAGAGAAAGTAAATTCAATTATACAAAACGCTTTTAGCAATGATTTCGCCATACCTATATTATAAATAATTACCTTATTTAGGATCGAAAAAAAAATGAATATTTTCCCGACTCGTATACAGTACCTATTTATAATAATTATAATACGTTGATACCAGTTGTATAAAAGCGCAGGTTCTAGCGCACTGTGATCTTTTTCACTTCGAACTGTTTTCGTGATATTTTTGACTTGGTTTGTTTGGGCAATAGCTATAAAGGGTTTCGAGATCTTTTTGACTTGGTTTGTTTAAAATAAATTTTACAGTTCGGTATATTTTACGGTAATAGTTGTGATATTTTGTTGCATTTCATATGGTAATGGTGGGTATATTATTTTCATTTCAAATTGCTTGTTTTAATCAAATTGTTAATGTGGGCAATAAAATGTTCTCTAGGTATATTTATTTTGTTGTGCCCCCAGGCTTGTATTCAACCCAATATTCTGTAATCATGTTCCACAGCAATGTAGTTTTACCAGAACCAGAAGCTCCAACAATTAAACATCTTAGAGGCAAAAGAAACAAAGATTTTTCAACAAAAGGAAAAGGCTTTACTTCTTTAAAAATTTACACAAAATCAAACGAATGCTTTGTATATCCATTGCTCAAACAAACCAAGTTAAAAAGATCTCGAAACACTTTATAGCTATTGCCTAAACAAACCAAGTCAAAAATATCACGAAACCAGTTCGAAGTGAAAAAGATCACAGCGCACTAGAACCGGCGCTTTTATACTAATAAAACCAAACCAATGAAGCTGCAGTTCACATGTCCTGCCAACAAAGTGACACGCGCAATCATTCAGTTTCTTTTTTTCATTTTGATATGTTTATCCCGTAGGGGGTTGGTACAACAGTGAAATAAAAATTTGATAAAACCAAAAACGATATCCTACGCAGTGGTGACGCATGTATACCATATGTATTTGTTTAATAAACCGATAAACAAACGCATTGATACCACCGACACGTTAGGTGTCCTTTTTCAAAAAATCGAATTCGGACAACACCGCGGAGTCGAAAAAGGTCGCACCGCCCCTGCATTGTTCTACACGGTGTCCCGGAAGTGAACAAACTTCTGCGCAAATCCCTATTACCGGTAGTTACGCGAACCGGTGCGTATACACGCGTATAGTAATAATCGAATATTATTTTTTTTACCTTCGGGTTTCCTCAACTCGATGGTCGTGCTGACCTCCTCGGAGCCGGACGAGTCGAGTATCTTGACGGCGCACGTCCAGTTGCCGTAGTCGGAGACGTCCACGCGGTCGATGGTCAGACCGCAGTGGCCGGCCGTGAGGCCGCGGCCGGAGTACGAGTACCGGGACGGCGGGGGCGCGGACGGTTGCTCGTCCACGGCAAAGCCGAGCTGGCCGGGCGTGAGGAACCGGCAATACGCCACCGGCTGGCTCTCGACCGTGTAACAGCCCAACGTGACCCGACTGCCCTCGGTCGCGTACAGCTCGTCCTGGCGCGCCGCTATCACGGACTCTGCGGCGGCAAAATCAAACGCGCACGTTTGGATCACGTCATGATCGTTTTTGCTGCGTGGTAAAGACGCGTTGCACATCACTCGTGCGCCGCCGGTTACCAACGTGCTGTACCGACTTATCGGTAATGCTCTGGGGTCGGTGGGGATGAACACGTATAGTTTCGTTATAAGAAAGATATTAACCCGTATCGCGTATTCTATGACCGGGTTAGAGAAGTATTTGCATGATTTTTTTGCGCGCCTCTAATTTAAAGCGCACCGAGACAGAAATGTAGGTCGTGAACTCTAACAAGTTGAAATATTCATTTTTCTTATCGCTTACTTTTGCATATTTTCATGACTTCATCAAAAATGCACGGTTGGTTATTTTCAACATTTTTCACACATTTTTTAGGGAATGCGATAACTTTTACGAACAAACTTAAATGTATCATTATTTAATAATAGTTTTTAATGATATAATCTTTTCTTGTTTTCTTGTTTTTTTTACCATGAGACCATGAATAGTCTATATATATAATTCAAATACCACTCACTCATGTGTAAATAAAAATCAATATCCATAGATCATATGATGAATATCCGCTTTTTTGTACTAACAATTTTTTTTATACCGAAATATTATAATATTTCGTCCAAAAAGCGCATATTCATCGTCGATATTTATTTTTAAATTGCTCAAATCTAAGTAAAATATTTCCTGGGTGAGTACGGGTAATGAAGCTAGTATAATAAACGTATGTACTCGTATATTATAATATTTTTAATATTTATAATAGTACAAACACTACATTCGACACTCGGATTTGGTAACTCGAACCCTGATAACTCGAAACTCTCGATACCTCAAATAAATAAAATGCCGCTTCAAATAGCAATAACATTATTATAGTTTAAATTATCTTGTCGACTCAATAACTAATTGAACGAGTTTTCGATATTTCGAATTTTCTTATCCAAATGTGATAAAAATGTGGATTTTTGTGAAAAATGTACTGAAGACCAACATTATCTCCGATGTATTAGATTAGACCTTGAAGACGAAGAAGCCTAAGAGTATTCTTCCATGTTGAGAATTATTTTGTCCCCACCCCAAAAATGTTTTTCCTATGTTCGCCCATATGTATCCGGACCGTGAGGTTTTATACGGTACTATTATAGTAATAAATTAATTATTAAAAACAAATAAAAGCTATGAGATAAATCTCTATCTCGACCGGAACCGTGGTATAAGCATCGGCGCGAAGAGAACTTATAGTACCTACACGTAAGTAACACGAATAAGTACAGTAAAAATAATCTGTTCCGCTGGACCCGCGATAAATATACATATATATAAAAATATGATAATTAGATACGGAACGTACGAACGTGTCAAGCTACGGATCGGAAACAACGTCCCGTCAGAACATCGTCGGCACACTGACGCTAACAATACACATGATGATATTATGCAATTATTGGGACACGTGTATAGGCCGAAAACGTTGACAATATAATATAGTGTGCTATACACGTTATACACGAATTTCGGTGCGCAAGAACAATATCCGGACGTGACGGTCGTCATACCCGTGAACACCGGCGTGTCCGGAACCGTATATACGCCTACAGCGGTACCAAAAATGTATATCCGGCGCGGCGGCGTGGATATTTTTCAGACCGATTTCAGCCGCGGTTCCTGCTGCACGACCGGCTTCTAAATTTTCGCAAGCACAACACGGTGAATTTTAAATCATCGCTCGTAGGCTGTGCTGCAGTAGGTATACGCACTCTGCAGTTAAATAGGTACCTCCTGATGATTAATTTAAACGTATCAAAGAAAGGATGTAACGCTTCTGTGTGTAAATGGGTGGATAGGCCCACCGAGATACCGGGACTTTCCCGGTAGGCCGCTACATATTTTGACCAAATATGGGCCGATACGTTCATCATAGTGAAAAATTTTACTGTAAATTTAAAATATATAATATGGAAAATTCCATTAATACATTTTCATTTTGAACGAATTATGGTGCATGGATGAGTTATGTTCTACCAGTAGCCGACAATCATTCCGATTACGGTTACATGAGTACTTATCTGTTCATAAAAATTATGTTTTCTATCCTTGGATCTAAGGGTTATCACAACAACAAATACGAAAATGCAGGGGCAACGTAAGTTTTTGGTGTGATATTGTCATGTGGGCCGTTAGAACTTTTCCCTGGCCGGTCAGAACAGTGTTTACTTGGTACCGCAGAATGCTTATAATCGGTTCAAGTCCGATTCTATACGTACGATATTCGTTTGTGCAAGTAACCGTTTTTGTGACTATAACGAATTAGACTTTATCGCGCACTTTCAAGTATGATGTCGTAGTAGTAACTCTTCGCCCCGCCCAGCAGTATACCCCGAGGCGCGCGACTGAATGATATAAACGAACGCTAGTTCACCCCGCACTGGTTGCATTCACATACGAGGGCTGTTGATTGGGAACCGCTGGTACACGGGGCGCAATGCGTGCAGCGCGTCATGAGCTGTGTTTCGTATACTTACCGGAAACCGTGATGTTCACCGTGCCGTACATCTCGCGGCGGTCGTCGCGGAGGCCCAGCGCGCAGAGCCACGGGCCCGTGTCCGACACGACCGCCTCGTCGACCGTCACGTGACACTGGCCGAACGACAGCCCGTCACCTGTGTACCTGTACCGGGAGCTCTTGGACCGGTCGGCCGCGCCTCCGCCGTCTGGTACGGTCACCGGTATGGCAGTACCGTTCGGGTGCCGCAGCCAGCAGTAGCCGATCTCGGCGGCCACGCTGCACTCCACGCGGAACGAGTTGCCCTTGGACACCATGGCGGGTTTGGTTGCGGCCACGGCCAGCGGCGGCAGACCTTTGACGAGAAAATCAATGAATCGTGCGTAGCGTAGCGGACCAAAAAACTGTTCTATAACCGTCATGCCGCGGCATGCGTGTTCGGCTCACCTGTCGTGTCGTTGGTCGGCGACGGCGCCACGGTGACGAACCCGCCGTACACCCGGCCGTCCGACATGGCGTTCGCGCACTTCCACCGGCCCACCTCGGACCGTCTCGCCGGCTTCGGGAACGACACGCCGCAATCGTTGTACGACGTGCCGTGGTACGCGTACCGCGCGGTGCCCCTGCCGTAGGCCAGCGACAGCGTCTGCTCGTCCCGCGGCAACGTCAGCTTGCAGTACACGGACCTCGGCGTGCGGCCATCGTCGTCCCGGGCGGCCGCCGTCCCGTTGTCGCCGTCCACCGCGGCAGCCGCGGTGGCACCGCCGTCGCGCACGTTGCAGAACACTCGCACCTCGGACGGCGTCTCATCGCGGCCGATTTCCGTCACAGCGCCCTCTAGACATCACGACGGCTGTGTGTACAGTGACAGAATGAAAAAATACAGAGAGTTCGCATAACGCACGGTTATAACGCTGGACGTGCACAAGCGGAATGTTAAAGGTCGAAAGTGTCAAGCCGCCTAAAAGTGAAATGACACAAATACTGATCATGATGGCACCAAAGTTCCAGAAAGCTTATACCGGGGACGTACCCAATTCAATATAATACCTCCAGCCCGATACACTTTAAAATCTTACCAACCATTCATGTAGTATTTTATAAATCCCACTCCGAAAACGAGTAATAAGCTATCCATAATCTACCACTTACGGCACCACCTACCCAAAAGATATCGCAACACTTGGAAGTAGGGTTGGTCCGCTGGTGAACAGGTTATTATGGGCGGGTAGACTGTATTATAAAATATGTAAGGAATTATTTTTCGCAAGGCCAATGAATAGATGAGTCGGTGAAAAATTGCTGCTGTTACACTATAACGTGTTATCACGAATAAAAGTTTGTTCAAAATCGAGAACGCGCGTACGAAGTTATAAACGTTTGCGGTGTACGCGCGCGGACCCCTGTCAAAAGACTTATTCGAACCGCGAACTGGGGCGGTTTTGTTTCGAAACTTTATACACGCACGTGTTGCGTCCAAACGTTTTGCCCGCAGCGACTAGGGCACGGGCACCCCACACGATGACACCGCGGACCACCGAGTGAGTGGCCAACGACCATACTGCACTCTGAGCACCGCTGGGTCTACATGGGGTTGGGGGGACGGCAATAGAGGAGAACCCTTTCTCCCCCCGGTGGCGGATACGGTGTGCACGAGGAAAAGCGGCACGGTGTGCAAGCGATGATCCGTAGTTTGCTGTTCACCTCGGTACGTATGCAGGCGCAGCGTGTACCGCACCTCGGCCGCGGACTCCGTGGTCGCCGACCAGCACGTCCACGTGTCCAGGTGATGCGATCCGACCGACTTGACGTGCACGTGGCACTGGCCCGCGTGCGTGGACACCTCGCCCGAAGGCCCGGACATGCGGCAGTAGAACGCCGTCGGCGGTCCGCACGTCACGTTCACCGCGGTGCCCAACGGCACGCGGATCGTGCTCGACCTGGGCCATTGTTTCGCTGCGAACACAAATTTACCGCGCATCGGTTACGTGACGATACACAAATTATCACTCGTGCCGCGGTGCACCCCCGAAGCACGGCGGCGCGCGGTTTTCCCTTCGCGCCCGGACGGACGCAGAGCGGCGTTAGGGCGAAATAAGTTGCGCTAAGTGCCCACGGGAAAGTTCCCCCTTGTTCAATGTTCATCCACACACTATATACGTATCGTCTTTCCGCGAAACGTGACCTACGGTTGGTCTTGGGGATTATTCCGTGAAAATAATTTACTGTCCGTTTATAAATGTATATCATTATACATCGTACCTGACCCTCTTAGTTCTACTACACGTTCGAATCAAAGTTCGACTGCAACGTTACTGTTCGTCCATTGTACCGCGAGAACGAAAATCAATACGATTCGTAAAACAACATCATGGCTACAGTTACAGTACGTTACAGCTGGTATAACAGATACGCGGTTATTAGTTATTACTGGGAAACCGTATTATATACATGTAAACTATTGCGTGTTTTTCGTGTTATTTGGATTTATAACGGTTGGTGAAGAGGAATTACTATTGCCTTTAAATTAACTACCCGCTCACCAGCCTATATCGAGTATGAAGTATAAGCTGTTTTGTAGAAAACCTTTCACGCCACTACCCGTGCGCAAGGGTCATCGGCTACCACATTTATTACAATTAACCGAGGGGCAACGCGATTTTATATAGCGATTTCGTGCTAGCTAACTGTAGTCCACAAAATATAAGTGCTACACAAAAAAATCAATGTCATTGCTAAAAAAATGAATTCAACGATAAATAATATAATAAATATCAAATTTAACATTCGTACGAAATAATATTGTTTTAGCCAAGTTGACAGGTGGTTTACAGTTAATTTATGCAGGTTTTAGGTAACTTTGTAAATATATCATCAATGTTTCATACTTTCGGAATCGTGTTGGGCAAAAAGGTAGATTGCCATATAACCCTTTTTGCCATGTTTAAAATGTTTGTAATCAAACGTTAAAAACAATATGAAATGTAAAAAATATTTTTGTTTAATGGACAATACTCTTAAATAATAAAAAAGTATTATTAAATATGTAAATAATTTATTAAAACTAATTATATTTTCAATAAAATAAATATATACCA
Source organism: Periphyllus acericola (assembly GCA_949715065.1). Taxonomy (NCBI): domain Eukaryota; kingdom Metazoa; phylum Arthropoda; class Insecta; order Hemiptera; family Aphididae; genus Periphyllus; species Periphyllus acericola. Next base: position 33,577,035 of record OX454267.1, on the reverse strand, counting down.
CAATAAATAAAAATAAAGTAAAATATAAATATTGCCTTGAGTTAAATACATGTATTGAAGTGCTGATGAATACGACCGGTTTCGATTTATATAAATATGATAAATGGATGATTTTTTTAAATCGAAATCGGTCGTATTCATTAGCACTTTATTATAGAATACTTAAAGCAATATTTTTAATTTTATTTATTATTATGTATATATTTATTTTATTGAAAATTTGATTAATTTTAATTGATTATATACATTCAATAATAATTTGTTATGTTTGTAATCAGCTGTAAACCTTAAGCCTAACTTTGTAAAAAATCAAAACTTCCAAGCCCTATGACCGGAATATAAATAAAATATATTTTATATTCTTTTATATTATCTGGCCATTTTTTATTTGTATTCGTAATAACTAATAACATGTATTATTAAAAAGTAAAAACTCGTCGTTGTCGGGTATTCATACCAATACATTGGCACATGGATATGTCTTACACGCAAACCCAACACCAACGAGTAATACGCACACTGTTTCCCTGTATAACAACGATTTGGTTGTCATGGTAAATTCAGTCAAATGATAGTCAAATATTCAGATGCATATTATCAACTCATTCTACATTAAAATATTTACACATAATTTTCTGTGATTTTTCTATTATACTCGTATTACTATGAATTGACATTGACTATGACCACCAAATCGTTGTTAAGTAGGGAAACGGCTCATTTTAGTCGATGTACTCGCATAAATACGACGGGTGTGACATCCGGTGTCCATCGTGACGTTTTGGACAACATTTTAAGCAAGACCCCCAGCGACAGGAGCGTGCCTAGGGGAAATTTTAACAAATTTAGTAAAAAAGTATTGGTTAATATTTGTATAAAATTTCGCTTTAACACCTCGAAGACAAGGATTCATTAAAAACATTTTTAGGCACGCCCCTTCCCAGCGATGAGACATATTCATATCAATCATATCAAATTAATATTCAGCATTAATATCAAGTATTTTATTAATACATTATTAAATTATTTCAGTTACAGAATAGAAAGTATGTGACGTCTTACACATTGGTGGCCACCAGATTCCTGTGGCGCATTTTATGACTGGCCTGGGATGGTGGGTCGCCAACCTACGGCTGAAGCACGCGGGATTTTGTTTATATTAGTACAATAAAAGTTGGAAGAAAGGGAATACAAGAATAATCAAGAATGATAAATAAAATAAAAGAATTTCGTTATTACGAAAATTAATGTTTATCAAGGAATTTAAATTTGATGTCGAGCAAGCCATTCGGCACAAAACTCGAACAAATAGATACAAGAAAATATAATGACAATTAATGAGGGTGGGTACTAGAATCACCCTCGTGACTTACAATATTTAAATAATAATAATATTAAATAAATAATAACTGCATGCACTTATACATCGGCGGACAATTACCAAAATAAATAATAAAGACAATATTTTTTATTTGCATTGAATTTGCAATTTTTATTAGTTTACCGGCCAAGGCTTAAATTGAAATAAAAGAAGCATTTGCATCCACATGCCTCCGTTGGTTGTCTATTGGACGAGTCGGGTTTGTTCGTCTGCTTGCTCATGTTCTTGGCTTGACGGACAAAAACTAAGTGCCGTTGAACTGAGCTTTAGAATACGAGTTCTGTATAAAATCCCGTTACGCGAGCCCAGGAAAAAGATGATTTTGACCGATATATCACATAAAATAGTAACAGTAATATACGAGTATATATATTAGCAATCGGAGAGGTGCATGGCGCATTGTGGCATTTTCTGTGTTCGCTCGTCAATGCTCGCGGGACGTATAATATAGATAAACGCGCGTGTCCACACATAAATCAGCCGACCTACACTATAAAACACGGACCTAAATCTGGAACGTTACAAGTACAAATATTAATATAATACAATCACTATAATATAGTGGTATTCTGTTGTATTTCTGGTTCTGTTCTTATTTGTACTATTTATTGTTTTCGATCTTTATAAAATAAATAAACAATGGTCAATATTTTTAAAAGAAATAATTTTCATAAGCGTGAATAATAGGAACTTTTGAAATAATAAGCCTTGGTGCCTACTGGTAATTGGTGTTATAGCAGGGTATTGATCACATGTGCTGCACTTGAAACCAAGTATTCAACGAGTGCGTATAGATAATATGTACTAATGTAATTTTATACAGTACACTGCAAAAGTGAAATGTATTGTTATCCTTAATTGCGTGTGCATTAATCGCTCAAATGGCCCAAGCAATGCGGCGATCCATAATGTATGCGCGAGTTAAGTGGATAGGGTTTGTAGTATAAGCTTTATACATACATAGGTATCGTAAATTAATAAATACGTTTTCCGGGGACGCTGTTAATTTATTACTGAGTACGGATATTCCGTTACCTGGTTCCCGAATGGATACGCGTTAGTTCCGACGGATGAATTGATAAGTTCCGCACACATTTTTATACACGTGCATACATTGATCTCCAGTATTATAAATGTGTGTATAAATGTGAACACGAAGAGCACATATTTCGCATTTGATTTCGATTTACATGATAGTAAATAATTATTTAACCAGAAAGTAAAATCAAATGTCACTATATGTATATATTTTAATCTACACATGTACATGTGCATTCAAAGAAGAGAAGAACGTTGAAAATCTGAATAATTTACTACACCGTATTATAGTTATACATTATATAACTATCAGTACACATTTAGTATTTACACGAATCGTCCACTAGGTCATCATTGTAAAGCGTAATTATTACTACATCGCTATTATAATATCGTAGTCACTGGACTAGTCATTTATTTTGCTATTAAATTCCTATAAATAGATTTCAGCGTTCATGTGAACTCATTTCAACTCAATACTCTCGGTCGTATTATATGCATAATGTGTTACAGAGGATTATAGAGATGGATAAATTCCCTTGAGAATATTGCTACACCATTGGATACAATTCGGTAAATCGAAAACACGGTAACTCGAATTTTTTAAAAGAATCCCCGGCATATTTTAAATAATGTAATACATAATACTGTATTATTTTGAATTATTTTGAATTGAGATTCCAATTATTATTACCCCGGCTACTCGGTCACCGTCGCATACACACACACGCACCACCATATTCTGCATTTACCCGTGTGTACGTCATATAGTATAGTACTCGTATAGTTCGCGACATGCATGTTCGAGGAAACGGAATGATCACGATGAATACAAATTTCATACTTACGAGACCTTCATTTATTTACGCACACGTGGACGTTTTACTTACACCCTCCCGCCACTTGATACATACATATATACGTATAATCATAATTTATAAATAATAAGTAATATATTTAAGTACCTAATGTAATCATTATATATATATATATATATATATATATATATATATATATATATATATATATATATATATTTAAATTTTATAGCAGTTTGAAAAACGATTTATTTGTATTTATTATACTAATATTTGGACATTTGGTACTTATTCAAAAACTATCAATCACATTTTATTTCTGTCATCATGCGTTATTTCATCAGTTGAACACTGCTAAAAATGGCGTGTCTACAATTATTATATTATTTCTTGGTAAAAACTTGAACAAATATTACATAGCCAATGTACAATATATATATAACATCTGCAAGCTCGTTAAATTTAATACATCTGAGGAATGTGCGACTATTACATCAGGCCGATAATAATTATATGTATACAAAAGCTATAGATTTCAATTCTATAGAAGAAACTAAGAAGGAAATGCAAACAGAGTATTGTTTACTGGGGGTTGAATAAATCGTTGTATTATTTGAATTCCGGCTAGCAATAGGTAAATAATACTGTTTAAAAATAACAACCAAGTATGTTGTTCTCAGAATATTCTAATTATAAATTGTACTCATTACCCTTTTTTAGCATTTAACTTTTTAGTTTTTGATATTATTTTTTTTTTATCATTTCCATGGAAAAACTAAAATTAATTATGTGTTGATTTTAAAATAAAATCGGGTACTTGGAATCTATCACAAGATTTATTATTTGCGTTGGAACATCATAATTTAATTTGTTCTGCCCAATAAATACCCAATAAAAATTATTTACATCGTCAATTAAATTGAATAATTAAATTCAGTATAAAAACTACTGACATTTTTAAATTATAATTAACTTATTTCAGTACGTAGGTATCACAATATCGATCGAAACAATGAAATATTTAATTAATACTCCATTAACTCTCAGTCTCATTACTTGATATACAGGTACATTGCCGTTAATATTATGTAAAAAATACCAATAGGTATACAAACCATCAAGTCAAAAATATTTGCTTGGAAATAAAAAAGATGTTCCTATCTGCACTTTACACCATCATCTGGCCTAGGTTAATGAGATGTAGTACGGCGTACTTGGTGGTTTCAACGATGCCACTGCTTACATTATATTATTATTACTACATAATTTAAGGTCAAAATGTCAGTAATAAATTAAAATCATCGTCTTTAACAATTTGTTATTACAGTATATTCTACGCGGATGGTATTTTAATCAATATATATTTTATTATATTTAAGACCCGCGAGTCCCTTGATATTCCGAGATATTACGCAGATGTTGATGTAGCGTTAAACGTTTTATAAAGTTCCGTGAGCTGTGGCCTGTGACGGATGTATCATGAAATTTCCTTGAAATAACGCAGTTTTACTCGAAAACTGGAATCTTATCTATCTTAAAACGAAGAACCTGATGTATCAAGTAAAAATTATATTGTCCAATTAATATCCTCATCAATATTTAATATACTTTACTTTAATATAATTATATTTTTGATTTAGTTTAACTTATACAACCCGTGGCAATACGTAAAGCATAAGAATTCCCTTAGATTTTTCGACCAAGATATCTAAATTTTACACAATATATAACAATCCTCATTATACACTATAATATTACATGGAATTTATTGTTATCGAATCGCGTTAGTATTTTAATTTGTTACAAATTTCGACGAATGATTGAAAAATAATCATTTTTTTGTTTATTTACATGTCCATCGCCTTATCAGAAAAATGTACACTAACTTGTTAACACTAACTGGTGTTTAGTTTTTTGTTCAATAAGTTTCTTTAGTATGCGACAGGAAGTTCATTTACCCCCTAAATATTTCCCGGTAACTCACGAACAACGTGTATCTGAAATGTTTTATGGCCATACAATGTCGTTGAACCGAACGTCTTGGATTCAATAGCAACACAATACACATACTTGTTTGATAATTTCATCACTTCTCTCTTTACGTTTAAAAGCTTTTTTGTCAGCTACACAATCAGAAGAAATTATTCGCCTAAGGACGAATTCTGAAACGGTTTGGCCGTTTGGAATAGTTTCACAGCCACCCGCAGTAAACCAAATTTCTGAAGAAGAAAATATTACTGAGTAATAACCATAGAACAGCCATTCAGACAAAAATGTTTTACTGCAAACAAAAACGATGTTCTATTTTTCAACGATTCATGAATATTAAATGGCAAATGGTGTACACTTTTACAGTATATACTAAATAACATAATACATTATATAACATAATTACTAATTATTACATTAATACATATTATCCGATATTATAAACGCACCATTTAGGTTCAGGTATAATTGTTTGTTTCCGAATATTGAGAAAAACGGACGAAAAATTACAAAACACTTCAACCGAGATCAAGTTTTGAACTCGGCACCGCCTAGTATTTGGTCGTGCTCAATTATATAAGACTGGGTACCTACCTACATTGAGTACTTCTTTTAGCATTTTATAATTTTTGAAATATTTTAATGAAATTTTCGATTAAAAGTTCAACCAGCCCAATTTAGAAATGTAGTTATACTATATCAACCATTTTCGCAAATATAAATTGATCCACTCAAAATCGTTTTTTCGAGAGCAATGGTATATTTCTTTTAAGTTGAAAGACCAATTCAGAAATATTATTTACTCGTTTCTGTACTCCACTCGACCGTAAAATTTCATTCATTTTTTTAAATTTCTTTCATTCGATGTACATTTTGTTTGATTTTTAAACATGAGTTTTTTTAAATTTTCCTTATTACAAACTAAATGAAACCCCCTAAAAGTATTATTATTATTATTATTATATATTTATTGGAAAAAGATACTACTGAGAAACTTGCGTGGGGGCCTTTGGAATCTAATCTATCAGGTACACGTACAATTATGAATATATATATTCTAAGTTAACAACGGTTTACAATAATATTATTAACATTATTATCATTATCAGATGTATTAGACACATTAAATATAAGACATTTGATGTATATAAGGAAGAACACAAAAATATAATACACTATAAATGTTTAGGTTGAAAATGTAAAAAAATTCAAAATTCAGTTCAATCAAATTTAGCAATTGTCTATTCGGTACCTATTATTGGTAGTCTTATATTTCAGATAGTATAATAATTCGACTCGAGATATTCTTGAATGAAAGATTAAATTATTTTTTATGCGAATAATATCACAGTCAAGACAAGACTTAATTAATATTTTATTAGTATGTCGCTATGGAAACTCAAACATTTCACAGTTGGTAGGAATATTCCAAATACAACATCTGTTTATTGATTATTGATGATCGATGTTTGTATAATAGTTCTATGCTGAATCTACGTACTAAATATATTTTGTAATAAGGCGACAGTCAAATATTATTTTGGCTTAGTATCATTGGTGAAATAGTATATTTTTCAAAATAATATTGGAAATGACTATTTGTGTTTTTAAATAGGTACAAAATCCCTTAAAAATCGTTAAAATTGTATTTCACACCTATAAGGACCAACATATTATACACAGGGGATAGGTTCGGTATCGATTGTGTTTTATTTAATAGTAGTTCATTCACTAAAATGTTAACGAAATCAAGGACATGGTGTAGCGCAGCTGTCTTTGGGCGCTGCGGTAAAGCTGTATCCGACGTTACTAGTTCTTACTTCTTAGAAGGGTGTCCATTGGGGAATTTAGCATGGCGGTAATGGTCCGACCAATGCCGTGTTCAAAATTATCGACCGTCCGACGTAAAAAGCTTACAGTTGTCTCTATACACCCAGTATAGAAGTATAGCAGGCCTGTCACGGGTTAAATAAAAAAAATACTTCATTGTTGCCTTATTTTCTATGTGTTATATTTTCTATATGTGCAATTGGATTTTTCTAACGGCATCGAGGGTTTTAATCAATCGGAGTATTATACTGTTTATTGTCCTGCCATTTTGCAAGATTCAAATATCTCGTTGTTTTATTCTAGATTATATAACAGATTAATGAACTTTGAAGTTACATGACTTGTAATGTACCAAGTGCATAACGTTCAGATATATAAACTAATGAAAAACGATGTCGTTCAGTATTTTTATAACACTGTTCGGTTGCGATAATATACCAACATAATAAAAAAATTTTAACGACCATGCGATTTTTGGCGGCTGTTCAAAGGAGAGAATATCTATGAAATTTCTTTTATTATACTCTTATCATTAGTCATTACCACGTGCTTATATTTAAATTCGCACGTTATTAATACTTGATCAGAGTCCAAAACTGCAAATTTTCGAAGAGTTACTTAGTCTCTCTGCAAGTTTACGGCATATATTTAGAAATATAATAAACGCATATATTATGTGTGTATAAAATATTACAATAGATAATCTGTTCGGCGAAAGGGACAGTGGACACTACGCGTAGCGTACTGCGAGAAAATTCGCCGGCGGTTGTTTGACGGTGTTTATCACTAGCGTCCTGCTGCAGCTGCAGTAAACCACGTTCGGACGGGTCCATTTCCACGGCGCATCAAATTCACAATTTTTGAGTACTCGAAATGCAAAGTTCAAATAAACAGGGATTCCCGTCGCTACGGCCAAACAATTCGATTTAGGGATAAGGCGCGAAATTCGTACGATATAATGAAAATTTCAAATTTTTTTACCTAGGTTGGTCGATGAATTGTAAGGAAAACAACCGTTTATACATTAGATTGCGAAGCGTTTCAAAACGAGATACTTAGTATAGTGACAACTTTTAAAAACGACAGTTGCGCGACACGACGTGTACACGTATTTAGGTATATACGTTGTAGCGTTATTGTTACAGTAATCGTGGGAGAGAAAGGGCAGGGAGATTTCGCGACAAGTAAAAGCAAAACTATGTAACACGCGGCACGGGGCGGCGTACGTAATACATTTACAAGCGAACGATAATCCCGCACGCGTTATTCACGGACAAATAATAATCATATTATGCATTTAACACGTAAAACGCGTATAATGGCGTAGTGTACAATGTACGTAATATCATAAAACGTATTCTCGGTGACCGGGGTTAACCGCTGCGGTTTAATCGCCGTGCACCGTATGTGCATTATTTATAATACTGTTCTGCGCTTGATGCCGAAATACGAATATACACGGTACAACGGCGCCGTCCGCTGACTTTGGCGTTGAGCAAGGTGCAACGTACAAACACATTGAATATTATAATACAAGCGTTCATGTTTACAGTATATTTGCACCGTACAATACCGTTGAAACGCGTACGATAATCGTAATGATAATATATAACGCGATAGCCGTGAAAAAATTAAGAAAAAAAAAAGGGCGACTTGTCGATGTATTTATTTTGGAAACGATGACGAGAGCCGCAGTTGTGTCGTTTTTAATTTGGCACAACCGTGTCAAGATATTTTAAAATCAACGCACGCGAGCCGCAGTGCGTGCGGCCACCGAAACTGTCATAATAGATTAAAAAACAATATATTTCCTAACATTTCGGAAGGTCTAAATTGAAAAGGAATTCGATTACATGGCGCAAGAGCGACCTACGTCGCCGTCGGTCGAAAGGTTTTGGCCACGGTTCAAATTTATGTATTTACATATTATAATAAGTACAATAGTATATTATGATCAAAACGGTAACCGGGTTACCTCTGTTATAAATAATTATGTACAATTTGTATGCATGGGTTTGTTTACATTTTTATGAACATAATTATTGGCATGATAGTGTTAAGTCGGTATTATAATCGAGTGTTTCAAATATATCCAGTAACATCGATATACAGCATACAGCCATATAGGTACGTAATAACTAGGGCTAGGGACTTATAGGAGTTTGTATATTTTTCAATAATAATTAAAAACATAGCTAAGTCATATAGAAATTTGTTTCATAGTAATAGGAGTTTAAGGCTATAATTTTTATCTTGCATATTTTGCATATTTAGCTCTTTTTTCCAATAAGTGCATATTTTATTATATTATTGTATTGTTAGTACATATTTAACATATTTTACACATAAAATACAATATTTAATATGAATTTTCTATAAATTGAAAATAAAAAAAGATTAAAATTATTAAATATAAATTATTAAATAATCTATCTACATAGGATTTTCAAATTATTAATTCATAAACAGAATCAATTAATTTTTTTATTTGTTTTTGTTTCGTTTAAAGGCAAACTTAAAAAAGAAGAAAAGAAGAAATGAAAATAATAAGAAATTCTTATAATCAATAAATAATAATAAAAAAATTTGTAATTTTTTGTTTTTTAATGAAAATGAAATATTTTTAAGAGCATATTTAAGCATTTTTGCATATTTTCAGAGCATATATGATAATTTTTAAGGGCATAAATGCATGCATATTTTAAGGATTTTTAGAGCATCAGGTCCCCCTAGCCCTAGTAATGACGTACATTGATGGTATCATATAATGTGCTTTGGATTTTCCGCGCGCTTTGTACGCACGTGGGTAGTGGTGCGCTTATTTGCCGACCGAACACCGACGGCCGACCGCGGTACAGCATTAATTGGCAATCGGTATCATTTACAGAGTATTATCACAGAACAGATTAATTAATAAGATATTAATAGACATTATTGTCGAATCGACGTGCACCTGACACACACTGTTGAGTTTCAAAATTTCATCAAATACACGCACCGTAACGTTAAGTGCGCGCGTGCGTGTATAGTGTGTACTGTGCACACACGTGCGCTCCAGTAGTAGACCAAATATGTAATAAACGTTCATCGCATAACTTCGTTTCACAGTACACATCATATATTTTATAAACTATATATCCTAACATAAATATGCACAATGTACATCCTATACGCGATACGCTTGAGTGCGCACACGCGCACACGTATGTATATACATTTTGTATAATCGCGTGGGTGGAATTATCAAGTTACACGAGTACACACGTACATCTGATGAACATACACACGTATTCGCGTTGCAGGAGAATGTAATAATGAAGTAAGCCCAGGGGCAGGTTTTAGGACTTTTTCCTGTGCTTATCGATTCTCTAGCTCAACCAAATATTATGTTTTCCTGAACGTTTACGAACTCAACATAAGCATAAAGATTGAATATTGTAATACGATAACAATGTATTTATTCGCATATTGAAAAATAGAAAAATAACGTGAGCTTATCGATCAGACACCAATCATATTATGCTGTTGTAATAAAAATGGACCGATATGAAAAGCACATAATGCGTCTCTAATTAAAGTAGATTTGAAGGTGCTTAAGTAGGAATAAATTAGTATCCATAATATACCCACTAACAAAGTTTACTTCCAACTTAAATGTTTATCTTTAACTAGACATAGATAACTAAATAAATCATTAAAAGTCACGTTTCTGGTATAATATATATATATATATTTATAAAATTACAATATACACTAAGGAGACCCTAGATGGTAAGAAGACCAGATATCCCAAATCAACTATAAACCTATAAACCTATAACCGAGTATGACCGGGCCAATTATTTTCCATGCTTGTCAAAATAATTGAGTAGGTCAGTACTGCGATACTGACGTATAATATAGGCCAAATTATTATGAAATTGATTATTTTGAAAATGAATAACTGCAGGTGATTTATACTATTATTTATCGCTTCAGAATCATCAAAAAGTATAATATTTCGACGTGATAATTTTTTTCATGATGGTTTATCTGTAGTATGCGGCTGTGGAATACAGCAGACGGAATAATTGATTTTTAAATACTTTCACAACGCTACAGAGATGTGTAATCCTCGAAAAAACTTTGTATGCGTTGTAAAATAAAATGTATGTGCATTTTTTACAATGTATATTTTACAAATTGCGTAGAATCGATATATTAAACGTTAAATTTACCCATTCCTTGAAATTCCACAACTGGGGAGGGGGTTGGGTGTAGTAACGCTCTCGCTGAAAATATTTTTAAAAATTTAAAAAAAAAAATCGGATTGAAGCATCTATAATTTACCAAGGCCATGATCGTACATAGAAGTTATTTATGGCTAGGTATTTGTAAGTTAGGTTAGGTTATGCACATTAGAAGAATCTATTTAAATATTTTTTCCAGAATCAAGTAATAAAAACTAAAATGATTTTGTTCTACAATGTGCGGGTGTAATGTCATGATTGTGATACTTCTTTTAAGCCGCTATTATATATGCTTTGAGCAGTTACCTATATTAATGGAGAAATTTAGATTCTACTATACCTGCTATTCAATTAAGTTATTATTTTCAGAAACTTAGATTTCAAGTATCATTATACTTTATATCTATTAAAGTTAAACTATTTTGAATAAATATGTCATTAAGAAGATTAATTTAGTTTAAAAATGTAGATTTAGAAACAGCTTTGAATTATGCCGATAAACACAATCGAGAGTCCAGAAAATCGTATTGATTGTAAATTTTAAAATATATTTCAAATTGAGGCAGCTTATAAAAAAAGTAATAATAATATTCTTGTTCCAATAGTTACAAAGAACCAATCAATAAGATACAAGTATACAACGTTAACACTAGTTTTCCTAAACAGTATTAACGATATTCAATATCTATACATTTATTGACAAAATTCTAAATTAATAATTAGAAGAAATTAATTAGAAAATTTAGCAAATCGAATGTTTTATTTTTTATTACAAGGTGTCAACGTTACTAAAGAAATAAAAGATAAATTCTAACGTATAGCTGGGACTCAATATTTTATGAAGCAATATGTTTACACAGAGGAGTTAGAAATTTGTTACCAACATCATATATTTATTCACAATCAGCTATACACATATATGTATAAAAAAATCTAATAGTCTAAATAAGTGTAATATTAGTTATTACCAATGTAATTTTCATATATGTCCTGTAATATCAAAGGTATTGCAAATATAGATGACATTACCTTAATCTAACTAACCTAACAGAAGAAAAATCTTTCCACGAAAGCTTTTACAAAGGCTTAACACATAAGCATAACATACTTACGGAGTACGACAGGACAGGTGAGACTCAATATGACATCAGTATGGGTAAAATGTACGGAATACCCAACAAGATTACAAAATATTAATACAAAGTGAATCAACTTGACGTTAAGATTATTTTATTTAGTTTTTCGTAAATATTTTATTGTATTTAAAATTACAAATTGAATAACTATACATCATCAGTTAATTGTTTTTGGCGTAATACTTTATACGTTTTACCCTTGTAAATATTCTATAACCCTCCCCTTCCCTGAAAATAAATTATAACTACACCATTGTTGGTTCAGCATATGATTTTAATTTTTTTTTTATGCAAGTTAAAGAATATACATTTAAAAGTTGATTAATTTTATTATATTTGTTTTTTCTTAACGATACATCATTAAATTAAATAAACTGCTGAATGCGGTGACATTTTAAAGTTTTCACGATAAGATTGAAAGTTGATCGCATAATAATAATCGAATTTACGTTATAAAAAAGTTTTACCTCAAGCCGTTATACTTTTAGTAATCTCGTACTTTTTTGACAATTTAAAAATTATTTGTTAAGTTTTTCGTAGAACTCGAAAAAACATAATTGTATTAAATATAAAAAGTTCAACGTTGAATGCATGTAGGAATTAATTTGATTGCCAAAATGTTTTTCAAATTAAGTATAGCTACGCGTTAAAACGCAATTGAATAGAACTTTCTAAACACGTTTATTGCGTTTTCGAATAGTGTGTTTTGTAGGTACACTTAAAAGAATTATAATAAATATATGATATACTCGTACATGCGACGTAGTCACTACGGTTTAATATTTATAACGACGTTCAGAACTCCACGTTTCTCGCACGAATCCGATCGCGTACTGGGATGATAACATAATGTGCTTATACAAACAATAATTGTATCGCGTATCGTGTAATATATAAATATAATCGTAGTGCGATGAACGTTTACCTTTGTAAATATTATGGCCGCAAGGGTGCAAGTTTTACGGGGATCGATACGGGTCCTATATGGTTTACACACGATGTTATGCCTGTATCGCATATAGTGTTTCGGCAATTTATATTCTGCTCACAGTAATCATTATTATACATTTATAAAACTGTGGCCGCTGGAACAGCATTTCGGTCTCCGAGATAATCGTCAGTTACGGGTAAAGTTTAACCTTTACAATAAATTGTAATTTATTGTATTTAATTCGTTAACTTTTCGACGGCGACCGCAATCGAATGAATTACGTTTTTGCGACACCGCAAGTGAATATCATTAAAGGAGTTGTCCAATACATATTAACTATGTATAGGTTTTTTTTCAACACAAATAGTGCTGTTGTATATACCTATTTCGAATAGTCTTTCGACTGGCTGAGTTTTCGATTATTTTTCCGAAATATCTAGTGTCAACTGTTGTTTTGCGTCTTGCGTTTCGCGTTATTATATTTTCAAAACAAACAAAATATCTCAATTTATTATTTATGGAAAAATGCTTCTCGGTTATAATAAACTATAATATCTTAGAGTAAACACTTTTGAAAAATCTGGTCAGTTAATTTTTTCAAACGAAAATCGACAAAAAACGAAACTATCAGTAAAGAATTCAAGTCGAGGTGGCAATTAAAGAAATTCAAAAGTTAAGGATAGTGGTTGAGATACGAAGAATGACTGTGATGAGGTAAACAAACTGGTGGGAAGCAGCTTTTTATCTAAATCAATTGTTTCAAAGGACGGCGCGGCGCCCACTTATCTTGCCCCCAATTCTCTGTGTAATAGCGAACAGCTGTCATAACCTACTAATGCTGTAATTGCGTAGTTGTCGCAGAATATAGGGCTTGTGACGTATACGTGCGTCAAACCCATAGGATACGCTTACGCATAACGCGCCACGTTGACGTGTTTCAATCTAGATATTACACGCGGGCGGCGGACATCACCGCGGCGGTGCGTAGGCTCGTCTATTATAATTATTACTGTACTTAATACGATACCTATTAATAAGAGTGGCGTATTTCAGTTCGTATACGAGTCATACGGCGAGGTTTTGAAAATCGTATCGCACGAGCACGTAGGTAAACGCGTGGATTTTTTTTTAGTTCTGTTAAAAAATAAAGAAGATCATAACGAGCCTAGTTATAAGATAATTATAAGATTATAGTTACATGTAACGCGATCAGCTGTATTATTGCTAATGCAAGCCTAGGTGTTATGGTACATTGTGTGGCAAGGGCGGAAAGTGAGCAATTCGGTCGCGGGCCGTATCTCGCACAAGAGTGAAATTTCCTTTCCGCACGAGCCACACATAGTATTTTTTGTCACGCCTCCTATCTAACAATCGCGGCAGTTGGTAATGCGATCGTCATGATACCAAAATATGTTTATTTCGAGTGTGTGGTACGCAAACGCGTGAACGTTGAAAATGAAAAACGTATAGATTCGCGCGTCGTGCAAATACATTGTATAACCGGAAAGTCGGCCAAAAATATAGTCCTCACCACCCTAGAGAGCCGAGAACTAGACTCTTCCACCCGCTGGGGCAGAAGACGGTCACTTTACGCCGCATCCAGTGGCGTCGAAAATTAAATTTTCAGCACACGCGTTACGACGAAAACATTTTTACGTCCTCCCCCGCGCCCGCGGAAAATTCGCCGCCCTTGCGCTATTATTGTCCGTCCTGCAGGTGCACGTGTACATTATGGCAATCGCGGACGGTGGTGATTACACCGGGCGCCGCGGTTACATCCGTATAGTTACTACCGGGGTGTTATCGCGAACCACGCGTGTACACTCGCGGGTAACCAAACACAATGTAGCAATACAATATCGGTGATTAATAATATATAGTATCGATCGCGTTTACCGATGCAAGTGACTCGGCTCGTGTACCGACCGCGTCGCCCGTCCGCGGCGTACGCTTCCAGTGTCCAATCGCCCGTGCCCGGCGTCACGTTGTCGGCCCTGAGACCGCATTGCCCGGACCGGTAACCTTCGCCCGCGTAATGCGCGTGGTCGAACGCCGAGGCCGCGGAGTCGGACAGGGTCGCCTCCGTGCCGTTGGGCAGCGTCACGGCGCAACGGTCCAGCGGGCCCAGCTCGGTTTGCCATCTCAAGTACAGCGTGTCGCCTTCGGTCAGCCACACCGGACGGCCGCACAGAACTGCGCACGTGCCGGACGAGGGTCGCGTGGAGAGCAGCAGCAGCAGCACAGCATCAACAACAAAAGTACAATATAATACGGTCGCCGTAACATAACATTTTATTATTCCACGCGTCAAGCGCACGCTACTATTGTTCCGCGTGGTCATGCGGCCCGTCGAACCGGTATGATCGAAATAAAACGCACATAAATCACGTCAACTATACGGGAAGGTTACCCACTATTATTTCGCGTATCCCTTCGAAATATTTTCGTACATTCGACAAGCGCGCGTTCCGTGCTCTTTTGTTGCAGTTGGGTGTACCTATACGTGTACGGTGCAGGAACATCGTTTCGGACGGACCCCAGGTAAGAAACAAGTGTCATAGGTGCGAAAATTTTCAATGAAAAATTATACGAAGGCACGGGTTTTGAACTCACGGGCCACCAAGTTTTATCTTTCACAAGTTATTTTACACCTATGTAACTGAGGGTATCCGCGTTGTACGGCTGAGGACGGATAACGCACCGATAACGCACCACGTCATGCTATAACAATATCTTTATTTATTTATTGATTACAAATACTTGTTGAATAATGGCGATTGTAAAGCGGATCTTCGAGTCTATAGAAAAACTTTTTTAAACAACATACAGCTCACGAACGATGGTTTTCTCTCGAAACTGTACACAAAAGTTACGTTCACGTGAATATATGTATGCAAAACGAATATCTACTGGTAGCACCACGGACCCCCTACAAGAAGATTAAGGTGAGGGGGGGGCGTGGAATGTAGCTTAAGACCCGTATATTTTGTCTACAATCTACATATTAATAATACATTATACTTTATATAAGTTAGGGTAGAACACAACGTAATGCAAAACAAATTTAAGTATAAGTTAAGCGTGTTTACAGTTTCGAAAATAAACTATTGTCTAGTGAAATCTGTTCGTATAGTATATTTTGGACGGACACTCAAATTCGAAATATAATTTTAAAGAAAAGAAAAATAGGGATAAGTAAACTAAGAAAACCATCGACATTGGACTAAATACTATAATATCTCTTTACATGAATCTAACCTAGGACGACGGATATATCGTCTCACGCGTCCTTCTGTTTATCTAAAAATGACTGAAGGAAACGTATTATATATACTGTAGGAGTCTGTATATAATTATGTGGTATATACGTTTCCAAAGCTCTTAAATCGCATTAAAAACGTCATAATATGTGTGTATGCATAGTCGGTTTACCCGATATCTCGTGTAAGACGAATGTCAACGCGGTAACGTTTCGAGGAACGGATCGATATCTCGTGCCGACCTCAGAAGTCGCGTAGGTATACGTGTCGAGTTCCTACGACAAAGTGTTGAGAAACCTAAAGGATAATATTGCGCAGATAGACGCATACATCACTGAGTAGTCCACCCTGTTGAATTCCACACCCCCCCCCAACCAGACCAAAATTCATCCGTATTATAAAATACTCATAATTCAATTATCCCTAAATATCGGTCGGAGGCACACACTTGTACAAGTACGCGTGATTAAAAACTGATAAGCGCGAAATAACAGCAGGCGCGCAGGTGAGAAATATGAAAATGATTGCGTGCGCAGTGCACCTACCTTGAACCACGGTCACCGAAGACAACTGCAACAGCAGTAGCTGCAATCCGACGTGCGGCACGGCCGCGGCGACGTCGAGGTGGCCCATTTGTCGGCGGACGCTGCTGCGGACTGCGTGACAATGATATTACGCACTGGATGATGGCCGGCACATCGTTTTACTATGTTTCTGTCGCCGCTGCGACGGCGTTTTCCGCGATGCCGAGCGTTACACGCGCGTGCCACCCGGCTACAGTGGGAGAACACGAATTTTATAATTAGAAGCCGGAGGGATTATATTAATACACACATATTATACATTTGTATTGAGTTTTGAGTGTCATATCTGTTCGTGACGGCGACGGCGCAGAGGGCGAGGAATAAAACCGAATTTGCGGTGCCAAAAAGACACGCGCAGATCTTCGCCACTCAGTTGTTTCGTTATTGTTAATTATAATTATACGGGTTATTAGATAAATAAAAACGCAATCGTGTATTATATAGGAACAACAAAACATGTATTTCATTTATTTTTTTTTTACACACACGTATATTATTTACATACATACGTACGATCAATGATTCTATATAAGAGTACCTATATAGGTACCTATATGTATAGTAATTAAAGGTATATTATAATAATAATGTTAATAATAGTTTTATAACTAATAATAATACGTTGTAGTTTGTATATAACATGAAAGATTCGTGGGGGGGGCGAACAATTCATTGATAACAGAACGCCAGTTGCAACGGTCAGTTATTTAATAAATACCTACTACTGTCCCCTACGCTGGGGATCCTTGGGAGCCTAATTTGGGAGCAATGTACCGTCGTCATAACACGGACGTTTGCGTTATCGCGTTTAATTTTAAGTACAGCCTAACAATAATTACAACACATATTCACAACTTAACGTCTAGTGACACTTATACATACATACATAATATTATAATATGTTCGTAAATATTTCTGTAGCGCTTAAAAAATAATACTTTTATTTTTCACACATAATAAGAAATGGGTAGGTAACTATAATAATTAAACATTATAAAAATATTGACGAGAAGATTTACATACTAATAAAATATGCCATCTGCATTCTATTCCAATTTCATACATATTTATACTTATATAAGAAATTCATTTTATACTATAGAAATCGTAGATAATAACTAAATTTATATATTTATTATTAGATATTACCATTGATTATAAATACTATAGTATGATATTACATAAATATTTTCATACATACATTAAATGTATGACTGGAATGCTTGTTTGTGTCAGTTAAAATAATATTATTTGTTTGAGCTTTTATGAACATCTGTCCGTTTACATCACGAAGGGAAAAAATCGAATCGTACATTACATTATAAATGTTTTTATATTCGTTAACATCAAATAAATTCAACTTAAATACTGTTTGAATCGATTATAATAAAAATAGACGTAACGAATAGCACATTAATTAAGGTCAAGTGGAATCAAAAACCCGGAAAACTTTTTTAATTTATATGGTTTGATAGTTTGGAATTTCAAAAAAGCAACCTTTCTAAGGTTTAAATATCGCTTAACAATTCGATTATAAAATAATTTATCTCCATTTTATTTATCTGTTAAGATAATTATTAAAACAAATGGAATGCATTTGAGTAAAAGGAGTATGCATTAATAGGAAAGTTGAAAAATATACTAATAATATTATATTTACACGATATAGATAATACATCGATAGGGGATCAAACGCAGAGGGAGAGAATTGAAGTTGTTTAACAACACCGCTAAAACGTGTGCCCGAATTTAAAACATAACAATATTAATTAACCGTTGGGTATAAAATATGTAAATTAACATTACAAGAGATTATCAAAATGTTAGCAACATCTAAATACTATAAAATGACACATTTATAATGTTTAGATTATTATTTTAAATTATTGTTCTTCCTAATGTCAAGTTATTATTATCTTCAATAAAATAATTACATTATATTCCTTGTTGAAAGCCAACAGCGAGCATTTTCATCGCCAGAGTAGAATCAAACGATTTTTCAACGTTTTAAATAAGTACGTTAATTTATGTAAATTAAAACCCCTATCGATGTTAAATTGTTAACGGATCATTATAATTATTATCACAAACAAAACCGAATCATAGCTATCACAGCAATAATATTATACAAGTGGGTGCGCGTAATATCCTTAGAACTCATAACGACATAAAACTTAATTATACGGAGAAACGTTTTGTTACCTAAAATGAAAAATGTCCGTATAAGTAACGAACGATATATTATATTATATATGTGTAAAAAATTATAATTGTGTATTTAAAAATTTCAATTTGATTGTCAATATGTTCACATTTTTTTTACATCCAATATTATTTTTAACCACAGACCATTGTAAAATAGCCAATTAGTTACGACTATTATACCGTAAATTACCACATCATTCAAGGATTTATGTATGTGTGATGTACATTGTACATAGCGAGAATAACTGTTGTTGGAAATTAGGGGTTTATTTTAATTTTTTTGGGTACAACCACAACCACTAATCAGCAAAAAATCCTGGGCGTCACTTCTGTTTCTAATGCTTGTTGAACTTTTATTAGTAAATTACGGATTATGACGATAATAATTATTCTGGTGATTATTTTGACTGCATTAAACTTATTTAAATTTGTCTATGTGTCTATTAATAAGAATCAGTGGTTTAATGGCTTAAATGCTGAATCCGCTGAAAAACTAATGAAAAGCACCCAAGAGTGTTGTAATAAATAGCAAATTTTAAAACGATTGGACGGGGATCGATTTTTTAGTTATAATTTAAGTGAAAAAGAACAGCGTGGTAATTTAAATTGTAAACATTTCGGTACACATTATTTATTATAATTAGTCGCTGTTTTACTCCTATGCGTACATTGTAACAATTATACGAGTATACTCACAAAATATCCCACGAGGATTTACTAGTTCTAAGTGATCTTGCCCGATAAGGTGAGTAAATACTCGTGGGACACTGCGTGCAATGTGCATATTAAAATAAATTATGAATTGTATTTTTTTTATTTTCGAGCGTAAAGTGTACGGAAATATATTCTTAAACGGAGTAAGATGTTTTCGTTAAATTTATTATGAAATAAAAAATACAAATCCGATCTATTTTTTTCCACCTTATAGGAGTGACTTAACAACAAAACACTTCCCCCACGTCAACACTAACTATAGTCCACGTTGCGTCGAACAGCTTAAAATCCTAAAAGAGTAATGCGCACGACGATGCCAAATGACTCGTGTTAAACGCGGAACGTAATAGTAAAAAAAAAAAAATAAAATAAAAAAAAATAAAAAAAATACTAACACACGAGAACTTACATAATCACATAAACAAACACACTTAGACACTAATACATTTATAATAATACGCTTGCGCGCAGACGACGACGGGGGAGACAATAAAAACAAAACAAAAAACGATAAAAGATATTGAGGTCGAGGGAGAAAGATACAGATGGTAAAGATAGAAAAGAGAGCGAGAGAGAAAAAGGGAGGCGAGTGTATAAATGGAATACAATAATCTGTTCACGTCGAGATCAAAAGCAACAGCGCGGCGACTGCGACCGTGATTGCCGCGGCCGCGGTCGAGCCGGCGACTGTGGCCGTGCCGCCGCACGCAAGCTGCTCCCGGTGGTACGGCACGGTGAGCGGTACCTCCGACGGTGGCTTGCACTTTTCGTCGTCGCCGCCGAAACTGGTGCCGCCGTCGCCGCCGCACAGCTCCTCGCACGCGGGACACACGATGACGCCCTTGTGCAGCCAACCGTTGGCCACCAGCCGGATGACCAGCTCCTGGCCCGGGAAGTAGCATGTGTACGTGTGATTGGACACCTGTGAACATGGAAAACAAAAGGAAACACGCGCGCACGCGTTATACTAAACAGTGACCACATGGGCAATAACGCCGACATTAACTAATAATAATAATAATAATAAAAATAATAATAATACAAATAATAATAATAATAATAATAATAATAATAATAATAACAACACAGCTACAACAATACGATACGCTACCGGACACCGCCATAATATAAAATTGTATTATTTTTTTTTATTCGTTCAGATTTCACGGAACGGTGATCATAAAATGCACACGTGTCGTCGGGGTCGTGTATTGTTCGTGTTACGCGATATGTTATGCTCACGAGCGACATAATATATGGTAATATACTTACATCGGTCTAATTTTATTAAAAATATATTGTATTATTCAATTTTTATTGTATGATTGTATGTGTAAAAAAAAAATAAAATACTAATATTGGTATGTCTTAGGGCGGGGACGTGAATAAAATATTACTTGATGATTAGGTGGGTACCACGTCGATTACGACCAAGACCATGAATTTAATTATTTCGCACATAGATCAATTCCGAAATTCTTATCAGTGCCGTCCAGAAATAATATAATATATGATGTTTGGAATTACGATTTTGGTACATTTATTTATTTTTAATCTCACCTAGGAAGCATAATAAGTAAATGAAATTTAAGGGACAGGGGTATACTCGTAGTGTATTATATTATTAAATACACAAATACATAAGCTAATATATAAATAATTATGATACAATCTTTTATGAGACCTTCTCAGTAAAAAATGTACAAGGTTTCTAATTATTTGCGATTTTTACTTTGCAGTGCACATGCAAACTTCACGGTTTTTTCATCTCATTCGCATAATCATGTTTACTATTATTGGTTATTGACGAACGCATGATAAACACGCATGTATCAAAAACTCATAGACACAGCTGGTATTATTTTTTATACCCCTGCAGGTGCTTAGCGGTTGTTTAAAACAAATACCTAGGGATTGGGATATTTATTTCATATTGCTTTACGATACGAGGTTTTACCTCAGTATAAAGCAAAGCTAAGTTATACCTTCAATAATTTGTTGTACAATTTTTACGTCTTTGTTTACCAGCCATTAAATTATTATTGTATACTTTTTTTTCTAATTATAATTGACTTCTGCATCGAGTAACAGGGAATTAAATATTTCTGGTCTAAAGTAACATCAACACCTAACTACTCGTATAGTAACCTTTTGTACAATCGAAAAATGTATAATAATTGATGATATTCTGAATCTGCATCAAATAAACAAATCAATTGTTAACGTTATATAGTTGACAGGTGTTACGTGTACGAGGACTTTTATCGAGCCGTTCGATAATTTTAAGCAGGTCAATAAATATATGATCATTATTGGAAGAATTACGCACAATATATACAGGTATAGGGTAAGTATTTATATACAAAATACATGTATAATAATTAAAATATAATATGGAGAAGGCAAAATGCTTTTAAATGTACTGCAAGTTATAAATGGTAAGTAAAAATTATTGGATAAATGAAAGTTGCTTCGCGTTGTAATATCTTGAAATAAAGGTACTTATCAAAGGGTATAGATAGACGTGTATATTTTCGAATTTTAATAAATATGACTTATCAGTTACCAGTATACATAATATTATAATAGTTAAAGATGTATACCAATTGTTTGTAATATATCTTGAAATAAAGGCACTTATCAAAAGGGTATACACGTGTATATTTTCGAATTTTAATAAATATGACTTATCAGTTACCAGTATACATAATATTATAATAGTTAAAGATGTTTACCAATTTTTTTGTTCATATGTTTCGCTCTGTATACCGAAAATAATCTTTGACTAATTGTTAAGTTTATAGGAAAATATATACCAAGCAGAAAACATGATATAAATCGTAAGTTCAAAATTGTATACCAAATAGTGTTGGACTATATAAAAGTCATTAGAATCTTTTAAAGAACTTATTTGATACTAAATAATTACTACTATTTAGTATAATAGTAACACAGTTAGGTACTGCTTTCGATTTTGATGTTATACACTTCCATTTAATTTAAAAGAACAATAGATATATTTAACAAAATAACTCAAATATATTCATTCTAAGTCATAAAATATTGAAACATTTTGTAATTTGATTATTAATTTATGTCTTTTAAAATAAAATTTAATTTCCAGGAAATAAGAATGAATAATGTGTGAAATTGTAAAAACTAAATAAATAGCTGTATGCTGAATAGTATATGACTATAAATTACAAGATTAAAAAGTATTTTATCTATAAAATATACAACGAAGACGTATATATTATTTTTCACCGAAGTTTGTTTTATTTTTTTATTACATAACCTTATAAATTTATAAATAATCAATAAAAAAAATATGCGTCAATGCAAGTTAAAACAAGCAAATAGTTTTTTCAATAAGAAAATTTTTTTTTATAAAGAACAAACTGTCTCATAAATAATGTAAAACACAATATTATTTACTAATGATTTGAAGTTTTTCAGCCTCAATTTCAATTAGCAAAAGTTTCTTAAAGACTATAGTTTCTTTAAAAACTATATAAATAAACTTTTAAATAAAGTAATTTATCTTAAACGGCCAAGTAAATTAAACTCAAAACAAAAGACGTTTTGCATATACAATTTCTCTTATAAATAATGATTCATTAATTTATATATCCAAATTCAATAGATTTTGAGTAGACCGACTTTTGAAGGATTATCATCTTTATTCTTTATCTTTTAAGATTGCATAATCTTTAATTTTTATCATGAATAGAATACAAACGCAGTTTATATAGTTAGTTTAAAACTTTAAAGTTATACTATAATACAGTCTAGAATTGTTAAAAATACTGAGATTAATTGGAATAAAATATTTTATGAACTTTACACACAGTGGTAATTCCAGGATAATTTTAAAACGCAAAGGGATCGTCTTAAAAATATCAATTATCTGTTCGCCATAAATAATATTGAACTATTGAATTTACCGTCCACTTTAGTAAGTAATTGATATGAAATATGATACGGAATATTTGAAATATAGTAATTATAATGAACAAGTACAGTTACTGTTCAAGTACTAAAAATTAATTCAACAAATTTAACTTTTGAATTAAAATAAAATCCACAATTTATTAACTTAGAAAAGAAGTTTAAACGAATTATCATTACTAATTTATCAA
Organism: Periphyllus acericola; assembly: GCA_949715065.1. Taxonomy (NCBI): domain Eukaryota; kingdom Metazoa; phylum Arthropoda; class Insecta; order Hemiptera; family Aphididae; genus Periphyllus; species Periphyllus acericola. The sequence continues at coordinate 33,552,781 of OX454267.1, read as the reverse complement.
TATAAATAATGGCTTTAAAAGCACCCAAATTTATGAAGTTATTTTTTGAGTACCTACAATTGATTAGGATATAAATGGCCAGTGGGTACTCACAATAATATGAAGTCTTCCGTTTTGACAGCTATATTCGTAACATCCAGAACCCCAGTGCTGCCATTGTCTGACTTGCTTACATGTTTGTTCCTCCCACATTTGATTAGTATGGTCGAAGCATTTAGAATTGTCTCCGTATACTTCCAAAGCGAAGTTCTTATCTGGATCTATATAAAAAAATATAACTATCAAATTCTACATATCAAGAAAACCTATTATTATACCCAGAAAACATCAGAAAGCTTTATGAAAACATTTGTTTTTCTTTCATCTGGGTTCTGATCCTATATATTGTTCTAAATATATTCGATAAGTATCTTTTAAAGTTTCTAAATTGAAATTACCTTTGAATCCATTACGAATATAAATTAAGTTATATCTGAAGTCCATCAATAATTAAAAAAAACAAAATGGACGATTCGTAGGGTTGAAGTTAAATTAGTGGATTTACTAATTTTTAAATAATATTTAGACAATCATATTATACCCAAGATAATTCGGATTTCAATAAAATTAGAATAAAAATGTATAGGTAATAAATTTTGCATTTTGCATTTATGCATATTATAATATTCAATTAAATACTTGAAATTGGAAAAATAGAATAGGTGTAACTGTCAGTCATACTTCATTAAATTATTTTCTTTATTCCATTGATCTCAGAAGTATCAACCATAACATACTTTCTCAAAAAGAATATATTGATAGCAGTAGTAATATAATTTTATACTTACGAGGATTATTTTCTGGATACTGACAATGTGATCCTCTGATTACTACACTTTTCGACCGCCATATAAATTCTTGTATATATGGACAATAATCTGCAAGACTTACAGATCCTCCATAATACGCTTCGCGACCGGGTGTTACATGTGGGATGTGGTCAAAGTTCTAAAGGCACGAAACACAAATAAGAATAAACGTAAATTAATAAGTACCAAACAATGGTGGTAGAATACATCTAATATTATATTTTTTATATGTTAACTATTACTTAATTCAGTTTTTATTTAATCTTTTGAATATAAATTAATTCTACGATAGAAATAGACACAAAAACTACCTTACGCTGTAAAACATTTAGACTTTAGACCATTAGTGTTTATTTTTTATTAAATTATAGTAATTATTTTTTATTATTTTAGATTCTGAATGGGACGAGAAATATATTATTTTTTTATTTTTTTTTTTTTGTGTTTTGTAAACGATTTTGAAAAGAAAGATTACAAACCTGGAACTTTCTGAAAGAAGTTTCGTCAAGATAGTACTTTGAGATCATTTTTAGTATTTCTCAACAATTTGCATAATAATTGAAAACAACATAGTAAGACCGCAACGATTACTTTTGCAATTTCATAGAAATTAAATATTCAAGTTATTTTTCTAAGCCGGTGATCATATGAAAAATAGTATTTGAACTAATATTTTTCACATAACCCCTATTATAAAATGCACAAAACAAAAAATTACGAATAACAGAGATATTTTCATCAGGAAAATATGCTGGGCCATTCGGGAAAATTACACTATATATTTGACAAAATTATATTGTAAGTTCGGTACTCACATATATCGCATCAATTACATTTTTTGCATTAAATTATTTCTATTTTAAGATAACATATATTTTATCGTAATTAGATACGTTTTATATGTAATATATAAAAAATAATATTTATTTAAATTTTAAATTGCGTTCAAACACGTTAGTAGAGTGATATTATTTTAATATTTACCACATGATTTATCGAATTAATTTAATTTTTAGTACAAGTTAAAATAATTTAAATTTAACAAAATATAAAACACATGTTTTTATCATATTTAATCGTCTATCTAATCGAATGCAGTTCAATGTTTAAGTTGTTAAATGTATCTAATTCTGATTAAGTTATTCGGTGATCGGAATGAAATTTTCAAACTTTAATTTTGTACTATTTGATAATAATAAATTATAACAACATTTAACCTAAAAATAAATTAAAATAACTTTAAGTATTTTACTAACCTGGTAAATGGTTGGTAAGGGCTGCACATGTTCGACTAGATTGCATAGAGCTACAGAGCTCCGATCATCGGTACACTCAGTCTCCAGGGGATCTCTTTTCACTTTATTACAAAATGGATGAATCGATTGGCCCTTGGCACGTTTCATATCCATCCATTGTTTACAGCTTTTTGTTACAAAATCGCAGCCCAAGTTTTTTCCCCAACTGAGATCTTGAGCTAAAGAATAATTAGCCTTATACCATCCAGTATCTTCCATTAATGCAAGTGTTAGTCTTGAGTATACTGGATTCTGTGTATGAGTACCCGTCATTGCTTCGTTCTAAAAAAAAGTTTAATATATTTTCATTATTCATGTATTATTCACAGAATAGTTTATAGTCATTTTAGTAAAGCTGTGATCCAGATAACAATTTCATAGAATTACTATTCAATACCAGGAAAACATTTAATTTCGTTTGCTAAGCGACTTTTTACTTCGAGTACATAAGAATCTAAGATCAAGATTTTCTATTTTTAAAAACAAATTTATACATTGTATGTTTTTATCTAAGTAGAAGTTTTACCCCCGAAACAAAAACTATTTAATTTTTACAGTTTGTATCACGAATTTAATGTTTTGGTAAAAAGTCAATAATTTTTTACTTTTATTGGTTTTAAATATTACACCATTTTTTTGGTTTCCAAAAAAAAACTACTAAACATCATGAGTACAGTGTAAAGTTTTGTTTTAACTTTTTTTATTAAAACATTAAAATCATTTACAGTTTAAAATATTTGTAATCCTTGTCACTGTGAGACTTATAAAATAAAAAAATTTAATATCTTCATTAACTCAGGAGATACCGCAATGGGCAAATTATCGGCAGAACACACTTCATATTAATATTAATATTTGAATCATCTACAGCTACGTACAACAAATTTTTTCTTATATTAGGAAACAAATAATATATATTTCACCATTTTTTAATGAATATTTTAAATATTTTTCACTTACAAGTCAACAAAATACGAAAATTAAACTAACGTGAATTTCGACTTACATCTCCTAAAAGTGTAAATATCTTTATTATTATTTTAAACAACCATACTTATACATTTATAAATACAAAAAAAAAAAACTTCTTTAGTCTAATATATATTTTTAATTTTTATTTGATTCGACATTATTACGATCTTAAAAATAAAATAGCCTCATTATTTGTGTGACCTCGATTGGTGCTGTATATTTGGTTGTAGATTTATATAAGTAGGGAGTTATTTAATTATTTTAAAAAATAATTTCAATATATACCTATAAAAGAGGTGGAAGACTAAGGTCCGCTGTTTCTCAACAATTTCTCAAATTCATATTAATTTTAGAAATCGGTATGGATTGAAATCTGATGACGCCAACTAAAAATGTACTTGAAAATGTTTTCCTTTTCATTTGTAATATGAAGCGGGACAATTCACATTTGAAATTTTACAATATAAAAATCTATTGCCGAAAAAATGTACACATAATGTTTAATTCTAGCCATGCATCAGTTCCATTTTTGAAAGATTTATAAGTTTTATAGGTACCTATTTAAAACCAAGGAAATTAATAAAATTATGTATGTTATATGGCATTGTATTTTTATTCATTTTTCCCTTTAATTTAGTTTATACAGGGTGTCCCAGGTCTATTTGACTAATGCAATAACTTTTTTTCTATTCAATATTTTTAAGTTTTTTTTTTTTGTAATGATTTGTAGAGCCCTGCGCTATAATTTGTATATCTTATACTTTATTTTATTTTTTTACAACAAAAATAAATAATTTAAATTTTGTATTTAATATTTTTCTAATAATCCAAGATAGCTATTTCATAAATAAGTATTTAAAAACCATTTTGGCGTTTAAAACTTTTAATTTGGGTAAGTCGTTAATTTTTAAACAATTTTCAAAGTGTGTTAAAATTCAAATTTATTTCTTGCTAATCACTGTTACTGCTGTAGTCGATTTTCAATTGTTTTCTTCCAAGAAACAATAAATTTGTTATCATTAAAAGGTTGATAATCAATATTAAATACATACACATACTAATACGTATTTTATCATAATTTAACATAATATGATTATAATTTATAACATGATGTACCTACTATTACTTATTTTAAATCATCATCATTCATCAATATTTTATTGTTCAATCATTTAAATACGTTTAAACAAATTTAGAACATTTTGATTTTGAATTATGAAACAAATGACATGTGGTTTGAATATTAATTATAGTTATTCTGTAAGTCCTTTTTAAATTTAAAGTTAGGTTAAGTTGATATTTTATGGATCAAACACATTTTGCCGTAATCACTAAAAACCTTAAGACTTGTCTTCTCATATTTTAAGACAATTCTATTGTATTAAATTTATGAGAAATACCTAGTAATACTATGGAATTATCAGATTGAACATAATTCGTAGAAAATATTTTTGGAAATGCCTTTGGACACAGGTACATATTATCATTAGTTTGCAAGTTAAAATTATTTTATTTTAATATCTTTATAAACTTTTGGTAACTAGATACAAAAAAATCAAAAATTAAACATACATATAATAACATTTTAAATTCTCAACACTTCAAATTACTATTATCAAGAAAAATATTCAAAATTAAATATTATGTAGATTACCTATACACAGTACTACAATTGAAGATTATAATTTAATTTGAATAGCAAAATAAGATTTTTGTTAAAATGTGAGTATCATTTGTATTAAATTAATTTATACTTCAACCTAACCATTTTAATATTAATATTAACATTTATTAATTTATTAATAAAATGAATTAAAATATTCTCACTGTTAACGAAAATATTCTAGGTGGATGTCAACATTAAAAGTATACATATTTGGTGAGAGTTCAAACAATTTAATTTTCAATCACATGCAGTTAGTTGTATAAGTAATGCTTTGTACCTTGCTGTTTTAATACTACATTTGTATACTTACAATAGTTACTATTGTAACTAGTTGTATGTACCTATACATAAAACCATCAGAAGTTAAATTGTAACCAGTTCATCTTAAGTATAAAACAACATGAATCAAATGTTTCATTTTATTAAAAAAAAAATGTAAATGGTAAAATTGTAGATCATAAAAAATATTGTTAGCTGTAAGTAGATGAGTAGATATATAATATTAGTGTTTTACATTTAGTCATTTAGTTCATCAGGAACTTTATGTATTCAATATTAACCATATTTATAGCTCTGTTTATATAAAAAAAAAAAATAATATTAATGTAAGAATTTAATAAATACCTATAACAACTAACATAACAGAAAAATAAGGGCATTCTGAAATAGTTTTGATTGGCTTGAAAGTGTGTAGATAATTGTTATGGATAAACACGTTACTACCTATTTCTTTAGTATTTCTCTGAATATTTCATAGTGTGTTAGTATGTTTACATAATTACTAAGAATGAAAAATAACCCATGAAATAATTAAGTTAATGATTTGAAATTGTTAGAATAGGTATTTAATGTCAACTTGTCATGTACTTTTTAAGACTAGGGACTTCAACCTTTGAGAATTTCAGAATAAAAGATAAAATAAATACTAATTTTCCTTAGTTTGTTATTCATTAATAAATAAAACATAAAAAAACATTTTCATACTATAAATTAAAAATATATCTAACATTATCTTGGTTTTTATATAAAATGTAAGTTGTAATTTATTATATCTATTTTTATTTTTACTATAAAAAATTATAGAAAAAATATAGTTGCAACACTTAATTGTTGTTTTATTGCAGATCTCTTTGTATTAGAAAATTAATACAAAGCTTAATTAAAATCCCTTTTAAGATTTATATATTGCCAGAGTTCATGTTAATAACAGATAAAATCAATAATTTTCTACATGACATAATATGTGACATTTAATATCCTTCTGATGGTTAAATTGTTTGAAACACTTAAGAGTGTATTGTTTTATACATGAATACTCTGCTAGTTGCAAACCGTTGCGTAATATTATAATTATACTTTTATTTGTTTTGAACATTTAGCCAACAAATTGTTAACTTATATTATAGGTGTCGGTTATTTTTTTTTCTTCAGCTAGCGTCACTAGTGAAAGAACCTTATACATACATGTATAGCAGAGAATGTTATTGAATGTTATAAATCATTTTAGTTACCTGAATATCGTTCAGTTTTTTAATATCATCCGACAACTGACTATTGTTTAATTCTAATTCATTATTTTTTAAGCACTCCAGTTCATATTGACGAGATAAATTTAAATTTTTCTAAAAGTAAAACCAAACTTTTGTGATTGTTTGAACTTAAAAACTGTTATAAATTAATTGTAACATCCTATGTATAAAAGTAGTTTTTACAGTAGCTAAATACTTGTTTAAGAGATATGTTATTCATACAATATTTTTTTTTAATAAATTTGTAAATAATTGTTTAATATATTACCTGTTGTAACTCTTCATTTTCTAAAACCAAATCCCTGCACATATCTTTATATTTTTTATATTTTTAAAAATGTCTGTTTGGTCACTTGAGTGTGTAGAGCCCAAATCGGAGCGAGACAAACGATAACTACTCATGATGAAAGTATTTATTAGTTAATATGAAATACACTGTAGCTCATACAAAATGTAAACCTCGAATGATCAATTATAATATTATATGAATTGGGAATTACTGGTTTTATACATATTGTTTCATTAATTATTTACATACCTATTCTAAAACTTAACTATTTTAATGATCTTAATTGCATATTTGAATAATCTATAAATATTTTATAATTAAATGTGATGTTAATGGGTATTAAATGAACCAGTTTATGTATGATTTTTGAAATATAAAATTCAATATTTTTTATTTTTATCTTTCTTAAATATGCCTACTATTTATAGTAATTTAGAGTACCGTGATATGTTAAAAGTTTTTTATGAAAGTGGAGGAAAAAGTACAGTAAAAGCTTCTCGTCTGTATTTACAAAAATTTCCAGAAAGGAAACAGCTATCTAAAAACACATTTTGTAATATAGAAACAAAATTACGTAATACAGGTAAATTTTTTATTATCAATAAAATTTCCTATAAAATTAATATAACAAATTATGTACCTAAAACCTAATACATACATGTATAATTCAGTTATTATTATACAAATTTTAAATTAAGATATACATTAAAAAATAGTCTTTTTAGGTCGTTTTCCAAATGGTTTCAAACCAAAAAAAATTTATGTTATTGATGAAGAACATACAGTGAATGTCTTGGCAGCTTTCAGAAGTGATCCTCATGCATCTGTCAGGTCGGTAGCTAAAGAAACGGACATCAGTCGTAGCTCTATACATCGTATATTGAAGAAAAATGATTTCCATCCATACAAATTGCATTATGTACAAGGATTGAAACCCTCTGATCCAGATAGAAGGCTTCAATATATTTCAAAAATTATTTGCCTTCATGACCACAATAATATTTTGAAAAAAATATTATGGACCGATGAAAGCTGTTTTAATAATAATGGTATTGTCAATCGGCATAATTCTCATTACTGGAATGAATCAAATCCATTTTGGACACGTGAGTCCAATGCACAAGTTCGCTGGTCTACCAATGTGTGGTGTGGTGTAATAAGTGGTTTTTTGATTGGACCTTATTTCTATCATGGCACACTAACTGGCCAACGTTATTTAGACTCTTTGACTAATACACTACCAATGTTATTAGAAAATATTCCATTAAATCTCCGAGTAAATATATGGATTCAGCAAGACGGTGCTCCACCACATAACTCGAATATAGTCCGTGATTATTTAAATACAAATTTTCAATCGAGATGGATAGGAACTAGAGGTCCACTAAATTGGCCACCACGATCTCCAGATCAAACACCACTCAATTTCTTTTTGTGGGGTTACTTAAAGGACAAAGTATACTCCCAACAGTCAACGTCGTTAGATGATTTAAAACAACGCATAATTGATGTGTGTAACTCTCTTACTTTTGAAATGTTGGAATCCACGACAACTGGAATTCTGGAACGGTATGAAAAATGTATAATGAAACATGGCGCACACTTTGAAAATTATTCATAGTTACTACTTACTAGTTACTAGTTAGGTATATTGTTCCATAATATTTAATTTGTTATATTATTTAATGTTAAGAAATAAAACTGAACTTATAGTTGAAAAATTAAATTTACAGAGTTACATTTTACTATTTCTTACAATTTAGTAGTGATGGGCAACGATATAATTTTCTGTATCGATATCGTTCAGATTTTTCCGATATTATATCGCGATATCGTTATTTCTACGATATCGATATCGATATCGATATTCTCCTTAAATCTGTTCAACCCCGATAGCTGTATCCTAGAAAATAAATTCATAATTATTTTATTTTAATATTGTCTTGAATTCAAATTTGAAAAATTAAAATGTATGTTCTTACCAAAGTGTGGTCTGACGTCCTAGTGGATTTATAATAAGAGTTCAAAAAGAGAAGATTGTTAACTCGATCTGTAGATAGTCTACTTCTTTTCTTTGAAGTTATATTGCCAGCCTTACTAAACAGACGTTCACATGGGACACTAGTTGCGACTATCGACAAGTATTTTTTTGCCAATTTTGAGACTTCTGGATATAAATTTGAATTTTAAATAGATTAAACCAATTTTAATTCACTCATCACTAAAAATAATGTTTGTAATTTGAAAATAATTATCACTGTAGGATAAATGACAGAAATATAACGGTCAGCGGAGTATGTAACAGACGTTTACGCCGCACCAACGACACAAATTAGACTGTAGATTATGGAATATCCAGTGGTACTATACCGTGTACCTCTTAAAAGTCAGCAAAATATTCCTTTAAGATAACATTATAATGGATTATTAATACTTAATACTTTAATAGTGTACAATAATTGACATTTCACCGGAACACGTGCACCAAACGTTATCAGCTAATGGCTATTATTATTTATTAATTTATTATAGCTTAAAAACTACAAATATCAAATAGTAAATACCATGTATTTTTCTTGAAAAATATTATTTTCGATATCGCGATATATCGTACAATACAAAAGCGATGTCGATGTCGGAAATTTGTCACGATATCGATATCGTATCCAATTATCGATATCGTTGCCCATCACTACAATTTAGTATCAATTGTTTAGTATCAACATCAATGGTAAGCATCACGTGACCATGTTAAATAATGATAAAATACAATAATGTATAATAATATTATGTAATGACTAATGACCTACCTTTTAATGATAACAAATTTATTGTTTCTTGGAAGAAAACAATTGAAAATCGACTACAGCAGTAACAGTGATTAGCAAGAAATAAATTTGAATTTTAACACACTTTGAAAATTGTTTAAAAATTAACGACTTAACCAAATTAAAAGTTTTAAACGCCAAAATGGTTTTTAAATACTTATTTATGAAATAGCTATCTTGGATTATTAGAAAAATATTAAATACAAAATTTAAATTATTTATTTTTGTTGTAAAAAAATAAAATAAAGTATAAGATATACAAATTATAGCGCAGGGCTCTACAAATCATTACAAAAAAAAAAAACTTAAAAATATTGAATAGAAAAAAAGTTATTGCATTAGTCAAATAGACCTGGGACACCCTGTATATTCTAATTTAGATTTAAAATTATAGATTCTAATTGAGACTCTGTCATTATATATATATATCTCACATACTTAATATGTATAAAAGTATGATACTATTAGGGCGGGTAACACTTAACAGTCAGACGAGATGCAGAGATCTTATTGCTATAAGTCTCACATTTTTTAAAAATCTGCATCTAAAATGTTTAAATATAGTTGGATTTGAAAAACAAGTAATATAATATTATGAGGCCCCTGAATGAAATTGTATTACAATAACCATACGAATCGAACATAGATAATATATGTATAATGTATGTTTGGTCGAAATCGCGTACACGACACGAAAAAAAGTTTCACTCTACTCAAAAGCAATAATAATAGTTATAAGTTATCGCATTCAAAAGACAATTTTAAGCGAAGATATTTAATATATATTTAATATACGAGTATGTATATATATATTAAAAAATATACATTCTCAAGTTTTATTGATTATTTTACAGAATGAAAATAAAATAAGATAATCTGTAGTATTCATTAAAATAATAAATGTTACTCCACATTAAAAACTTTGAAACCATTAAAAATAAATGTTGAATACTTCCTGAATTTTAACACTGGTTACACTATACATTCAATTTTCAGAACACAGAAAAAAAGAACTTATTGTATCAAAATAAATCAAAACAGTTGCGAGACGAAATTGTACATTACATCAACATTTTTTTACAATTAGAATAACTATACTTAGAACATCGAAAATGAGCTTTCCATGAAAAGTACCGTAATATTTTCAGGTTTTGATGAATTTTATAAGATATTTAGTTCAGATTTATTACTCGAAATCGTTTAAAGCAAACAATAAAATAATGATAATAAGTAAAATATCATTGTGAAACCCGTATGAGCTTCACTCAGGATCTAAATTGTACAGATAAAATACATGTTTGAGTACTTGCTTCATACATTTTGTCTTACGTTATTGTTTTATAATTTACTTAAGTAAACACAATTTATTCATTACAATATTTTATATCTTTAGAATTATTAACCCACCAATTATCCTCATTATTTGCACTAATGTTAAAAAATAGTTCATTCAATAAACTTGTCAGTATTAGGTCAGTGGTTCTTAAACTGTTTTCCATTAAGGCGGTAAATTATTTTTAATTATTATTAGTTTGAAATATCATTATTACAATTATGTAAAGATCTGTGTTGTCATTATTAACTCCGACCGTCCTATATTTTAAGAAGTGCCGTCACGGGTCAGCTGACCAACTACTCGACAAAAGTCACCAGAACTCAAATATTGGTAGCTGGGCGTAGTTAGTTCGTTTCATACGTAACTCGCCAGTGTCACAGTATAGTATGATGGTTGAGCGGTGCGTATGAGAGCTTGTCGATTATTTTTTATTATTATTCTGCTTCTTGTGATGTTGTTGTCCATTAATTCTCGTAAGTCGCACGTCATCATGACGACCCCTAACGTGCCCGACGGCAATTACAGCGATCGAAATGAATTGCGTTAACTGACCGTGAGACCACGGTTAAGCTGTTGAAAAATATTGTCCATTAGCCGTCCAGGCGAGTGTAAACTCGGTTCTAGTTCCCAAATTTCTTAATTTACGCCCATCTTGATAGTTTGTGGAAATCGTTTTTTGCGTTTTATAGTGACTTGTTAGTAGTTATTTTCGATTTAAGTCAATTGACCGAATTTTCTCGGATCTTGAGGGTGACGTACGATTCGACGCTCTTATAGGGCAACGAGCTCCTCAATTTCAAGAACGCATTACAACTCAATGAGTTTGCAACTGGAACTTCAACCCACCAAGTGCCCCTCACTTTGGTGGGCGTGGGCTAATGGAAACCGCTGTCAAGTCAATGAAATTGCTGTTTGCGCGAGTAATGGGAAACCATAAGTCCATAACCCAACGTTCGAAGAGTTATCAACGGTGTTGTGCTGAATATAAGTCGTGCTAAATTCAAGACCTTTGACGCCAATGACTTATTCGCTTCAGGATTTGGATTATCTGACACCAAGTCACTTTCTAATAGGCCAGCTATTGCTAGCTGTTCCTGATCTTCCGGTTTCCGAAGAGTAGAATGTTGTCACCAGGTGGAAGTTGCTGTACCAATGCCATCAAACGTTCTGACGACGGTGGTCAGTCGAATACTCATCTGGTCTGCAGACGCGAACCAAATAGTGCACCGACCGCCCTAACATTAATGTCGGAGATATGGTGTTTGTAAAAGATAAACAACGTCCACCTTTGGAGTAGCGTCTCTGTAGAATCGTAAAGGTAATACCTGGAGAAGTGGAGACGACAGTGTGGTACGCGTAGTTCATGTCTACGCGCAATCAGGGAGGGGATCTCCCGACCCGTCGTAAAATTAGTATTACTGCCTATCTTGAAAAGTTTCTATCTCTCTATGTGCCGCTCATATAGGAAACCATAATATTGTATTTATCATTTTGTTTATGATATTGTCTTCACATATTATTGTTATTATTGTTCTATAAAACATACTATTGTAACCATTGTTCTTTAAAATATATAACTGTTACTTTTTTCCTTATTATATATTATTAATATCATTGCCGACTTAGGCAAATTATTTATGATCATTTTATTTTTTATATAAATTGATTAATTATTATTAATGGAATTGTGGTCAATTTGTACTATACAACACAGTTTTACACTGTGTAGGTATTGAAATTAATTTTTATTGTTTTTGATTTCTTGTTAACCATGTACATTCTTATTGTGCACGGCCGCTGATACGTCGACTATTTCAAGTGTTCCTGTCAATGGTTTCGTTATGCAGCTCATCACAACAGGGGAGTATGTTCACGCGATTATGCAATGCAATTAGGGCTATCGCTATTATGCAATTGATGCACTAATCAGGTCCGTCGCGTGCATGCACCCCGGTGCACTGTCGTCGTGTGCATTTTTGCTCGCGTCGACCTTAGTCAACGAATGTCGTGTTCACGTAGTCGAACTAGTCGTGTCCGTGTGTACTGTGTGGCAAAATGTATGCGATATTGGTATTTGGCGAATAGTTACGAGTTCGTTTTTTCGCATTTGTGCAATAGGTTTATTTGACGTATTCATCGTATGCTGAACTTAAGTGTATCCATCGTCATCCTCGTCGTCACAAACGGACAGTTGATCGTCACGAACCGCCGGGCTGTCCGCCATCCATAATCAAGGTCATCGGCCGTACACGCCGTATTATAATTATATATCATTATCATTATTATAATAATCATCTGTATTCTGTATACATAAACTGTTGTGTGATTACCACGACGTGATATCATTTGTATCAATAGTTAGCTGTTTGAAATATTATTATGTAAAGATCTGTGTCGTCATTATTAACTCTGACCGTCCTATATTTTAAATTGTCGGCAGACCGACTGCTCGACATGAGTCGCCGGCGCCCAAACATACACCAATTTTGTACTTATACAATTCTTGTGTACTTTAACTATTCTTTGCACACTAAAAATACGTCTAGAACAAGTTTTTAAGTTAAACTATGAGATGGAAATGAATAGCTAGGAATTGAAGCAATATTCTCGTATTTTAATAATAGGTTTATATATGTAGGAATAATTAGTTCAGTTAGTGGTTTTGAACTAATAAACCCAATAAAAACGTGATGAGTTTATGATTGTATGGACCTGGGTTTTATTGGTAAACACGAACATCCTACGTGTTTCACTACTTTATTTTTGATTGGTACTGAAAAATATATACTAAACATAGAAAAGTAATGATACTATAACACAGCGGTTATCAACATTCACGACCAAAGATGTTTACAAAATATTTTGTGAGACGTTTTTGAAAATAATATTCAATGTGGACGATGTGGAGCTACGCCCTTCCTCCCCCCCAACCTTATTTTTTTCAATAATTACCATAAAAGAACACGAGTAATAGGTACTTAGTAATTTTTATATTTTTATTTATGATTAATACTAAGAAAATTCCGGTTAATATCTCGTTAACAACTTAGCAAATTTAATCGTTTCCGTAATTGACGACCGATTATAATATTATATTATAATATTTCTAGCTTTAAAATGCCAAAACGTTGAATTTATACTCTTTTGTCAAAAAAAAAAAATTAAGAAAATGTTTCATTAAAATGTAATACAAGTATAGTCTAATATTAAAATATTTGATCAACTTTGAAATTTGTTTGTGACCCATTCAAAATTAATGACGACCTTAAATTGGGTCGCGACCCATAGATTGAGAAACGCTGTACAACAAATATCTATATCCAATTCTACTGAAACAGTATAGAGATTAATGTTAATTGATATAGGTAGTTACTGGTAGTTACCATTAACTAATTAAGCAAATATTTTTTCCTTTCATTAATTATAATTATAAAATAATAAATTTATAAATACCAATTAATAAAACTATTATCTTGAGACGCTTTTATAACATCTGACTCTCCAAACAAGATATTATAAGCACAAGTTTAAATTAAATACGAAGTTTCACTAACTGTTGTAATTAAATAACCAATTGTATAATATACATTATACTCTATAGTCTATACAAAATAATTAATTAATCATCATAATAAAATAAAATACCATCAAGTACAACTATTTTATTGTAATTGCTTTAAAATTATTTTTTTCGGATTTATTTTAACGCTGGATATTAATTTAATGAATTTCACACTGTTTTAAAAGTCAAAATTAATTAAGATTACATCAAGATAAATACCTCAAAAATCCTTTTTTCCCAGTGCGTGAGCGCTGTACCATCTTCCCCCTGATCTTCTAGTTCAGCTCCTTCTAAATTCGAGCAGTTGAAATGTTTTCGAACTTCTTCCACAACCCTAGGCGTTACCATCATTTGTACCTCTTTATCGACTACGGCACCGTGAACAGTCCAATTACGTCTGATGACTGTTTTGATTACTTTGTCACTCCACTGCCTCGCTTGAAGTCTAATAATCAAAAGATTCGATTAAAAACTTAAATGTTATTTTATATTTTGAATGGTAAAACTATGATATAATACTTAACAAAGCGAATATAATATTAAGTTAGAACCTAAATGTTTTGATTACATTAATATTATCCTAAGTGATTACAGGACGTAACCTTCGATAATAAACTTAATTTCACATTTTTTAATACCTGCATTAGTTCTAATTATATAAAGGAAAACTTTAATAGTCATGTGTATTTGAAGTATATATACTTATATATATAGGTAGTAAACTGAACAAGAGAATGGTACCATTCGCGCAGTTTCCTACTAGCGTTGAGACCGGTTTTATATTAGAATGAACTATACCAACTATGGTGTATAGGTTATTGAATAGGTAATAGTGTGGCGGGGTTAGGCTAGTTTTGGTTACTACGCAGTATTGTGCACTCGTGACGTGTAAGATACTGTATCGCAATCGTCATATGCAAATAGACATTTTACGCTTTTCTAAAATGTCCACAACGTTTACTAAATATTATTTCATATAATTTTATTAGACTTTAGATACTTTCATAGTTCCATGAACACAAATATTGTGAAAAATATATAATAATGATAAAGCGAAAACAGTTACGAGGATGAAAATTTAAAAAAAAAATAGTAAATTAAATTAATTTAAAATTAACATCTCTAATATATTTATAAACTTTTTTGTATGAATTCTGTTAAATATTTTTTAAATTTCATTTGATAATTCAACCTTGAATAACTTAATTTTAAAGCGTAAAAAATATTACTTTTCTAAAAATAATTTAATTTAACTTAACAGGAAAAGAAAATTAACTTATGTAAATATGTAAGTAGAAATATTAAATAACCCAGATTTTAAGTTTACTAATCAAACTTAAAGTGCGTAATTAGGGCATAGATTTATATTAATATATTAAAAAAATAACTGCTTTATTGGCAGTTATAACAGTCGAAAGTAATTTACTTTATTTTTAATAGAAACTAATATTAATACGCTTTTAATGTTGTTATGAATAAAATATAAATTAGCGTTCACTGGAATTTTTAATTAATATGATATCTTTGATTTATAATGTTTAGTTTTTTTTTTTTTTTTAAATATTATGTTTTTTCAATAACACAAAATAAAAAACAAACCTAATATGAGTAATATAATAGACGATGATGAAACATCCTCAACATTAAAGGAAATAATGTATCAAAACTCGATATCACGTTAATTATGTATGAAAACATCGTAAATAATTATTCATAGAAATTTAGTCGTTACTCGTTTCACTTTTGAAATACAGTGGGACTTACCTATATATACAACAATAATACCTATTATATTCGTGTCAAATAATCATGTAACGTATTATAACCAATAATTGTATATTATAAAATGAATTATGCATATTTGCAGCACTATATATAGATAGATATGTATGGATACCCGAATGAGCAGTCCAGAAAATATATAATCTACAGACCATATACTTTCAGACTGACATATCAGTGAGAATACTGATTCTCATGCAAATCATGTTTATATACTTATTCACTATTTTCAATAGAATTGTTTCATTCAAACGCCAAATGTCCCTATTACATTAACTTTTGATTATACAAAGTGTCCCCGCCGGGATTTACACAGAGCCATATCCCCCGTGTTAACAGAGATAATTCTGTTTTTTTTATGAGCTTCTGTGGGTACAGACAATTTTGATGACAATAGTTCGAAAAATATAGGCGTATGATTAAAGAAGTTAAAAAATTAACTGTTTTTTTTATTACTTTTATACATTTCAAAATTAGCCATTTTATAGGGTACATTTTTCTGAAAATGTTGACAACTCTAAATTTTAATTAACTTCTCGATTTTTGAATATTTTTTTAGTTTACGAGAAAATAGTGCTCATCGGAAAAATGTCGAGGTGATACTAATTTACATAATTTCGTTATAAACTAAAAAATTATTAAAAATCATGAATACAATGAAAACTGAAAGTTAAACCATCGCAGTTTTCAGAAAAATAAGCCCTATGAAATATGGCAATCTTCGAAATGTATAAAAGTTATAAAATAAAAATTTCTCAAATTTCACAAAATCGTTTAAAGTAAAAAGTTAACTTCATTAATAATACACTTGTATATTTACCAAACTATTGTCAAAAAAACTGCCTTTGCCCAGGAATGCTCGGAAAAACAAACAAAATGTGACCATAGCTATTAAGATATATCGCTCCCTGTATTTTACCCGCAACAAGTCATACGTGATTCTACAGTAAATATTACGGTGCATAATTGCGGTTCACGGGGGGCCCGCGTTACTTACTTCTCGTTCAGCCTGGGTTTGCCGTTGTCTTCCCTGGTGGTCAGCGGATACCCGTTGGCGTCCCGGTAGAAGGCGAACAGGCTGACGGAGAAGCCGAGCGCGTGCAGGATCTCGTGCTTGACCGTGGACAGGAGCACCTCGAGCTCCTGGGGCTTGGTGCTGATGCTATCCGGGCACAGGTTGGCGTGGCCCGCGATCGGCCGGTCCAGCGACGACTCCTGTTGGCAGTGGGCCGCGTACGCCACGGTCAAGCCCTTGTGGCACCGTTCCGTCTCCATCGCGCTCACGTAGAACACGAAATCCGCGCCCTCGATGCCCACGCCCGATTTCGACGTCCCCGTGCCGCAGTCCATACCCGACGCGTTGCACGTCTTGCAGGCCTGCACGCGTCATCGGAAGGGACAAAAAAAAAACGAACGCCGGTTAGCACGTTGTACGTCACACCACACGTCGCACATCCCGTACTCGGCACCGGGGACATGGGCTGTACGCGACACGGGCGGCGGCACGTACAAGACGTATTGCGATTCAACGTGACCGTATACGTACGTACGCATTATCATTGTCACCGTGTTACATAACAATAACTGCAGTCTGCGCCGCTCTACCGCGGCGACCGGCAAGCGATGACGTGTGCACGCGACGAAATATCGTGGGATACGCGCAAATCATACTCGCATTATATATTATAGCAGTGCGTATCACGTGTTTTTATTATCGTAAAAAAATCGTCTACTTTCTTTTCCCGGACGAACGTTAACATTTGCTCATTGTTGTCGTACATTATTTATTCATAAAATTCATAAAACCAACTCGTTGAAAATATACATTATGTATCGCAGTATTGTAATATGTGAACACGTGTTTCATTCGTTTTCGTATATGATTTATATTGTATTCTATAATTTGAACTTAAAACGTCGAAAAACCGTACCTCCATGGCTACACATAGACGTTGAATACATGGGTATTTATCGAGAATATTGTAATATGTAAAAATAATTTCAACGTAGGGAAAAAATGATATTTGCGAACTTCTAGACTACATAATGAACAATTATCTAACAAGATTTCATTATATTATACCAAACATTACCTCTAAATGATCTTCGGGAACTTGCACTTCGCCGCACATAGTTCGATCTTCACAAGCATTCTTGCAGTATGGATGAGGATCACCTTTTCGATAGAAAACTTGGTTGTTAACGCATTTCCTATAATACAAAATACATCGAATTTAAATAAAATATGTTATGTACGTAAATATATAGGAACAATTTAGGATAAATGTGATCTTGCAATAAAATTCGCTAAATTTTTTTTATTTTAAAATAATTAAGGTTTTAAATTAAAAGTTATAAAAATAATTTAAGAGCGCACTTTAGAGTGAAAGTTTAATATATTTAATGCTTACACATCACCGATGTAAGTATACGAGTATGTGCTATAATACATGTAAATATTAAGTACGAACAATCAAAATATGGGGAAATTTGATAAACAAAAATCATTTATAATACACATTACACATTCTATACATATAAAATATCTTTATAAAATTGACGCATGTAGCATGTTTTTTGTTTTTATGTAATATAAATTAAACAAATTAAGGTAAATTTATTATTTTGTAAAGGATGTAAATTTGCAAACATCAAATTGATTTTAGGTAAACAATTTTGAAACACAGTGCGATTTTATAAAATAAAGTACGAATAGAATATTTCTGTCGATTTTATTTAAAATCTTAATTATTAATTTACATAATATATGTTAGAAGCTAAACATCTATTAAAAATAGGAGAAAACTAATACACGGATTTTTATGTTGAAATTCATTAAACTATGTATTCGAGAAAACCAAGATTTTTTCACCAAGCTACAATTGTTGGAAATAATAATATATATATTAAAATGTATTTCAATTATTTCTTTGAGGATTACATTTTAATATCAGTAACATATATATTATTCGAAACAGACAAACGGGAAGCAGGGGTATCAAACACACTGTCAGAAGCACTTCACCCAGATAACATAAACCACATGATCACCTTTATAATTAAGTCTAATCTCATCAATAATGTATAATCTGTAACTTGTATAATATGTAAATAATGTATCTTAAGAAAATGTGAACCTTTAAAACACACTGTATGCCAATGGCCATAGACGCCAAGGCTTAATTTAAATAAAAAAAAAAAAATATATATATATATTATTATTTGAACGGTTCCGCATTGTTAAGCATTAACTGGGTAATTATCTGTACAGAGCACGGATACAAATAGAAAATACAATATTGTTGTACGCTTGACTAAAATGTGTAGTCCGCTGGTATTCTATCTGTTTCAAAAGTATTTGCTTATAAATTACTGTTCAAATTTTAATAAACTGTATACTGTCCATCTTTTGGTAATACTCAGAATTCGTATTATTTTAATTCAAGAGATTTTATATTTTATATTTTAGTTATGATTATTTTTATGCACGTGAATTCAAATTTTATCCTCAGTAAATCATTGTATCAAGCAGTATTTTTTAGAAGAGCATATATTACTTTATAAAAAATAGTATATTTTAATAGTAAAATACTAAAATAAAAAATAAAAATGTAAGAATGCAAAACAAATAACACAAAATGAAGGTTAAATTAGATAATTTGATTGAAAATGTATAAAATATGAGAAGATAATCAATGGAGACAGACATAAAGCATTTAAGCTAAAAAAACTCCAGGTTTACAAAAGGTAGACAGATATTTGCAAGTGCAAACAATTCATCCAAAAGCATGCAGTTATAAATATTTTGTTTGTAAATGTTGAAAACATAATTCTCTATAAATAAAACTGAGTTAATTATGTTCAGCAAAGTTTACGTATTCTTTTCTTAAGCTATTAAAATAAGTATATGTGCATCAATTTATATATTATAATATTATATAATATTATAAATTTAAAATCCAAATCATTTTAAAAAATATTGTAATATATTTTTATAATAAAAGAATACACAGTGAACCACAGAAAAATATAATTGTACTAGTTATCGTAGTCATAGTAATATTGTGGTATTAGTAGTCGAAGTAATAGTAATAGTCGTATTAATAGTAATGTAGTAACCAAATAAGAGATAAATAATTAAACGATTATTGCATAAATATAAAATAAGTGTTTTGTTTTTTAGACTCAAGGTACACAGCGCTTGATCATTAGTCAGTTTTAAATCATCACGGTTGGTCATCAGAATAACTACATAGTTACTAGTTATAATACTGTCTTTTCAAGTTCGATTTAATATTCATTCATTATCTAAAATTGATAATATTTTTAAGAGCTAAATATTTTCCCGCAACTTTCGACCCTAGAACGTTGTGATTTCATGCAAAACTAAATATCAGTTAAGTAATAAAAATAATAATAAGAATTAAATATTAAGTCGTATTGCATAGTAGGTATAATAAAATTGAATGTACTGAACTTACTACTGTTGGTATACTGAAGTAATAATATTGTTATTATTATTATTTAGTACATTATTTTGGTTTGATCTACTAACATTTTATATGTTCCTAACTTACTTATCTAATAATTAAAAAATTATATTTTACCAGGCCCAAATAAAAATGGTTAGCTCATCCAACGACAAACATAGTTGCGTCACTGGTTCGATAAATAGTTTGGTGTCAAAATACATTGTTGAAAGTTTACAACATAATGTTAAATTTTCTATTTCAAAATGTAATCAATAATTTACAATAAACGTCATACAAATCTATCCGTCAAAAGTGCAATAACTGTTCAATAGCTATACATGGACCGTACATTGAGTACGATTCTGTTGTTAAAGTTTCACTACCGTACAAATATGTCAAATACTGGGAATGTTATTGTTCAGCAATTTAATATATCATTGCAATTTTGAATATTTCTAATTTAAACACCTCCGCAAGATATAACACTAAGATATAACACTCCGCGAGTTTTAGCTTCAGAACTGAGAGTTCATAAATCAGGTAAGAAGAAGATCAAATCTTACCGCCAAATCCACCATAATCACAAGACTGTATGACTATACCAATAATAGAACATAACATAGAAGAAATATTTGTACAGATAACATTAAGAATTTTAAATTTCTTAACAGATAAAAACAAATCCTGTCATACTACTACAGACGTACAATCCTGAAGTTTAATATCTTTGACGAATATGTTGGGTCAATAATTGCCCTCGCCTTTAATCGAATTCAAAGGGTATATTAAATATCCTTACTTGGCTTGTTTTACCATGTCATCAATTATTTTACACGCCCGCGATAGATAAACATGGTAAAGTAGTACGCCTTTTATTCAGTGGGAAAATATATTATAAAGGCAGTCTTGTAAAGTACTTGGGTAAAAGTATTTGAATAAAAGTATTCAAATACTTTTTATGTACCCAAATATTATTCATATTTTAAATACTTCTGGAAAAAATACTTAGACTTAGTATTTTCAATACTTTACCAAAGTATCTGTATTTAAAATCAAATACTTTTTTTTAATCCTATCACATTAAAATAATAAATTAATTGGTAAATTTATATTAGTAGAATTCATCAACCATTTTCAGAATGTATAATATTAGTTTAAAGTGTAAGTAGCGTTACCTATGATTTTTGCATCAAGATAAATAAACAAAAAATAAAAAATCATATATATACCTCCTCTACGTAATTGATGTAATACATCAATATTTGTATTTTTAAAATGCGTTTAAATTTTTTTATGATTTTAAGGTAAACAAAATAACGAAATTTTTTTATATATTTAAAGTATCTTTGAATACTTTTTTGAAGTATCTTTATTCGTACTCCGGTACTTTTTTTATCAAGTATTCAAATACGTATTTTAAATAGGTACTTTTGAAATCAAGTACCTATCTGTACCTGTATTTGAATTACTTTTAAAAAGTATCTTTTACAAGACTGTATAAAGGGTATATAAAAAGGGCTACAAGTCAGATAAGGGTATTAAATAAGCCACTAGCAATTTTATTATTTTAAAATTCAGAAGGTATGATGTATCAAGTTATTAAAAAATGATTCAAAACGGAGCTTTGTATGTTTCAAAGTAATATTTTTACTGAGAGTACGCTAACAGTTAGGTTATCGTAGAAAAATAAGTTAAGAAACAAAATAATTTATTCTTTCTTAATATTTTTTATATTATTCAAATTAAATTAAAATAAACTCAAATTTAAATTCCCAATAGCCAAAACTATAAATTACTTGAAAATAAATTGATAGTTGATAAATAACAATTTAGTATTGGTAAACAAATAATTTTATAATAGTCTTAATAAGAAAATGTATGCATTTTAATTTTACAATAAAAAAAATTTCATAAGAAAATATAACTTAGTATTTCCTGTATTTATAAAAGTTCTCATAAATCGTTCGAACAATTTATTGAATTTTATGTTAAAATAATAATAGAAATTATTCTAGGTGTAATATTTGTATAAGTATTATATTGTTGGTATGTAAATGTTTACTCATTTAAAGTCATCTTTTTTTTTTGGTTTTCGCCACTTTTAACTTTTTTAAACGTTTATCTAAAATTAATTGAATTTTTCGTCGTGTTTAAATTTTTGAATATATTTCAATGAAAGTTTCAAGAAGTTATTTTCTAAATTTCTAATTTTTTAACAATATAATTTCCTGTGATCATATTAAATTAAAATAGATTTTCACATTAATTACCGGTTAAGTCGAATAACGTTTTCGGTTTTTCGAACCATGAGTGCTTGTTCCCAAAAACGCACAGCTTCCGGTAGTATGGTATTCTAGAAAAGAAAAAAAAACAATGATTAACAAAATTCTGATTTCTTTTGAAATGTGACAGACGACAGTACTAGAGGATAAAATCAATTAATCGGTCCGCTAATTACAGGGGTTTTAAGCCATTTAGTAGGTCGCAATGGTCGCATAGTATAATGTGAAATTGTTATCAATATAGCCCCCTTACAAGGCAACGGTATTATCCAATATAACATTACCAATTCTTATTATTAGCTTTAGACGCTTTCTAATATCCAGTTAACCGACACGTGTTACTCATTGAAAATCGTTTCACATAATGGCCCAATCTTGATAGTGCACATAAAATCACGATTTACGTACATCATTTTTTTTATTAACATACTCGATCTACACAACAATCAGTATGACAGTTTTGATACGGGTATAAGTTTTTGATAGATTTGCAAAAAGTAATAAACACATGATACCTTATTTTATCACTTTTAGTTTTTGAGTGTATTGAAGGACCCACATTGATTTTACAACTATGTTAATTTTAGAAGAAAGAATTTTTAAGGTAGGTGTAAAACTCAAAAATGTCATTGTCATATTACCTATATTTATACATGGATTGCCGAAAACAGGCAATGTAACAAATACTAGGGTTTTTATTCTTTAAAATATAGTTTTAAAAATGATGGTTATAAACACAAAAAGACCAGCAAATACTGATCGGTAAACGAAACTTAAATCAAAATCGTTGTCTAAATAAAATTAATTCAACTAATAATATCATACCACATAAATTATTTAGTTCACACTAATGCATGTTGCACCAAGTGAGACGAATACCAGACATTCATGTACCAATATCTCGCACGTATCTACTTCATTATTGAAAGAGCAAAAAAAAAAATAGAAAATCGGTCAACATTTTAATAATTTAACATTGATTACCTAATTATTATGTAATATAAGTATCTACTTGAAAAAATATTACTTAATTTATTCCATATTTACAACATCAATACTCAATAGGTAGGTACATAAAAAAAGCTGTCTGGATATCGACTCCTATTTTGGGCATACGTCTTGCTTATCTAATGCACAAGAAATTGTTACATTATGTTATTCAAATTTGAACTCGATAATTCAGCATTTGAAAAACGGTTTTAAATGGAACTAAGTTTACATAAAAGGAGGTTACAAATTTGTTTGAAAATATTGGCTTGTATATTTGTATCTATAATTAGTTAATTAATATTAATAATAATACCTATTCAGTTTTTTATTTTTTTATTTAAACTTTGTTTAACAATTAGTTTCGACAATTAAGCCTATTCAGTTAAATGAGTAATATACATTTAAATACCTTACTTGAAGATATCATTTTTTCAGTAAGGTTTCAAAACGAGATAATATTAAAATAATTAAAAATAACTGTAAAGAAAAGTAAATATAAAATCAACTTATGAAATGTGTCATGCAAATGTTGTGATTTTTTTTTGGTACTAAAAAAAATAAATATTCTATATTCAAACCCGAAGCTTTTTCTGCCTTATGCCTCAAATTCAATCCAAATATTTAATCTTGATAATATTTTTTACATCTTAATCGGTTTCCAATAACAGGTACTTATCTTTCTATATTCCAGTTTTATAAGGATATTCAATTATAGTGAACTTTTCGATTTTAGTCTAATGAGAGGACAACAAAATACCGTTCATTAAACATTTTATAAATATAAGAATAATAAATAGATTTGTAACATCTGTACTTTTATTGCTAGAAACTTCAATAAAATAATTCCTACAAATTTATCACGGTAAAACAAATTTATAAAGTGAATATACATAAATCGATAAGACAAAAAGTCTAGCAAAAAATATAAAAGACGAATAATGCATCTCAAAAAATGTTTTAATTTATTTTATTAAATTTTATAAAAAAGATAAACCCAATTGTAGGTACCTGTATCGTATTATAAAATGTATAGGTTACAATATCAGAATGTCACAAAATATAATAGAATACTATACTAGATTAATTAACTTTTTTTACGGAGTATCTTGATACTGTTTTATTTGTTTACTAAAACTAAAAATAAAGAATCACTAGATTTACTTGTAATATACTAATTGTTATCACAAAGTCTAAGTAAAATTAATACACATAAATTGAACTAATTTGTTCGATTCATTGAAAACTATTTGATTTAAATTCAAGGTGACAATAGTTTTAAGTAAATATATTCCGAATTTTTTTATAATAATTATAGGTACAACAATTGATATTATTAATAGAGTGGGTATAACTCAATTATTAAAAAGGAAATTCAAGAAATTTTTTTTTATGAGAAAATGTATTACCATGTCAATCACGTTTATGAGTAGATTGAAAAAAATTAAGATATAAAAATATTTTCTCTTGACTTTTTTAATGCCTGTATTTTTAAATTGCAAAAAATAAGACGCTTAAAGAATATTTATGATAACTTTATAATTATAATTTATAACTATATTCTATATTACCTAGCGGTTCTTAGGAAACTATTTTTACGTTGTTATATAAATAATACAAATATATGTAAATATAAATTGATCAATTAAAATGGTTTTTAATAAAAATGACCATAGTAAATATAAACAAAATGCATGTATATTCAAAAACTTATAACATGTTTTCGCATTTCATTGAATGAACTTGAAGAGGTTGTATGATTAATGTTTTTTTTTTAAACAAAATATTATTTACGTTTTATCTGATGTTTTTGTTATACATACTGCAGAATTGTAATGATTACTAAAATCAAAATTTCTACGTTTCTTAATAATAATATACAACGCCATTAATTTGTTATTAAAATAACAAGATAAAAACAATAGTTGGATGTTACCTATTAGTTCACACTACATTATTTGCGTAGAAATGTTGTACCTCTTATATACACCGTTTAACAGTAAGTAATGATTCAGAACGTTAAAATAGTATAACTATCCAAGTCATTTTTGGTGCAACAAAATCATGAAAAATTACTTGTAAACATGCAATAACATTTTTTATGAAATAAATAAGATTTTATAAAATTCTAACAATAATTATATACGAGTATGCACTATTTTTTATGTAAACGTTGTAAGTTTTACCTATTGAAAAATATAATTATCATTAGATTTAAGCCATAGGTACTACGAGTATAAAGTTAATTTCATTCATTGATATTGATTTCGATATTTTATGAGTAATATACTATAAATTAATCGAAACCCTACAAAAAATAATAGTATTATATTATTTTGATAAATAATTATGAATTGAAATTAAACGAAAATACGTGATATGTCTACATATGAATACATGTTCTACAAGAATCCCAAGTATATAGGTTAAAAAAGCTATAAATTAAAAAGATAATATGATATAACAACTATTAATTTGTAATGTTTTTAATATATTCCATGTTTAATATATTTTATTTAAGATAAAAATAATAATAAAAAACTTCATGATGGTTTTATTGTTAATCTCATCTTAAAAAATGATTCACTAAATTGTATAATACATTGTATAACGCATAATACATATAAATAATTCATTATAAACAGTATGAAACGCTGTCAAATTATGGTAGTCATTTGTGGAAAAAAAAGAATTAAATATCTTCCCTATAAATCTCATTATTGTGTCATTTTACGTTTCAGGTTTATTATAATGATTTTACGTGACCCAAATAAGGATTTTTACAATTTGTTTGCTGTTCTTCTCTAAACTTAAGATATTATCATTCAATATAATATACTAAACTTGAAAAAGTCTTTAATATACTGATGAATAAAAAATGTGTAATATTGATTCAAGAGTTAGGTCAGTTAACTAAGGCGGATGCTTTAAATTTAAAATAAATTTTAAAATATTTTATCATTTCCAGTAGCATTACATTTTCTAAAATATAAACATAATTATACAATATTTTCAGTAAAAATATAAGAGGTGTTTAATAAAGTTGTGCACTTATATATTTATCATCGGGTAATTTAAACTATTAAAGAAAATGAATAATTCAACAAATATAATCTATTAACTAATTATAAAAATAAAATGGAGAACATTAAAAAACAATGATTCAAAATATTATATCATTATTTTCAACATACATTATTTTGGCAAATCAACTTAAATCATTATTTATTAGATTTAATTGTTTACATAATTTTTATTAAGTATTTACTACAACAATCTACAGTTATATTTCAAATTCTAATTCAACTAATTTATAATTATTAACTACTTAATTAACAATAGTACTGACATTTACTAATTTTTTTTAACAAAATATAAATTGAACACAGTTAGAACATTTTATGAAATCGTCTATTGCTGATAAATACACAGCGAAAAACATGTTTTTCCACGCTTTATTGAAAAAATATATTATACTAAAATTAATTAAACATACTCTAATAATTAATATTATTTTAATAAATATGATAAAAAATAAAATATGAATTTTCAAATATAAATTGCGTAAAAATATTATAATAACATTATCAAGTTATATTATAAACCAATAAAATTATTTGTTGTTAACATCAAATATTATATTATTATTCCAATCACTAAAAACAAAATGTAATATAAAAATATAAATATTTATGATTCCTCACGAAATAATTACTTATTATTATGTAAATATTTTTAAGTAAGGGTTTATACAAGAAAATTAAACAATAATACAATTATTAGTAAAATCAACTGAAGAACTTTCTGAAATACCAAAATAAATTTGTTTATGGTGGTACTTGCATATTTGTTATTATTTAAAAATCCAATTATTCAGAACTTGATGAAATATTTATGTTACAAGGGTGCAGTAATAATATAAATATTGAATAAATTTAGCACAGATGGTATATAAAGGGTGATTTTTTAACGAAACTCACCCCCTCTTTTTTTCGTAAAACATATATTTTTCAATGTATAAGTTAAAATCCTTAAAAGCTCTGTTTTCTATAACTTTTTTTTTCATGCCATCTTAAGGGTATCCTGTGACGAGACAAATATTTTTTGTCAAATTAAAACGCCCTTTTTAAACTGCAGTATTTCATTGAGGTATGTTTCTGTGAATTTTAATGTATCAAAATCAAAATTAGAACGAGTAGTTTTTGAATTATTTTTTTGTAAGTATTCAGAAAAATAGTCTTATAATACCTTAAATGATGATATAATTTGTAATTATATTAATCGCTAATTGCTACTGATATAACACAAACTTTACAGATTTCATACGCAATTTTAAATTTGAATAATTTTGAAAGTTTTGTTCAAATTTCGACTACGTTTGATTAAAAATTTTAAAAAAATGAACTAAATAATAATTTGCGTAAAAAATATAATATAATATAATATAGTATTTCCACATGAAAAAACAAAGTTTGTATAGCCACAGGACATCCTTAATTGGGCATAAAAAAATTTATAGAAAACATAGATTTTATGCAAACTTGAACACAATCGAATAATATTCATCAACATCAAAAGATAACTTCAGTAAATAAACAGTAATATTATATTTGTTATGAAGAAATTGTTTTTACAATAACTTTTACAATACTCTTCTCGGTTAATTTAAGTGTTTTTGAAAAAAAATATTTTATATTGTTTGTAGTTAAACTTAAATGTACTGACTTAAATTTAATTACCAACGTACATATAGTATCTATATAAATAATTGGATTCATTTTATGATTTGGAATTTTCAAAAAAGTATTTTTCTTCAAAATAAGAAATAATAATAAATATTGCAAATTTAAAAAATAATGACAATTTATAGAAACATTTTTTGATGGAATATTACAAACCTAATACTCAGTATATTTACCGAAGTATAGTAAAGATTTTTTATTGTCTTATAAGGGGCTTTAATCTATATACTCGTATACCCAAATTGTATATAACAAAAAATGTTTTGCTACGATTTAGTAACTATTTCATGCTTAGAAAAGGGGCGAGATACATGAACAAGTGAACGATGTAAGTCAGTAGTTATTTTAACTGTTGATAAATTAAAAAAAATACTTTCAGAAAGTGCCAACTAGACAACATTTGATATCAGAAGCCATCCTTCGAAGTTCGAATCAAAATCATAAAGACGGAAACTAAACAATACACATCATGGTAAAACTTAATGAGAATCAAAAACATATGACTTCAAAACCTTACATCCATTGTTGGTTAATTGGCTTATTCCTATTACTTCTGAATCGAACAATAAATTTATATAGTCTCTATGATTTGTATTATCAATGAATTAATGTACACCACCACACAAACAACCAGCTTCAATCATTCGGTCTTCACATTTTGGAAGATAATAATATTAATCATAGTACAGTTTATCAAATGTATTAAATAGTATATTTATCAAATGCACAATAATGATTGAAACCATCATATAATTATAATAACAATCTAAATTGAACATTCTTTGTAGAATCTTACTAATCTCTAAAAAATTAACTGTTATGAATTATAATAAATAAAAAATAAAGAAAATACAATTCATGTAATCGAAAACATAATATTCTCATAATAAAATGACTTTCAATAATATCAAATAGTTACATAATAATGAGATATTACCTACACATAAAAAGCATAGGTAATTAAAATATTTTTTTCAATCAATATATAATAAGATTGAAAATAAATAAAAGTGAAATTTCTTTTGTTTTTTTGTTTAAGACATAAGAAAATGATGTTGCCTAATGAATTCATAAATATTTCAATATATTTAACAAAGTATGGTAATTTCTTATTATTAATAATTATTACCAAATTTTGGATTTGTTATAGAATTTTATTTTATTTAAATTTAACAATTTAATTTTTGAAATAAATTCCTAGCGTTACCCAGAATTTAAAAGTAGTTCGATCGTGAATTCAAATTTTTATTTTAAGTTTGTTTAAATGAACGAAGGAAATAACTAAATACAAATAAATCTATATAAATATGTTTAGTCAATTTTGTCATTCAGTTGGTTGCATCATATTTATACTGAACGCTTTCGATTAACACAACGCCTCTGTTGTTCTTAATATTCACACGTTATTGTTATTGAAATACTACCCACCTTGTGATACAATTTCTCATTAGCCCGTTGTATAATCATGACTAGGGACATATTACGATGAATATTTAAATACTCCTGGAACAGTGAACCAGAGTTTCAAACGATTCGTGATCCAATTACGTGATTGTATTCGAGTACTGGTTTCACGACTACTTCCGGACAGCCTCTCCGGAAACCGATTGTCGGAGTTTATCGAAAGCGTCTACGATCGCTTCAAGCTAATTCTTAGTTATTATAATGCTTTAGGTGTGTATGTGTTTTAAAGGTATGCTAACATTATACTGAAAATGAAATTTCTTTGGATTGGCGTAACACATGTGTTATGGTTATAACTTGTAGGTAATTATAACCTACAAATAAAAGTAGTATTACATAGTTCGCGAAAACGAAAATTTAAGAAAATCGTGCAAGTTAAGTAGGTACGTTATTTACCACACTAAAATATTTTTTAACATCCAGTATCTAGTATAGACATAACAAAATATTATAAAAAGTTGTGGGGGGAGATGTTTAATAATTATTTTAAAGTATTTTAACAGTAAATGTAATGTAATTAAATAATAAAGTTTATATTACATAATTTCATAGCCGATAGCTATATTTTTGCTTTTCGAATTATTATTAGTCTTACAATAAGAGTGAGTACAGTAAATGTTATCAATTTCTATAAATGTACACCTAAAACACACACTTATTTATATTTTAACATAACGATTGAAAATAATATCTATTGACTGGTCATTCAGTAAAAAAATTTAAATAAATTGTTCAAAATGTGCTGCTATACATTATTTGTAACTTTTAATATAGGGAAGAGGGATAGTCACAACGAATTAAACAAAAATAGTAAGCACTTTACAACTTAAGATAACGTTTAATTTCATTCTTAAATTTAAAACGCACTAGTATAATATTACAAATTTATAATACTTAATAATAGTTATGCTGAGTGTTATTTGTGTTTTATAATAAATAAATGTGCATAACACATTGTTACATCTATCAACTAAAACGCAGTTTTTATTTTAATGGGATAATGAATCTAGTGACGTATTAGTAAATTACTTTAGTCTACAAGAGTATTTATCGATTATATCCTATACGTCATATAAACAGCAAGAAAATAAACGATTTCTGACTAACAGTACAAATATTGTCACTATCAGGTACTCGCTATATTACTGAGTTACATAACTTTGGTAATTAATGTAACAACTTTTAGCACTCTTCGATTTAATGTAACCCTTACTCATTTTGGTACACTACACGATAAACCCGAACAATCCAGAATGTTGAATCAACGTAATAGAAAGTTACGAATGCCAAAAACAGAGTATTTTAAAAATGCACACTGAAATATTTTACTGTAAAGCAAAATACATACATATAATATATATAAAATAAAACAATTTTATACTAAAACCTTATGAACCATAAAATAATATTATATCTATAATATTTTGAGTAAGCTATACACATATAGAGCTAATAATATTAGTTTACAATATACATTTTTTTTACATATAAAATCATTTACTTATAAAATATTGCATATTCAAGAAAACCAAATTCATTTGAAGAAGAAAAAAAATAAACATTTGTTTTATATTACAAAAAACTAACAATACTGAATTTAATAATAATGAAAAATAAATAATATACTCTAAATTATCAAAACTTTTGTGATATTATACATCAAAGTAATGATATATATATTAAAATTTCTATCCAAGTTTAAATTCAATAATGGTGAAAAAAACACTTTTCCTAAAAGCCATTTTAAATGTTTTAACATTCGTTATTAATGTAGTTACAGAGTTGTTCAATCATCGTATATTGCACCCCAAGACACCATTTTACAAAAATTTCAACAATAGTTTAAGAATAATTTATGGAAATAAATCTTATTCACGTTCGAATATTTGTAACAAAAATACATTATGTACCACAGTACTAAGACGAGTAAAGCCAAACTTTAGGTTGATCTCGAAGTGACTATATTTTATTTTATATACTGACACTTACATTTTAATGACATTTATTTTTAAAGTAATTTCACATACGACATTTACTTAATATGTATTTTGATTCATTAAAGCAAATGTATTTAAAATTATTTTTAAATTAAAAAAATCTCTCACAAAATATTAAGCACTTAATTAAATTATTATTATTTATGAATTAAATAGGTTTGGTATGAAATGAAGGAATCCTAGTAAATAAAATAAACTATGTAGGTAACAAACACATGCAATATTTATTTCACTTCAAACGCCTCCGATTATGATGTAATGGGTCAAAAGGGCTTTCGTAGCTGGACACACAACACGGAGAAAGGATTTTGATAATTCATAATAGTCATATATAGATACCATCACCATATTATAGTCATGGACATTGGACATATACGCCTCTCTCCTATTTCATACGTTACATTACAGTACTATTTATAAAATATGTCTAAGTGAATAATAGTGAAATCGATGTATTAACATGAAAATATAAATATAAATGTAAGTTATTTATTTAAATTTTAAAGAATTAAACATGAAATCTTAGAGAAGTTAAACGAGTGTTAAAAACTAATATTAAAGTATATTAGATTTTGAGTGGTTTAAATAAAGATCATATAGATTGTTAGAATATATTACATTTATTACCATTAATATAACAACTTTATTTACACAAAATAAACCATCAAATTTTTTATGTTAAATAATTAAATAATTGAAATAATAAATGTAACCAATTTATAAGGCGCAATTATAATAAAATATGTAAATAATTCTCAACAAAAAAATTTATAAATTATAATTTTCCGATCAAATTCATAATAGGTAGTATTATAATTTAACAATTATATTGGTATGGTCAAGGAATTACATAAATAATTAATTAAAAATCTAATCACCGAACTTCCATAGATAATCCAACAACAATAATATTGTTAATCATAGTATCATAGCATAAAGTAAATCATTAGTTTCTTATGTAATAAAGTTTAGAAGTAATACATAAATACTAAAATGTTAATAAATCTACTACCAACTGAATGATACAGTACACATACAGTTTATTATGAGATAAAATGAAGGGAAAATAATATACTCTACGAGATTTGTAGATAAATAGATATTTATCCGTAAATTATCATTTATCATTATACTATATAGCAATACTTAAGACTAATCAAACTTCGAACTTACATTATTAAACAGAACTTTTTTTTTTTTTAATTTGTAGTCTTTATAATCAATGATTGGTCAACTAAAAAGAGATTTTTGTGATCCAATGACTATAATTTTTTAATAAGACATTCGAAATAAGATAAGAACAGTAGACAAACGCCTCATTTGACTTTCCTAAACTCGAAAGAATAAATAAAAAAATATAAATATTTTATGTGATATCCTCAAGGAGTTCTTATTTTATAATAAAGTTTACTTTGAAAGCATAACTCAAATATTTAGATAGTTATTTTATAGTTTATAAATGCTACGTTTCAAAATAAATAATCTTATAAAAACTTAAAAACCTTTTTTTTTATTTGAAAAGTAAATTGTATTACTTACCTACAAAACTAAATTATGGATAACTAGGTACTCGTATATGGATACAACAAATAAAATGTAATCAATTGACAAGAAATTGAGACAAAATATACTTTAGACTCCAGTATTAATTATTTTAAAGATTAAGTAGACTTAGAATTCAATAAATATACTTACATTTATTAGCTGAAATTTTTCTTCGGTTAACCTGAAATAAAACAAAATATGTGTCAATTAAATAGTTTTTTGTTTTTTTTAATGTTCAGCAATTTAATTATTTATAATGAAGGTTTATTAATTATTAATAGGACTTTCAGGAACTTGAGCTATTACAAAATAACATACTTCATTGTAAATAAGGTTTTAAAAATTTAATTCGACAAAAATTCTTTTTATCGTGAATATGAATATGTATATAATTGCAAACATCTCATAACTAAAAATATTGTTGTTACATAAAATGTATTATATACTGTAAATATATAAATGAACCCTAAATAATTTTGGCAACAAAAAAAACAATAAATGAAAAAAAAATCAATGATAACAGGTATGATGATACCCAGTCTACATTTTTAATAAGAAGAGGTATGACTTTCTATCTTTTGAGTAAACTTACTATACCGAGAATCGTTATCTTATATCTAAAATAAAACAGTTATAGCAACTGACTCCCCCTCACCTTTCCAATAAAGGTAAAATATATTATAGCGTTGAATACGTTAGTATTATTTTTGTTAATATGAATTCATTTTATTTTATTTTCTATTTATGAAGAATTGAGTTTTTATGAACTCTTATGGGAACAAATGGTAAAATAAAAACATGTCATTTTTTTATTGTGTGAACATTTTTATAAAAACTAAATGCATACCTATAAGCGTCTTATTCAAACATTTTCGATTATAATGGGTTTGAATAATTTTATTACTAAAAACATTTTAAATATTTAATTACTTTAATTATATTTTTAACACATGAATGGTCGAAAATTTTAGAATATTTTACTCGAGCCATCTTTTTGTGTTTACTTTCAATTTTAAATATTTTAAGTCTTTATTTTGGTTAATAATTAAAGTATATCTGCGCCAACTATGAAAAATATAATATAGAAGACCGGTACAGCTAAAAAAATATTTTGGTCGTCATTATAAAATTAAAGTTATAACAACAGTACAACACAATGAAATTCATCGAAATTTTTAATTTAAAAACAATTTAATAATTTTAGTATAAGCATTTAATTCTCAATATTTACAATGAAACTTGGGATATAGGTACGTCTTATTTTCAACTAATCAAACGGAGTGAGAAATATAAAAATGGAATATCATACACACTATCAGGGGTGGTATAATTAGCGCCAATGGGACATGTCCCATCTGCATGTACATACATCTGATGTATTTAAATATTAAATAAACAATGATAGGCCGGGAGGCAGAAATGTGAAAAACAAATGCCCCCGGCCTCTCTGTTAAACTGTTAAAAAAAAGTAGTATAATTAGATACGTATACTTATCTAGAGTCTATCAAGTTAAAGTATATTAATAATATTATTTTAATAAATCATTGAAGTTAATACTAATATAATAAGTGTACAGTGTACACAATACAATTTCGTACATTTAGCATCATTTTTACTTCATTTAAAATTTAAAATTTAAGAAAAATAGTAATTCAACATCATACTTAGTTATTATTTTTCTTAGTTATTATAATTGGTGGTAAAATAGAAATAAACCGTCTTCAGAAAATGATTTACATGACAAAACTTACCAAAAATAAGAAAATAGCTAAAGAACGTTCCTATTTCCGGTGTATATTATTGTTATTAAAACATAAATGACAAATAATAATGGTATATACCAATACTTTCAATTTTTTGATGCAATTCTGTCAACATTTTCACGAAAATAGGAAGCAGTTTACCCAATATTTTATCAATAGTCGTATATCAATAAAGTCGAGGAGTAGACAGTCAACTAAATTAATGTCTCAATTTCAATTAATGTCCTCGACATTTATAAATTACATGAATTTTAATTACAACAATTGAACTCATAATTTAAGACCGATATAGATAACTGTGTATATGTATGTATGTATAGTATATACACACGGTGTACCGTCGAGGAATTGTCCATTGTGACATCTCCTGTGATAAAGAAAACATTCAAATCCTGTGTTTTATATAAGATTAACAGGAAAAAGGACTACATTTATTTCAAATTTTAAATGAATTTTAATGTTTAGGAAAAAAGTTAAAAACAATTTATATTTTATTATTTTCGAAAAATTTGAAGATAGCAATTTTATAGAGTTCATTTTTCTAAAAATGTTTATGTATAAACATTTTATTTTCATAAACCTCATGATATTTATAAAAAAATCTTGGTTTCCAGAAAAATGATGTATTATTTAAAACCATAGTAGTGAAAAATTATGTTTCAACTTTTTTACCAACACATTAAATTCAACTAAAATATGAAATATCTGTAGTCCTATTCCTAGGTTAGATTAGGTTTAAAAAGTTAAAAATTATTTTTCAAAATCATAAAGTTAATGAAAATAAAATATTGAAACTACAAAATTTTGAAAAATAAATTTTATATTATAAATTAACATTTTTCGAAAATAATACAATAAAACGTTATTTTTTAATTTCTTTGCCAAAACATTTGATTAATTTAAAATTCGAAATGTTTGTAGATTTTGTCACTGTAAATCTTATACAAAAAAACAGAAATTTAATATATTTATTATCTTAGGAGATATTGCAATGGATAATTTTCGACGGGATAATTTGTATATAATAATTATATAGAGAACCATTGGCTTGGTAAGTAACGAATATTGTATAATTTTTTTAAATAATTATAAATAACAGCACATGCAATATACATTTATTGAAAAATAAGTTAACTTTAATGAAATTTGACACAAAGTAAGTAATATTTTTAAATTTAAATGATGTATGAGAAAAATAGGATTTTACTTGCTAACGTCTACAAAATTCAAATTATATGTACTATACTTTGAACTAAATATAAGGTAAAATGTATATTACAATATCTAGGATATTCGTAGAATATTTAAACTAAAAATGTATGACACTATATAGCTTAATAAAATAACTAAACTTTCTTTTTCAATGTTAAAAACTGTATAAACATAACGTTATTTTCAACACCTATTTTCGTTAATATGTGTCAATTACAATGAATACCAATCTATGTTACCAATGTGAAATGTCATATGCGCAAAGATGTACATACATACATAATATTTTATATAATTTTGAAACCACAATGTATATATAATATAACTAATAGTATTTACGGTTAAAATAATGGTACAACCACAATTACAAATAATTACAAAATAAAAAAATAGTTGACGTCTACGTTTTTTATACCGATGTACATTCTGTACGTACTTTAAATGTAAACCGATGTGGTATGATCATGACGTATTAATGCGGTTACTAAATATCGCCTTTTAATCTCATCAAATACTCGTATGTGTCATTTAAAAAAAATAATAAAATGACCTGAATTATATGAATTAATTTTTCTCGTGTCAAATAAAATGATTACAATATGAAAATTGTTGAAAACAAATTTTTTCAATATATCATATCATGATCATATTAAGTTGTTATTAAAATATATTTTACAATGACACTTAAATTTTAGTAATTTATAGCAAAAAAAAATTTTTAAATTAATTATGATAAATCATATTTGGCTTTACTTTTTAACTGTACATTAATCATTAAGTTTTTTAAATCAATACCAGTAGTTGTCACCAAATATGTAATTGGATAATTTGCGAGATAGAGGAGAATGTGGAATTTCCAAAGTTTTTTTTTTTGTAGTACAAAACGATGAATGTAGCATAAGTATTCCATTGGAATTAATTGTTGATCAAACTAAAATTTTGTTTAATACTCATTAATAATAATAATTAGTCATTATACAATCGTAAACAAATTGAATCTTTTAAACGGTCAGTATGAATTTAATATATAATACAACACATCATTTCAGAAAGTACAATAAATTCATATGACTTTTTTATTAAAACTTTTGATACTTGGCATTCAATTTATCAAGCGGTATTTGTTGGATATTACAATTGTCCTGCAACAAACATATTCCGAGAAAACACTTTTCCTCTTTCGTAGACATTAAGTGATAACCCAATACAATAAGATATCTTTAAGTAAATGTCAGTTCTGGTTTATTGTTTCTGGTAACGTTTTTTTTTTTATGTTACTTTCTGAAAGTTTTATTGAAACTGAATAAAAAAGAGGAATTTATACTTATTACATATTTGAGACATATTCTTAAATATTTTTATTTACTTTCAATAATTTATAGAAACTAAAACAACAGTTTATATACACAATAGGTATAATTTGTATGACTAATACAATAAATAAATAAAAAATATATCTAACGATTTTTGTCATGATTCAACGATAAAAAGAAAACACATTGTTTTTTATCAGATTAAGGTAAAATCTCCGAAGTAAAATGATAAGATTTTCCTTTTTACAAAATTATTTTACCCGATTTTTATATACCATAATACTGAATGTTTAAATAGTTTAAACTATAACAATTAATTTTTTAAATATATTATCATTTAATATATAAGTGTGTGAGTGCACATGGTGTACATAATGATACATATTTCATTAATACATACGAGTACAAGCATTACCAATAAATATTAATAACAAATATAAATAAAATATTTTTCCAAATAGATCTACAGGAATTAAAATGTCAGGATAAGAATAATGGAGATCAAAAGAATATAATATTAAGTTCATTTTTAAGAGAAATTTAGAATCTTACTGGTAATCACACAAAATGACAAAAATAGTATCATATAAGGTAATAATAAATACTTAGAGTATTATAACTTATGTAAAAAACCGATAAAAATTGTAAATAATACTTAAATCACATATTTTACTTTAATTTTCTTATAAAAATAGTATTTAACGTGGTGGTATGGCCAAGCGAATTGGGTGGCTGTGTTTAATCGCATGGTCGCCGGTTCGAATCTGGACGCGGCGGCGGCTTTGCTTTCCGGATTGCGACACCGTCCGGAGAGAAGAAACCATCACCACTCCTTCGCCCACAACCTACTATTCCATAAGCACAAGTTTGACTCACAAATTTACCCCCACCATAAAACCATAGCTAATGGCCATAGTTGCCGAAGCCAAAAAAAAAATACTATAATAATTAATAAACGACTTATTTCTAGTGAACGTTTGTATCTCCAGCAATATTTATACTTTTTAAGTTTTATCAAAAAGCATAAAAATCAAAGTAAATTAGCTAACACCAATTTTGCTAAAAAAAATTATACCTTCCATTTTTTAATTCGAAGAGTAAGTATTTTTCTAATTTTTACCTAATTACCAACTCAACACCCAACTACTCGTACCTGCATACCATAATTGATTGGCAAATATGCGTAACAATAATTTGCAACTATAAAAACGCTAATTTTTAAGTTATGAAGATGTATTTTCATAAATTGTACTTATATACATCAGTAAAATCAATAGTATTTTTACTTTACCCAGACTTCATAACTTATATTGTAAGTTAACAATTGTCTTTATAATGGTCTTAAATAAACACTAACAACGATTTAATTAAAAAAGTCTTAGTTTTATTTTATTTGTTTTAGATCATTTTAATTAAATATACTGATAAATATAAAAATATTTATTTAATTAATAATTAATATTATCACGTAACATCAAGAATGAAAAGTTCTTTTGTTAAATTTTGCATTGGGATTTATTGATTATTCATTCTGCAATATTATGATAGTACGGCAATGTGTAATCGCGATCCGTGCTCTATTTTGAAGGTTTTGGACGCTGTACGTTTTCCGTAAGCACATACATATAGGCAGTGCCGTCTTAAGGCATAGGCCCGAA
This sequence comes from Periphyllus acericola, assembly GCA_949715065.1. NCBI lineage: Eukaryota > Metazoa > Arthropoda > Insecta > Hemiptera > Aphididae > Periphyllus > Periphyllus acericola. The sequence continues at coordinate 33,513,238 of OX454267.1, read as the reverse complement.
GGGCCCGGGCCTGGGGCCCCGACATTTTAAGGGCCCCCCAAATTCACATGTATTACATTTTATCATATTAATTTTACATTTTCTTTTTAATGTTTTTAATATAAAATATAAATTTTATAAAACGAAAAAATATTAAAATTAGTTTTGTATCAAAATAATACAATATTTGATAAATTTCTAAATTTTAAATTTATTCCTGGTACACTCGAACATTATTTGACGTGCGCTGTGTTATTGTAATTATTTCAATTTGTTTTACATAGAAGTATTCAAAATAGAAACTTATTTCCCAATAATAGAAACATTAATAACTCAGTTAAAAATTCGTGGTAAATCATACAAATCAATAAATAAACTGTTTGGATTTTTCTCAAATTTAAAAAATTTAGAAACAAAAGAAATACAAGTTTATTGTAAAACATTTGCAGAATTTTATCATGTAGACATTTATGAAAATTAATTAATTTTAGAATGTATACATTTAAGATCATATCTATCGGAACTTGATAGTTCTGAGTTCAGTATTTCTAGTACATACAAATGTTTAAAATCAAATGTACTAGAAGAAACATTTCCAAACATAATGATATCTTTCCGAATTTTTTTATCAATGATGATTACCAACTGTAGTGGGGAACGTTCATTTTCCAAGTTAAATTTAATTAAAGAAGAGCTTAGAAGTGCCATGAGCCAGAAACTCCTTATGTTCAATGAGTATTGAACATGAATTTCTATCAAGTTTAGATTATGAAAATATTATAGAAGACTTTGCAAATGAAAAAGCTATGAAGAAACCATTAAAGAGTATTTAAAAATTGACAAATTTATATCATAATGTTTTTTTATTGTTTTTTAGTTTTTGGTTTATGAATTACATTTATTTTTAACTATAAACATATTAATGTATAAATAATTAATATGTTAACATTTTAATTGGTAGGGTTGTATTTAAGTATTTTTTTTAAATTATAATAAACATTAAAGTATCAGAGATTTAAACAAAAATTCATTTTTTACTAATAAAGTAGAACATTTAATAAATAATAATACATTATGTGTTAAAAAATGTATATATCATCATTTAGTATCATACGGCCCCCGAAATATGTTGGGCCCGGGGCCCCGTAAAACCTTAAGACGGCCCTGCATATAGGTAGTCCTAACATTATACAATGGAAGATATGTCTTTCCTAAACGAATATCGTGCGTACAGCGTACAAAATAGGTCTCCTGTATGGCTGTATGAATCAAAATTTGTTTTTTTTTTATTGAAAATCCGTGTTAATAAACTTTAGATCACATTGTTGACGGCTTTCATGCTTGGATTTTGAATCCATCTTACTTTATATTTACTGGATTTAAATAGATACATTCACAAATGGACAAAAATTTGATTTTAATTCGCATCAAAAGCACCGACGGTAAAGGTCATTCAGCTAATGGTTCGTGAAGAATGAAAAATGATAAGGAGAAAGTTAAAATAGAAGGAAGTGAGAGATACAATTATGAACGACACTCCTAATAGTCTTAACACGTGAAACCTTTTATGATACGTACCAACTAGTAAAACTTCAACTTATTTTCGGTTTACTTAAAGCGCTAACTACTTCGATGCATTACAATTTTTGTACCTATATAGTAAAACTATTTGGCCAATTGAAATAACAGTATGTTACACCAAATAAATTGAAAATTTTAACAAAGCATTTAGAAAAATTAATTGCTACTTATAAATAATTTCATATTTCTTCATATAATCATATAATAAAATAATATTTACTGCTGAGCAATTTATAAACGTTGTCATATATATTTGAGGTAAATTGATATAATATACATTTCAACAAACCTAAATGGTTTTTTTCGCATTAAATAAAATTAATTTAATATATTAAGTAAGGATATATATTTACATATACATTTTTATATACCTTGAAAATTACTTTAGTAAAAAATACTGCTTGTAGCTATGTATTTTGTAATTGTATTTATGATATTATCAGTTGTTCCAAATTACATTACAGGGTACTTTTCATAATACTTTTATACTTAATCTAATTCCGTGTAAATTTAAAAAAAAAAACCAAAATATTTGTTCAAATTTCAAAAATGTTTAATGTTTAAGTTGGTCCGATATTAAAATGATTCGATCTAGATTGATATGTTTTGTATTGATTTATTGAAATGATTAATTGTGAATATCGAAATGTTTCTAAAACGACTTGAATATGCACAATAAAGCTCAAAATAGAATACTATTAATCATACAAAAGAATACTTACATATTATGTAATGTAAGGTTTTAATATCATGCACTAACATAAATTTAGTATTATCAAAAGTAAAATACAAACAGATACCATATTACATCAATAATAATTAAAAGAAGACGAGTATTTACATTGATTAATAAGTTACTCCCACAACATACCCAAATATAAACTATATATTAAATATTAATGAAAAATCCAGAAGGTGATAATGTGATAAACGTGTTCAAGTCTTGCAAGCATAGATGTTAAAAAATATCTCCCATTACTAACATAGACATCATATTATGTCTAAGATTACTACCAACGATTCCATAAATATATTTCTTTGCTTCGATACACGCCAACATTGTATTATTGTCATTAATTATTACAAATCAATTAAACTGAAATACCAATGACTAGATCCTTTACTCTTTTAACAACTATTGTTTTTGGTGGTAACGTGAATATAGGCGTTACAACGCATCGATATATGATCAATAAAATACTTGTTATTGTATCTAAAAAAAATGTTATTCATTTACTTTTTGTTGGCTGACCTTCTCTGTATGTATAAATAGAGAAATAATATTCACGATTAGTTTCGCAAACACGATGGATACAAAAATGAAACAAATGTGCCATGGTCACTATAAGTATCCAAGAAAAAACAATACACAGTGAAAGCATATGAAGAAGAATCGAGGGGAACCAATATTTTCTAGAATTCTAGTTTATACTGCACACTTGTTTACTTTCGAGTGATATACGTTTAAACTGTATTGTCGATCGTGATATTTTTTACATCATCCTATTCTTCCCGTACACTTGGTAACCCAACAATAAAAAATGTTTTTGTAGGTTAATTGAGCAGTCAGTTACAATTTGAGATTATAGTCACGTAAAAGTTCAAACCATTTTGAGAACAATGAATTAAAATACACCACCAATTGATTTTAAAATTGTTTGTACATTTCTAATATTACAATACATCGCCAAGACGTATTTTAGATTGATAAATTTAATCTGTTATGCTGATAAACGATAATATTGTTCATATGTGCAATATTCTACAGTATACAAGATGTGTAAACAAGTATAAATTCATTATTATTATTATTATTATTATTGTTATTTTATAAAATTAAGAGTTACCAAAAATAATTTTATGAATAGTATATTAAATATATTTTTATAGAGTACACATGGTCTATTGAAATCACTGTTGATACACAATGTTTATACACAGTTTAAATGCGCCATGTATTTGACGGACATACACTGTACTATTACGCACAATAGTAGGATGATTGATCTTCTAATTAATGGATATTCGGTCTATTATTCAATTCAATTTATGTTATATTATACTGAGATTTATTTTAATACTATTTTATATCATTTAATTGATTTGATAATAATTTAATAAGCTTATGTGTAAATATATGATATATCAATGTATAATATAGGTATATATATAATATCAATATTTAATAGAAACGTAAATATTTATAGTTTTATCGAAAAAAATACAAATAAAATAACATCAAACAACTAATTGGTGATGTAACCCTAAAATAACAATAAAACAACTTAAAAAAATGTTACAAAATGTTAATTTTGGCTAGAATTTTAAGTATATTTTAAACTAAATATTTAAACTATTTATCACCCTACATATTTTTTCAACCACTGTATTGCGGGATGAATTCAGATGTGTTGCAAAATATATTAAATTACACAAAATGTAAAATTTTAGTGCAAAATGTACAGAACTTGATAATCTAATATAATGAAATATAAGTTACCTATATTGTTAAAGCGTATAGGTGCGTACTCAAGAGTTTTGATTTAATTATTTGTAATTGAAATAAAATATTGATACATACGTATATTATTTCGTATAAGGTTTTTTAGCCATTACTTTTTAATGGTGTATGGCAAAGTATTAAATATTTTAATATTATATTGCCGTAATACTATAAGAAACGCTACCTTACATACTATATGTCTATATCTATAGATACTATATAGTATACTGAATTTAATGAATTATTTATGAAATACTTTATTTATAACGAATTATGGATATGTTATTATTATTAATACTTGTTCATTTTAATTGTTCATTAAAACGATATTAATTATAAAATAACATACGCAAATCTACAAAAAAAAAATTGTCTTTTATATTTCACATTATTTTAAATTATCGTAGTATAAGAAATGTGTATACAAATAAACAACTTTACGAATATTTTATTATATTTAATACTTAAATCAATACAAACTACCTAAAGATGGATAAAACCAAAGTTAACCTCAGTTAAAATAAAAAAATGACCTCGTCGGTCTTTAACCATGCAATGTGAAGAGGTATCATTAGTTATTATGACACATTATAATGAGAATTGAGTACATAAGTTACACAAGGTTCATCAATAGAATCGTAAAACATAATATGTTTAAACTTATGGATATAATATACTTAATAATAAATAAGTAAGTTATATTTTTAAAGTATAATAAAATGTTTAATAAACATTGAATGTTATTGCATTGTTTATAATAACATTTTAATTTAAATCTAATAAAACATAGATTTCGCGATGCAGAATTAGCTGTTTAATATTAATTAGTAACTCAATTACTTTATTAAGAATTAATATTTTTAAATATAGGTTTTAACAAGTAAACATAATGTGTCTTCTGAATAATCATGACTTTCTGTTTTATTTATATTTTAACAACCTTGAAATAAATAGAAAGGATTAAACTAACTTACACTTAATTTTTAAAATCGAAACTTTTATTTTTATGACAATATCATTATTTTTTTGGATATATAAATACATAAATTACTTGAATCATTAGTCTATTAGTATGAAGTAAATTATTTTCCAAACATTCATACAATTCAAATGGTTAAACAAAATAAAAATCTCAATTATTGTCCGGTGTCCACTCTATCTCATCATTATTCCATTAGAATCTAATTAATATTTAGATTAATTAAAGATTAATCTTTGAAGTGATTGTTATACAAATTATATAATTTGGAACGAAATTAGAAAACAACGAATAAAAATATAAGATTTTTAAGTTTCTTATTTTTAAGAAATTTATATAACTAAAAAACATAATTTAGTATTTACATAATTTAATTTATAAAAATTGAATTCAACAATTTTAAATATTTTTGGTTATTTTAAATTTATCTCCAATGCGTGAGTTTAAAATTTCCGTACGCAAAAATGTATAAATTAGACTGGAACGAAAAATAATTGTATACATTTATTGTGAAGTACATGAAAATCCGAGAAACTGAAGAAACCACTCAATAGTGAATTCGAAACTTGACACAATGACATGTGTATTTTTTCGAGTTTTATATGCACGCACGTATAATTGGAATCTATTGTTCCATGTTACTTTAAATATTTCCTATAATATAGTTAAAATCTATGATATCTCCATTTACCATTTATCCTGTTTCGGTGTTAGTAATGAAACTATATCTATTATTCGAATGAAGTTGTTTTATATTGTCTCTCACCTAATGACCAACATAAGCGAAATATATTGATGCAATCTCCTTGAAGAGAATTGTTACTTTATTCATACAATCACGCTGTTTATTGAATGATAAATACAACATTTTATAGCTATGTAGTGTATTGAAAATAATGTCTAGCCTTGAGTGTAGTTCAGATGTGTTTTGAATAATCATTAGAGGCCTTATGCCTAACAATAAAATTTATAATAATAATATCAAGTCTAATTTCCGCTGGCTTCTTAATTTGATTTAATAATTGTTAATATTTTGTAAATTTATTGTATATAATAATTGTATTGCTGTAATGTCTCTGATAATGGCAAAATAAAATAAAAAAAAAAAAATATCAAGTCTAATATATTTTGGATAACAGATAATTTAGGTATAACAGTTTATAAAAATTTTATAGAATATATCAAGGAAATATATCACAGATAACTCTATCCCTCCTTGAAAATTTGTAATCTTAAAATAGTCATTTATTTTTGAGCTAAAAGTCAGTATTTATTTACAAAAAAAAGTTTCGTTGTTATATTTTTTTATTTAATGTCAGTATATTGCATGCTCTTACAAGTTTGCATAATTTATAGGCTTATCAATAATTTACATGAAACTAAAAATAATACAAACTATAAATTATAAAAATTTATTTTCTATATTATAGATAAATCAATGTTACCTATTACCACCTAATCCTGCATCGTCTTAACAAAAGATTAATATTTTTCATTTAAATTATACCTATAAGTAAATATAAGATAAAACGATTTAAATAAATATAATTTTTTGAAATTTTTTTGAAATAGAATAAACTGATGAAATATTTTACGATTTTCTATGGAAATACATGATTAAGAAGATGTAATTTAGGATATAAATATAAATATATGAAAAGGAATATATAGGTTACACGTCATAAACAATGCATTTCAATCAGAAAATAAATCTTATGATCTAAATGTGTAATTTATTTAAAAATAGTGTGTTATTTCAGTTTTTACTCAATTATTCGGGAAACTACAGATAAATACAAAAAATTACCTACCCAACGTACCAACAAGACAACATTTCCAATCAGAAAAGTACCTGGTTCGCATATATCGGAACAATATTTTTAGTCTAACAGTGTTCATAAATAATAGTATTTAACTGAAATTTAAATTGTTCAGATCAATTATTATATATTTGAGTTGGTACACTATCTTCTAATAATACGAAATAATAAGATGAAATTATACGTCCTGTCATAGACCGGAGAGATGATCTGTTATGTTGCACTTTGCAATACCCATACTATCAATTAAATATACAAGCAGTCACGACTTGTCAGTAAATACTAAATAGCATTTGTGCGTGCTTAAACGTATCTTATTGAGAAATTATTACATCAAGATTGTAACAAGTAATAATAATAATAAATATTAAAGAATAGTTTATAAGAAAATTACATACGGTTTTTGTCATATCTATACAAAAAGCATTCATTATGATTTTATTTAATATTATTGTATAAGTGTAGTGATGATGATTAATTACAATTTAAAATAAACTGAATACAGTACATACCTATACACGCTCTCATCGTAATAGAGAAGAATTCGCAGTGGCTGATTCACACTTCTTTTTCTCATTATATGCGGTGATTCAATGTGTACTCCGTGTATTACCTGAAACAACAATAAACATAAAATAAAAATTATTAGTGAACATAAAAGTAAAAACCATTCATCACGACCTAAAGAGTAAACGTAGTAATTAATTCAATTATTCTATTCATATCAAAAGACTACTATACGAGTATACTTTTTTATTCGTATGGTCATTATGAAACATAAAAGTAAGTTAAATAATCATTTAATTTTTTTAAGTATTACACAGACATTTATATTTTTTTTATAAAATAATTTTTATATATAACTAATTTACAGGAAATTCGATAAATACACACGTAATTCGGAAATAAATTTAAGGGATCACGATTAAACAAATTATACAATAGAGTAAACAAAATATAGGAAACAAAAATATTGCATAACAATCGATACAATACGAGTATAAACTAAAAAATATGTACTCCTATAGATTTCTTTCTCCTTTTTTCTCATACTTTAAACAAAATCGTGGTCAAGGTAGACTAACCACAGGATAAAAAAAGTATTTTTGTAATTTTATTCAACATATCATATCGTTTTTCTATGATTTAAGTGTTTTCAATTTTCATTTAAATTGTGTTTTAAATATAAGTAATAAATAACGACTTTTAAATTCTAATTAAAAACTGATTTCTTTAAAAATTATGTTCAAACGTATTTAATTTTCTATTGTATTTTATTTATTGCTAATTTTCAAACATTGGAACTTCTTGAAGATAAATGTTGAATAAGGTTAAAACAAGTCGTATAAGTTTTAATATATAATTACTTTTATTAGTCTTTGAAACATAATATACAGGAGTATTAAAAATATACTATTAATGTAGAATTTGTAAAATGTATACATTTCAAATTACATGTATAGACTATATTCATGACATTACTCATAAACTATCTATTCACAGTAAAATAAATAAACGTGTGGTATTCGTAATTTGTATGGAAAATTTAATACTATTAAATAAATACGTAAATATATAAATTTAAAATATCTTGAAAATACTAGCCATAATATTTTAAATATCAATACACAGACATTAAATAAGATTTAATACAATTTACTCTGAAAACAGAACAGTTAATCAATTCTGCCAGCTAAATTAAACTGTTTAAGTTAAACAATAAAAATATCATGTTTAGATTAGTAACGCTTTAAGATAATCCGTGAAATTATGTTATTTTAGAATAAACTGTCATGGCCTAATCTTATTGTTTATACTATGTTTTAGAAATCAAAAGTGAATTTAATAATATTAAAATTATCCAAATTTTTTTTATAATTTCGTAGCTATTAGTTAGGTATATTAGTTAACAATGTGACCGATAATGTGAAATTCAAATCCGACTATAATCGTAATACGTGCGTTGCGCTTGTCCCCCCATGCAATACATTTGACGGTTTACTTTCATCTTAAAACCATAACATACATTTTATACTAATATACATATTACATACTCTTAATAAAAACAATTTAATATGCTTAAATTAAAATCGTAATTCGGAAAAAATAACACTTTCTACGACTAAAAGAGTTCTATAATAAAAAAAAAACCCTTTTACACGCAATTCTATGTTATATACTAATTTATATTATAAAAGTTTTTAATGTACGACGTACTATACGTATTATACGTACATAGATTATCATACAATTTTATAAAATAAACCATGTAAAAAAAATGTGCCAACTGTTTTTTATAACTTTATACAATTTATTACATTCTTCGATTTTAAGAAAGAGTAGAAAGAAGAATTGTATTTCAAATGAATATGTATGATTCAGAAAAAATAATTTCCTCGACCATGCACCTTCTGGAAATATGCCATACGATTACGCCACATTTCTATTGTGCATTATTAACCGTTATACGGAGATTCATCACGTACAAGTTGACCGAATGTTGTAAGATTCATCGGTTGTACACGAAAATTATTGACTGTTCACTATTGTTATTCATAATATGTAGACAGTTATGGTTAAAACATAACGTAATAATACTTAGGTTTTGAAATGAAACTGTTTATTGTAAAATAAGTTTCATAGAACAATTTTTAATAAATTTACCAATACATAACATATTGAATAATATTTTAAATTATTAAACATTATAATAACTTAATTATTTTATTTTAAATCTATTTACATATAACACTGACTTAAAAATTACATAAAGTTTTTTTTTTGTTTTAATGGATTAAACTAATATCGAGTTTACGATACATACTCGTATGTTTGGCATCAATAACGGTAGATAATCCGTTACAATTATAATATTTGTAATTTATATATTTATCAATGAGTTACATTATCTTAGCTGGTGGAGTTTTTTTCATTCATAAAACGTAATTAATTGTTTATTGACTGCTTTTGTAGTCGATACAAGGATTTCTACCAGGATTTCTAGCAAAATTTCTGATAGTGGGTGTTTGTGTATTAAATAAAATGTCCGCAGCTGAGAAGTATGTAATTGATAGTTATGAATTTATAACTGTTGGAGTTTTCGGCAAGCTAAGTCTTCCTTGGCTGATGAAGTTTCCGAGCGTGATGCGAGCATGGCCAATACGAATGTGTTTAATTATATTTATATAGGTACACATTAATCATATTTTCTAGGTATATGCTTGGTTCAGAACAATGTAAGATAGACTGCTTCATCTATAAAATTGTATTATTTTGTATATTAAATCATTAGTATTTCTATTCAATAGTATAATTGAGACTTTCATTTTGTACGTCGTGATCCAATGTACAAGGTCATTATTTTATATCTTTTAATTTTGAAGCTTTATTTGCATGATTTTCCTGCTTCTCCGTTTCCTATTATGCCAGCATGTTCAATCCACACCAGTAATATTATATTTTTGAGACCAATTGGATGTTTGATAATGTAAGTAATAATTGTTTGAAATATTTATACATTGTGTATATTGCTTTTAGTTCTTGGGGAGTCGAACATTGTTAAATATTTCTCATCATCGTCTAATCGTTATGAGTCATAACTTATGACGTAAAACGATTGAATGGCATAGACGTCTTTTAAGTATTGCTAAGGCTTTTACTATAAAATACTACCGTTGTTATTAGTTTGTTATAGAATATTCTTATCGTTCGAGACCACGTTTAGTCCTGACTTTTGTTCGATTTTCAACGTGCCAATGTCCTCGTAATCCGACTATACGTCTAGTATTTCATGAAAAGGCTTTTATCAATATTTTAATAGTGGTATTTGTATTGTGACTTATCGGGTATAAGATAAATAGGTATTTATTAAATTGTAATAAGGGTATTTTAAATTTAGTGTTTCTAAAAAAAAAAAACTGGTAGCCTTTACACATAGTGTTGTGAAACAAAATAAACTCGCAGACATTTTTAAATAATTAGATCAATCATTACTGTTTTCATTTTAATTAAGTATTTGGTTTCCAATAGTATTTTCATCATTATTATTTTGTATCATTTTCTTTGTACTTTTATACATTTCATTCAACGAATAATCAATAAATACTATAATATATAAATAATAATTAAGGTCAACTATCTATAAAATCGAATGCTAGAATTAATAAAAATTATAACTTTAATTAAAGTCAATCGTTTTATAAATATTGATTCTTATGTTAAATGCAATTAAAAGGAATAAGATGGGAACCACAAAAATAATAACTGTTCAACAGTTGCTTTTCTACAACCATACTTTTCGTATTCATCTACACACGGCTTCCCCATGAAGTCATGTAATACGTTTTAAATATTATACAATAGTTTCGTCTACATTATACGATATCTTATAGATTAAGAAATATGGGTATAATGTAGTTTTTCACACATACTATTTAATTTCATGCTCAACTGGCAGAACAATATTTCCGGTATAAATAGTGCCAGACAAATATAAATTTTATCCCTACACCGATTAAAAATTATACATAATACTGTTTATGAAAAATGTATTTTTTTTTCAGTCATAGTAATTGTATTAAAATAAGTAAATTAATGAATTATACACAGTTTTAGCTATAATATTTTTTAACTACAATACAAATTATACATATCGATAACCTGTAGTATGTACTCGTACTACATTTATGTCAAATATTACCATCGAGAACTGAGTAGAAAATGATCAGTGATCACTCACCATAAAATATTTAATATACCAAATGTACAGAATAAAAAGTATAATATATAATTATATTATATAAAATATATTTCAACCATTTGATTGGTATAAAAGAAAATTGATTCCATTAAACAATTTTTGTCTATATGATTGAATATTTTTTTTTATTATTATTTAAAGACACGAACATATTAAAAATCTATATCTGTGAATATTTATATCAATTTGGGGTTTCAGAAAAAAAATCGATGATATTAATTTATGGAACGATACATTGTTGAAAAGAATAACCTAAATAATTCACTTCGATACACTCGTAGAGCGTATAATTTGAAGAATTAAATTCATTTTTGTGGTCTTTGTTGTCTAGAAACCACTTTATCAAGAATTCAATGTATTCTATTTTTCATAATTAAACAAAACTATAGCATATTTTCACAGATCTAAAAGTCACTAGGGTAATTACTCCACATAAAATTAAATAACACACAAACATACGTAGGGTCCCAGACAAGTTTAACTATATTGCATTATTTTACCCTAGAGTACAAACATTCATTTTAAATTAATTAATACGAAACGCTAGAATGATATAAATTATAGTAATATAAGAAATAACTTACGGCTGATTATATCCCTATTTAGTTCATATAAAATACAAAAAGGACCTATAAAAGTAATAGTGTACCTCTACAAAATTTAAAAATGACCATTATGTTATCTTATAAACAATTCAAACATAAAAATTATTTGTTTTCCAGAAATTATACGTCACATTTTTATTAATTTCCCTAAATCATAATTATAAAACAAATTGTTTTATTTCCTAATTTAAATCAAGACAAGAGAGATAAGCAAACAAACTTTTTATTTCATCACTGCAATGGCGGATAATGTAAGCTCACTAACAGTTTTGTTCAGACATCAACGAGGTCATAGGCTATTATAACTAATAAGGCGATTAAATTCAAAGCCACATTTACAATAAAGTGCATACGCAATTGTTGGCGATATTATGGGCGATTGTAATTCTTCCGATTTAATGGTAGGATTTGTAAGTTTGTACCGTGTAAATTCTACCGATTGTAAACTCCAACGATTACATCCATTTTTAGACACTAAAGATTCTGATTTTTTTTGGGGGGTATAAGTAAATGTCTATAAAACCCAAAAATGCCAACATTTCTGAATTTCTCCACTCGCAAATTGTATAGTAGAAACTTATAATTCAGAAGGAGCATTTTCCACTACAAATATGAAGCCCTTATTGAGCCAATGAAGTGCTGAATTAAATTTAACAATTAATGCATGCGAGTAAATATTGACATCGATGTCAAACTACATCGATTGTGTTCTATTCGAAGCAAATTGATGCTAAGTATGTGAACATAGGGATACTCGAATTGACTCTGAAATACCCGGAGGAAATTTGAGTGACAAAAAATAACCTATCCAAATTGAGAGGCAATTCGTATGCACCGGAAGTAATAACCCGTGTTGATAAAATTCCGTCAATTGTCAATATACTAGTATATAGAATAAATATTTATTTACGTATTTAAAGCATATTCAACCCTTTTAAATGATTTTAAAAATAAAGGGAGAAATAAAAAATTACCACTATTGGTTTTAAAAGAAAGAATAGCGAAGGAATCAAAACAACGAATAAAATTACAAGGAATTCGGTAACCAATCAAGACTAATATACATTAGAGCAGATAGGTAACAAAACCACATAGAACAAAAAAAAATTTACATAATAAGGTTGTAAAGACATAGTCTAATGTATTCTTAGATAAAACTGGAGAGTCTCTGGATAGAGGGATCTTAGATACAAATCATACTTTTTTTAAAAAGTTTTACAAAACATTTTCAAGCTCAATAATATAAGTAATGAAATTGAAGATAAAATCCAAAATCAATAGTTAATCTCACAAGTTTCAAAAATGATGAGATTTCTGTTTAATGCTAAATTTATATAGATTTTATCGATAAATACGATAATATATGTATGTTTCAAGTCGTTACGATTAATATTTATAAAATAATAATCAAAAAAAGAAAATATTAGGAAAAATCTTGTGTTCATGAAAAATGAATAGTGGATGACGAAAATACTAGGTTCTTAATTATTATCGATCTCGGTTGAATTCATTTCAATTTTTTCTCTGTTTTTCTCAAATATTCGGGAAGCTGTTGAGATATTCAAAAAACTATCTTCTAAAAATACCAACTAGACGAAATTTCCTATTAGAAAATTACCAAGTTTCTATATATCGGAGCAAACCTTCTGGCCGAAATCGTATACACAGAATCTTAAATAAAGGTAAGTTGGTAAATAACCAAAAATATGAAATATCTCTATCTATCTATAAATAACACATTTTATATAAGCTTCATGGAGTTTTTAACGAATCTTTAAATGTTGAAGACATTTTATTAATTTGTTTACAAAAACAAATATTTTTAGTAAATTACGTGATACAATTATTTAAAACATATTTAAAAGTAAATAAAACATATCAGTTAAATGTCATTAAATACATAGCATAAAATATCTACCAATTAAAGTAAAAGACAAAAAATTAAATCATTGATACACACTGGAAATTTCTCCTTTGAAAAGATGATCATACAAAAACCAATATTTAGCAACTATAAATATTATATATGTTACATGTTATACAAGCAAGTTTAATTTTAACTAGATGACTCGAAAACAAATAATATAAGTACAATTTTAAAATTGCATTTACAATTAATATTATTATCATTTAAATTTATGAAACGAGAAAAATATACTTGGAAATCTGAAATATATGACATAACAATAATATTATTGTATTATGAACGCCATAGGAAACACTGACATTTTGGAAGTAATCAAGAACGAGAACAATGCATATCCGGAAAAGGGAAATAACAAATCTGGTATTCCATGAAAAAAACAATATACATTACGTTATATGTTTAGGCAATAGTACCGAGAGATGTTTTTAAAAGAGAACAATAGTTTATCATGGTTTGTAATTCACGAAGGAAAACACTACAATTAACGATACACTGCAAATATGACTAATCAGAGACATTTATCATTTAAAATAATATTTTCACTCTTCAGATCTTCTAAATGTTATTGAATGACAAAATAAAACCACTTACAATATAAATGACAAGTCTCGTACATGATACAATATATTTGAGAAAGTGATCTATATAATATTCAGCAGTAATTTTAACCACAAATATAAATATTATAATTGGTTAAATGCAACTGTTTTTGTTGTAAATGTGCTCCACTAATGACCGAATTGCGATAATTTAAAAACTAAAACATAGTTAATACGAATTGAACAGAATTGAATGGTAAAATAACAATATGGTGAAGTCAATTTGACATGTTAGTATAAGATATTTGATGAAATAAAAATAATGAAATCATAAGTATTTCAGTGTATACTAACTAGATAGAATTTTAATATGAATAATTAACACTCAACAAACTATTGTATTTTAAACATTCATTTTTTTTTAACGTTCATTGTTTTTTCAACTTTTAATCCATGTTTAGACCAATTTTGATTAAAAAGATAAAACTAAAAATAGTTTTTAAAATGTACTTACTTTCTATATGCTCAATAAGGTTTAAGGCACTTATAATAGTAAATAGTTATAATTATTGAGTTTTTATAATATATGACATCAATAAATTTGTATATAAACCACAGTTGAATGATATAAAGCCGAAATTATAGATATAACCAACAACGTTAATAATTTAAAATCATTTCTCAATATAAAGCAGGCAATATGATAAATTAATACTAATAAAAAATTTTGCGTTTTCAAATATACGAGTAGCATTCATATTACTGCTAATTATACTAGTTCTATAAAATAGTTACATGATTACCAAATTAAAGATATTTATGAATTTACCATTATCATTCAATAAAAATATAGTACACTTATCACATATAGGTTATTATGTATGCACATTATATGTTGATCAATATGTGGTCGACCACCAAACCACGAACAATCCTGATTTACAAATAACTAAGTTTAGTGTTCTACTTGTTTTTAATACATTTTTGTAAATACTATTTGCCATACGTTGGAAAAAAACAAATTAATTTACCACATCTAACTTTTTTCTTAAATTTTAATAAAAAACTTACTATCTGTATTTGAAAAAAAAAACACCAATAAGTAAATATAAGGACTTTGTACAAAGAGAAAAATATAAAATCGCTGAGTGGCTTGATGAGGGAGGCTATCCATTAGTAGAACCCTTCAGAATATGACAATTATGATTAGTGTAAGAGGCCTAACACCATCGTCTTTTCAGATGTCATGGACGGTTTTCGGGGAATGTGCGTGAGGATAAGAGTGTAATTAGAGGATTTGGATGATGTTGTAGTTTGCTAGGAGATTTTGTATAGTAATTTTTAGCTAGTTGGTCAACTGAATCTATTTTTAAGTCTTTGTGAAGTGCTTTATTTATTACACACCCTGTGGCTGAGGCTATGAGACAGAGATTGATTGATTGAAAGGTTGTATAGCTCGAGTTTGAGATAGTTTGGCGCTACCCCAGATTTGCGTATTTGTCTTATTTTTGTTTTTAAAATAATTTAAGGAAAATTAGATGTGTAGTATATTATAACAATTGTATAGTTTATATTATCCAACCTACAGCCCTCGGGCCGGTTACAATCCATCAAGCTTTTTGAAAATGTATTAGATTTAAATTTACAAATCTCCCACTAAAAAAAGGAAAGATAAATTTGTAAATATATAATATAATAATAAGACAAAAAGAGTTTCTCTTGCAGTTATTCTGAATAACTAATAATTGTACAATATTAAATAATAAAATGGTAAGAAAATAATAACCATCCATCTTCAATTTCATTACCTCATATAAAATGTCCCTCCCTAAGCAATTTTGGCCCGCGATTCCGAAGCATATCTCAGATATGGCCCGCCGTAAAAAAAAGACTGGACATCCCTGGTTATAAGGAGGAAGTACTCCAACCAAGTCACAACAACACATTTCTATAATTTTGCGAGACTTCTAGAAAAATTGAGAAAAACCCTGTTAAATTAGCGAAATTGTCGTAAAATCTTTACAATTAAAAATAGTATTTTGGGGAGGAGAAAAAAAAAGTGTTTTATATAATGAAAGTATGTTAATGACAATATGTTTTAATTTGTTTTAAAAAACACATTTATAGAAAACAAAATAATATTGATCACCATAAAAAATTTAAATGCACAATAGATATAAATATTTATAAATAAATAGTCTTACAACACTAATTTTTTATACTCTCAAAATATTAAACACTTTTATTTGTAAAAAATGTGAATTTAAATGTTGCATAACGGTTCTGTGAGACAAGTATAAAAAGAAACAGATAAAACTGGTTTCCTGCTATTTTTTTATCGTGAAACACTAACAGTATTGTAAGAATAACATTCTTAACAGAACAGGTTCTCTTTATTATATTTATATTTTTTCCGGACAAAATAAAGTTCCATCATTTTTCGCAATACGCAACACTAGCTCATTCTTAGTTTAATTTATAGGCTAAA
Organism: Periphyllus acericola; assembly: GCA_949715065.1. NCBI lineage: Eukaryota > Metazoa > Arthropoda > Insecta > Hemiptera > Aphididae > Periphyllus > Periphyllus acericola. The sequence continues at coordinate 33,496,058 of OX454267.1, read as the reverse complement.
ATAATTTAAAAAATATAATTAAAACTAAGTACTATAAAAAATTAATATATCGTTATGATCCGCGGAAGTAATAGTAATTAAAGTAATTTAAAATATTTCGATAAAACAAAAATCTCCGAAAAAATTTGAGTTGAATGAAATAATTCAATATTTTTAATTTGTAATCAATAAAAATATTAAATTTTTATTAGCAAATTGCATTAGTTATTATAATGAAAACATTTTCGACCAATTTTCTAAAAAAAAAACATTAAATTAAAAAAAAATTAGCCTTGTTCTATATTCGACCTTTTAAAAACCCTTCAATCCATTCGGAATTATCTTTATATACGATACTGTCAGCAAGTCTAAACGAATATCATTATTTCTCGCCCCTCTCTTCTCCCAAAATAGTAATTTTTTCAATTCTGTACTTAGTCTATGAGCTAAGCATTTCAAATTTAAAAATAATAGCGACTTATGTATTGATAAAATTCTAAACGATCTTGATGTTTTTGAAGTCTGCATAAGTCCTGTAACGATCTAGGGGCCTCCTATTATATAACATAAATATTTTGACATTATACATCTATGATTAACATCTATGATCAAATTATTACGTTAGGTACCTACCTACTTAAGTAACAAATTTACAACTATAAAAATTATGGAAGCGAAATGTAGTACAAAAAATAAATACTTATTATAATATTGAGGTTAATGTCATCTAGATTGTTTTATTCATAACAGCATTAGAACTTTACCAACTGCTAAAAATATTAAAAAATATTTTGCCAAGTGAAAACAAATACGCTTTAAGAATAATCATTAGTCTTTACTCATTACAATAGAATTGTAACACCATTTATACGGTTGCCAAAAACTAATTCTGAGTTTCAATCGAATTTTATATAAGTACGTGTGATTTTCTCGTACATGTTTTTTTAATGTAAAGTTTAAACATATTATCTAGTGATGAGAATATGTGATTTCAGGTAGATTTTACCGATAAAATGTAATGTATTTCCGATTTTTACTATTAACATTTCTTAATAATATGTCTTAGATATAGCTACTAAATAATATTAATATTTCGACCTAGTCAAAAATGTAACTTAAGAATAAACTAAATTTATTTCTAATTTTAAATTTATTTTTATTTTTTTCAGTGAGACTTAAATAGCAATAAAGTAATAAGTCTTAAATTTGGTATCATAACATTTTACTGACTACTAATAAGTACAATATATAAAAAATTAATTAATGGTTAGCCGATTAACTACCGAAATGCGTTTTTTACTAAGTACGACATTGACGAAGTATATAACTTTAGAAAGGTTTCTCCAAATAACCAAATACAATCTGTAAACCCCTAATTTCGGTCAATGACCATTGTAGTCAAGTAGTCGAGGCCGACTTAGTACAGTTAAAATAAAAACAGGTGATTTACGTAATTTGTATTGATCAAATATTCGTTCATTGTGATGAGTGAATCATTAAAATCAAACAATACCACTTGGATGATTCTTATATTAATTATGGCCATAATTAATATAAATTTAGAAATTCACTATACACAATAAAGTGTAGTTCTAAGAATACTTTTTTTTACGTGTAACTTAAAACATACATTTTTAGTTGTTTTATTTTTATGGAAATATTAATTGTGAATAATATTACCTATATGCGATTACTAACAATAGGTTGTTTAATTTTAATGAAATAATGATAAATTGTACATCCCAATATTAATTTTACTATGTCTTAGACCTAGATAAATAACATAATCAAACTTAATTTCAACCATTTTAAATTTATTCTAATGTATTTTCAATTTAAAAACAATGACTAGAAAAGATTCTACATAATACGAGTATGAGGTATATCTATATTAAATCATACACGAACATAATAATTTTAATACATCAAAAAATTAGGTCGAATAATTTAATTAGGTAGTACTCATAATTAGTTTGAATTATATTACATAACTAACAAAATACAATATGATATATTGTTAACAAAATTAAATTTGGCATTATATAAAGTAAAAACAGTTGTAATTGTCTATGGAAATCAGTGAGCTGTAGTTTTATTATTTCTAAAAAAAATTGAGAGCTCCACTTTCCAGAAACTAACTATAATTCATGGTATTCAGAACACGTTATTTTATACGTGTTTTACGTGTTACGTAAATATTTTGAATTTAACTTAATAATTATCAAATATAAACAAAATCAAACAATTCCAACGCATACTACTTACGTATAGTTTATGGCAGTGAAACTTTTGTTTACCTTCAAATAACAGAAATATCCTTTATAAAATATCTTTAAATGGACGATTGTTTTTTTATTTTAATGCAATTAGTTCAATCAATGTATCATAATATAGAACATACCGTTATACATAAAAAGAAAGATCTCTTTTACACTGTACCGAAACTTTGACCAAATTATCATTGTTTCGACCTTCAAAATATTGAACTAAGCTAAGTTCTAAAAAAAATGAAAATGCAACATACAACATATACTGTACAAAATCAAAAATTATAACTACCTATGTATAAATATTATTTGATTTTAAAGTTTTAATATATCATTTAAGCTGCAAGGAGATAAACTATTACAAACACATAATTTTTAATTTTTAAAACGTTGACAATGATTCTATACTTTTAACTCTCACCTAACTCATCATAGAGCACTTGGTGTAATATTATATTATTTTAAACGTTAACCATACAATATAATGGTGCATAAATAACATTTGGCGATATTCACAATTGAAACCTGAAGAGTTCCGGGGTCTCGTCAATATAATAATATCGTATTCTGATCCGTTTTTTACTATGGACCAGCTTTTACTTTCTTATTCTGCTTCATACTATACATGTTGTACCAACTATAAGTTATTTAATATAGTATAGTCGTTGAGACGGTTTCAGTTTTACTTTACGTATTTAATACAAGACCTATACTATACCACACAGAATGTTCGCGGTGTTCCCTTTTATACACCTCGAGGCTATCACGATTTACCGCGGAAATACTACGTGTGTGCAACGCCCATTCAATGTACAATGTGCAATTTTATTACTTTGTGGTTTTTAAGAAAAACAAAAGGTTAACTTATAACTTTTAAATACAATACTAAATGAATTTATTTTTTTTAGATACGCATCTGAAGAGCTTTAAAATAAAATCTTAAATGGAACTACGACAACAATTATATTAAATTCGTTTACTTAAAACGGTTTTAAAATATAAAATAAGGAAATAAAAAACGAATGTATTTATGTTAAATTTAAATTATTTCAGCATAAAATCTTGACCTAATTATTTTCATTTTTAGGAAACCCTTGACCGTCAACTTGAATTATATATTATATTTTAGTAAGCAAGTAATAGATTTTAATAATATGACGATAAAAACATAAAAATGATTAATAAACTACAATAATAGATTATGCCAAATTCATATTTAATAGTATAACTATTTGCAAAAAATTAGGAATATTATCATTAAGAAATTAACAAGTTATTTTTAATAAATATTTTACAAAGCGGAAACAGAAGATATAAAAGTAAGATAACAGGTTTAGAGATGAATCGATGCCGTCGATGACCCAATCTCCTAATGACCTTTAAAAATATATTTAAAAGTTATAACTTATAACATTGTAAATTACTAACCTTTTTAACAACATAAGATCAATTCGAAAAACTATACACACAACTACACAAGTAAACTATTCGAAAAAAAGTAACTAATTAAAAATAAGAAATTAGGTAAAATCGCAGTAATTAATTACAAATTACTATATAAAATGAGCAGATAAGTAGTATAATAAAATTGCAGTCTTTTCATTATTGCGTGAAACACAAACTGCTTGTATTTCACTATTATTCACCATTTTGATGTTAAAATCAGTTTTTGTCAAAAATTGATTGGTCAAACTCGCCGGCGTTCATTTTAGTTTACTGAGTGTATAAAATGATAAACTTACAAAAATTATATTGACGACAATCCACAGTAATATTATTGCAAATTGTACGTATTATAATTTATTAGTAACATTTCGGAACTCCGGCTTATTTTATTTTTAAAAAAAGTAATTTCGGTAGTTTTAAATTCCTAATTACACAAATTTTAAGTAATTATTTACAAACTATTTCAAAAGTATGGATGCAAATACCAATTATAAATTACTGTAATAGAAAAGTGCCCAACTCTGTATATAGTTATCATATCATATTAACAAACAAACTAGAGTATTCTAAACTAAAATATCACGGATAAAAAAACGTTTAGTTACCGATCAAATGTTAAAGATAAACTATTTGTAAATCCATTTACAGGAAAAATATACATTTTCAAGACAAGTGAAAAGTTGTGAGCACTCGGTTTTCGTAAAACCATAATAATTTTTAGGTAAAGAGACTTATTCTATAAAAACATTATTTTTTGAAAGTTATAAGTTTACCAAATTTGAATTTAAATAATAATAATACATAATAATTCTACACCGAAGTGCATGAAGCGAGGCATGTGTCCACTATCAAATAGTATATCAAATTACCATCTACCTTTTTTCATCTTCATTTTACACTTTTAGCGGACCTAGGAAACTATTGATTTTACAATAAAGTGTATGTTTTTTTTATGTTTTTACGCTTTTTCGAATAAAATAAGAGCTCCAAATGTTCCCATATATAGCCTCTCTATCAATTCAAAATTTGACACAGATGGTGTACTATTAACATTTTTGAGAAAATTGCCACCAACAGCTAAAAAAACACATTATGTAATTGGAAATGTAAGCAGAATTATTGATAAACTTAAAACTTTGATAGTTACATTAATTTAGTTTTAACTCGCTTATATCTGAGGCTATTATCTGACGCATTTTAAACACGTTTAACCTAATTAATTTTTTAAGTTGCATAAATGATGAAGGATAATTTATTATTGGTGTTTATTAAAAAAAAAATTACGATTTGGACAATTTAAGTTCTAAAAGTTAACTATTGAAACAAAATAAAATCGTACATCATTATACGTTATTAGTTATTACTTATTACATATAATATAATCTACAATACACAATATATTTAAAAAAATATATCATAAATCATTATTCTGCTATTATCAAGTATAGGTATTCTATTCAGAGTGTTTTCCAAAAATTAACACATTATTGAAAAACCCTTCCCAATCATTATTAATATAAATGTAAGAACAATCAAGTTATCCCAACTTTTAATAAAGTATAGGGTGTAAAAAAATGCATTAATTCAAAACATGCAAACCGCGGACAAGATAAGAATTGTGGGAAGGTAATAAGATTTCTATCAACCCCACTATAATTGTGGACTCATAGAATTAAAATTAGTGAACCATCAACTACATACAAAATTATCCATAATTAGGTAATTATAATTAATATTGTTATGGATATACCTTAATTAACGATTAATTCTTTAAAAAAAAGTAGTAATTATTTACATATAAACGTAAGAAATGTCCATAATACACAGAAAAAGTATTGGAATAGATATAATAAAATTTCACTCAAATTTTATTACATCAATTAATACAATTTCACAGAAATGTTATTATATCCATTAGTCATACATAATCCACACGACTCATCTTATTTATCTTTTTATTCGCAAAAACAAGTATAACGAGTATCATATACAATCCTCAATCATTTGGTAAGTCCGATAAACATGGTATTGAACGGGAATTTGACCTAATTTTTTAAATTTAGTAATACTTAATAATTACATAATTTACACCCAGTTAACCTTGCACACGATTTTCGAATCTCACCATATAGATGACCACAAGAAAATTACAATAACGAAAACAGACGTTCTAAATAAGAATAAATATATTGCAGATATTAATTAAAAAACTTTAAATACAAAAATAAGTATACTTTATAGGTACACGTCAAAACTAGGGAAGTCGATTAATTACAGGGTCATATGTAATTTGTATGTACTGAACGGTTAAATAAGAGGAAAACATAGAGATCGATAAACTATGTCACATAATACATAGTACGTACACACTATGATTAAATCATATTACACTCAATATTCCACAGGAATATGGGTTACAAAATTTATAGTTCATTCCTACGTCAATAATAATTGATGAAATTTGGTTAAATAGGTATATCCGAGCAAATTATAGACATAAACACTGATAAATTCCGAAACAAGCATAACCAAAAAACAACTACAAACATAATATATATCTATTTGTATATAATATTTGGGTACGTTTATATACGAGTACATCTTTGTACGTAAGAATATAACTTAACTATTCTTCCAAAAATTAAAGAATTACATTTTTAACGGACAAAATTTTAAAAATTATAAGTGGAACAACTTCAAATCCAAGATAAGGTGTGTCTGGGTATTACTTTACACCTATAATTATAATACGGCTTTCATAAATAACTAAATATTCCGAAATAAATATTTTATAAAAATTCAAAATTACAGATGAATAGTAGATATACTTTTGTAATTCTGTTCAACGATATTTGAGTTTAAAATTCCTCACGATGAATACTTTATTCAGCTACTTTATTTTATTTTTTATTTGCAAGCTGTATTGAGTATAACAGCTTACTATTACGTCATACGGATATAGGAATTAGTCAAAAGATTAAATGGCAAATAAATATAAAAAACTAATGTTCAAATAGCATAAGCAAATAATAAGAAACCAAACAAAGGATGCTTGTCTACTTTTAAAATATTAAGTAACATTAGGATAATCTAAAGAACTTATCTTAAAATCTGAAGAACCTCAACAATTGAAATTTTTTTATTTTTTTACAGAGAGAATTCATTAAAAATAAAATATCCAACCTCCCTCTCTAGACTTATAAGTCGACGTATGATACATGATGTGCATGATAGGCAAGGTAAATATTAGCGTTGAAATCATTATTTTTTAAAAACACTCATTATTTATTGAAAAAAACGTAGTTATATTAAATACATTATAAATAAATACGAAAACGGGACGAATTTAATACTTCGTTATTATATAAAACTGTTGGCGAGGTATTTCAGGGACTTACGAATACGAACGAGAGACGATGATAGCAATACTTGTCTAAAGACTATGTTTTAGTATTATTACCTATTGATAACGATCATTAGTAAATTTAACGCTTAGAACAAAACGGAGAAGATTATTAAACCTATTATTTCCATTTATCTACTCGTAGTGTATTATACGCGACTACGTCCTGCCCAGACTTATACAGACAACAAAAGCTACGCAACGGTTGAGTTATAAAAAAAATACCGTGAAGCCTGTTTGAATTCTAACAAGAGACAATGGACACTGACGCGTCGGGGGAGGAGGTCATTCAGCGAGGGGCCCAACTGAATTCCGAAAAATTCGCGACGGAACCGTGGTAGGTGTTCGGAGCACGGGCACTGCAGCAACAACCGGTTCGATGGGACGGTCGTGATAACTAACGTGTAACAAGCAAAACGGCAATTACCTCGTCCGGCCTGGGGTACAGATGATTGCAATGCCTCTGCGCGAACATGCCCGTGGCCAGTTGGACGACGGACACCAGGAACGCCACACAAACGGTTTTCCACTTCACCTTGACCGGCATGGCTGTTGCGTCGGCGAGGAAAACTAAGCGGCGCGCGAGAAAACCATCGGCCTGCACGGCCTTTGACAGTAGTTGTCGGTCGTCTTGGCGTCGGACGGGCACGGACGCGACGCGACGAGACGTGTGTGACCGGAATCGAGAGTTTTGCGGGACCGCCGACCGTGCACGAGCGACAACTGATAACGCACTAAACCGTGGTACGGGAGAAATACCTGCCGGGACGCGTCGAACGTGCACGCTCGGTCTGCGGCGGCGGTTGCGTCGCGTCGCGGTCGGCAACGGTAGGTGGTGGTGGTGGCGAGCGATAGTGCGTGAAGTACGTGACGAAATCGCGCGGCAGACACCCGTAAAACTTAGCACCGGACGTCCTATCGTCTCGTTCAGTTGATAACGAGTCGAGTCGATAACGATTTAATAATAATAATAATAGTAGTAATAATACTTTGTGATAATTATAATTTTTTTCCCGTTCGCGCTTCAGCTCCGTAGCCGTAGTGTATGCAGTTACGCGCTCGCGGTACGCGTCGCAGTGCGTTCGATCGTCGTTTCGCCACCCCAATCTGCCCCATCCGACGGTACCATGGATTTCGACAGTCCCGACGTCGAGAAAGACTTTCCCGGCTTGTACGCGTCCACGGAAATCGGACACAAGGACTCTGACGGTCAGTCTTCGGTGGGCCACCACCCCGCCCGCGGACGGGCCGTTGTTGTGTGATTGTTGTTCCCATTGAATGATATACCGTGTTCTCTTGTCCGCAGGCAAACGCAAAGAGAAGAAAGACCGCGGGTACGCTGCTTTGGAAGGCGAGAGTTCTCCGGAAGAAGAGCCCGACGCCAAGTAAGCAAAGGTTTTGATTCCGATAGAACTCGGGCGGAGAAACAATGGTGTTGTTACCGTACACTTTTTAACTTCGGTCTTAACATTTATTTTTTATAAATGCATTTTAAAAAGTATCAAGCTATTGGATTTAGTAGTTAAGATACTTTGAAAAAAAATCAGATTCATCGTATATTAATTCAATTGATTTGTGTTCATTGAAAGTGCAGTGATTCTCTATATTATACAAGCGGAATAGAATACGACAAAATACCAGATATGTACAAAATAGTAACCAATTGTCAATATCAGAGTCTACTTCTATATTGTTCTATGTTTGTTTTTTATTATCAGTCAGTTATTATTATTACCATTAGCTAGTTCCAGGGTAATTAAACCATTACGTGCATAAATTCATTAAATACATTAATCTGCTTCAGCGCTTCCACTGTAATTATTGGTTTACTATACTTCAGCTCTTCATATTTTTATGTTACAGTTATAATATTTATGTAACTTATTTTTAAGATAAATTGTTTAGATACCTATTGGCATTTTATTGTATTTTTTACCGATATTAATTAGAAACCTTCGTTTTTTTTTTTTCGCAGAAGTCCTTCAAAAATAAAAAAAATTAAACCATTCAAGTTTCCAATTAAAAAAGAAAAACTTAAAGATAAAGATACCAAAGACACACTTAAAGAAAAGAAAAAAGATGGAGAAAAAGAAAAAAAGAAAGATAAACCTAAAAATAAAATAAAAGATAAAAAAAAAGATAAAAAAGGATCCAATGGAAAAGCTGTTATTGATATTGGTGATTTATATGGTAATTAAAATTCTAATACACTGTAAAATCAATATTTTATTACCATTTTCATATATCTCATTATGTAGAAGATCAACCTATCTTTGGGGTTCCATTAGAAATATCATTTGATCGAAACCCATGTCATGATGATATACATTTACCATTAGTCTTGAGAAATTGTATTGACTATGTGCAAACGAATGGTAAATATTTTCCAATTGCTATTTGTATTAATTTTAATTAAACTTTAACTTTAGGTTTATGTACTGATGGTGTGTATAAAGTACCTGGTGTTAAGTCTAAAGTACAGGGCCTTAAGGTTCAGTATAACAGACGTCAATCTGTAAATTTAGCCGATTATGACTTAGCAGTTGTTACAAGTCTACTGAAACAATACTTAAGGTATCATGTTTATTTTAAATATTATATATTTTTAAAATATATCTCCTAAAAATAATTTCATAGAGAACTTCCTGATCCCATATTAACACCGGACTTATTATCAAAATTTGAAGATGCTGCTGAAACTCAAAATATTGAATTAACAAAGTCGTTAATTTCAGAACTTCCATTATGCAATAAGCATACTCTTACCTGGTTAATAGTTCATTTTACCAGTATCATAGAAAATGTAAGTTAATGGTTAAATATTTTATAATGTTATTTTTCTGATTTTTATTTTTATTTTCAGGAAAAATATACTAAAATGAACACTACAAACTTTGGTTGTGTACTATGTCCTGTTCTTCAAATGTCTCAAAAATTATTCTCATTTCTTGTTACCAAAAGAATTGATTTATTTTCTGGTGCTATTTTACACAAATATATACCACCTTTGAGATGTGCTAGCCCATATTTACCATCTGGTAAACAAGAAATGACCATTGAATTAAAAAAACAAGAGTCACTTCTTGGTTATATACACCGTGAAATGAATGCTGGGTTTGTATGTAAGACTAAGGAAGAAGAATTATGGGACGTTCAAAGAATTATTACTCAATTGAAAAGAAAACTTAAAGTATTAGAAAAAGATAGTCACAAAATTTCAAAAGATAAACTACAAAAAGAAGATCAGGTGAATGGAAAATTTGAAGAAGTTGGAACTCAAACAGCTTTAGGCAGGCAAAACTCTAATAATAGTGTGTCAGGAAGAGCTGAAGTAGGATCCATTACGAGTGATACATTTAACATATCAAACTGTGAAGGATCATTAGTTGATGAAGAGGTGCAAACAACAACTTCAGGTAATTAATAAATAAATAATATTTTGTACTAGATTTATTAAAATTGTTGTTAAAAAAAAACATAAACTTTAGATAGTGATAATGAAGAATTGGTCTTACAGTATGAATCTGAAGAATTAATGTCACTCATTGCAAACTTAAAAGATTGTATTGTTCAAGAAAAATGTGAAATTGATCGATTACATACAAAATTGGTATCTGTTGGAAAAAATATAAACGTTAGGTAATTGAAACTTTATGTTTGTATTCTACATTGATTTTTCTCCTACGTATTGCAATGTATATATATTTTTATGATTGTAAATGTATTATTTATTGAATGATGTTTATATAGAGAATATTTTATGTATCCAATTGATGAAACAACAACAGTTAATAATACATTATTAAGTGAATATAAAATGCTTCAAGTAAGAAAACTTATGCAAGAAAATGAATATAAATAATTTATTTTGCGTGATTTTTAGTTTCAGAAAGTTAACTTGTTAAAATGTATAGAAGAAGAACGAGAAGCCATACTTGATTTGAAAATTCAAATAAAATTAGCACAACGCAAACATATGGCTGTTGCATAAAATGTATTGGATTACCATAACCATATTTTCATTGTAGTATTAAAAAATTAAGAGTTAGACTAAATCCAAAGACTATGAAATTTACTTTATTTTTGTATATAATGGGAAAAACTATTGAATATCCATCTTTATTATATATTGAATTATTTTAGATAACATTTGTGTATTTTTTTATTATTTGATTTATTGTTTTATTATTTGTACTAATTATTATATTTTTGTGGAATGTTTTCCCTTAAAAATGTTAATGTTTTATACAATTATATATTTAATTAATTTTAAAACAACCTCTTACTATTATTATGAATGACTTTTAGTTATAAATTATAGACTTTAAATTTACATTTATATTATTTACATTATTTTTATTTATTGTATCCTTATAATCATTTACAGATTATTGTTGATGGTGAATTAAAGAAAATGTTGAAAGCAGGAAAATATAACTCATATAACTAATATAAGTCCAGATCATTGATGTAGCGTATTTGAGTAGTTGATTATAGCCAAAACCAACTAGTAAAACTAATAGATAAATATTGCAAAACTTACAATTAGTGAACGTTTATAAAATATAAGAAATATATATTGTACAAATTCTTGTATAAATGTTTATTTTAACTAAACACATTACACTTAAAAGAATAAGTTATTTAACTTTTTCATCCAATAGAGTCTAAACTTACCTGTCTTTAATTAAACAGTTTGATACCATAAATTGTAACAAAGTAGAACAATTTTTAATTCAACATTTGCACTATTATCTTCTAATAATTGCTTGTAACCATTTATGAAAAATAATCGGTAAGACTAGTGTCCTCAAATTATACACCTTTTTTATATGATTAATGATCTAACTAATATTTGGTTGGTTAACTAAACTATGAAAGATATCCTTTAGAACTGCATCAATCATGCAATCTCATCAAAAATAATCAGTCCTTGGACTATTCTGTTCCAACTACTTTTTCAAAATCTAAAAAAAGTTAAATTCTGCAGATATAGGTATTATAGTCTTTGGTGCAATTGTGTATGTGAGAGGAGACAAATACCACTAGAAACCAATTATTTAATAACTTTTTGTTGAACTCCCTTAAGTAATAAGTAATAAGCTTATTATTTATTATTATTATTATTATTATTATTATTATTATTATTATTATTATTATTATTATTATTATTATTATTATTATTATTATTATTATTATTATTATTATTATTATTATATTATCAGAATTATAAGGGAGAAGTCGGTCAGTATATTAAATTATAATGACTGGATTAATAATTATGTTAGTTATATTTGTATAATTGTTCATACATAGAAATTATACTACATGTGTACTTCAAATAGTTCGAATCAACATTATTATTAATTTAGTAAATTAAAAAGAATATTAGATTTTCAATGAATGACAAACTACAGCCGTCTAATTTATTGGGCAACTTTAAACTATAATTAGAAACAGTGAAACTGGTTGATTGTAAATGCATAACAATGAAGATGTAGACTAGCAAATAGCGTAAATTCAAATTTTTCAATATTTAGTGAGTCAAATGTGCCATATAGGTGTAATGTAATATGTATTTTATGTACTCCAAAAGTGTCCCCCCCCCCCCAAATAAAGGATATTAAAAATATTTTTGAGCTTTGAGACTTTGAGAGCAACAAATAAATATGTACCAAGGACAACAAAATCCTAAACATGCCACTGCTTTGATGTCACAATAAAAGGGAAGGATGGAAGGTAGATATCAATCTTACTAACCAGTCTTTAATTTTTAAACGACATATAGGTAGGTAGACCGTAGACATTATTTTAATAACAAGTTATAAGAAAGAATCTACCTACATTTTAAATATTAATAAAGAACGCACAATTTAAAAAAAATGGCAATCATAATTATTTAATTATTGGTAAACAGAATATTTAATGTTTTTTTTGTTATACGTTTGCGTTTGTTTAAGAGTTTTAACAGTAATAAAATCATAGAAATACGAAAAGGCGTTTATATATTTTATTTATATACAAAAATGCACTGATGGATTGTTTAGCATATTATTCACATGGCAACAAAAATGAATATTGATTATTATTGTTTTCTTTAGACCACAATTGAATGTCTATCGCTCCGTCTTTTATGTGAATAAGTGTCCCTTGTATCGACCGTGGAATTCATAGCAGAATAATCTATAGGGAAGAATTCAGGTGTCGGACCACACTTTCCAAATAACCATTGTCCAGATCCATTGGGCCTGGTACCAAATAACCAGTTTGCGAAACATTGACCCCATATATCACGGTCCAACTTAAAATCTCCATTCTACAACAAAATTAATACAATACAGTTCATAAAAAAAATAAAAAATGAACGTATCGTATTCACGCAAAGTTATTTTATAAATATTTCCCGAGTAGGTTTATTAATTTAAATATGTTGTTGTACCAGTGGCGTATTTGAGGGCTATGGGAGGAAACCCCCCCCCATAGACCAAATCATATGCTTGAATCACGGCTATAGTATTACAACAGTTCAGCCGTGGTTTGAATATATTCATTTATGATAAGACAAAACTCTTTTTTCTTTTTTTTTTTTTATTTTTTTTTTTTTTCATAAAGTTTTACTGACGAATGTCATCTTAACTTATTGTTAATAACATTATTTTTTTTTTTTTGACATTTAGAAAATAAATAACAAATTAAAACTACATTAGTGATATAAGATACAAACGGCTATATATATGTAATATAATAATAATATTATAATATTATAATTTCATATTAAATTAAATTAAATTAAATAAATTAGTTATAGTCGTTATAGCAACAAGTCGTGGGGGCGTCCGCGCTTGAGTCGGCGTACAGAAGGAGGGACGCTTAGTTTGTAATATTTCGCACTGTGAGCAGAGTTGATGTGGCCGAAGAAGTTGATTGCTGATTTTTTTATGAACTCAACAGACAAAACTCTTAGAAGGTACTAAACGCTTAATTCTAAATGCATGTATAGTAGTATATACTGACCATAATAGAATGCCTCAGCTTTAGCAATTTTAAAATATTTTTTATTAGTTCCTACAACAATTAACCATAACAATTTTGAAAAAAGTATGAGTTGGTAATAAAAGGTAACAATCATCATTCTTTGCACCAAGAAGTATTCGATATCTATAGTTCCCTTTCTACTGAAAATAATAAATAGACAAATTTCAAATAAATTCAATATATTCCTATAAAATCGTATTTACGAACAAAAGCGTGTAAGTAATAAAATATAATATCTTTCACTAATCATCACTCATCTTCACCTAATTTATAAAAATGATTTATTGTTAATATTTGAACGAAAAATATATTTTTGCTTCATAAAAATACACCGCCTACTCGATTCTCCAACAGATAATTATAATAACTATAATTATGCTAAAGCATAAGGGGAGTAAAAATGTTCTATCGACAAATTATAGCAAATATCTCAATTGGCGTCACCCGTCCAAAGACTTGCTACATCCAACATGTACAACAATTTTTATTTCAATACGAAGTGTACGCAATTTAAAAGATTCACTATAATGCGCGTCGCCGTAGTAATTTGTACATTATGAAAGAAGAGGACTTGACTCCATCCAATAACTTCTTAGTTCTTAGGGGAAATTAAAAGATCAAAAAGTATAATTTTGTTAAAAAAAAATTCACTGATATTATATATAATATATATAATTATATTAAAAATAACACGGCGATATTGATATTTGTCGACTGGCGTTATATGACAAACTTTTTCGTTTTTCATATTTCTTTTTCGTATCTCATTATATGATATAGATTATAAGAGCATATGAAAGACAAAAGTATAATATTATATTTTATTTATATTTATTACTTTTATTAAATAGTAAGGTAATGTGTCATTTTCAAAGCATATTTCACCCCAGCCACTTTGTAAACTCTACCACCAACACATAATGCAAAACTCCTCTTATTTTCTTCTATAATACTTCGTTAACTACTATGTAAAGCATATTAAAATATTGGTTTCAAATATCATCGTATTATTATACGATTGAGATTAGTTAAATAAAAATTACGCGATTTGACTCGGATTACTCTAAGATTGTGTGTTTATGCCTTTTTTGATGTACATAATTATATTTAATATTTTCGGTATACTCTCCTAGATAACATTATTATTACTTATTAGTTATTACATATTGCTTATTTGTGACTGATAAACTGTTTTGTTGTTATAATTGTTATAAAATTAAAATGTCTGCTGACTAAATATAGTATTATATATATATATATTAAATATATTATTTTACATATTACCTATCAAACATATCTGCAAATATTTATATTGGTTACTTAGGTGAGAATATCTCCATTAAATATATCCATTTCTTTTGAAGTATTATAGATAGATATTTTAGTTTTATGTTTTCACTTAAAGTTGATTAAATGTATTACATTAGATTCGGCAATACCACCCGGTGTTGAACATTTTGTCATGCTTCAATCATCTCCGTTCAGGATAGTGATTGTTTTAAGAGTATTCAATTTAAACGAAACTATGATAATAAATATTCCTATAGAATATTTTGGACGAAGTTATTTTCACCAAAGAAGGCCAATATATTTAATAAAGAAATGTATTGCAAATTGTCATTAAATTTATAAAATTTGGTTATTTATATAGACTAAAATAAGGTTGTTTCAAGACTTATTGGTTATTATAAACCAATCTTAATGCTAGTTTCTAAATATATTTGTATTATATTAAGTTTATATTTTCTGTGACATGATCTTACCGAGGTAAGTGAATTGTACATAACGTCGATTATTACTTGCTTGGATTCCTCACAGTTTGAACCTAGAAACGTGCAGTAGAACCTTTGCAAGTTTGATTTTTCTACTTCACCTTTACCTGCACAATAAAACGTGATGATAATACACTGATGATTATTTTTGATATTTTTTAATTATTTTTATTTATAGGTGATTGCAAAATTACCTGAATCCAAAGACTTAAACAATATGTTCTGAAAATATTTCAACCATAAAGGCATATCTGAAGCAACGGTACACTTGTTTAGTGTTTGACACCATGTTTTTAACCAGTCATCTGTTGATAGACTAATAAATGCAACGTCTAAAAGTTACAAAAAGGAAAATTTAGAATCTAATTTAAATAAAAATACATATTTCAAAACTAATACTTTTAAATTTTTAAGCTTCTGCGGTAAACATCATTGACTAGGTTAGGTAGGAAACTATACCTTTACATTTTAAATATTTAAATAAATAAATTATGAAAGTAAAAAGTTAGACTAAAAAAAAAAAAAAATTTAATACGTAATTTAGCTCTTTACCAAACTCAAAAATTACAAATATTTATATACACATATGTATTTACATTAAAGCATTACACCATTTCTCGAGGGATACATATCATCCTTTCTAATTTATAAATACTCAACCCCTGTAAATTATAAAAACGTGGAAAAAATTATAAAAAATATACAGTCGTTATTATGTTAGCCCCCAAAAAAATCGAAAATAAATTAAATAATAAATATAATTATTAAATATTTTTTTATATAATGTTTTAATATTAGTAGATTGTAGATAGAATTATATTTAAACCGATATCCTCAGCTATCAGTTTTTAACTTTTTGCATCATACTTATTCTATTATATATATAGCGTGTAAGCCAAGCTTTTTATTATCTAATTATTTGTTTGCTGCCTTTGTTTTAATCCAAATACGTAAAATTAACCGGATCGATGTAAAAACTTAGTAAAAGCGCACAAAAAGCTTCTAGCCCTAAAAATAATACATACAATTATAGTTAATAGTAAAGAATATAAATAAAAAGTATAATAGATAGTACAGTAAATGATTGCTTAAATATTATTCTATATAGTTTGCATGTAATATGGAGAAATTTGAAAACAAAATAAATGTTTTTTCTGGTCTGGCGCTAAACGTTGACAAAGAATGTGTCTGCGATTGAATCAAATATACTTATTATATCATAATATATTTAATCCATAGATTATGGTAATATCATAAAATATTAAACATGAGAATTTTATAACCTGAAAAGTGTATAAGCTGTAGTTACTAGTTATACAGTTATACTACTTCCCTTTACCATACGAGTACATATCCACTACCCATAAGAATAACTACATTTTTGAAATATTATTTATCAACCCTTTACGATCTTTAAGTGGTTAGAGGAAATTGTTAGAATTATGGTATATACTTCCACAACAGTACTAGGTAATTTAAATGTTTTAATTAATAATATCTTATTATAATGTAAAAATGTGAATGTTTTCGACTAATTGAAAGTAACGTAGGAAAATGGAATGTACGAAAATCCAGAAAATAGTGACGTGACATTGAATGACACACTATTTTTAATTTTATTGGTATTGTGAAAATAATGCAATATTGCCACTGTGGCATTGTAATTTTCTTTTATACATTGCCAACCACTAAAAGTTAAAACGATTGCTATTAAATACCTTTTGTAGACGAGAAGTTGATGTATTATAATCATTAAAGTAATTAGAGCCACACAAAAAACGAAATGTTTCAGTCTATTTAAAAATATAATACACATAATATTTCATCAGATATTTGGTTAAGAGTCTATGCAACAACGGGCTACGACTCACCCATGGTAAATCAAAAATGAGTAAAATATGACGTAATGTATAAAACAGAACATTAATAAAAATAACTGAAAAGTTACATTTGCCAGTTACAGTACCCATTATAGTCTCTTCTAAGATAAACAGATTTTAGTATTTTAACAATGATAGGAATAAGGTGAAAACGGTTTCATGTCCCTTTAATATAAATATCTCTAAATGTTTTTTATTCTTTCGCTGTTAATAAATAAAAATGATTTTATATTAATAATACATTTATATGCTTACTTTGTCCGCTTTCACATGGAATGAATACTTGGATTAATTCTCTTAAAACTTGTTTTAAAATTATATACTCATCACTGTCCGGTGACCAATCAGCAAAACGTCTTAATTTCTACATATTAAATGAATCAAATTATATTTTATTTAAATTATTACATAAAAAAATTGATTCGTATGTGGAAAATTAATTATAAATTCAAAACTTAAATAATTAAATCGTAGTTATTATACAGCTATACTATAGGGCTTATAATTATAAGAAATCTTATATTAACTTTTAAATTAATTTCAGATAATCAATGCACAGTATTTTGGGTGATTTTTAAATTTAATACAAATCCTATATTTTATAAGGATCTATAAGAAATTTGTGAAAAATAATAAGTGAATAATCTTTCCATACATTGAATAACTGAGTGTGTATATGTAACATTGTAACTGTATGAAGTACTGTTTACTTTACCCTTATTTTTTTTAGTATAACATGGATGAAATAATAAGAAATAACTTATGAGCGATGAGAAAATTAATTTATCGAAAATGAACTAATTTTAAACTTGTATTAATAACTTATTATATAATATACTAATCTGTCTTTCGTTTAATTTTTATAGAATGCAAAAAATCATCAAAAACAATTCAGTGTAATGTACCTCAAAAAATTGATGGAAATCGTGTTCAAATACGAACCCATCGCAATCGCCGTCTAAATAATACTTGAAAAATGTCAATAATTTTTCCTCTTGCAACGGCGATAGTGTAAATGGAATGTCCAATGATTTCGATTCATCTTCACTAGCATAACGTTTCATCCAAGACGCTACACAATTTTTAAAATTTTATAACTCAAATAATACTCATTGTATAGTGCATTAACATAGTTAAAAGGTAGGTTCATTTTGTACATAAAAAATAATTTTCTTTTTAAACGTTTTGTATCATAATTTTAAGCTTTGCCATGTAGTTTTGTCCTTTTATAACTTTTATTTATAACAGTAAAAATAATATTGAGATAGTGCGAACGTAAATTAAACTTAAATTTAAATTGAACGCTTCTGAAAAGTTAACTAATTTTTATTTTAATGATATTTGTTGTTAAATTATGATATTAAAAATATATTTAAGGAAACTGATTTAAAAAATGTATTACTTGCTGTACGTAGGTTCAATACAATAACGATGTGCCTTAAATTTACCGATCAGCGGTCTCTAGCTCCCGGATAGGTGACCGCACATGTTTTTAGCGACGAAACCATGCACACATACGCGTTTCAAAAATAAAAAATTCTACCGTTCCAAAAACCAACTGTTACTACAGCAAATAATGGACATAGTTGGCAAAGCTCGTTAAGAAAAGAAAAGCAAAGTAAGTAGTTAAACAAGAACTGAGGAAAGAATATATATAATTAACTTATATATAACTTTGTAAATGATTTATATTTCTCATTAATTGTTAAGGAAAGTTGTATCAGTTCTACTAATATATGCGCTCGTCAAATAATATGGGCATTATTATAATAACATACCATTATTTAAAAAAATATGACGTAAGTTTGTCTCATAAAAATAATTATTACGTAACATACCCCATACATGTATTTCCCACGTACTGGACGTATCGTCTAACTTGGGTTCTTCGGGCTGCATGATGATCGTATTACTTTTCCACGACATAGTTCTACGTAACAGTTGTTTAGTTCGATCTCTAGTTCGATCACATGCCTTAACATTTAATATTTGTTTTGATTTACTATGGATAAAATAAATAAAATCAACATTGAATAAGAATTTCGTAATAGCAATAAACCTCATACACAATCTAACCGACGATGACTATATTTATCGATACTAATTTAAAATGTATTTATTAAAATCAAATAGTTTGGAGGTTATTCAATACGATCATCGAATTGCTTACTGTACTTAAGATAATTTTTGATTTGCATTGAGATCAATATTTTATTATATAAGAACTCAATTAACAGAAAATTTTTCAAAAGACCAAGACACAAATCAGGCCATAATAATTTTGAGTTATTTAATTACATCAAGTTGACTTGTTATTTTGAGTAAAAGTGAGTTGAAAAGATCATAAAGTTAATTATATATAAATATATACTTATAGTAATACATTTTTTATTTGTTATAGTTCTTAATAAAAATTGATCATAGGAGACGAATTTGAATACATTTTTTCATTGATTATACATGGTTTCGTTTGTATATTGATCAATATATAACATCGATTACAATATGATATCATTTACTTCATACTACCCATCATAGTTGTCTAAAAACTACATAGTTATTTACATTATAATCTTATTGATCTTTTAACAAGTCCACTAAGTCTACATACTTAACATTTATTCGCAATTATAAAAAATATCAGTTTCTGTCGACTCATTTCTAAATGTTAATAACGTTTTAATGATTTTAAACATTCTCAATCTGATCCATACATGATGGTAAGTTAACGACACTCAAATCACTACTACATATAGAATATACATGATGTAGATACAAAATAAACATATATATATTATATATATATATATATAACGCATACCTACAAATTTGTAGAGAAGATTTATATCTAATGTCATGACACAAATGGTTGTTAAATATAGTAAAAATAAATCTATCCGTTAACATTAACATTCAACCTAACCTAACATATGTCATTAAGTGATGGTCATTCAGTAATCAATGTTTTTAATGCATTTTCAAAACACGCGTTCTACATTAAGTAGTTCCTTCGCAGAAAAATTCGATCACAACAAAATTATATACTATGAATTTATTTTTAATTGTAATTAAATGCAACATTCAATTTTTAACAAAATTTTCTAGGATATTTTAAGCGCTCATATTATTTTAGCCTGAACGAGTTAGCTTTTCTAATAAAATACTACCTATATAAGTGTATTTAAATAATTGCAGGAAACTATTACGCTGTATATTATTATATACGTGAATACTTTGTTGAATGAAAGTTGCTTAAAAATCGATATATATATATATATATGTATATTATATTTATATATATGTATATATTTAAGTACATCAGGCATAAGCGACATAACAATGGTAACATTTTTTATCGATCGTTTCTAAAACACTGAAAACTCTTAATGTTTACGTATTTTAATTCCAGAACGAACTGTTTAGAAGATCGTACGCTGTGTACTGTGCAAGATAAACAACCTGTTTCCACGTCGATGACATCTTTGCCGCCGAATTGACCGTCTGCAGATCACTCGCATTAACAGTCGCCTGCACGCTGCCGTCGTCGCCCGGTTTCTTATTGTCAATAGCCGCCGCCGCTACTGCCGGAAAACTTTTCAGGCTGTGTGACCGAACGTGCTTACCGTTCGGCGTTGTGCTTGTCATGTTTCGCGACTAGAAAAATACTAAGCAACTACGTCGACCGATGTTTACGTGTGCACTGTGCACGGTGTTTTGTTTAAGCGCGCTCTGAACAGCCAGTTATGTTATGTACGGGCACTGTATATATAGAGACACATTACATCGAATAATTCGCTACGATTCGTCGAAGAGTTGAAGTGAAGGAGGGGACATAATAGAACATAATATATTAAAGGTTTTTTACCCTGCGAGTTTTTTTTTTTTTTTTTCAACTTGCTAACTGTGCGTGCAATATTATACACGCAATGGGGTAGTTTAAAGTAACAATATTGTACCGTGTAAAATATATATATATATATATATATATATATATACATATATACATATATACATGCTGGATGGACATAGAAAGTAAATTAAAATCTCTAGAATGTATACACTAACCTATAACTTCATAAATTCATGAAAAAAGTCTATCGTTTTAATTAACCTCCCTTGAGCTAAAATACTAATTTGTCATACACGGTGTATCTTAAAGATAACTTAGAATATTGTACTGAATAGGCTCATTCATTTTTAGTGCACAGTTTTTTTTTTTCATAAAAATTAAAAATTATTTTTTACAAGCACATTTTAAGTATAGCTAGAAAAACTAAATTCTATTCACAATTGAAGTTTGTAAGTGGATTATTATGTTCGTTAAATAAATATAATTTCAGTTAATTATTATATTGTATTGTCTTAATCTACTATAATATTAATTTCGTTAAATATTTGTTACTCATTGTTTTTATATAATATTTTTAGTGGTATCTTATCAAAACCCAGCAGTTATTGCATAATTATTTGATTACAATAAAAATTACGAATGAATCGCCAACTATGGTTTGATTTGAAAATATACAAAAACTGAATTTCTAAAAATTATTTTACAGTTATTTTCTATTTATAAATCATTATACAAAATAAAAAAAATAAATATATTTGGTATTTGATATTTCTAAATAATTGTTTAATTATTAAATCATAAGTACAGTAATTATTTAATTAAAATTAGAACGTTATAATCATAATTTATATAATAAATAAAACAAAATAATTATTTTTTAATAATTGATAAATTCTTATTGAAAACAAAAGACTGTTCGATTTTAACTTTTCATTGAAAATGTAATGTAAAAGACGTAACAATTTTAAAGTCTATTATCTGTAATACAACTTAAGCTCCAATCAGATGGTATGCCATATCAAATTTTACAACACTTTTACAGCGCTAAAAAAATCTTCGAAGAAATATAGGACCAATAAATTATAAATTAATTCCTTTTACCTATACATGATTTAAACATTTTCAATTTTTGTACAATTTAGTTCATATTATTCACCTTGTTTCAAAACCCTTGATCTAATAATTATTAAAACAATATTTTAAAACCATTTTGTGTCCTTTTTGTGAATTGTATTAACATTATAAATGTATATTATATTATATGTATGTATATTATACATATATTAAATACATAAACCAATTTTATAGGTTGCTGGTTTTAATTTGAATTTTCCCAACCTAATATAACATACTCCTAAGTCCCTGCTTAATTATAAATATAACATAATCTATTATTTATAACATACATACATTTTAAAACTAAAAAATTCCAAGTAAAAACTATTTCTAGTGGATTACATGGAGAATAACTTGTCCTAACTTCACACCATAAAAACAACCCATTCGTATTGATTTATATAATGTCGTGAGTCGTAACATTTGTATTGTAGGTCTTCGGACACGCAAAATATAGTAATTACTTCCTTCATTAAAAACTCTCAAGAGGATAGTTAGAATTAACGATTTTTTTAAAGAAAACAATTATATTTTTTCCTATGTATACAATATATATATATATAAATTGTATATAATTACCGGATTTTAAATTTTAATGTTTAATATAAATATAATATTTGAAAATAAATAATTTAAGAAACACACTTAACCTATTTACTTTGCAATTTTATAGTATAAATATGTTTTAGAATATATATAATATAAACAGGGCGTCCCGCCGAGGATTTACCCATTGCAATATCTCCTGAGATAATGAAGATATTAAAATTCTTGTTATTTTTACGAAAATTGCAGGTACAAGGACAAGAAATATTTTATATTTTGATTGAATTTTGGTAAGAAAGTAAAAAAAAAATTATTTTAATTTTATTAAATTTGAAGATTTTATAGAGTTTATTTTTCTGAAAATGTTTACAATTTATTTTCATTAACCTGATGTTTTTTAAACTTTTTTTTTAGTTTTCAGAAAAAATGTGTATTATTTTATATTTAATACTATAGTAGTCCATAATTTAATGATTTGAGAATATGATTTCTTGTCTCGTTTTTTGATGACCCGTAATATATTTATGATAACTAAAATAAATATTGAAAATTATGAGGTTAAGGAAATAAAATGTTGAAACATCAATATTTTCAGAAAAATTAACTTTAAAAATGGCGATTTCAAATTTATCAAAAATAATAAAATAAAAAATTATATTTTTAATTTTTATACCGAAACATTTAATTAAATTAAAATATGGAATATCTGTAGTCTTAGTTCCTGTGAGACTTACAAAAAAACAGAAATTGATTATCTCCATTATCTCAGAAGATATCGAAATCGGTAAATCCACCGTGGGACACCCTGTACAGGTTCTCATCGTGTAATGTGGTGCTATGATTGTTTCAAACAGAAAGGTCTTATAAATTGGTTATAAAACAATCTTTTTGTGCTTTTTCATACGTTTATTAACTTAATCGATAAAGTATAAATAACATCAAATAATTGTATGAATGTTTCCTGTAACTTTTTACCGGATGATGTAGATGTATTTGCATTTTATTGTTAGTTTTATTATAAGTAATTCGTGTAAAGTCGACAACGACTACTTTAAAAATATTTGAATTGCATGATTAAATGTCATATATTGCTTAGTTGAACTATATATGTGTGTTTAAATATTTCTGTATTCTAAAATCTAAGTAGAACTACTATATATTACATAGACATATAGTTATATAGTTATATAGACTTATAGTGCGTAATATAAAGTAGGTCAACACTCAGGTGTCATGATGCACATCAGACGCTACAAGCCAACGACGATTAAATATAAAAATACAAACGTTTTGAATGTGACAAACATTACCTACTTGCTATAGTCGTAAGTTTATAAAATACATATAAGTTAATTACTTATATTTATTAATATCTACAGAAATCTAAAAGTAGAAACGATAATATTTAAACATAAGCAAAACATTAATTTAAAAAAAAAAAAAAAAATATATATTTATTAAAAATGTAAGTTTATCTTAAATTTCTCATACTCAAAAACAGATCAAACGAACTGCAACATATCGCTAATAGCTACCTAAGTAACGACAATACCTAATATACATATTAAAAAGTAACAATACGCAACTGCAAATATAAACTTTTTATTTTACAAAACCACGTATTTGACAAAATATTGATTAAATAATTCAAAGAAGCTGCTTTAATTAATGGATACGACAATTTTAACAAAATAATTTTAGTAGTCAATTAACTGTTACGTTTTTAGTTTAAGTTAAAAATGTATCTGTGCCCTGTTGTAAGTTCCTACTATGAAATCGGTACGCGCGCCGGTGCAATAGGAATAATAATAAAGAGTTTGATAACTATACAGAATACAAGCCCCTATAATATCGTGTTATAATCAACTCCAAAGTATTCGTGTTTTTTTTTAAAAGGTTACCCAACTTTAAGTTTACGTAATATTTTACTTTTATATAACCAAATACATATTTCAAATTCGTTACATTCATAGGCACTATAAACAATAAGTAAATTCACATTACAACGATACAAATGTGTATTGAATTCAGTATTTATTTACTCTTACAAATAAAATCTCATAATCTGGTATGAATTCATATGGTTACTTAACATTCAAATTCTGATAAAAATGTTATGGATTCAACTAAACGCATTTTAATAATTATTAAATAATATAATTTATATTTTATTAATTTACTACACTCATTATTTTAATAAATGTACTATTTTATATAAATTTTTTTGAATAAATATGTATTCCAAAATAATAAGATTTGATTGATATATCATCAAATGTACAGTCTTAAGGCATGATCTTCAATCAATCTACCAGCTATTTGAGTTCTACCTATAGACTATAGTGGTATTTTAGCTTGGTAGTCCAAATAGCTATAGTAAATTTACACCAAAATTGCCCAAAAAATATAAAACACATTTTAAAATACGTTTGTAATTTTCACCAAAATTAAAATCAATTATTTTTTTTTATACATATAATATAAGATATTATTTTTGTCAAAAATTAATTCTATCTATCATTCTTATATAAAATACTTAAAATACTTACATTCAAAAGCCTCATATGAACAAAGTCATTCAATTAAAAAAATTATGTATTCACAATTTAAAAATAAACCAATATTTGGTTGCTTGATTGATTGAATTCCACTTTATGTTTTTATGTTTTATTTGTGTTTTGTCTTGAAATCATAGAACTTAGAAATCCTGAATTATTATCGTCGACGAAACAATCAAATGTTTGATAATCGTGTAACAACTGAAAATAAACAAAAAAAGAAGTGTAGGGAAATATATTAGTGATTAGAGAATATTCTGTAGAAATGGGTATTTATTACCTTCCTCCTTGTTTAACAGAGGTAATTCGGGGTCTCA
This sequence comes from Periphyllus acericola, assembly GCA_949715065.1. Lineage (NCBI taxonomy): Eukaryota > Metazoa > Arthropoda > Insecta > Hemiptera > Aphididae > Periphyllus > Periphyllus acericola. Next base: position 33,469,889 of record OX454267.1, on the reverse strand, counting down.
AAGTTTCGAGAGCAGATTTAGGTGACTGTAGGTCTTTTAAACTTATTCCGACACCCTCACATCGTAAGCGTCAAGATAACAAACATTTATGAATATTTAAATAGGTACGCGTTTGATACTATTTATTATCAATATTTTATCTCAAATATTATATTATGGAAAATTGATCATCGTCTGCTTTTCATTTGAAAAAAGTTATGCACGATTCGAGACTTTGAAACTTTTTTTTTTAAATTTTACAAAATGTATTAATTCTTGGCGTCAGATACAGATATTAAGTTTTATTTCAATTGTTACAAATGTTATATTATTACAAATGTTCACCCGTTTAGTCTGTGGATCAGTTAGAACGTATTCATTCATCATTTTTGATACCAATACAAATTATAGGCAGAATAGTTATTTTTCAACTAATCATAACGTATAATGAACGTCTATTAAAATACATACATTAGTCATTGAGCTATTAATGTTAATTCTAACTACTATAGGCAATAAATTAATATAACTATAGCATAAACTTATTTTCTATTTTTCTAGAATGATGTTCGATCTTTTTCCTACAAGCATTTTTAAATTATAATATTATTTTTGTCTCTTACATACGTTTAAAATTCTTAAAAAGTGAGACCGAAATTAATATTTAATCCTTATTTTATTTATGTTGATTGAACTTCGTTATAATAGATACATAATATGAATTATGTAACTAAACAATTCGATCCTCTAGAGTTGGACTAGTAATTCTTTTTCGTCGAATACAACACCGCATAACTTATGCACTTTCATCTTTCAATTCATTCTCTGTTCAATAGACTTTGTTGTTTGAATTACTATACTATGCGAAGTAGGAATCTTTTTTTTTTATTTATTCTTTATTCAGCATCAACAACAAGGTTATTAACTTACATTACATTATTTACATTAATATTACATTAACTTAGATTATATTAGGCTATACATTTAAATTTTGTAACAAACATTATAATATTTTTTTGTGTTAGAATAAGGTCCTAACGCTTAATGAAAATTGTCTGGAATTTGGTGAGCTTTTCTGGCCTCTGAGAAAAAAGGACAGTGGATGAATATGTGTTTTACTGTGAGATCTGTGTTGCATGAAGGGCATATCGGTGGCTAAGTTTTTCCCATCAGGTATCCGTGTGTTATCCTCGTGTGACCAATTCTGAGTCTGTTAAGTATGATTTCATCTTTTCTTTTTCAGCTATTGGGTTTTGGTCCGGGTTCGACTGAATGTTTTATTTCTCTTAATTAGTTCTCAGTTACTTGATGCCATTTAGAGTTTCATTCATTTACAGTTAACAATGTACAGTATTTATCAACATCTCTGACCTCTGTGTATATCAAATAGTGATGACATATAGAGTAATTTGCTATTTGGAAACACATTACTGTCAAGTTAAATAAACAGTTCACTACAACTACAAGAAATTACTACAGGGGTATTCGGGAATGCAGAGGTTCGAGAGCTGATGTAGGTGAGTGAAAGTCTTTTAAACTTATTGAGATAAGGATAAAACTCACCTGGTTCCTCGTCGATACGCACTTGTCAATGATCTTGACACTTGCGATGTGAGGGTGTTGGAATATTAAAATAAACACATAGGGTCTTTGATGAATTGATACCAAACACTCTGTTACTCGCACAGAAACCGTATATAGTATGGTGGTAATATTTTTACTGTACTTAGAAATGAAAATAATAAAAATAGGTCATCCGGCAGTCAGTGCATATGCACTGACGACTTGCAACGGAGAGCCCGGTGAGGGGTTGCCTGTACGTGTAATATAGGCAGGGTAGTAAGATATGACGGTATGATTCTTTGACCAAAGATGGTCTCCTTTAAGGATTTACCTAGATTGTGATAATGGTGTACCGTTAGATTTGTCCCTTATTATTTAAATTGTGTTTTCTGTACTTATGTCGAAAGTTTTTGTAAAGACTAAAATGTTTCATTCTCGAATGATCCACATCATAATATCAATCGATAATATTTTTTATTACATATCCCTTTTTTGGTGCAAATTACAATCTTCAGTCTAAATAATCCGGTTTCTGATATTTTAGAATCCCCGTCCTATATTTTCTAAGATTCCCAATTAAAATATAATTTATTACATTTGTGTCACAACACTTCACAGTAATTTAACATTTTTTAATGCCATCTAAGTATTTCAAATTTAAAATCATTATTTATGTGTGCAAGTTATACTCGTAAATAACAATAGAAACTAATTTGGAAGAACATTTTCGAAACAGTATTTATTTTCATTATTATATTTATATTTTTACGACTTAAAAATAAGTGACCTCACGACTCTTTCAAAGAAACTGTATTATTTTCAGATTTTATGTAAAACAGAAAATTGCTGTAACGTATCATCATGTATTTATGTATACATGACAATTTCATTGAATATTATAATTATTGTAGATGTTGAAACGTTTGTCTTAAAAGTTCTACAACAAGGTTTTTTCTCTGTGGTTGAACTTTCGAATAGTAAATACTAAATATTCACCAAAAGTAAGTTGTAGGTGTAACAACTAATATGTCTTAGATAGTACGTTTGATGAAGAAGTTATAGCTATGTACCTACTATAGAATGTTGATACTTTGATTTTTTCTCGTACTTTTCCTAAGCGTCAAACCAAACTGAAATTCAAATATTCGTGGTGACATCTACGTACATAATAATATATAATATTATGCTAACCCGAAAACGGGATCAATGAAGTATATTTTAATAAAAATGATACTAACATTGAGAATTAAATATTATCGTTGTACGTTATGATTTAAAATAATAAACAAAACATAAATCTGAATCAGACAGACTTCAGGTCAGGTACAACGATTTTTACACTTGTAAAATAGTATTATATTACGATACCACGTCAAATATGTTTAAAGATAGCTTTTGCTTGATACAAATTCTCTAATTTATTACATTTAAGTCTAATCCATTTTTGACGCTAGTATATAACATTTTGTTGTGTCCTATACATACACTTATATCATAAACCAATACAAACACATTACATTTCTAATTACAATAGTTATTATCCAATTCCCCACTCATATATAGTACAACATGACTTGTAGAGTGTCATTATTTATTTAAGTATGTCTTTTAAGTTATTCAAACAAATTTACAATTATATAAAAGTGCTCAGAGAGTCTTTAGGTTGTTAATAAGTTGTTTACTTGTCTCATGCATACCGAACAGTGATGACTGATGAACTGTACTGGGTGTATGTTATCTAATAATACTTTAAAATTTTATGATCAAATCGAATAACTCAACCACCTATCACCGAATAATTATAGCTAAATTAATTTTTTTATATTATATAAATTATAAAATTATAAAACTGAAATTAATATAATATAACTATTAATGGTTTTCAATTTATTATGATCTATATTTTTAATAATAATTAACAACTATGGAGCTTGAGGTAAAACAGTCGGAACAAACTATTTCTCAAAACATGGATTCCCTACAAAAACGTAAGTAAACTTATATTATTGATAAGATATATACCCTGGACGTAGATTGTAAATTAATAAGTCCGTCGATTGAAAAGTCAACATTCGTTTTGAAACTGTTATGATTAAAAAAAAACTGTATAAAGATACATTTAAATTTCACACAGTACAACTAATATTTGATTATTTATTAAATATTGAAATATCTGAAAGAAATTAAACCTTAAAGGTTCCTCGACGATTTTTTATCTCTTTGTAAGACATTTTTTCCAAAAAAAAATAAAAACACAATACTTGTGTTTTTTTTTATTTATTAGGTATTTTATTTTTTTTACAGTAAATTAAAATAATTAAAAACAAAGCCTCTAGCTTAAAGTTTGCCACGAATCATTATTATTTTTGTAGTGAATTTATAACGGTCGTCAATTTAAATTTACCGATACGTTACTATAGTTTAAGTAACATTTCATGTATGCACATAATACTATGATTATATATGAATTTCTAAACGCGCAATAAGCCAGTACGGACATCGCAAGTCCGTATAATAAATAGTTGTCCGGGCAAAATCAATAATCACAGCGTAATGACGCATCGACTTTTTAAGACCTATGAAAATTCCGTGAAAATGTCGAGGATTTTATTGGAAAAGCTAAGTCTGAGATGTCCCCGCGTTGTAATTAATGAGATTGAACACCATGTGTGTTTTCTTCGTCGTTCATGCGTGCCACGCCATAAAAAACTACTCATTTTTTGTTTAATTTTGTACGATCGATGCGTTAAGGCGATTAGGATTCCGAAAACGGAATCGATATCGAAACGAGTTCTGCTTGAGATCGATCATACCAATTTTCTAGATTTATATCCTCAACTTCCATACATTTAATTTTAATGCTGTACATATCATTTCGAATATTTTATACATAAGCTTTAGTTAAAACGAAATTGTGATGGTATTGAAAAAATTGGCCTGCTCTATCTGAAATAGACTTCATGCCGTCGTTGATTCTGTATACAGAATCCTTATTGTTTCAGTACACCAACCGTACCGACGGACAAACAATACGTAGTTTGTACTATGTTGCACGTGTGAAAGATGAAGACTGCCCACTTCTCGGTTTCGAATGCCTCTCTTTGTTTTTATACTTTTATTAATGAGACGCGTTCGACAGTATTTGTCTCAGCGATAACATATTACAAATGTGCATAGATGAAAATGACTTAGTAATTAAAGAAATTAATAACCGATCGGTTGATCTCCGAAACGCCTTCACCGGCCGTTTCCCGACAAACGCGATGAGTAAACAACCGCATACACGGTCCGGTGTCGCAGGTGCCCCGACCGTCGGTGTCCGTCACCTGCAGAGCTTCCTGCTGTTCTTGTGCGTGTTCAGCGGCTACCTGCTCAGGGTGAACCTGTCCGTGACCATAGTGGCCATGAACCCCGAGATGAACTCGACGGACTACTTCATGGAGATGCGGCACCACGTGCCGATATTCGGGTGGCGCACGTCCACGCGTTCGGTGCTGCTCAGCGCGTTCTTCGTCGGCTACCTGGTGGCCAACTTCCCCGCGTCCGTGCTCGGGTGCCGGTACGACAACAAGAAGCTGCTCGCGTGCAGCATGGCCATCTCGTCGCTGCTGTCCGTGGTCACGCCGCCCGCGGTCACGGCGTTCGGCGCGCCCGCCATGGTGGCCATCCGGCTCTTGCAGGGCCTGACGTCCGCGTTCATGTTCCCGATGGTGCACGGCATTATGGCCAAGTGGGCGCCGCCGCACGAGCGCAGCCGGCTGGTCGGCTTCATCATCAGCGGCATACAGCTGGGCACCATGGCCACGCTCGCGCTGTCCGGCGTCCTGTCCAGCAGCGACCTGGGCTGGCCGGCCGTGTACTACGTGAGCGGCGCCATCGGGCTCGCGTGGACCGTCGGCTGGCTACTGCTGGGCGCCGCGTCGCTGGACACGCATCGGTTCATCGGCCGGCCCGAGAAGGACTACATACAAGCGTCGTTGTCCAACACCATCGACCACGATTTGAGGGTAAGTACACGTACCGACGGGGACGGCCGGAAGTGTGCGCATCGCATGCGGAGATCCAATGAAACACCAGAGGGCGCTTAAGTATTTAGTAGCAAACGGACCCGTTGGCGCCTTACCGTTTAATACTCTTTAAATTTTCGTTTTTCTCGCGGGGAGACTCGGGGAACTCGAATAAATTGTTTTGGTTGAACTGAGCCCCCGTAAGCCTACCCTGATCTCTGCCAATGGTGTGCGCGATGCGGCCGCTTCTCCCCAAACGTTTGTGGTCGTCGCCCCGGTGGAAGTGATGTTTTCGAAAAAGTATTGCTTAAGAATGTTTATTATTAAATAACTGTATCGCGTGTAAGCGGATTTTTAACAATCGATTTCGTTTTCGAAAGCCTCCCACTGCTTTTTCGGCGGTTTCTAAATAAAAGTCTATAGTTGCGAGGTGAAACCGTTTTGTGAAATCGGTATTCAATACGATATGACTAGTAATTGTTATTCATAATGCTTTATATTATACAGGGGGTTAAAATGCGTTAAAACATATACATATACAGTATACCTATACTCACCAACGCACCTGTTAAATATTATTTGCTTGAATGTTGATGGTGATTTAAACTTTGCATAACATTTTATAGGTTCAATATTTATTCAATTAATTTTTTATAAACATTTAGGCATTAAGAACGATCCATAATTTATAATACTATTTATTATAAACCACGATATGCAATAAAAAGTAAAATAAAACTATATATTTTATTCCGATGAAAAATAAATTACACGTGCACATTTTAGTGTAATTTAAAAATATAAAAATACTATTATTATAATCATAAGCCATTTTTTAGCAATAATCATTTGTTAATTTGTTAATTTATATTATTTGTTTAGAATGATAGAAACATTTTATTATAGTAGTCCGATATATGTGAGATTAGTTAATTTTTAAAAAATGAAAACTATCACACATAGGTTTTATATGTTTTATTACTGATAACGTTAAACTTCTTCATGTATAATAAATCATAATTCAATATCAAGTCAAGGTTTTAGATTACCTACCAAAGTTTAGATGAGATACACGTAATCAAACATAATAAATGTATATAACTTATGATTTCATATGATCAAAAATTAGAAATCTATAAATACGCATTATTAATTATTTCGACATATTATTATTTGTAGTACCTACATATCTACTATTTTTGTTTTTCGTACTACTTTTTATTTAAAAATATTTATTTACACCTTCTCTTTCTTTGGTAAATTAAAACATATTTTAAACCATAAACTATGAAGAAGAACAATGTTGTAATAAATGTGACCATGGAAACCAATAGATCAACAAAATACTCCACGATGATCTAGGTTATTAGAACCAACTTAATCTTTTCAAGGTGCCTCATAAAAATATAGAAAATTAATATAATATAATATTATAGGTAGTATTATAAAATATCATATATTAGATATATAAGAAATATATATAAAAAATTAGTAAAAGTAATTTATAATACTTGTGACAAATGTATGCATATCAAGTGTATACAAGACGATTCAGTATCCTATATACATTTTTCTCAGAAGAACCTAATTTTCATCGTACTTTTGTTATGCGTATTATCTTCCGAGGAACAATCAGAACAGAGTTGTCAGAAAAAATCCCAATAACTATACTCGTGTTGTCTGGTAAAATACTAATGTCATAAAAAAGAGTAACTATCAATTGTTTTTAAGTTTCACCAAATTAGGAGTAAAGAGACAATATAATCGCTATCATATATTTTTTTACTATTATACCATAACGAAGAATAGATTATAGTAATTATAAAGTCTAATAAAAAGGTTTATATGTATTACTTTTTTAGACATTGATTTACTGAAAACAGATAAATTCGATTGAAATAAGAAAACGACAATGGCATCATCAAACGATAATATTGTTCGCTACTCATTATCCTGTCTTTCAGATGAATAATAAAATTAATCTTATCCAGAGTCCTAACTTCTAGACAATGCGAATAGTCATATCTTATTTTTTACTTCTGTGCCATGGATTATTAATTAATGTTTATAACCTGACAGATTATTAGTAATAAATCATCGATCAAAATTCCGAAGTAATAGTAACATATCGTAACCGATTATTCTGAATTTCACTTATGTTTTATGAACAGTTTACAGTATTACCCAGTTCGGTAGCAGTACGTTCAATATTTTTTCAAGTAAAAGATTTTTAAATTCTGACCAAAAAGGTTTGAATTGATTTTGCAATTACATACTATGTTTACATAACAGTGGTCTTTGGTACTCGCATTTTATATACCTTTACTGTGTTTGTTCTCGAGCATTTTATCATTTGTAATTGTATGTACACATAAATAATATATTACACATAATATGTAAACGTACATGGTAAATTATATGTTTCGTTTTTTTTTTTGTTAGCACGTTCTATGTTTATGGTATATTTTTCTGTAAAATGAATGTAACCTTGTCAAATATTATTAATTTGTTCGGAATGAAACATGCACGATCGATACAAATATACATTTTTTCCCCAGTTTAATTTTAAAATTATAAATATATAAACTATTAATATTTTAATTGCCAAGAAATGATGGTCGTTTGATTTATGAGAAATTATAAGATTTTAAATAAACTTGTTATTTTGGATTCGGAGCATTGGTATAATATAAGTATTCTATTCAGCTCCAAACTAAATAAAATTAATTTTAAATCAATAACCTGAAAAAATTATATTCTAGCTTTACTTAAATTTTTAACATAAAATGATCTATTTTTCGTAGTTTTTCATCGTTGCTTCTATAATTTACAAATGATTAAATATAATAAAAAATGCCTAATACGAAAGCAATGAAAATTAACAAATGCTTTAAAGTTATGATCAATAAATTATAACAGTACTAACTATCCATAAAAACAATATTTCCATTTTAAATCGTTTTTCAATTGCAATAATTCAAAAATGTTACTAGGTACCTATTATCTTTACTTTTGAACACATTTCGTAAACAGATTCATTTTTTAATAATATGGGTAAGGTATAAATATTTATCCTACTAATGAGTAACGAAATCGAAAAGATCATCTACTCACTACTGTATTTCAGGCACAAAGTCCACAGTTTACTACATAAAATATTTAAACTTAATAAATAATAAAACTTCCAATTTAATTTATTTCCAAGATTTTTATGTCATTGAAATAAAGTTAACTGATTGATTTTACATATGAAGTTGTCCGATATTCCATGGAAATCCATATTTACATCAATGCCAGTATGGGCCACATCAGTAGCACACGTTGGCCACAATTTGGGTTTTTGGCTGTTGCTCACGGAAATGCCAACTTTCATCCATGCAGTGCTCAGGTTCAATCTTAAGGAAGATGGTATTTTATCCTCATTGCCATATTTGGTCATGTTCCTATTACAACTGCCAGTTGCTTTTGTGGCTGACTTGCTGAACAGACGAAAAATGACCACGCTGACGGTGTCTAGGAAAATGTGGAATACAATATCCATGTGGGGAGGCGCCACCGGTCTTGTCACTCTTGGTTTCGTAGAAGACGCCAAATATACCATTGTGCTCTACGTATTTATTGTAGCTATAGGTTGTACGTCTAATGTTGGGTTCAATATAAACCATCTGGATCTATCACCCAATTATGCAGGGCTTTTAATGGGAATCACCAACACGCTTGCATCGACTGGAGGAGTTATCGCTCCTTTGTTCGTTGGATTAATTGTCGAAGACCAGGTAAAACACTCAATCTAAAAATATCTATTTCACTAAAAATAATTGATTAGTCTTCCAAAGAAAATATTAAATAGAAACTTCAAGTACTATTGCAGATACTCTAGTTAAATTATTTCTATAAGTATGCTATTAAGTAGATTGCACCTATCTAAAAATTAGATTTAGAAACAGTTTTAAATTATGGTCAAAAAAATTGTTATTTCAGAAAATAAGGGACTTCATTGATATGAATTTCAAAATAGGTGCATTTCAAGTTGTTGACAACACTTGTAAAAATTTAAATATTATTATTTCTCTTCCAAGAATGACAAACAAACAATGAGATACAACTAAAGTACCTACTCATAGTTCTGATCATTACTATTGTACTTCAATTTTTCTACCAATTATTGACAACTTCCTAGACCAAATAATTAAAAATCGATTTTTCGAAATGTTATTTATTTTTTTAATATCAAATAAATACTTTCAATACATATTGAAATATACAAATATACTATCTAAACACCATTTGTTAATTTCGAAAAATGTTATTTATTTTTTTAATATCCAATAAATACTTTCAATACATATTGAAATATACAAATATACTATCTAAACACCATTTGTTAATTTATTTTAAGCTATAACCTCAGATCAAATTAAGGTAAATATTTAATTAAACTAGCCATCACTGCAATATTATAATGTCATTAATATTGTAATGTTACTTATTTTTTAAAGCTGTCTTTAATAATTTTCCCTTAAATATATTATAGTCTATAACCACCTACATCCCACAAAATAACTCCTTATTGTCTCACTATGCTCCAAGTTTAAATATCAAGTTCTTTTTTACTATAACTACATTTTACAAAATTATTTTAGACTTCAATTATGGAATGGCGTACAGTTTTCATTAGTGGGGCAGTAGTGATGTTCGTATCTAATTTATTTTTTATCGTATTTGGCTCAGCTGAAACTCAGCCATGGAATTCATTACATAAAGGTACAGTATATTTAATTAAAATTATAAGATAAAAAAAAAAACAATCAATTTTTCTCATTCTAAATTCTAAATTGAAAAGATAGAACAAATGTATTACATTCTTTAATAGAACAAATAATAACAATTTGTGACATTATCATTCTTAAGGTTATTTTGCAAACCATAAAATATAAAATCACGTATTTCATCAAAAAATAAATAAACGTTTGACGGTCAATTTTTCTTTTAACTTTACTTGAGTAAAGTAAAAAGTAACCTTCCCACTGTTTATTCTAATATATACCGACGGATCTGTTTCTCCCCTTTCAGCAGGTTTCTCTTTTTACATCCCTGAGTTACACATATCTTTTTCCGATAATCTTCCACCCACTGCCTCTTCTTACACTGCGGAATGCTTCGCTATAATAGAAGCACTCCAAACAATCTCCTTACTAACACCTAATAAATTTCTTATTAATACGGACTCACTCTCCTGTCTCCAAGCACTCTCCTCAAATATCTTCAAATCTAAACCTTCACCACTCATAATCAAGATCAGACTCCTATTACATTCACTTACAGAAATGGGCTCCGATATCCAATTTCTTTGGGTACCTGGTCACGCAGGAATAGCTGGTAACAAATACGCAGACCACTTAGCCAAATCCACAGCCTCACTTAGATGCCCACCCTGCACCAAAATCCCTTGGTCCGACTTCAATCCGTATCTCAGCTTATGCATAGATAAACTATGGCAAAAATATTGGGAATCTCTCCCTCCTAATTTTGCCTCATGGTATAAATCTATCTCCCCAATGACCTCTCGTTATCCCTGGTTCCACAATACAAACCTCTCCAGGGAATCCATAAGCTCCTTCTCTCGACTTCGTCTAGGCCAACCCTACTTCCTTCTCACTCCTTCAAACTTTCATTTAACGACTCCAACCTCTGCACACTCCACAATAATCCCACATCCTCTTTGACTGTCCAAAACTAGCCCTCAAGCGCTCCGATCTAATTTCTCTTTTCAACTGCTTCAAAATACCATTCAATATCCAGCACATTCTATCTTCACCTCAACTAAACCTAATACTTCCAATCTTAGCTTTCTTCAACCATTCCGGCTTCCTTATTTAAATTAATTTCTGCCCCCAATCAATGCCACACTCCCTTTTAATTGTTGAGATTAATTGTTTAACAAAATCTAATAAAAAAAAAAAAAAAACTCTACTTGAGCCTAAAAATCTACAAAAAGGATAAACAACGTATAGAGTTCCATTTGTGTACAATGTTTGATTTCAAATGTATGCTTTTGGAGCAAATTTAATTATAAAAAATCCAATCATAGAAAAAAAATTATTAACTATAATGCACTCCGTGTTTCACTCGGAATCAAAATTAACACTATTATGACTTCAAAGGGAAATTAATTTTAATTTTTGAGCAATTAAAAATTGTTAGTTATTATTATTGTAATGTACGATGTATTTTCTTACGTTTTAGATGCTCCAAAAATGAATAAACAAGATATTGAAGTTGTTGGATAAAATTTGTTCAATGAATACTACAATTACACCAAAAATGAATGTATTACCTTTATGGCTTTGAAAATGTTAACTACTTCAATAACTATGGTTTTATAAGATTTGGCATTTGAAATACATTGTGTCACTTATTTTTATTACTTACAGTTCAAAATGAATAAAAATTGTTGTTTAATTTATTACATACATGTATTGTTTTAGTATTTGTTAATTATTTAAAATTTGCACCGATCAGTGTTGTTTCATTTGCGAGACAACTTATAGTTAACTTATAGTTAGTATGATCCATTTAACTACAGAAAACATGAGTAAAACATTCACCTCAATCCAAATAGAATCTATCATTAAAATTCTTAAAAATTACAACAAGGTAATGAATTACAATTTTTGTTAAATCTATAGTCATTATGAATTAAATCTTAAATATCCTATAGCTAGGGAAATAATTTCACTGTAAATACATTTTTTTATGGGATGAGATATTTTTAATTTAATAAAAAATATATACGATTTGGATCATTCTAAATTAAATAAGCCCTATATAATTTTACATATAATTATATACTTGGGTATAAATACATATTGCTTTGGTAAATAACTCCTTGTTTTGTAAATATTTGAGGAAGCTTTGATTTTTCCATGTATTTTAAATTGTTTTCTTTAATAGCAACTGTTATTACTTATTAGTATTAAGAAAATAATTTCTTAACCACCAAGTTCAGTTTTAACATTTATAGAATTATACCTTGATATAAATTTGCCTCCAGAGCCTATTTTAACGATATGGGGTACGTAGTACGTACTTAGACGCCGTACTGTATTATTGTAAAAATTTTAATTTCAATACTGGATTCTGAAACCGTTATTGTTATCGACAAACCTAAACAACTGATGAAAAGTGTTAAATTAAAAAATAATTTAACCCACATTCTGTACAATTTGGTTTTTTGGCTCATTCCATTAAACAACTGGAAATCCGAAACATGTCTTTATCTGAAAGCTTGTCTATTATCGAAGAAGCATAATAAAAATTATAAAAAGTTCAATGTCACATAGGTAATGTAGTTAAAGTAAAATTTGCAAATGTTTTTGAAAAAATCATGGACTTGAAAATAAAAAAAATTAGGGATATACTTCTGACTGAAACGTTCGTTCAGTCAATCCAAAAACATTTTACGATCAAATTGTCGCAAATTTATATTTTCAAACCTTAGAGAATATGTAGTTTCGCATCGTTTTAAAATTTAATACTGTTAAATAATGTAAAATAAATACATTTTTTTTCTGATTTTAATGTATTACGATTATTTTGTTCAGTACAAATTTTTATATTTTTTTTTTTACTTATTTCAATAAAAATAAATATATATTTTCAATTTTATATTACATGATGATTGATGATATTATATTTTATTGTTTTTAGGAGCACCAAATATGCATATTTCATAAAAAAAAATATATTCTTGCAATATTTATCAAATCTAAACATTTTTATTATGTATAAAATAATGGTTGAAGATAATAATAACCAACAATATGATCTATATTCGGTTGCATCCTAAAATTAAATTAAAATGGGCTGCACAAAAAATTCTTAATACTTTATAGTCATAATTACTCAAAAATATTACATAAACAACATAATATAATATATATTATTTAATTTCATTAATTTTCTATTTCACATAGAATTTTAAAACAACAAACCCAGTCTAAAGAATCAACTATTTTGTAAATGATAGACAAAAAAAAATATGTCTATGCATATTAGACTTCGGAAAACTTAAAATAAATTGATTAATGTCATCGTCAAAATAAAATCACACCTCTTGGTGATGTTTCAAGAGCGTTTTAATTATAGTATATTTATTCTTGTGTTTAAAGTGTTTGAATAAATCATAAGTACTTGTTCAACCAGTTACTATATTTATGATATGCTGTAATACAACCGTAGCATTGGCATTTTTTTTATTAATTATTTGTATTGTTATCTATTGACACTAACAAATTACCTACTGTTGGTTGAAACTGTTTGTTTTATCTTGATTTCTTCAGTGACTTTGAAGAATCTTACATTGAATCTATACTTGTTCAAATTAAACTAATTCTTTAAGATGATATAAAAATAAAGATTGTCCTATTAATAGAATATACCTATTTTGTTATTAAGCAAGTGAAATTAATTTCAAAATGGGCGAAACTCCTAGGTTGGATGAGACTCCATAGTCGGGCGAGATATAGGGCCGGCTTAATTTTCATTTAAACTTGAAACCAATACTAGACGGTGCAGTGTTCGATTCTCGACTTGTCAACTAGACAACATTTCCTTTCAGAAGAGTACCAGGTTTATACATATAAATCGAAGCAATCTTTCTGTCCAAATCATGTACACAAATAAAAAAATACACACATCATGATAAAACCAATAAATTCCTCGTTTCACTCAATATCTAAAATACATACAAAATAATTATTGTTGAAATAAACATTTATTTGATGTGCTTCAATTTTGAGTATATTCTAATGATACAATAAATTATAAGTAATTACTAGTACGAGTATATTATTAAAAAACATGTTGGCTAAATAATAAAAATGACTAAAACTTCAATTTTTACAAATTTTTTTTTTTTTTCAATTTATAATTTTAACTCACACGATAATTGTTTATACTTTTGTTTCAAAAAATATTCGATATTCGATTCTATATACCATTTGATATTATTAGTGGTGGAACATATGTAGCCGGTACCATGAGACCTGGTAGATTGATCAAGTCGATAAATATTCGGTATGAATCACTGGAATAAAAATGTATTCAATAATTTAAAATAAAACATTTGTTGTTAATTATTATGCGACTCTATAATAAATAATATAATAATATTAATATATGACGTTTATAATAATCATAATTTTATAATTGACATACATAATAATTTGTCGAAACGTTATATCATTGTGACATTAAAATATAAACTTCAAATTCCTCATTACTTTTTAATTGTATGACATTCAAATTTTGTAACTACATTTCAATATTTTTAGATGAATAATATTTATTTTTTGAAATCACTTAAAACCATAAAAAAATTACAAAAATGAAAACTTTAATTATTTAAATTGTTATTTTTTTAAAAGTGCCAACCTAAATCGTAATAATAATTAGGTAACCACGAATATTTCTACCGTATATTAATAACTTAATAAATATATATATATATATATATGTATTATTTTTTTATATATATATATAAAAAAATAATTTACTGAGATAAAATATAATTACCTTAAAGTCGACCTTAGATAATCAGAACCACTAGTGCCACCCGTACCAGAATTATGTGATCCAATCATTTTATGTACCATAACGAAATGACAGTCTGTTTAAAAACTTGAAATTAATAATTATAAAATATCATAATATATTAATATGTATATTTATTTTCAACACATAAAACGATTAATGTTGTTAAAAATGTAATACTTTATAATCTAATAAAAGATACTCGGCTACTTAAAATTGTTTAAAATTATTCATTGTCTATATTGTTTAATAATAATTTTCGTACAAATCATAAAACAAATTTATTATTGCATGAAGAACTGAGAATGTGTTTATCAATTTAAATTTAAATATAAATACGCTTAATGTTATAATTATATATTTATAATATAAGCCAGGACCTAATCCACTGGGAGTAACTTTCGCACACATATATGTAAAAGAAGATATACGTATGTAACCTCCGCTACAAGACCACCTTTTTTAGTGTAAACTCCGCGAGTAAATAAAAACGGGTAAAATTGGTTTCTTGTAAACTCTACCAGTGAAAAAAATGAGGTCAAATTGAGTTAATAATAATAATCGTCCACATTAAATAATAGTAAAATAAAATAATCGTAACAGTCTAAAATATGTTATAATATTTTGAAATTTGAATCAAAATGATGTTATAAAATTTATATCAATTTATGATACAATTTTTTTGAGTTTATGTGGTTGAGATATACTATTAAGTTTTACATAATTTTTAGTTTGAAATTCGATAAGAACTTTACTAAAAATATGGACATTAGGGTGACTTTTATAAAATACATTTTTTAGATGATTATGCAAGGATTCACAAGCATTTATATTTTGATTTAAATTCGAATTTCGATTGGCATCAAGTGTCAACAAGGTAATTACTTAAAACTTAGAACTTAATTACTCTGGGGTCGGACGGTATGATTGCTTCTAAAGTAAATGCAAATAGATCGGAAACTCTTTTGGTAGATAAAAACTCCGCTTTAAAACTGACGGAGTTTCCATATTTAACCCAGCACCATCCACCCACTAGTAGAGGCATCAGCCTGGTATAGTATACGGACTAGTCCACCCCCACAAAGCAAAGCAAAGCAGTAGTTTCCATATACCCATTACAGATAAGAAAATAAAACTAGTAGAGTTTATATTTAGACCTTTTCGTTTTTTTTATATCTAACCGTTATTCTGGTGGAGTTATAATCGCCCCACCTCGTGGAGAGGGAGGTGGAAATCACAGATTTACTTCGTGATTATCATTGATAAAGACATTAGGGTCATCAGTAATGTACAATAACTAATTAGTCATTTTAAAATTTTAAACCCTTTGACTTTTACACTCTAAGCTAATATCATTCATGAAAATAGGTGGTACATAATTTCGGAACAAAGCTTAAATAAAAATGTACGATTTGACCTAACTAATTACTATTTAGTGTTAATTATTCATTAATATTAACTAATAATTAATAAAATATTTACATCTCCATTTGGATAACATGGTATCGATATCTACCAATGAATCTAATATTCTGTTGGCTAAAGCATATCCTTTTTCATGTCGGTATGTACGAACTATTATAGCACCTTTTAGTGCTTGGTGAGTGAACTTTCGATTTCCCTGGTCCACTAAACGTTTATGCTGGTCACATTTAAATATCGAATCCATAATGTTACGACGATTCTCCAGGCATGATATATCAGTCTAAGTACAATTTGAATTAATTAATATAAACCATTAGTAACTTAAAGTTAATGTGTGTAAAGTACACATTTTTACTACCGTAAAATGGGGTGAATAAAAACACTTTTGAACTTTACACGAATATAAATATTACTTCAAATATGTTTAAAAACTGAATTATCCATAAGAAAGCTAGTATATGAAAGAATTACATAATCATGATCTTAAAACTATCTTTTTTGCAACTAAAATTGATCTATATATTTTTTTTTTTTTTACCCACAATATGGTGTCAATAGAAACATTTATGGTTATCTCGTATATTTAATATTTTATCTACTGAATGGTGAATAGAAACAAATAAGAATAAAAAATAAATAAAAATACAATTTAAAATTTAAAAAAAGTATTTAACAACACAAAAATGGCTAAAAAAAATATCGAATTTATTTTACTATAAAGTAAATTACGCATGATTGTATATTTGATAATTTTGAAAATAATTGTAATAGCATTTTTTATACAGCTTAAATGCTGCAAAAGTTGACAAGTAATTTGGAAAATAAAATAATATGGTTGGATAAAAATTAAGCTAAGGGAATAGTGAAATTAAAATTGTTTTAAATTTATTTTTATTCACCCTTTATATGCTTTTAATTTATACTTTAGTCCAGTAGTCCCCAATCATACCTAATCCTTAGTTCTTACTATGACTTAGTAACCGTCCTAATCGATATTATATGACATAATATTTAATTCAATTAACTAGACGTCTATACGTAATATGGGTAAAACTTTTCAAATCATCGTTTGCTATATTGCAGAGTACTCACTTGTTAAACATTATTCAGGATAACAATTAGTACTCGTATATTTGTCGTTTAATCACTACATAAAAGTATAATACTATGACCTCAACATTTATTCAAGCGTTTTATCACTCACGCAACATGATGAAATCACACAAACAATTCGAAATCCCTAAGCTTTAGATTAATCATGTTACATTTTCAATTAATTAAACTTTTAATTGCACTCGCACTCACACATATATGTATTCTCTATTAATTATTAATTACAATAATATGATGTTGATCAATGTTAACCGTTAGGATTTAAACTAAAAACATTTCGTATGATTAACAATTCAAATAAACCATAAAATCACTCACTAACAGCTAACTCTTTTTTGCAATTGATAATTAGTTAATAAAACTCCTTACTATCTAAGGTTAACTTTTGTTCTCAAATTGTGGAGTATAAATTTGGTGTACTAAAGATAATTTTGATAAAAATTGGTATACATAGTCATAAATCATATAAATATCAAATCATCGTGATTCTTTTGTGAAATGCAGACATAACAGACAAATTATTTTGTAAAAAAAAGTCCTCAAGATTGAATGAATTTTAATCTAATTATCTACTAAATATATCATAGTTCATTTCAGATTGCACTAATTTTTAATATACTTTCTTATAAGAGCCTATTAACTAAAGCATTATTTCAACTCAAAGTATTTTTTAATAAAACTGATATTTACGATCAATATATTTTTTCAATTGAAATTCCGTTCTATTATAAATTAAATAAATTCTCACTTTAACTGTGTAATAGAATATAAATTGGACGATTGATGGCATACGTTATATACGTATATATATAATCCTCTGTAAATTTGTACTACAATAAATAGTTGAAAATTTAAAATCATTACTAAAAGTACCTCCGTAGATTCTTCTAACCAATGATCGGCAGCTTTTCGATACTGGTCCCACATGAAATTATCTTGTAGAACAGGCATAGATTCCAGCCAACGGCAAACCAAAGTTAATAAACTAGGTTCGGCTGAAGTCCGGTCAAATTCATCGGACTTTATACCATTAAAACAATCAGTATATGATTTACAACAATCGACGCGATTTTCCTTTGAATGTTAAAAAAAAAAGATTTTTTTATTTTAAGCTTTAACTTAGTTTGACCATTCAGTCTTACAATTTCTTCTAAATATTAAATAATATAAAGCAAAGCTTATCATAATGCATAATAATATAAAACCTCTCTTATAATATTATTTTCATTATAATAATTTTAAATAAGTCAACGTATCTGTATTTCTAAAAATTGAATTCAGTGGCTTCTATATTTATTTCCATATATAGGTACCTATGAAAACTGTCACTATCAATTCCAAAGACAGGGCATTCTGTTCATGACACTCCATTCGCTGATAGCTTGAAATCATAAACCGGAATAGGTTATGGCCCAGCTTAAGTCTCAAATGTCATATAATAGTGTGTCACTTTGTCTACTAATCGGTATATTTCCAAACATGGGTTTGACTATTACGGAAGGAGTTATTAATTTCTAGGAACAGACGAAATAAGGTAGGCGATTGGACTATTGAGAATTCCAAAGATAAAAAATGAAAATTCCATCGAAGAGGAATACAATTAAGTAAATGAACATCATACAATAAAATTTAGAATATTTAATTAATCATTGTGTTACAAAATTAATTTTATATATTATAGAAAAATTACTTGAACAAGATAACATTGTGATAATTAATAATAACGAACAAACTAGAAACAAGAACCAAGTAATAGAAACCTCGTAGATATCGATTTAACGTTCTCCAGACCTACTTTAGCAGTTTAGCACAAAGATTTCACCGGCAAATACTACCTGAAATGAATAAAAGCGACCATATCCCAATCACTATTCAAATTATGTCCAATTCATATCAAACCAACCACTTCACATCAAAATGGAATCTCAAACCCAAACTGGTCACTCTTTTCTAACCATCTCGAATCTTTAATTAATATGACAGTTTTTTCTTATGTCGGTACGTATATAGAAATAAATAAATATCAATGAAACATAAAACCCTGAAAACATTTTATACGAACCCCGAGCTCTCTACATTAAAAAAACAATACATCCCGCTTCATACTCGTATACAACCAAGAATACTTGCATCTAATACAAAACGTCGCAAGCGGAAAAATGTTCACAGACGCGTCAAAAACTTCCCGATTCCTGCTCAGTATTTACAGCAGAATCTACGGCCATACTAAAAGCATTTGACCTAATAGTTATTAGTTGAACACCAACTCCAAGACACCATCATGAATCATGATGCACTTTCACTGACTCTCTCAGCGCTATTAAGAATATTTAAAATACGTACAACCCATCAAATATTAGCATACTTATACAATAGACATAATAAAATGTATACTCTACAAAATCAAACTTTTTTAGATCCCTGGATATGCTAACATAAAACAAAACGAACACGCTGACCTCACAGGCCACAGCCAAAACCACAATTAACTCTCCACTCTCAGTGCTCACACAAATCACCTCATACTGGGACATACAAAACACATCATAAACAAATTAATGTGTTTAAACGCACGATCGTCGATTCGAACTCTGTCGCTTTCTGGACGAAACGACTGCCCAAAGAGAAGAAACTACCAACGCTCCCCTCCCACAAAGCTTGTATCACACAAATACAAAAACAAAAAACTACCGTACCAGTCTAATGTTAAGCTATTAAGTAGTAACCTTAGTAGATGTAACTGAAACAATTTTAAAAAGTTAATTATATGATAGAAAGTGTAATTTTCAAAAATTATCAATTATAAGCTTTACAATTATGACAGTGCCAAAATCAATATAACAAAACTCGCTAAAAAATAGTTAAAACCAAGGTAGATTAGCCTATCTGAAGGAGTTAAGCACTGGCCAAATATGATTGCATAAGTTATGCATTAATTTAATAATAATTATTAGTTATTAATTATTATATAAATAAATTCATAGATTAATTATTTTACACGTTATTATTTATTATAAGCAGTATACCTTTTTCAGCCCGAATTTATTTTCAATCATACGAAATTGAAGGCTCTGGAAGCCTGATGCATGTTTCAAGTATCCACGAAATTCTGCGAAATCGGAAGGACTCATAGTCTCCAAAATAGCAAAATGTTCTAGTAGTAACTTGATAATATACAAACATCATAAATTATATTATTTACATGTGTATATAATTACCATTACAGTATTAATATATTGTCAAATGTTCGCTACTCAACCATTGACATACTAAAAAAACCTTAAAAGTGTATTACAAATTATCTGATTATCATTTGTGTTTTGGTAACATAATGAGTTTTCTACCGATTTGAAAGTTCAAATTTATATTTATTTTAAATAAACTTACCTTAATAATTGATGCAATTCTACCTAAACGTTTTAGAGTGTTGCACATTTCAGTCTCGTTATTCTAAAATTTCCATCAAAATATTTAATTAAAAATATATTTTTCTATACCCAAATCACAAATAATTTGAATCAATGCAACAAAAACATAATTCAGATTTCAGACACATACCCAAAGATTAGCCACCAATAATTTACAAACAATGTCCATTTCAAATAAAATTTGTTTGAACCATAATTCGTAAGCTAAAATAAATTATAAGACAGTAAAATAATTAAATAAAAACATTAAAATATATTAACACCATACTTTCAGGTTTCAATTAATACCTAAGTTCAAGTATGAAACATTTTAAATATACTATATCAGAGGTTCCCAAACTGTGGGTCGCGACCCAAAAGTGGGTCGCGATTATATTTTTAGCGGGTCGCGTTATATTTTGAAATAATACATTTTTTAATCATCTATTACTTTTCGTTGTTGTTCAAATTCAGTTTTATCGTTAATCGTTATCTGTGAGTGTGACGATTACAAGTTTACAGCAACCGAATCAGAACGACGCAATTAGATTAATAGTTATTGAAATGATTGATCAGAACACAAATTAATAGGTACCTGCACGACGTTCTAACATTTTGATAATTTTCAGTCACACGCGGCACATCGAATACGATAGGTACACGTAGTTGTAATTTTGATTCATATTTTTTGAGATAAATGGAGAACTATCAACAAATGAAATGGATTTCAAATCCTTTTCAAGAACATGACATGAAAAATTAGTTATTAATAAGGGCTAAAGAAACTTTTTGAAGATAGTGTAATTAAAATGAATTTCAATCGAAAAAATTTAATAAATTTCTGGCTATCTCTTCAAGAAATGTATCCTACTGTTTCCAATAAAGCTGTAAAGATTCTACTCCCATTTATTTCATCATATAATTGTGAAATCGGATTTTCGGCAATGGTTGCTATAAAAACCAAATTACGGAGCAAATTGAAACACACACTCAGTCAAACTCACTGCGAGTTGCGACTCAAACATACTAATGTTGAAGTGGATATCGATGAAGTGATGAAAAATAGGAAGCAATTACATCCTTCACATTAAAATTATATACTAATCAAATAATTAATACTCCTTTTTTACTAACTAAATAAATAATTATAAATATATATTGATAAAATCTATCTTTTTAAATTTTTTGTCATAAGCAAAAAAAAATGTCATTTATTGATATTGTGGGTCGCCAAATTTTAACAATTTCCCAAAATGGGTCGTACAACAAAAAGTTTGGGAACCTCTGTACTATATAATATAAATCATCTTAGTCTATTGTCTAAGACTATATTCTTTATTCTGTCACAAAAATATACAAAACCCTTAAGAAAAATACATTTATATCAAATGTATATGCAATAAAATACATATTGTATGGCAAAGATAACAATAATTACAAAATTCTGAAGTCTGAACGTAAAATAATTATGAAATAGTTGTAAACTGGTAATTAATACATACTGATTAAAAACATGTATAGACATTTAAAAAAAAAAAGCTTTGAAAAATGAAGATTACAAAAATTAAAATATTTTCAATATTATTCCATCTGTAAATAACGCTGATATTAACATTCAGAGAAATTTCAAAGTTCTAAGGTTATTTATTGGCGTATTATTGAGTTTAAATAGTTACGCAAAAAAAGTTCGATTTTGAACCGGTATTTTATAAATGATGTTGGTTTTTTGTGATTTTCCGACAGTTTTGCTCCCTTATTTGGAAAACAGTTGAGAAATTTAAAAATGAGCTCCCAAATGCACATGCTAGACAACACTTCCTATCAGAATAAAAAAAATCCGTTGAAGACGGACATTTAAAATTTAAAACATGAAAAAATATAAATGAAATAAATAAACAAGAAAAAACACACATCATGGTAAAACCGTAAAACTAATATATTCCTCAGCTAACTCAAAATCTAAACATTTAGAGCACTCTAAATGTATAGTGTTTTATAAAAATAAAGTAATAAGAAATAAAAAATCATCACAATTAATGCAAAAAATAACAGTGCTCTATAAAAACATTATTTTTGTCTGTAACATAACTACTTAAGGGGCCTGGTGCCGGTAATATTTTATATGTAAAATACCGCTTTACAGAAAAAACGATCACGCCTCGTAGAATAGTTGGATTTCGATTATTGTTTTTTTATATGAAAGAAGAATACTTTTTACAGGGTGGATTGAACGCCGATTTTCCAAATGCAAATGCAATTTCAGAAGCTGTACGTCTAAATAATTACATTTTTTTGGAATTTTTATAAAGTAAATTCACTGTGTTATTAAAATTATAATCAAAAATCGGGATTCAATCCACCAAGTTTTCCTCTTTCTAAAAAAAAAAAATTATCAAAATCTAACTATTGTACGAGGCGTGATCGTTTTTTCTTATAAAGTCATTTTTATTCACCAAGTTGCAAAATTTATTTTCGAATAGTTGACATGTGCATGCGCGTGCGAGAACGCTGTGTATAGTGCGCTTCTAAGTTATAGATTATATTTCGGCCGATAGTCACGCGCCGGATATTAAAAATAAATTCAGATAACATCGGCTAGATCCACACGAGTGCATGAGTACGCGCCACGGTCGTATATTGTATTGTGAAATAATAAATTGTTATCTATACTTATAAAATCCAAATACCACTCACTCACTGAACGTTGTATCTTAAAAACTACGCAACGTACGGACTTGAAATTTGGAATAGAGGTTCTTCTCATATTTTCACCGTATAATTACAGTAGGATTTTTCGAAATTCGACCCCTAAGGGGGTTTAAAGGGGTAAAAAAGGTGAAACTAGAAAAATTCACTTGGCCGGAACCGCCGGAGCTTTGAGTATGAAATTTGGTCGGCAGTTTCTTTTTATATTACGGAGTCCCCTTGAGAAAGGATTTTCTGAAATTAAACTCCTTCCGAGGTTAAAAGGGGTGAAAGGGGTAATAATGAATAAAAAATTCACAAGGCCGGAACCGCCGGAGCTTTGAGTATGAAATTTGGTGGACAGTTTCTTTTTATATAACGGAGTGCAATAAGAAAGGATTTTCAAAAATGTTGCGTTTTAGTGGAGTAATTAACAATTATAATTATTCACCGCCAATACGTATATTGTGTGGCACAGCGGCCCGCGGGTTTCCAGCTACCTGCGAACCATCATTTTTGTCCGTCGTCGTCGTCGTGTTGATAAAGTCGGTTCCACACGACCGTGTTTCGGCGAATAATCGTCAATCGTGCTGCTTTACACAATTAATCGTATAGTCGGGGCCGAACGAATTTCCGATAACGATGCGATAGTATCATGACGAGCGGAAGGTGGCGGTACGAAGTCCGACCACACTCACACTAATAATCTTTAACACACTAACAAACTGTCCAAAAGTCGCCGTACAATATGTGATTCAAGTTGCCTATTTTATGCTCCTTAATAAATAGCCGGCACCAGGCCCTTTAATAGAAAACTTCTAAAAATTATATAAGATAATTTATACTAATTTAAACTTTA
This sequence comes from Periphyllus acericola, assembly GCA_949715065.1. Classification (NCBI taxonomy): domain Eukaryota; kingdom Metazoa; phylum Arthropoda; class Insecta; order Hemiptera; family Aphididae; genus Periphyllus; species Periphyllus acericola. Next base: position 33,445,257 of record OX454267.1, on the reverse strand, counting down.
AAACATTATAATGCTTTTTTCTCAGGTTAAATTATTGAACTAGATAAATTAATTTTATTTCATACATTTTAGAGTTTCATTTTAAGTTAAGGTATAAAGCATAAATACCTTGATGCGTTATTATGAAAAGATGTTCATCATAAGAAACTCCATCATTTTGTGAACTTAACATGGTTTGCGAGTTTAACAGTTTATCGAGTTGTAAATAATCAGCATAGCCTTTGGATACTATATAATTTTGTTTACACCTTCTGCTAAAACAATAAAAATTAATTACACACACAAACAATTTTAAATTTAATAATTTATAAAGGTATTATTATAAAAAATGACACTTACTTCGTTTGCTGATCATTGATTCTGTCTTTACCATTCATATAACTCATTTTAAATTAAATTTTTCGATGATTTAATACTTATTAACAATAATAATTCAAAACAAATTTTAATAATTTTCTATATACTTGATTACTAAAATGTAAAAACTAAACGGTGTTCTAAGTACTAGTTTGTAGAAGTATAAAGGTTCGCTCGTTTTAGCAGTCAAGTATATAATGTGTGGCGAAAACCTACTGGGGTAAAGCTTATAGCAAAAGTATCAAAGTAATTTAATATCTTGTTCAAGGCAACATTACCCTCGTAGGTTGCGCATGAAAGGCATGTAAGGATTGAGTTATCATGCCACCATTTGTTACATAATAAATGCATGGGTTTTCTTTATAATTGTATGGTTTACATAAGAGCTGATTACGTATAGTTGCCCATATCATAGATTAAGTATACATAGATAGCGCATACCATGTTAAAATATGGCAACCATAGAAAAGAGATTAAACTAACCTCTGTACTATATAGTTAATGGTTTAAATCTATTGTATACCTATACATAAGTATCATTATTATTTATACTTATTTTGCGTTTAATTTTAATTTTTAATTTATCGCAGTTAATCAAATAAATCAAATTGTATACAAATATTAAATTTGAAAATAATGCAAATATTTTATAGATCTCATATACATTTCACATATTAATTTGACTACTTAATTTATGAGTTATAACTCATTACTTCATCAATAGAAAAGATTAATAACATTTTGAATACTAGTTTTATTACAATTTGGTATCAGGGTTAAATATAATGGAATGTAAGAATCTGATTATTAAAGTCATAAACACAACTTAATAATTGTGTATATTTAACAAAATTTTAATGTATACTTATTAATACATTTGTGTAAGTCATATATCAAGTATATAAAATATATTTTATAACCTAATCCAACTTTTTTACTCCGTATGAAAATTATGTGTACCTGCATAACTGCTTGATAATCGGAACTTTGAAACACTTTAATAATGACATGACTGAAATAGTATAAAACATATATGCAAAATAAAAACCATTATATTTAAATATGTCTCTTAATACATCTTTTTTTTTTTTTTTTTTAACTTTTTTATTCTTCCCACCCATTTTGCCACTTGGTACAGAGACATTGTGCCATCCATTTCTCCTCTCCCTTGGTTTGACAAATCTAAATTATCTCGCAAGAATATTTCATCTTTCTCTCGCCTTCGCTTCGGACACACCCTACTACCCTCGCACTCATTCAAGCTTGGCCTAAATGATTCCCCCCTCTGCACTCACCATTCTACTCAAGCCACTTGCAATATCTCTCACATTCTTTTTAACTGCCCATATATCTCCACCCAACGCGAAAGCTTTCTCTCCTTAATCAACTCTCTAAATATTCCAGCTAATCCTCAATCTATCCTCTCTTACAATTCTCAATCCGTTATTTTATCCTTACTTAATTTATTCAACCAGGCTGGTTTCATGATTTAATATATTAAGAAAAAAAAAAAAAAAATGTTTTTCTAATTTAGTAGATTATTTACATATTTACATTATTTATAGTAAATTATAATTTATGTTATTGTAATTGTAATTGTCGTAACTAATGGTTTTCACCAAGTTACTAAATAAAAAAAAAAAAAAAAACTTTTTTATTATACATACAATCTGTAATTTTTTATTACAATAAGCATGCGTGTGGACAGATATTTTTACAACTTGATTATATACTGATAAAAGGAGCCACCCAATGGCGACACTTTACGACATGATAGTTTTTTTTTAACATTTTACATTTATATTTTTACATTTTTTTTTTTTTTGTTAATTATTGGTAATAAGGTCTCTACACCACCTTCTTTTCAATCTACGAGGCGGATTTCCTGGTATGGTGTCTGAGCTAAGGGCTGAGATAAGAGGGTTGGGATGGTTTAACAGTCGGGAGCGATATCGTTTGAATAGAATTTTTGCCGTTTCATTTATGGTGTTTATTTTAAGATCGGTATGTAGGTTGTGATTTGAGACGTAGAACGGGGCATTAGTGATGATACGTAGGGTCGTGGATTGAAAAGTTTGTATTTTTTTGATGTGTGAGTTTTTTGCTGCGCCCCATAACTGGATCCCATATGTCCAGATGGGCATTAGTAAGCTTTTATAAAGAGTTAATTTTGTTTTTGTAGTAAGTTTTGAGTGTTTATTAAGTAGGAATTGTAGTGACTTGCGTCTAGAATTTAAAAGGATTTTTTTCTTTTTTATGTGCTCTGCCCAGGTTAAGCGTTGGTCCAGAAACAAGCCTAAATAGCGAGCGCTAGTGGATTTTGGAATATTTTGATTGTTTAGATATATAGGTGGGACAGTTCCATGTTTTAAGGTAAATGTTAGATGGGTAGATTTCTCGTTATTAATTTTGATTTTCCAATTATCGTACCAGGAAGACATGAGATCTAAATGGTTCTGTAGATTCGAGCCAGCAGTTATTGGGTCTTCGTGCGAGGAGTAAATAATTTTGTCGTCGGCAAAATCTGCAACTGAGGTGTGGGGGGTTGTCGGTTGGTCAGCTGAATAGAGGTTATAAAGTATGGGAGATGAGACGGCTCCTTGAGGGACCCCTGCAGAAATTTGGGCCAAGGTTGAAATTTCCGATCCAATTTTGATGACAAAATGACGGTCTTCAAGATAAGATTTATAAAATAAGTAGTAGGGTAGAGGTAGGATTTTTTAATACATTTTTAATACATCTAACATACGTTTATAGATACCAGTTTGATTAGTAGTTCAGGGAATTTCAAAAAGTAAAACAATCAACATTAAATAGACTCCAAATTCACGTCATAATGAGGACTAAATAAAACTATATAAATACTAGCTGAATAACCCGGCTTCGCCCGTGTGCAGTTTTTTTGTGTAACCTACTATAACTTTTATTTTATCAGTTTTTATATTTATTACAGGCTCCTTTTAGATAAGTTTATCCTAGGTTGCCCATGTATTGTAACAATCAGAAGTCAGCAAAAAATTACTTTATCTTAATATTTTTAGACAAATTGTAATTATTATTACTATTATTAGTATTATTCTTATTACTATTTTTACTTCTTATTATTATTGTAACATTATTTTATACATTATGGTGTTATAAAAATCCTCAATAAATACCAATTAAGTACCTACACCTCAATAAATACCAAAAATAATTGTCCCGCTGCCACCAGCTCACATAAACCTCCATAAGTATTAAATTTTAACATATCAGTAAAGTAGTCAGCAGAACTACGATAATTATTTCCATCACTATCATGTGACATTATTGAATAATCTTCCCAATGATTTATCACATAGGTTACAATCTTTTTACGTACTTCTTGGGCCTTATCTTGAGTGTCATATAACATAAAAGATATTGTCCTAAACGGGCAAGCTCCGTCACCAATAATTGGAATGATAGTGTGGGGCATCATTGTGCCATTTATGTTCAATAATTTGACAACCATATTAATTTGTAAGAATGTAAAAAATTTTATTTTAATACACTTCAATGTTTAAAAATAATGGTACATAAACTGGGGTGCGTTAACGTAAAACGTAAACGCTAAAGACATATCACAACTTCACAGCAATACTACAATAATAAGTAAAACACTTGACCAATAAGTGTACGTGTTTATTTACTATATAGTATACATTTGGAAGTACACGTAAACCAGATCGCAAGCCGTGAGTGTCGTCATACAAATGAAATATAAACGCTACGCGTGTGTGGTCAGTGGTGCGAGCGTACGACCCAGGGGGGTGTTTTGGGTGTTCAAACACCCCCCGAAATATTTGGTTTTTTGTATGGTTATTTATTTATTCAATTTTAAATTAATTTTTATATTATACTTTAATAGACAGATTACATTGTGTTTGTGAAAAACCGACTAAAGCAAAATAAAATTTAATACATACTAACAAATTTATAATTAAAATAAAATGATACCTACTGTGTATTGACGTGGGTATAAAAGAATTCTAAAATGCATAAGGACATGGGAAATACCTAAGCTATACAGACGGGACAATTACTGCGAATTGCGAGTGTTAAAATTAATGAATAATGACGTTTCTGTTATATTTTGTTATCGACATTATGGTTCATGTTTTTGTTTTGAGAATAATAAGGTGCGTATTAGTTTTTATTTTTTTGTTTATTAATACTTTAACTTGTTTTCTAATGTTGATTGTTGCGCTATTTAGGCACCAGCAGAAATATAAATTGAATGTTTAACATTGTTAAATGTACATAGAGACAGAAGTTAATTGTGAAGATATTCTTAACATAATGACTAAAACTTCAAGAAAATTAGATTTAGTATTTTAATTTTTTTGTTTATATTATAAAAAAGTATTGGAAGTACTAAGTAAAGATAATTTTCTTAAAAAAATTTCGTATGTTTATTAAAAAAAAAGTTCTACTTTTCAGCAATTGATTTTCAAAAACACCCGCCGAAACTTTTTTCTGCGTACGTCCCTGGTACGACAGCATGCCTACTCCCACTACTACTCCTGTTAGAAAAGCCCGTGTGCGTCGTCGATTATGGCAAGCGTTATAACTTATAATAGAAGCATAAATGACACATGCCACCGTGTTATTTTAAAATCGAAATTAATGATATACGGTCAGGTCTCGATATATGATTGGGGAAAGGGGTCGTTCGGATTAGCGATTTGTTCGGATTACCTATGGCTTAAAAAAAATTATCGAGACCCGACTGTAATGTGTTATAGATAAAGTGTTGAGTATCCGAGACATATCTATATATTATCTGCTTTTCGGTTCGGTATTCAGCTGGTCGTTGGCGGGACGGTGTGCGGTGTCGGCGGCGGTGACACGGAAGGGGAAATTTGGGCGGCCACGTCTAGCCACCGCGCGTCGACGGCTGCCGTACCGCGAACCTCACCCACCGTTTATTAAAAATTAACTATTTTATGCTCTTTTTACCCTTTAAAATGCGATTTTCGAAAAATCCTTTCTTAGTACATTTACTGAAAATTTCATATCCATAGCTTCAGCGGTTGCGGCTAGGCGATGATGAATCACCCAGGACAAGTCTCTTTATATAGTAGAAGATAGGAAGGAAGGATAATATTATTCTAATTCTAGGTATTTTTTAGTTAATTATTAAAATGTTTAAGTGTACTATGTACGACATGTTATCTGTGTGAAAAACAATAACGTGATATGAATACAATGTTGGACGATTGCAAATATCAACAATTTCCAGGTGGTAAATTTTAAGGTAGGACTTGTAACATGTAATCCACGTATTCCGCAGATACTAATATTTCTGAATTAAAAAATAATTAGAATAAATTCCACCGATTGTAAGCTCTATTGATTCATCAAGTTATAAGCTTATATATTCTTACTTGGCTTTTATACCGTCTTATCTAGATAATCGCGTTGCAATACGACGAACATGTTACGTACAATTCGGGTACGAACAGAAAATTGTAATACATAAGTACATCACCAAATAGTGAGTTAGAATCGTTGATTTGACGCAGTCTTCTTTTATTTATATAACTTTAAATTTTGAAAACAAATAGACCTAAAGTCCGACGTAAAAAAGTGACGGTACAAAAATAAAGTGTTCCACAGCTTTAAAAACTAATGATTCTAAAAATAATCGAACAATTACATTCCAACGGACAACGTTACTATGACGCGTTTAAAAAAAAGAAACTAAAAAATATACTAAAACATTAAATGACTAAACATTTACTGGTAGAATTTACAATTTTTTTCCAGGTAAATATAATGTACCGGTGGAATATATAAATAGAAAAGGACCGTAAAGGTCAAAATAACTGGTGTTTGGGAATTTACATGCTCCAATACGAGGAAAATGTTATATAATACTATATTAGATTAGGTTGTATCATAATCATTGGTTTGGTACGTAGTATTCAGATCAAAAGTAGCAAAATAAAATTAGTCCATGTGGGTATAGATTAAGTGTACATAGATAGCGCATACTGTGTTAAAATAAGGCAACCAAATATACGGGCATTTTGGACCCCGGCGGATTAGTACAAATGGACCCCGACAGGGTCGTTAGTAGTACTAAAATCTGCGCATGCGTACATTATACCTAGACTCCGCGCGCACGATATTTTTATCTCTCGTCACACTTTATCATTTTACTAATCAGTAATCTACTATATACTTGTCCATGATTGCGACACGTATCGCGTTTATTTATTGATAATGTTTTTATATAATTGCCGTGTAATATTGACCGTTTATTAAAGCCTAAAGGCACGATTTAAGATTCCCAATTTATTGTTATTGGTTAATAATTAATATAGTGATTACTGATTAGTGATTAGTATTAATGCCCAATAAAATGTCCTGGGTGATGGAAAACACAAAATATCTTCAGTGTAATAATACACATTTTTCTAGAGCTTTTTTTTGTATATTCCTAAATTTTACTGGTAAAAGATTTTATGCATATTTTACGATTATAAAGTCATAGTTTTTCTCAAGGCTTATTTTGTTATTTTGAAATTAGGAATTATACACTTACGTTAATATTTTTAGGAGGAATGTCTTTTTTTTACTTTTAAAAATGTAAAATAAATTAATCTAAATTTAGTAATTTGAAAATTGTAATTTATCAATAATTATATGAATCATATTTTTAACAATATTCCAAACATTTTTTTGGTAGTAGGTATCTAATATAAAATCAAAATCAAATAACTATAATTATTTTGTATAAATTATAATGAATTTATTGTTATACTATGATGTGTTGTTTATAAAATTCAGGTAAGAGTAAGGAGCTAACCAAGCTAGGAATAACTAGTAAAAACTAAACTAATTACCAGTAAAGACAAGGTGTAAATAAGGAAACATAAAAACATAATGTAAAGTATCAAATTTATTGTTGAAAATAGAAAATAAAAAAGAAATTAATTAAATTAAATTAAAAGTGTTTTTATTGTAACTTTTACTTTTAAAATATTTATATGTAACTATTACTTCCGCATAGTTTAAAAATGTTTAAAACCTATACACAAATACACAATTAAATTATAATGTAAAATATATATATTTCAATGTAATAAAAATATTATAAGACCATTAACTCCAATCCATTGTTGAAAATTAAAAATAAAAAGTAATTAAATTAAATAAGAAGTATTTTTACTATAAACTCTTAAATATAAATACATTTAGTTATTATTATTACTTTACTGGATAGTTTAAAATATAAAAACCTATACATTTTTTAAAATTTTTAATTTATTTTGGGTAGATGTATTGGAATGGCCTTTAAAATGTTTAGAAGTCCAACTAAAATGTCTTAATAATTTGCAATAAATTAGTTTTTGAACAAGAACGCCAATTAGGCCCGTATGCATCACGGTCGCCTCTCTTCACCATCTAAAAGCCCTGCCACACTAAGGTTTTTTCGCCGTTCAGACCCAATGGTTTTAAAGTCGCAATTTTCACATCCCCAAAACAGGTATAATTAAATTGATCGAGCTATACTACAACGGTTTTATCGCCACTCGCCGTCAATAACCGCTGCACACGGCGGTTTGACGACAGCGCGTTGTGCCGTTTATGCCAATAACATATTGTTTTGAAATTTTAATGGAGAGCGCTATACTGCGTTTTTGTCCAACGCGTTTTTACCACCCCGTTTTTTTTACATTTTTATGTTTATTAAAATTATTCTTTTGTACATTTGTATATATATATAATATATCAAAAATATGAATAATTTGATCGATACTGAACTTTTTATAATTGAAATCGAAAAAAATGAATGTATATGGAATGTAACAAGCAAGTGTTTTATGGAACGACTTAAAAAAAATTTAATTATACAGTAATTTGATAATGCAATATAATAGAAAAAATGAAAACCACGTAAATCACCTGAAATAACGCTCTTGTGTGGCGCAAACGGTTTTATCTTTTATGGTCTAGAATCTAGATAGTAAAAACCGGTTTGGACGAACGGCAAGGCCCTTTACCTAGGTGAAGTAATTTTATTATAAATATTTTTCAAATAATCGATTGACGAAACGAGCAGCGCTATCTGTTGAGACATCGTTAAACTAAATAAATTGGTTGCCATTTTCCCAATACCTATGGTCTATCTATGTATATTTAATCTATGCCCATATTACAAATGAAGGGTCCTGTGCAAGAACCAGGTATCTCCACTTTTTGAAATTGTTCAGGAAAAACAAATAAACAAATTATTTGATTTCTAATGTTAGTATAAATATTGTGGAAACATTTTTGAATTCTCCAAATTAAGAGCTACCTATACATGTAGACATATTTACGTCATTTTAGATTATTTTAAGTACATTATTTAACAAGTAAAAATAAAGAAACACGGAGATACCGGGTTATTGCACCGAAATGGAATTTCCCACCCCTATTTATTTCAACTTAACAACAATTTAAGATGATAATATAATCAGTAATCACAAATAATACTCAACTGTGCAACGTTAAGACTATAATATGTATTAACTATTATATAAAGAGAGACTAATCCTGGGTGATTCATCATCGCCTAGCCGCAACCGCTGAAGCTATGGATATGAAATTTTCAGTAAATATACTTATTACTATGTATAGGCGCACTAAGAAAGGATTTTTCGAAATTCGCATTTTAAAGGGTAAAAAGAGACGTGGCCGCCCAAATTTCCCCTTCCATGTCACCGCCAACGACCAGCTGAATACCGAACCGAAAAGCAGATAATATATAGATATGTCTCGGATACTCAACACTTTATCTATAACACATTACAGTCGGGTCTCGATAATTTTTTTTAAGCCATAGGTAATCCGAACGACCCCTTTCCCCAATCAGATATCGAGACCTAACCGTATATCATTAATTTCGATTTTAAAATAACAGGGTGGCATGTGTCATTTATGCTTCTATTATAAGTTATAACGCTTGCCATAATCGACGACGCACACGGGCTTTTCTAACAGTAGTAGTGGGAGTAGGCATGCTGTCGTACCAGCGACGTACGCAGAAAAAAGTTTCGGGGGGTGTTTTTGAAAATCAGTTGCTGAAAAATAGAACTTTTTTTTTAATAAACATACGAAATTTTTTTAAGAAAATTATCTTTACTTAGTACTTCCAATACTTTTTTATAATATAAACAAAAAAAATTAAAATACTAAATCTAATTTTCGTGAAGTTTTAGCCATTATGTTAAGAATATCTTCACAATTAACTTCTATGTCTCTATGTACATTTAACAATGTTAAACATTCAATTTATATTTCTGCTGGTGCCTAAATAGCGCAACAATCAACATTAGAAAACAAGTTAAAATATTAATTAACAAAAAAAAAAAACTAATACGCACCTCATTATTCTCAAAACAAAAACATGAACGATAATGTCGATAACAAAATATAACAGAAACGTCATTATTCATTAATTTTAACACTCCATTTCGCAGTAATTGTCCCGTCTGTATAGCTTAGGTATTTCTCATGTCCTTATGCATTTTAGAATTCTTTTATACCCACGTCAATACACAGTAGGTACCATTTTATTTTATTTATAAATTTATTAGTATGTATTAAATTTTATTTTGCTTTAGTCGGTTTTTTAGAAACACAACGTAATATTATATCTGTCTATTTAAGTATAATATAAAAATTAATTTAAAATTGAATAAATAAATAACCATACAAAAAACCAAATATTTCGGGGGGTGTTTGAACACCCAAAACACCCCCCTGTGTCGTACGCTCGCACCACTGACCACACACGCGTAGCGTTTATATTTCATTTGTATGACGACACTCACGGCTTGCGATCTGGTTTACTTGTACTTCCAAATGTATACTATATAGTAAATAAACACGTACACTTATTAGTCAAGTGTTTTACTTATTATTGTAGTATTGCTGTGAAGTTGTGATATGTCTTTAGCGTTTACGCATACACAAGGTGTTTTACATTTTCGAATATTAATGCGTCATCGTATACGCACCCCAGTTTATGTACCGTTATTTTTAAACATTGAAGTGTATTGAAATAAAATTTTTACATTCTTACAAATTAATATGGTTGTCAAATTATTGAACATAAATGGCACAATGATGCCCCACACTATCATTCCAATTATTGGTGACGGATCTTGCCCGTGATCTTTTATGTTATATGACACTCAAGATAAGGCCCAAGAAGTACGTAAAAAGATTGTAACCTATGTGATAAATCATTGGGAAGATTATTCAATAATGTCACATGATAGTGATGGAAATAATTATCGTAGTTCTGCTGACTACTTTACTGATATGTTAAAATTTAATACTTATGGAGGTTTATGTGAGCTGGTGGCAGCGGGACAATTATTTTTGGTATTTATTGAGGTGTAGGTACTTAATTGGTATTTATTGAGGATTTTTATAACACCATAATGTATAAAATAATGTTACAATAATAATAAGAAGTAAAAATAGTAATAAGAATAATACTAATAATAGTAATAATAATTACAATTTGTCTAAAAATATTAAGATAAAGTAATTTTTTGCTGACTTCTGATTGTTACAATACATGGGCAACCTAGGATAAACTTATCTAAAAGGAGCCTGTAATAAATATAAAAACTGATAAAATAAAAGTTATAGTAGGTTACACAAAAAAACTGTACACGGGCGAAGCCGGGTTATTCAGCTAGTAAGCTATATTTTACAACATAGTATAGAATAGACTATAGAGAAATCCAATAACCATATGTTGGTGCAGTAAACGGGTATCTCCGGAGATACCTTGTTATTGCACCGAGCACTGTAACCATGCATGACCATTTGTATGATATCAGTGTATCTAATGAACAGATATACCAGGTTATTGCACCTAAATGTCGACAAACTTATTCTTTATCAGATAATACAAAAACATTAATTTTGAAAATAAGTAGAGATACCCGGTTCTTGCACCGGACCCTTCAAATGATAATACTTAAATTTTTCAGAGTATTTCCATAATATTACCTCAATAGGACTTCCTTATATTTTTCATAGTAATATACTTCATAAGTAATAAAAATATATATTATAAAAATAGTAAAAGTTTTCAAAACAATAAAATACAATTCAAACCATAATTTTATTGGTTTTCTAGTTCTGTTCTATGATTTTTTTTTAATAAGTAAAAAGTGAGGAGTAAACAAACGAAGAAAATCACAATTATAAACATGATGAAGAATGATGATGTATTCATGAATATACATTCATTATTCTATTCAAATTACAAGTATTTTTGACGATAAATTCCTTAGAAGTTATGTTTGTAGTTCAATATGCATCTGAATTTATGGTAAAATATAAAAATATTTAGTAAATTAGATAATGTAATCAAACTCATATAAAGAAATTGACAATACTGTCAATGATGTAAGTAAGGGTGACCAATTTATACGTCCAGTTTAAAACGGAAAAGTACCGTTTCTCAGCATTATGTCCCGTGTCCCATGTGTTGTACAATTTCTTGAATCTTTTTTCAAAATAACCAAAACAAATAAATACCATAGATTTTTCTGAAATTACAAAAAGCAAAGAGTAGTAAAATTAAGTAGAAAACCCTTTAAAACCATTAGCAATAAGAAGATAAATTTTCCTCAATTTTTTTAAACAAATTTTTATAATATAAAAATATTGAATATATTTTAACTAAACATTTTCAATTTTTATTTTATGTTTTTCAACTGAAAGGGTCAAATTTAATATAAGTAGAAACAAAATGTTTGTGGAGGGGGAATAACTATTTTCCCGTTTTTTAAACAACATTAGGTATGATAAATTATAAATACTTCAAGCAGTAATTGTATTTAAATATAATTGTGAGTCTCATTTACTGAATTCCTTAAATATTTAGTTTAGGTAATAGAGAAAAAATGTACTGCTTTTATGAATAATGACAATTATTATCTTTTTAAATTTGTAATTTAAAAAAATTACAATTTATATTATTTTACACTAATAAGTAATATAGAGATGTTATATATTTTTTTATAAATGTTCCAGTTTTTTTCACTCCACCCAAAATAAACATATAATTTTTGAAAAGTGACAAAATAATTTTGATTTACAATTGAGACAGTCTTAGTATCATTTAGACTTTAAAATATAAAAATGTATGTACTAAAATACAAAATTGTATTCATTTTTAAGTTTTAACTAAAAATGATGCAGATTTCAATATTTTGGTCGAAATTCAAAAGCTTATAGATTATTTTTAGGAATAACGCCACATTTTTTTTTCTTTAACCAATAGGCATAAAATATGTAAGAGGAACATAGCTATACATAACTCATCGTCTTACCTTAATCATTTTATCTCCATTTTACGATAAAAAACTAACTTAAGAAAACAAGAAAATTTGATATAACTATAAATACCTAACACAAAAAATTAAAAACTATATTCAAAAAATTTTAAAATCTCAAAAATTGATTCCCAACGTGGGCGCTACCACCCCTTGTGGGCATTTTTTATTTTTAAAGAGGCGTTTTTCTGAAGGGGTCGCTAAGGGGGGCGCTCATCTATAATTTATATTTTTCCGTCAACGTTATGAAGGCTTTAGTGCGGTTCAATAACTTCTCACAAAATTATGAAACAAATTAGAAATATGTGAAAAAGGATACTTAGACTAATGCTGACATCTATTGAGCCAGATATAATTTTATTAGCAGAAACCATCAACCTCTGGGCAGTCATTAGTCACATAAGTATTTTTTGTGTTATTATTTCATATTAGCAAATTCGAAATCAAATTATATAAATTTTATATTATTAATAGGTATTTAATTTTAAAATTAACTAAATCGTAGCGTTAAATTATATTTTTTTTTTAATTAATATCTTATTTAAAAATAAACGTTATTTATTTTTAAAAAAATGATTGGGGGGACGGTGTGAAATTTTTAAAATCTAAAAGGGTAAAAAACAGTTTGAAAACTTTTTGATTCTAAATGATCTTTTATAAAAAGAAGCCTTGATCATTTTTACGACAAAAAATGAAATGAAATAATCATCTTTTGGAATAACGTTGGCTTATCGTTCACAAAATCACCCTGTATAAAAAATATATCATTTCCCATGTCTTTTTATCAATTTCACTATTCGCCTATAATACCTATGACCTATGTGGCTATGTGTATTGATAGTTGGTATGGCTTCCGTCTAGAGTATACAATTTGTTGTCTATTGATATCATAGATACGTGCTACACATTAACAGTTAACATGATGTCAAAACTAAATATATAGGTCATTAGTAGGACAGTGAAGTTGTTGCATTTGCATGTTTTTTGTAAATGCTTATATTTATTGCTGAGTGAGCTTAAAATATATTTCGTTAAACTCTTAATTTAAACAAAAAAAAATTATATTGCAATAAATTCAATTTTGGCGATTTTTTTAATTTTACTGCAATTTTGACTATTTTTCATAATTTAATATCTCAAATAGTGCACATAACTTGCCTGGCTCACGGTATACATAGAGTCGCTGAAACCGTTAAAAGTAATTTTCCAAAAATTGATAAGCTTATCGCCAAAGTAAAACAAATATTTTTAAAGGCTCCTTCCCGTATTTTATTGTTTAGAGAAGAAACTCCAGGTATTAATTTACCTTCTCAGCCCATAATAACTCGATAGGGGACATGGATAAATGCCGCGTCCTACTATTGTGAATATTTTGTAGAAGTAATACAATTATTAAACTCAAATGATGCTATTTCTATTGAACAAGCTCAACATCTTTTGTCGAATAGTTCTATGGAAACCAACTTGGTATTCATTCATTCCAATTATGGCTTTATACCAGCAGAAATCACTAAACTCGAAACCCAACATGTTCCATTAATCGAAGCTTTATCTATAGTTAAAAACGTTGAAACTAAAATAGAAAAAATTACGGGACAAAATGGAATACTAATAAACCAGAAATTCAAAACTATCATCAAACAATTGTTCGTATATCAAAAATTATAAGTGGAGAAAGTCATGAAAGTCATACAGTCAATGGAGGGCTTGCCAGAAGACTTGACCAGCAACGATTTAATCTATTTCAAGTACGCGCCAATAACAACTACTGACGTAGAAAGAAGTTTCTCCCGATACAAAAATTTGTTGTGCAATAACAGACGATCATTCGATTTTGAAAACTTTTTTTTTTTTTTATTACTTTATTTATATTTCCACAATCTGTTACATAGTTTGAACAATAAGTGAAATTGATGAAATAGATAGCTATGGCGTGAATGACGGATTAAAGATACCTTCCAGTGAAGGCACTTTTACAGTTAAAGATGAGAAAGAAAAAAAAAAAGTGTTAAACAATGTTAAACAATGTTAGAAAATATCATAAGGAAGGATAAGTGGAAATAGCAAAGGTAGATATAGAAAGAAGAACAAAAGGAGTTAGATTGGTCTAGACTAATAGGTCCCTACACCACCGCCTTTTCAACCTTTTTTGTGGGTTGCCGGGTATATTTATAGACGCAAGTTCTTTGATTAAAGGATTTTTGTGGTTTTGTAGGTTGAAATTAAAACGTCTGTAGAAGGTCTTAGCTACATCGTTGACAGGAGAGATGGTTAGGTCGTTATGTAATGTATGATTTGATACGTAGAAGGGTGCTTTGGTTATAGCGCGGAGGACTTTGGACTGGAAACGCTGGATACGGTTGACATTTGTAGGTTTTGCGGAGCCCCATAATTGGATTCCGTACGTCCAAATTGGTTTTAAGTAGAGTTTATATATTAATAATTTAGTGGATAATTTTATATGATGAGAAGTAAGAAGAGAACGGAGAAAACGAAAACGATCGTTTAGGGTTAAGAGTTTGTTACGTATATGTGGAGCCCAGGTGAGACGTTGATCGATGGTGATGCCTAGGTAGCGAATGCATGGTGCGACAGGTAGAATTTGTTCATTAAGGATGATAGGTGGACATTTTTTCTTCCTAAGAGTGAAGGTGCAATGTATGGATTTAGATTCATTAATTTTTACTCCCCATTCCTTGTACCATTGTTCGAGGAGGGAGAGATGTTCTTGGATGTTGAGGGAGGCAGTGATTGGGTCGATATTGTTGGTTATTATTGCCTTATCATCGGCAAAATCACCAACAAGGGAAGTGGGTATTGTTGGTTGGTCGGATATAAAAATGTTGAATAAAAGAGGAGCAGTGACTGCACCTTGAGGGACTCCTGCGTTGATTGGTTTCGGTGGGGAGGTGGATGATCCGTAACGTACCGAGAAGAAGCGGTCTTCTAGGTAGGATTTCAGAATCAGGTAGTAGCTAGCTGGTAGAATGAGCTTCAATTTGAACAGTAGACCTGCGTGCCAGACGCGGTCAAACGCTTGGGAAACGTCAAGAAAAGCACCTGTACAGTATTGTTTTTCCTCTAAGGAGAAAGATATCTTGTCTACTATTCTGTGAATTTGATGGGTGGTGGAATGTTTGCTACGAAAACCAAATTGTGAGTCGGGTAAAGATTTTGCTTCTTCAACGATTTTAATAAATCTTTTTAGAAGCATTTTTATTTTGAAAACTTAAAAAAATAATTTGTAGTGCAATGCAATAATGTAAGCAATATTCATATTTAATTTTTATTATTATTATGTATTAATATACTTGATTTTATTGATTATAATTACATTTTTTTAAATTTTTTCATTGCAATTTTTAATATATTTTAATGCAATAATGCAATCAATTTAGTGTGTTTTTTAATGCAATAACTTTACTGCCCTAGTCATTAGATATACGGTACACCTATTTAATGAAGTCTTTCATGGCATAATTAACATATGTGTGCAAACAATTTTGTTTAAGCTTGTGTAAAATTAACAAATAACAATTTTAGGAAATTATTGAGAAAGTTAAAATATACGTGTACAGCATGGTGTTTAAAGATTTGAAAGTTGACAACCAAACACGGTTATATTTGAATATAAGTATTTAAAAACATTTCTTTACTTGAATACTACCAGTTCTGAATACATTTTAATAAATTTAAAACTTTACAAGAAAATTTGTATTAATGGTCATAACTAATAACACATTGGGGTGTCAAAAAATGAAAAGAAAAATTGTTAAAGTTATAACTTATAACTTAGGTACTTTCTGAATATTGTTTATACTGATTTTTTACGAAAATAATACAATAAAGGTACAGTAATGTGATAATAATATCCAGAGCCGTGCCGTTAAGATTTGGCGCCCAGGGCAAAATTAAAAATATTCGCCCCCTATTTTATTTATCATTAATCATATTGCATTTCATTCCTATTAAATTAAATTTTTTTTTTCCAACGTATTTTGAACATTGATTTGACAAAAAACTAAAGCTAATTGTAATAGTAATTATTAAACAAAATAGTTAGGTATAATTTATTAATTTATACCGTAATAATTAATTAAAAATGATACATATCACAAATTATATTATATATACATTATACATATTATATTTACAAGTTTAAAACTTAATTTTCCTGGACTTTATTGAAGCAAAATCTTCAATGACGTCTTCAAAATGAATGTTTTTCGTTATTTCATGCTCAATTGATAATATTGCTGAATTGGTTAATCTGTCTTGCGACATAGTTGACCGTAAATACGTCTTAGTTAATTTCAGTTTACTAAAAGAGCGTTCCCCGGAAGCGACGGTAACAGGCATGGTAAGAAACAATCTATATGCAGTCATTAAGTTTGGACAAGTTGAATAAAGTTCATATTTTTTAATTGCGTTTAAAATATTTAAAGCAGATGCGTTTAAGTCTGGTAAAATTGCTTTTATTTGATATTTAAGAAATTCGATTTCGCTAATTATTTCCTGGTCAATATCTTCGTTGTATTTAACGCGCAGTCGATTTTGACATAAAGAATACGATAATTTATTATAAAGCCAAATCCTTAATACAAGAATAAAACTAAAACGTTACGGTTGACTTATTGTTATTACTCGAACATAATCAGAAATTTGTTTAGAAAAAATTTGTAATGGTCCAAAATAATTGTAAAACAATAATCTTTCTCATATATTTTATTTATTATAAAAAAAAATTTTAGCGCCCCTTTAAGCCATGCGCCCGGGGCATATGCCCCCTAGGCCCCCCCACGGCACGGCTCTGATAATATCTTCTTAAAGTAATAAATAAAATAATAGTAAATTCAATTTAATAAATAGTTAATATTATTATGACTTAATTTTTTATAAAAAAACCAAATAGTAAGTTTTATGTTGATAATTTAAATAAAAATAAATTATTAAGTTATTTATACTTAATATATTTATTATGCTCATTAAATTTAATTTATCAAAAATATTTAAACATTTGCTTACTCTTAATATTTAAAAATTATAATCTAAACATAATCCTATAAAAAACGCTCACCAAAATATATTAGACTTGATTTTTTCAAACAGAAGTGACCTCAATGTCCTCGAAAATAAATTTCCTATTGTAAATATTGATCTAGCTCACCCACCTCTTCAAATAAATGGCCCATCTATACATAAAAAGAAAACCCTTAAATACAAAAATTATGTTTTTAATTTCTCTCGTGGAAATTAATATGCAATGAACGCTTTTTTATGTTCACTAAATTGGAATAGTATTCTTTTAAATAAACCTAATCTATCCTTACCTGTTGATACTTTTTATGAATTATTATACGATGCTATAAATAAATTTGTACCTAAATCGAATACAAACACATGCACATTTCCTAAATGGTATAGTAATAAACTAAAAAAATTAATACGTGAAAAAAACTAAACCATAAATTATATAAACAAACTAATATTATTAGGTATTATCATGAATTCTCTAGACTTCGTGCTTTATGTAAACGTGAGGCAAAATCTAATTATACATTTTATATGAACAAATTACAATCCAACTTTACTCATAAGTCATAACCCAAAATCGTTCTGGAACTATATAAAAAGTCAAAAAAAAGAAAATAGTATTCCGGCAGAGATGGAATATAATAATATCCGAAAAAATAGCTATATCCCGATATAGCAAACCTATTTAGTGAATTTTTTAGTTCAGTATACTCCACCGCTCAAATTGATATAAATAATTATAGTCTATCTACATCTGAAATGGTTGATATCCCTCATTTACAACTATCTGTATCAGATATATATTTAGGACTAGAAAACCTAAGTTCTAAACCAAGCCCAGGTCCTGATGGTATTCCTGACATATTGTTAAAATCTTGTAAATGCGCCCTATCTATCACAATAACTTTAATTTTTAATTGGTCACTTAGAAGTAGTCAGTTTCCATCCCTCTGGAAACATAGTTATATTATTCCAATCTTTAAAGCTGGACCAAAAGAATCCGTAATAAATTACAGACCTATTTCTAAACTCTCCTCCCTACCGAAATTATTTGAACAATTACTTGAGCCAACAATAACACGTTCATTTAAAAATGTATTATCAGTAAATCAACATGGATTTAGATCAGGTTTATCAACCGAAACAAACCTCCTCTGTTTCTATTCCGACATTATAGAATCTATTGAAGCCGGTCTTCAAGTGGATGTATTATACACCGACATTCAAAAGCCATTTGATTCAGTGAATCACGAACTCCTAATTCATAAATTAAATTTAATCGGTGTTTCAGGTAATCTTATCCATTGGTTTCATTCATATTTGATAAATCGCTCCCAACAAGTAATATTAAATGGTCATCTTTCTTCTCATATTTGTGTAACTTCAGGTGTACCTCAAGGAGGGCACTTGTCCCCTTGGTTATTTTTAATATTTTTATTTGATATAGACAGTTGTTTTAAATTTTGTAAATTTAAACTCTGCAGATGATCTTAAACTGTATTATACTATTTCTCGTTTTGAGGACTGCCTTCTACTGCAAGATGACTTAAATAGACTATCCACTTGGTGTACCAAAAATTGTTTAAACCTAAATGCAAACAAATGCTCTAAAGTATCATTCCATAGAAATAAATCAAAAATTGCATTTAATTATTTTATCGATAATTTTATCGATCTGCCAGAATATGATAATATAAAGGATCTCGGTGTCACGTTTCAAACAAACCTCCAATTTTCTACCCATATCGATCAGATCAGTCTTAAGGCTAATAAAACTCTAGGATTTTTATTTAGGTCTACCAAATCGTTTGATGACATAAACTGTCTTAAAGTTATTTTTTGTGCCCTAGTACGTCCTATTTTGGAATATGGGTCCATTATATGGAATCCTACTACGATCTCTCATGTACAAAAACTTGAACAATTACAAAGAAAATTTATTCGTTTTATAGGTTATAAAAAAAGGTTAATGAATAATATTGATGATATTTCAGCTCAAAACCTACAATTTCATTTAAAACTTGATACACTTTCAGCCCGTCGTAATATGTCAGATATATCCTTCTTATATAAATTACTTAATGGTATAATCTCTTGCCCTCCTCTTTTGGAATGTATTTCGTTTCACGTACCGCAATACAATACCCGCTCATGTCCAAAATTCCATATCAAAACACACCGCACTAACTATGGACAAAATAATCCACTTAATAGACTCCTAACATTAGGAAATACATCAAATTTCGATTTCTTTTTTAATAATCTGTCAAATCTAAAACGTCATTATTTAAATCATTAATTCAGTCCAAAATGTTAATAATTATATTCACTTATTTATGTTTTTCTTTTTCTTTTTGATCCTATGTACCACATTATATGTACTTATCACACTAATCATTTTTGTAATTCAAAATTCTGTAAACTTTATTATTAATCTGTACTTGAGCCTACAAGGCTTTTCAAGTTTATTCAAATAAATAAATAAATAAAATAAATAATACAGAGTTTTAAATTCATTAAAATTAAAATATATACTTATTAACATTTAATTTTAAATAATGAACTTTCTACCTCACAAAAATGCATACTTAATAAATTAAATGTTACTAACTATTGATTGCATTTTATCTATGCGAAAATCACAAAAATAATATTATCG
This sequence comes from Periphyllus acericola, assembly GCA_949715065.1. Classification (NCBI taxonomy): domain Eukaryota; kingdom Metazoa; phylum Arthropoda; class Insecta; order Hemiptera; family Aphididae; genus Periphyllus; species Periphyllus acericola. Next base: position 33,424,830 of record OX454267.1, on the reverse strand, counting down.
AATACAGAGTACAGATCAATAATGAACATAATTTTATAACAAATTAAAAGTTACAATATAATATAAAATAAAATGCAAATATAATTAAAATAATAATTTATTATTAAAAATACAATATTAGTCATGTACAAGAAAATAATATTATGATGGGGCAGCAGTGTTATATAACTGATAGGTACCATCGATTATAAAGTATTTAGTTAAAACTGATACCTAACACAGGAAACAAAAGAATAATTTCTCATAAACTTAATAATTGACAATTGTAATGATAAAATGAAATACAAAGCATATACTTAAATTATTATTACGGTTTACTTTCTCTTCTGTCTCATTTTATTTTTTCTTAAGATCATTTCTTCAACAGTTATATCTACATCCATTTTACCATGTTCTTGAGGATCACGCTGTAGTACGCCAAGTTTTTTCATCATGTTCTCTACATCAGGGTTCATGCCATTAAATGACAGTCTCGACATAGGTAGAAGATCATAAAACGGTTCCCAACTATTCACCTTCACAAAGTCCTTCTTCTTAAGCCGGTGTTCAGATTTAATTGTTATGTCTACTTCTTTTGTGTCTACTTCAGGATTCATAAACTTCATCTTCATTACAGCCTTTGAAAAGATTTTATGAGGCTCCATCTTTGTTGGCCGTACTTTACCCATAGTTACAATTGTCACAAACTTACTATGTTTAAAATATATAATAACGATGTTGAGTTATTTAAACGCGATTTCTAGTAATTTTAAATATAATGTAAAAATTTGAAGTACAAAATTGACATAATATGAATCATGAGCACTAAGCACTTAAGCAGCTCTCTTATCTATAGGCATATGACACACATGTAAACAAGAACGCATGGAAAACAACACATGTTGTAACGATAACAAATAATTACAGAACTACAGGATGACCAAAATTGATATAAGCGTATCGTTACTTATAAGTTTGTAGTGTTGTATCACCATAAATTTTAATTTGATTTAATTCGAAAATCTATTAAACTAGAGCACTATAGGTAGGTTATGATAGTTATAATACCTATATAGTGCCTTAAATAGTTCGATAGAAGGTGTTCAGCTAAAGATAGTCATAACTTGAATTATATAATTTGAATTCTGAAACTTCTGGAACAATTGTTATATATTTTTTTTAAGGTTAGGAAAGGTTGTCTTATCACTCTTATTTTTATCACCCCAAGAGAACTCGTAGAGTCCTGTGTTTCAACTTTCAAACTTTCAAGTTAGTAGTTACTGACCACAGACCAATGGACTATAATTTATAAGCAAATATTTCAGTTTATCGTGTTCAAGTCTTCATTTAATAATTCATTTAAATCACCTAGGATCGATCCAATAATTTTTAACTTTTTTATTTCTCAATCACTCGTTTTCATAATAATGCACGTTTGACATAAAAGTAACTATTCTACTACACAATGTCAATTAAAGGTGTTTTAAAAAAGACGTTTAACATGAAAAACCCAATAGTTTCGATGAAAAAGAAAAGAAACAAAATGAAAACCATTAAATCTGAACCATCAGTCGATACTTACCATAAATTTGACACCGATGAAATGAAAAGTACAGCTACAGAAACACCATTAAAGCTTGGAAATGTTGGCTTTTACTCAAACGTTGATACAAATGAAACAAAAGAATCAAAAAAAATTAAAAAAAAACGTAAGTCAATAGACACTAATGATGAATTTGAACCTACCAAAAAGAAGAAAGTAACTTTTGCGGAACATGTTGAAACTAACGATAAAGGTACCGCTGGTAAAATGGTCAAATTAAGTTTAAACAAAACGAAGAAAATTAATTACATAAAAAAGTTGAAGGAAAAAAAACAAAAACAAAAAGTTGCCAAAAAATGTAAAGAAACTGCTGTTGCTAATGGCATATCGAGACAAGAACGCGCTGTTGAATATTTAATTCAATGGAAAAATGACCGCTCTAATTGGAAGTTTAAAAAAATTTTTCAACTTTGGTTGATTAAAAATACTTATGATTCAACATTGGCAAGTATTAAATATACCAAATAATTATTTTCTATTAGTTTCAAGTTTTTTAATCACTTTCTTTATAAACATCCACAAAAAAATATTTTTTTAATTAACATGATTGTATGGATATATTATTTAAATTTAAACTTAATAGTTAATAATTAAAAAAAAAATAATAATCATGTTAACATTGTTTATAGGTATCCAAGGAGAATTTTGAGATTTTAGTAGAATACCTTCAAACAATTGAAGGTAAAAGTCGTGATATAATTCTTCAATGTGCCAACAACATTGTTAGAGAGTTTTCAGCCTCAAATGATGACAAACAAGAATTAAATTCATCTCAGACAAAAAAATATCAACGTGCAAGGACCATCATTCAAATGTTTGGTTAACAATAACTATATAGTTTAGTACTTTTTTTTTTACTATTTATGATGCTATATTTTGTTGTTCTTAAATAAATTTACTTCGACATTAATTTGCTCCTCCAATTTTTCCTTTACCGACAGGCCTTTCTGATCTTATTTCCACCTAATTAATATTTTATAATTAATTAAGAAAATGAAACATAATAGACTCAAAATCAATAACAAAAACCATTTATGTAAATATAGAATTGCAACACAAAATATATGTACAACACTTTTAATTTAAATGCTTGAAAATTGAATACAAGGTTCTTCACAATTATTTCTCTTTAGTCGCATTCTTATAATTTATAAGTATAAGAAATCCAACAAACTTTTTTCGTTTTCAATTTTTTTTTACCTCAGCACTTCATATTCAATGTAGTAGGAACAAGGGATACGAAAATAATAATTGTTCTCAGCTTGGACTTATAACAACTTAATTTAACCATTAAAATAATATGTCTATGACTTTAATTATATCATCGAAAAAAATTAAGCATTAACCTCTTGTAATTTTTAAGGAATTTTTTTAAAGTACTACAAATTACAACACAATTTAATTCATAATACTTATATTGTACATGAAAAACAATTGTCAACTTGGATTTACAAATTTTGTGATCAATGTTTAAAATTTAAGTATACTATGTATTTATTACACTAATACAATATATATCAGGACCAGAAGTCCTAACTCTTTATAGCCCATGATATAAATGTATAATACTTGAATTCATTTATTGTGATTATACCTCACAGAGTAATAATAGTACTATATACAATTTTGAATTTATATCTGAATCTGAGATTCATGGTTAAGGATAATCACAAATTAAGATATCTTAGTTTGTGGAGATAATCGAGTTAAGATTTATCAACAGTGATTGAATGAAAAATAAAAACGACTGCGTATCTTATTATAAAAACAAATATAAGATAGATAACCCATGTCTATAAGGACTACAGATTATTTAATAGATATAATATATTTATATATGTAAGTACATATATCTATTATCCTCTATAGTGATCTCTATAGATAACTGGAATGTTTACCTGAATAATTATTCATCCATCCTATAAAATATGTTTTTATTTGAAATAAATATTTTTTCTTTAAAAATACAATTTTTGTTATTTTATATGCCATGGTTCTGGATGAAAACATTCTAACTAAATATTTACTCATTCTTAGCTATTTTCAACTTCGTATACATTTAATGATTTAAATCTTAAAAGATATAAAAAAAGTAAGATAACACCATTAGTCATTACTCATTAGACATTTTTTTTTTTTTTCTTTTTATTTTGCCATTGTCGGAAACATTACAGCAATGCAATTACTATTTACAAAAAAAATTTACAAAATATTTATATTATTTATTTACAACAATTATTCAAATTAGGAAGCCAGCGGAAATGATGAAGGAAATGATGGAGTTGATGATGAGAGTAGAACGAGAATTAAGGAGAAGATTTGAATCGGGAGTGGGATAACCTAGGGTGGATAGGAATGAAAAAAGAAGTTGTCTGCTAGGAGAGAGAGAGGGGCAATGAAAAATGACGTGGTTGAAGTCGCAGACAGATTCATCGAGGTGACGGGTACATAGAGGAGAAGAGTTGAGAGAGAGTTTGAAGGAATGATGAGGGAGTAAATTGTGGCCGATTCGGTCATTAGTCATTACTTTTCCTAATTTTTTTTAACTTGATGACTATATACTAAATATAAAGTTGTTATCCAAATCATAATTTATATCATAAACATTTTATCTCATCAAGTAAAGCGTTTTAAAATTTATAAATTAAAATGTTAATTTCTACCGGGGTAGATTATAATATAAATTATTGGTGTAATGGTTTAATTGTAATTATTGGTATTAATGGTCCTTAAGAACAATAAGAATCAAGAATTAAAAACTCTATCAACTATCTCATAAAATAATACCTTGTTGATCAATTAACATCATGTGTAAAACAAAGACAGTAACACCATTTGTATGTGCTATCTCTTTCTAACATGCAGTCTCTGGTTACACTGCTTGGTGAGCATTGCAGTTATCTTAGTTCGTGATAGGAGGTTCTACTAGAGTGATAAGGATAAGCCCATTATATACCAAGAAATAACATTGTTAGCTTCATGCTGATAAACAAATATTGTCGGTAACTGATAAAGCGACAATAAATAGACAAAGTAAATTCCTATTATCTTCGTCAACCAAACCAAAGAGCGCGTGTTCGGTCGTTCGGTGTGATTTCTTATTAATTATAACTTATAAGTAATAAGTTATTTCACACTTGTATGTGGTAGTAGAAATCTCTCATTTTCATTCAACTGAAATTGTAGGTATATAAAAACATAAGTCACTTGTTGGTTTTGATTAAGACCTAAATTACCATGTTGTACTTAGAAGATTATTTAGAGAGTAAGTTAAATATTTAAAATTAAAAATCTGAGGTATGACATAATTGTTGTTTTTTTCTTAAGATATCGAACACTTGCCACAAGAAATGAGAAATCGCTTCACTGAAATGAGAGAAATGGACTTACAAGTAGAAAGTGTGTAATTGTGTTTCACGTCATATTTATATAAATTTCTTAATTATTTATTTGAAAATAAGTTCATCGAGAGTTTGTACTGTATAAATTCATTGAAACTACTAGACTAGAAATATTTGGGTGGGGTGTAACTAATTTTTCTCATAGCTTGACAATTTTAAACTTATAATTTGTTTTCATTGCCTTTAAAATTATTTCTCGTTAGAATGATTATTTTATTTTTTAAAAAATAACCTTACTGTCAATTGATTATAAATGTAACAAAAACGGTAAGGTCTAATACATCAGAATATTTTTCAGATTCTATGGACTGCATAAAAAAAAATGTTGATACATTATTTTTAAAAGCTGATAATATGAATCCAGATGAATTAGATGCTAATTTTAAGGCAATTATGAAAGAAGGAGAAAAATCTGTTGAACAATCTGGTAATTTATTTATATTATAAATAATATATTTAAACTGTTAAAATATATTGATTTCAGAGGAAAAAGTTCAATTAGCAAATCATATGCATGAACTGATGACAAAATATATGAGACGATTAGATCATGAGTTACATAAATTTAAAATGGAACTAGAAGCCGATAACAGTGGAATCACTGGACTTATTGAAAAAAGTAAATTTTAAATTTCAAATTTATTATTTTCATTTTGAAAATATCCATTTTTGATCTAATTTTTAGAATAATATTTTCTTTTAAAAATCTTAATTCTTAATTGATTCATTTCAATTTTAGGAAGCTTGGATTCAGAACAAAGTAATGTTACCAATCAAAAAGAAAATAAGTATCAACTGAACAGATGCCTTTTTGGAGGTATGATTTTATGTTAGTTAAGCTGTGTTTTTTTAGGTAGGTGCTCATTTGCTTGTTCATTTCCTCAAATCCAAAGTCATGATGTTTATTATTAAAAAATATATTTATTACAAATGTCAATACAATATTATATGCAATTGCTCTTTAAAATTATGTCTTGGAACTGTCAAAATCAGCAGCAGTGGAAATAACCGCCTTTAAAAATCATGCCATATATTTTTTTTTCACTTGTAGCTTACAGCTCTTGAGCTCATACTTATTATCCTTCAGTTAGGTCGGTGATCATTATTTTTACATTAACTTATTCTTTTTTTAATTTATCAAAGGTAGAGTAATGGTCAAGATTTTGTTTGTTATTAACAAGCTAAAAGTGGCTGTTCTACCCCTTGCTAACATTATTAGTTTTATGTGAATCAGTCAGAGCTGCTGCAAATTACTGATAGGTACAGGGGAAAATATCTTCCTCTAACTGGCACCCAAGTATATAATGCTTTTCAAAATATTCAAAAACTTCTGGTGCAACCGTTTCTAAGAACAAGAAAATTCAAAGAATATCAGCTTAAAGTTTGAATGCCAATTATAGTATCATTCTATTAGTATTTAGAATAGATTTTCAATGATCAACTATCAATAATATTGTATATATTATACATGTTCCCTAAATATATTGGATAAGTGCTGCGCCCCTGTCAAAACCAGCTTATGTAAAAGATAAAAATTAATATGCGGGTTGTGGTTCAGTAGCGGGGGAAACCATTGCACGTGAATGCACATGTCAGATTTCGCACGTTGTCCGGTGTTAGAAAAATTGAAAAAATAAAATCACAAAATTGATGAGCAGAAACAACCTTTACAGGAAAAACAATGATGTCTTGTAAAGTTATTGAATTTTGATAATTTATTTTTTTATTTGAATGAGGATACTTTTTTACTGGTTGCATTGGACTTCAGTCATAGGGTTAAAAAAGAAATTTCAAAAAAATACCATGGTTTGAAGCTATTTTTACATTTATTTACAACTTCTAAAGTTAAAGTTTTCTTCTTTCGAATTAAAAAAAAAATTTCTAAATGTAAAAATTCTACGAGGCATGATTTTCCTGTAAAGCGTTTTTTTTTATACTGAAATAGCATTGGCTCTGGCCACTTTAAAGTATAATTATCTTTCGAAATGAAAAGAAGATGTTGTAAAAAGTTTTATTTATTTAATGTAGACAAGCAAGAAGCCTTAAATAATGTTGGCAGTTCCAAGCAAAAGTCAACGTCAACCGCTTCAAATTCTGCTAGTAGTGGAGATGTAGCATCTCCATCACAACGTGATACAAGTCCATCAAACTCTCGAATGGTTCCATCTTCATTAGCTTACACATTAGGACATATGGGGGCTGGTAGCCCAGCAATTGCAGCAGCAGCATCTCAAGCTATTGTTGCTACTCAACAGGTATCTTTTTTAATTACAGTTCATTGCTTACTGTATGATTTTAATTAATATAGAATTTAATCAAGCATGAGTAATACATACTCTTTTAGGCTTGGTGAATAAATGAAATAAATATTTTAATTAAATTTACTGTATCTTAAAACATTTACTTCTAATGCTTACAATTTATCAACAGTCAATATTTTATAGTAAGAGTTTTAGTTTTGTGGAAAAAAGGTTATTTGTTCATAATTATGGAACCTAAAAATTATAATTTTATGTGTTTAATCTTAAATGTTATTTATTTATTTTATGTATCTAGAAAAGGTTTTCTAAAATTAAGCTAACTAAACTCACTCACTTAAAAATATTTTTTTGAATTCAATCATATATAATTTTTATTAATAATTTTAAAATTATATTTCCAAGGTGAGCAAAGTATGACAAATTATTACTCTTTTTTCTTCATTGTCTATTATCTATTCCTATTATATATTTTTATGGGCGTGTAGCCTAGTTCTGACCATATTTTTACATTTATATTCTAAATTGTGACTATTTTAGTTGTCCCAGGGTCGTAGAACAGCTAGTCTAAAAGCATCTCTTGAAGCAATTAATTCTGGCGCTACATTAACTGGTCAAATGAGCTCTACTTCTGGTGTATTACCATCAGAACTGCCTATTAGTAAAGAGTTGGCAGGTGTTGCACATTTAGTCAACCCAAATATGGATGGAACAAGAAAACATAGAAGGTATTATCAAACAATAACCACTTATTTTAAATTTTAAATTTAAATTCTTGTTCTAACTAATTTTCAGACGAGGAGGTACTCAAAATTCACAACTATCAACCGAGGAGGATGTGGATGAACCAATTGATCCAAATGAACCTCGTTATTGCATATGTAACCAAGTTGCTTATGGTACAATGGTTGCTTGTGACAATAAAGGGGTAATGAGAAAATAATAATAATTGTTTTAATTTGTTCTTAAGCATGTATTTATATGTATTATGAACCTTGTTTTAGTGTCCATATGAATGGTATCATTGTGAATGTGTTGGTATAACTGACCCACCGAAAGGAAAATGGTATTGTCCGCAGTGTATTACTACAATGAAGAGCCGGAGATCACGAAAAACCACGTGAATAGAAACACATAAATCTTAAAAACTGTAAATTCATACTATTTTTTATATTAGTTTTTAATTTAATATAATAAATTGTTCCCAATATTTTTATTTCTTTTTCTGTAGAAAGTACTAAAGTATGAACAAAATATAAGTGTATGAAACATATTTATTTTGTATTGTAAATAAAGCATTATAAACATTGACATCCATAGACAATCTTTTTTTATTTATAAATATAAATATAAAATATATTTCTTCTATGGCTGCATACTAAATGTGAATATTTGTTACCTGCATATTTTAAACAAAAAAAATCTTTCAACTTTTTTATAGTTAAAGTAAACTTAGTTTTATATAACAAATATTTAATAGCATGTCTTGAGAAAACAATGAAATTCATATACTATTTGATCAAACTTAACAGTTTTATATGCCTTGAGAACTAATTTGAAAAATTTATGTTATGTATTACAATATCCGTTTATTTCACGAAGTAAGAAAAACAAATAACTCTAAATCTCAAAAACTAAATTGATTAAACTTATTCATGTTAGATATGAACGAAAATTATTTAGTTAATTTAATTACCAAATTAAATTAAATAAAATATGTTATTTTTTCATAATTATGTTTAGTATTTACTAATATTTAATTAATCTAAATTATTATTGTCTATCATATCAATATCAATATTACAAATATTACAATATTTTCCCTATATATCCATTCTTTTATTATCCATGGTTAATGTTCTGATGTCAACGATTATAGTCCCTAATATTATAGGTCATGAGTTTGTAAACACATTATGGCAGACCAAATCTGAGATAGGGTTTAGAAAGCTAAGCCAAAATTGCTTTGAGAGGAACATAAAGGTATCAGGATTGAATATGAATAAAAATTATTTTCTCAACTTTTTATTATTTTATTTTACCTACTCATAACTAGTTCTTCTTCTTTTTAAAAACAATACCTAAAAAAAACCTTTTATTTTATCATTTATAACTCAATAATTTACTTTGGAAACAGTAGATTAATATATTTAAAACCAATGGCGTGTTGAAACTGTTATTTTGGGGCAGTCATCCCTATTAAAAATAATTGGGTGGGAGGTTAGTTTATACTTATTAATAACATTTTTTGTACAATAAACTATTATTAGGTATATTAAACTATGTCAGGTTCCAGTCGTCTAGTTTTTACCTACTTACTAATACGAGTAGATGGTATATGAAATATAAAATAGAGGGACACCATAATATTTTAAATGGTGGGTATCAACAATGTATGTTTGCCACATGCAAATATTCCTGTTGCCACGCTGCTGTTTATAACTAATATATTTTAAAAACATCAGTGAACATGGTGGCACAGAAAAGATAAAGCTGACCAGTTTGAAAAGCTTGACAATGGTTGAAGACCTCTCTCTATAAAAGTTTATTCTATGAGTTGGTCTACGCACTCTATGGGTGTATTTTTGACTTGTTACATCATGTTTATCAAAAATGTAAAGCTATAATATAATGTGGTCAATGGGCATTACTCATTGCATAAATATGTCATAAACCTCAAAAAGTAGGTACTGCCACTAAAAATAACCCTTACATAAAGGGGCGGGACACATCAGCAGTATATGGCATATGCTTCAGCTCTATCATAAATTCATAATAATTATAATCAAATCATTCTTCCCACGTACTAGTTACCGGTAGGTAACATATTATTATGATTCAATTTTTTTACATACTTCGCACATCATACATTGAGTTTTATCAGTCTAGGACAATATTGGACGCGAAGTTGTTTAGATACCGAAAAATAAAAACATTAAAGTAAATCAATAATTTAAAAATTTAATACCACAGCAATCGGCACCATTTGCACGTGTTACTTCGGTTTAAACAGTTTCAACAACAAGCAATTTCAATAAAAATAAATAAAAAATTGGTACAATAGCAATATAAATAAAAAATAATTTTATTTAAATGTTGTTACAATATAATAAAATTCAATGTAACCTATTGAAATGTTTTGAGCTATTTCGTTCAAAAAACATATGATTTGTTTTTATTTCTAATTTTGGACAATTCTTTTATTTACATCAACGTTTTTTCCAATTTTTTTAGGGAGACTATGTCCAGCTTCTAAATAATTATAATATAAATAATAAATAACGCCTTCTCTGTATACGTTAAAAGCATGGAATAAACGACCATAAACTCGGATGGTTAACTCCCATTTCTACGTCTGTTATGTGAATAGCATACTGCATAATCAATTGTGCAACTAACATTTTTTTGGAGTCCAAATGGCCGTGTCTATTTCTCTTGCTTCAGAATTAAATGTATACCATGTACCTTAGCCTAACCAAAGAGATAGATACTTCGAAAAAGCACACACGATTCTCTGACGGCCTTAACATTTGTATAAGAGTGTAAGGGACAATCACACGTCACACCATTGATGTTCAAAAATTATATTTGACATTTGGGTCATATCGATAGCTGATACTGTAATTGTATAATAATGGTAATAATAATATGGCTGAAGTATTCGTTTCCATTAAAAACATTTTTCAATGTTTTGACCCTTAAAATTCGAATTTCAAAAAACTGTTTCTTATAGCACCTATTCATAGTAACATGACAATATAGAGCTATTTAGTCATGCATGGTAATTAGTTTATAGTATATACCATAGAGTTTTTTGACTCTATGAATACATACTACATTCTCTCAAAATATCAAATGAATCGATAGGTACCATATACATAATATAATTAGATTATGTCTATGGTATAGGTACTAGGTAGTAGGTACGGTAGACGTTAGTTATAGTCGAACGTAATAGATTTATAATTTACTTAGGTAAGTATTTGTCAAATGTCAATCCGTTTAATAATAACTATTTTTGTTGGGTTATCATCTAAATATTATGATAAATAATAGAATATTCTGCATCTATATTATTATTTAATCTTTTGTTATCATATAAAGGTAAATATATGAATATGTTTTGCTGTAATTTTCGAACTTTCTCCTAAAAACACACAAAAATGACTCCTACAAAAACTATCTACAAAATCTCTCACTAAAAAATGGCTCACTCTGGCGCAAAGCAAAATCAATCCTTCGTTTAAAGGAAACTATTCCCCCTCTTTGCAGACCAAACAACACACTAGCAGTCTCGGACAAAGAAAAAGCAGATACTCTAGCCGAAGAGCTATCTACAGTATTCATACCGCACTCAAACTTACCACCACCTCTTCATCTAAAAATGGTCTCAGAGTCTCTACAATCTCCTCTACCTATGGCCTTACCCATAAAACCTACCACACCAGCTGAAATAAGTTGTATATTAAAAAAACTAGCCAACAGAAAATCCCCTGGTCACGATCTTATTTCCAACAAAGTAATTAAAAATCTACCGAAAAAAACAATTATGTCTCTTACTCATATATACAATGCTACTCTTCGCTTATCATACTTCCCAACGACTTGGAAAACCTCAATTATTGTTACAATACTCAAACCTGGCAAACCACCTGAAAACCCATCCTCATATCGGCCCATAAGCCTCCTTCCAGTTCTAGGCAAAATCCTGGAAAAAATCCTGCTTAAGCGCCTCTCTCAAATAACTAAAGAAAATAAAAATATACCCAATTTCCAATTTGGCTTTCGCACAAACCACTCCACTAGCCACCAATTACATCGAGTCACTGATTCAATCTCATCTGCCTTAGAGACAAAAAAATATTGTACTTTTTGGACGTAGCTAAAGCATTCGACACCGTTTGGCACAATGGGCTACTTTTCAAACTCAAAACTTTATTTCCTGCCCCTTACTACCTCATCCTGAAATCATACTTGGACAATCGCTCATTCAAGGTTCGCTACAACATCCAACATTCCAAACAATTTCCCATTGCTGCCGGGGTTCCTCAAGGCAGTGATATAGCTCCTTTCCTGTACATTATCTACACATCAGATCTACCTACATCAGAAAAAACAATCCTTGGAACTTATGCAGACGATACAGCACTCTTATCAATTGCTACAGATCATACCACTGCAAGTCTTCAACTGCAATCACACATCGACTCTCTCTCCCAATGGTTCATTAAATGGAAAATCAAAATCAACGAAGCAAAATCATCTTTTGTCACCTTTACACTCAGGTCCCATAATTGCCCTCCTGTAACAATAAACAACACTATTATCCCCCACTCAAATAAAGTCAAATACCTCGGTTTAATACTTGACAGACGTCTAACTTGGTCGTCTCATCTCAAGGATAAACGCAAAAATCTCAACTCAAGACTACACCTACTTAGGCCACTCCTACGCTCAAATTTAACATTATCCCTCAAACTCATAATATATAAAACCTTACTACAACCACTTTGGGTATACGGTGTGGTAATATGGGGCTCTGCCAAAAACTCAAACAAACGAACAATCCAGTCCTTTCAAAACATCTGCTGTCGCATAATTACCGGAGCACCTTGGTATGTCTCTAATGCAACAATAAACTCTGACCTTCAAATCCGCTCAGTCAACGAAACTGCTTACGTATACTATAAACGTTTCCACGCAAAACTCCAATCAACTCATCAAGGATCTAGCCCTACCAACATTACCTGGGAACCCACCCAGACGACTCAAGCGGAATTGGTGCCGTGACTTAAAATATGTATAAATTGTAAATTGTAAATTTTTAATGTAAATTTTAATGTAAATATCAAGTCACTAGGTGCCTCTAATGTGAGACTTCCTACAATGCCATTATTATATTCACTCCCAACTTTATTTACCCTCCAAAAACTATTACTTATTGTACATATGTATAGATTGTAATATTTAAAATAAAGTCAAATTTTTTCTAAAAAAAAAAAAAAATTTTCGAACTCAATAAAGACAATAAACTTTTCAAATATTAGTGTATAACTATTGACTATACTCTATAGAATATACTAAACTCTATTTGATCTAATTAATGATATAAGGAAGCATTAAAAAATTAAAACACATGATAAATATTCTGAATGATATATTTAATATTATAACGAATTAATCAACTATAATATGTTAGGTAAATGTTAAAATGTATATTGTATACATAATACACGGTACCCACAAAATAATTGCACAACATTTCACTGTTTTAATGGCAACGAATTCGTGAAAAATAGACAACAAACATGCATTGGTGCTCTATTAATAAACACAAAAACGTAGAATTTTATTTTTAAATAATAATTGCATTAGTTATGGTAGCAATAAATACAATATGATGGATAAATCACGGATAATGAATTCTGTATTACATCCCAGTTGCAATAAAATTAAATTTATAAGCAGTCAATTAAGTAAAAATATATTAATATTAGTATTAATATATTTTATGATACTATAAAATATGGAAAAAACATTTTGGTTGGGCTTCACATAAATTCTCCATCTTAATTCTTAATTAAATTATTTAACTTATAAATTAAAAATACATCTATATATTTAGACAACAGAATTATTTTGCTTTATTATTTAAATATATAAAATGATACAATAGCATATTATGGTAGTGGTACTAAAAAATAAAAACAATTTAGTGTAACATTCAAATATATGTTGTTATACGTTCTTATCAACTTGAAATAAATACCGCGTTTTAAATTTCGCGGTGTTTTATAATTATCTTTGGTATTGATTATTCCATGAACAGCATTTTATTATTTCCACTGCATACAATCTCCTTCCATCGCTTGTTCTCTCTTGATATTATTCCGCTAGCCCCGCTAAACATTTCTCTCATGATAAACATTTACCCATTATTTGGTGTTTTCTCCTCCTGTCTCTGTATCGCTGCTGAGACATCGGAAAGCAAGTGAGTAATTTTTATCCGTTTGAATCCTAATATTTGGTGACGTTGAAACTGTCGTCGTTGTATAAAGTGGTTTATTTTAATTTGTTTAATCGTTTTGTTCACAGAAATGGGCCGTCGTCCTGCAAGATGGTGAGTAAATTTATCATTTGTCCTGTAACAAACACCACATTTTATTTAGTGACATTTATAGTCTTTATTATTATTCTAATTATTTCAGCGTGATCTTACCATATCCATTTACACTAATAATTATTTAGTTATTATTTTGCAATCATTTTTCTCTTTATAGTTATCGTTACTGCAAAAATAAGCCGTATCCTAAGTCACGGTTCTGTCGCGGAGTGCCAGATCCAAAAATTAGGATTTTTGACTTGGGAAAAAAGAAGGCTCGAGTAGATGATTTTCCACTATGTGTACACCTTGTAAGAGATAAATAACATATCATACTGTCTTATTCAAAATTGTTACAATAAAAATAATTATTTCAAGGTATCTGATGAATATGAACAATTGTCGTCTGAGGCTTTGGAGGCAGGACGTATTTGTGCCAATAAGTACATGGTGAAACACTGTGGTAAAGATCAGTTCCACATTCGTATGAGACTTCATCCGTTCCATGTCATTCGTATCAATAAGATGTTGTCGTGTGCTGGAGCTGATAGGTAAGTATTTTTAATGTTTATAATTAGGGAAGCTAAACTTATGTAATTTAATTGTCTGTTGTCAGGCTCCAAACTGGAATGAGAGGAGCTTTTGGTAAACCTCAAGGTACTGTTGCTCGTGTACACATTGGTCAACCAATTATGAGTGTCCGTTCATCTGATCGATACAAGGCTGCTGTTATTGAAGCTTTGCGTCGTGCTAAATTCAAGTTCCCTGGTCGCCAAAAAGTATGTCTATTATAAATAATTTAATGTTTTATAAACAATATTAACTGATACTTTATATTCTTTAAATATTTTAAGAATAATTGTATTGATTTACTTTTTAGTACAGTCAGACTGGGTTAATTTGAGGTTAAAGAGACTGGCTTAAAGTGCGAGTTATCAAAAACAGTATGTTTTATTTAAAGCCGTATGAGTGGTAACGAATTGTTGTTTTAAAGAGTAAACCAGTTATCACTGAGAATAAATGAACACATTTTTTTTTTATAGTACATTCATGGAAAATATACACTGCGTAAATCATTTTTAAATTAAATACCTCAAAGTTATTCATGTACATTTTCTAGTTAAAACAATTTTTTTGCATGGTTAAGTTCTAGGGACTGGGATAAAAGATTAAGATGGCAACAATTTTGAATTAACCGAGTTCGATTGTATTAACGTTTTTAAACCGTAACCTATATTTTTATACCATATTTTAATTTTGAAAACAAACTTTGTTTTTTTAAGATCTATGTTAGCAAAAAATGGGGATTCACCAAATATGATCGTAATGAATATGAAACATTAAAGGAAGATGGAAGATTAGCTCCTGATGGTGCTAATGTTAAATTCCGCCCAGACCATGGACCATTGGATAACTGGAGAAAAGTCCAAAGAGAACTACTTGCTGTTTAAACATTTAAGTATTTCTTGTATTGGGAATTAATTAAACATTTTTTTTGTGAAATTTGGATTTTTTTATTACTCCTTAAGTACAATTTAATGTATTATTTTCAACTTTTAAGGTGGAAAATTTGAGTAATCTTAGAAACATCCTGTTGATAATTTCCCCTAAGTCTTCATCAATTGACTTTTTTTCAAGAGTTTTTATTGTATATTTAGCTTGTTAATTACATATTATACACTCTTAATCTAATATAAGAAATCTAATTAGTATCTAGTGGTATAGACAAGTGGCGGTGCGTCAGGGGAAACTGAGACTGCGTCTCCCCAATAATTATGACATTGGAAAAAGAATATTTGTTCTAATTTTTTTAAATTTTCAATTATTTGTGTAATCTATGTGTACATAATATACTGTTGTCAACTATATTTACTATACATATATATATGTGTATATTATGTCCATCGTGGTGTGAATACATATGATTCAATGAAAATACGTTCTGAGCTATTTTCGGATTTAGCGATAACGACGGATGACACCATCGCAAAACGGCTGAGACGGTCGAACGACAATCTCAATTCTAATAGATAAGAGGTAAATAAAAGTTTGGGGGGTATCCCATCGATAATGGTTACTGTACGGAGTCCGGGAGACTAGTCTCTGCAAAGGGCGACACATTTGTTGCGTATACACATGTGTAGTGCATCATCTTATAGAGTAGATCTTGTAGCGTTTTTGATCCAATATTATATAATAATGGAGTCAAAACATTGTACATTAGATGAATTATTAGACAATGATTTTCATTCATTTACGTATGATGAAAAATGTAAATTAAAAAACAAAAAACCTACTCCATATTTATCGATTGAATATAAAGATGGAAAATTTACCCGTAAATTTCAAAGTAGTTGGTATGATAAATTTACGTGGTTTAGTGGTTGTAATAAACGCGACCAAACTTTTTTGTTTCATTCGTGTATTTTTTCGAGGTGAAAAAGAATGGAGTTTTGATGGAATATCAACTATAAAAAATATATTAAGAAAAGCAGAAAAACACACTTGAAAAATCGAGAACAATTTTATCTTTCGGGAAAAATTTGTATTGAACATGCCATTTCAGAAAATCGGCAACTAGCAGCGCCAAAACATAATGAACAAGTTGGTTAACTAAAGGTTGAATTGAATTTCTATATACCTAATATACCTAATATATATATATACAAACCTATCATAATATAGTATACAATAAACTTTGAACAATCAATTTTTCAGTACCTAGTTTAAATTAAAAACTTAGAATGAAGTAGAATAATTTGGTATCAAAAATTTAATAATAACCAATAGTTACATGAAAATTAAGTCTCCCCGTAAATTGTGTTCATGCACCGCTACTGGTATAGACACGATATAATAAAATAAACACTTAACAGCACAATAAAAGATAATAAGGATGTATACAATAAATAAGCAAGAAAAATTATATGTTAAAGCCAGCCTCTTGGATAAACAAGATTATTAAATTTACAGCCGATTGAGGATAGAGAAGAGATTAAGATGAATTTTTAAAGAATTAAGAGAGGAAAATAAATCAATACCTTGTGAGGCAAGTGAGGTACAATCTACTTTTTAGTAGATGCGAGAGGATCAAATAACTTCTCTTAAATAATCTAGATTTCTCCATAGTAGGTTCCCTGTGATAAATTTCTATACTCCGCATTGTAAGTGGACACAACTTACTAGCATGTTATGTGTCCATTGTCGCCCCTCAATAAATTCTGTCAAATATCTAAAATACTACACACCACGATTTACAACAACATAATTATGGTACAAGGTAAGGAAGAGTTGGTGTATGAAAAAGGATAGGCTAAGACAAAGTGATCCAGTATATACATATTAGCAACCTACAAATGATAATTAATTTATGAGTCACTTGTTGTTATTTTTTATACTATGTGTAGCATTAACTAAATGTACAGTAAAACTAAGCATGTATAAAATTGAATTTTTTTTATTATTTAAGACCTTGCCATAGAAGATTGTTATTAACTTATTAGTGTTCTATACTCTAAAAAGATATACAGTTGTTAACCGGCACAGGAGGATAAGGGTTGTGTGCTTGTTTCGTTTGACCCTTAAATTTTCGTAGAAAAATAATAGAAACAATTTTAATCAATACAACATAATGTGTAACAATTATACATAATAATGTAAACAATATGACATAAGTCTTTTAATTTAAACACTTCAATAATCTAATTTTGCTGTAGATTATGAAAAAGACTTAATACTAAATGCTATAATTAATAAATAGTATTTTTGTGAGGATTGAATTATTAAGGTTATATTCATCTGAAACTAATTGAGTGCCTCAACAGCATCATAATTAGTATATATCATTTAAAAGACATCAATGAGTAAACATAATGCTATATGCAGTAAAAATTATTCATAACTTATTGATTGGTATTGTGCAATTGTGTTTACACATTCACATATTTTTTTTACTGGATCCTTCAATATTATTAGATTTTACAGTAGCTTTATGAATATAACGTCCATTAATGATGGTATTATATAATATTGTACATCCAAAATCTATTCATTTTTTAATAATTAACTCTGTAGTCTGATCCACTTCTGCTACATGACTTCATTAATTTTTACCTGATGAATATTAACATTTAATGGTTAAATTAAATCAAAATCTGATTTAATTTCAAATAGCATATGATTATAGTACTTAGTATCCATTAAAAAATGGCTTCTCTACTAAGTCAATACCCATGTATTATAATGTTCATTTAAAACTATAATAAATAATAATAAAAACATAAATTATTTCATCCATTTATATAGGTGGCTTTTTTTTATTATTATTACTTAATCAAAACCAAGATGTTTGGCATTATAGTTTTATTAAGATCTTGGTTCCAAATTATCCAAACATAAATTTTGTTAAGTATTTTAACAACAAAATACAATTAATCATTAGGCACTTAAACAGTAGTTATTAAAAATATATATATTATGTATAAATTCTATAAATACAAAAATAAAACATATTTTTAAGAAAAATAAATAATAGGTAACAATTAAAAATATCTTTAATAATGCAGTTTTTGATTAATATTTTGTTAATATAAAACATTAATTGTTAAAGTAAATATAATTATGAAAATCATGATTAAAAATAGAAGTCTTAAGAGAACGTCAAAGTAAACTGATTTTGTACCAAAAACATTTTAAATAGGCAAAATATATTATAACTCAAATAAAAATTAAACAATACATTTAGATCACATTCTTATCAAATATTAAGTAATAAAATCGTAAGTAGTTACAAAATTAAGTAAAAATAAATAAATCTTTTGGGTACTGGATTTGTTAATGATTTTTTTGTGTTATCAGGGCAATAAAATCATTTTTATACCAAGTTTTTATTCAATATCACTTATTTTATAACACTATAAAACAAATTAACTGACTCTTGACGCTCACTTAAAATTATTATATTAATAACAAAATGCCTGATATGTTAATTGAGTGTCAATAGTTTTGTTCAAATGTACAATAATGTACGACTAGATATTAAAATTTAATACTGTGAAAAATATTTGTTTTAAATGTGAATAGTTAAAATTGACAATAATTGTGAACACAACAATTTAGTTAAGTGCTGGTTTCTATGTAACCATACTCATATTATACATTCTAAATATAATTTGCTAGAGTATGGAACACTTTTTAGAATTTTTTTGTGGCAATGATTTAATTGGTGGTCTTTCGGATAGTTGAAACCTTCTTACAATGCGAACAAGTTCATGGAATGATTGGTCTATGTTCATTCCTGCTTTTGCACTGCATTCTATGTAGGGTATTTTCAGTTGCATGGCCATATTTTGTGCATCTTGTATAGAAACCTATAAATTAATAAATTTATAGTACTGAAATAAAATACAATACAAGTTACACATAATTAAAACTAACCATTCGTTGGCTACTTAAATCTGCTTTGTTTCCAACCATCAGCATAGGAAATTCATCTCTATCTTTAACCCTAAGTATTTGTCTGTGGAATTTTTCCATCTCATTAAAACTTGTTTTATCTGCAACTGAAAAGACTAACAAAAACCCTTCACCAGATCTCATATATTGTTCTCTCATGGCACTAAATTCTTCTTGACCAGCAGTATCCAAAACTAAATGATAACAATTAAATCTATATTAAAAATGTTATTTACTACCATAATTTGTTCAGGAAATACTTACTATCTAATTTTGCTGGAACATCATCAATTACACATTGTTTTGTGTATGAATCTTCAATTGTAGGATCATAGTCTGTTACAAAATATTTCTGAAATAACAAAAATATAATTTGTTATTTTATAATAAATTGATAAAAATAATCAAATTTGAATTAACTTAAATATTTTATACACTAATTCAGTAATGTTACAGTATATAATTTATCGGAAAGATAATTTTGTAATAATTAATAATTTAAAAAAGATGAGTAATTCTAATTCATAATATGTTTATAAGAATCTATATATAAGTATCAAATACATATTTAACAAAAAAAAACCATATTTTAGTTTTTAACAGTAAAGGATATAAATAGACAAAATATAGTAGTATGATTATTACAGATGACATCAATGACCTCATTTTATGGCTATAATTTAATACTTCTCAATAATGTATTCAT
The DNA here is from genome assembly GCA_949715065.1 of Periphyllus acericola. Classification (NCBI taxonomy): domain Eukaryota; kingdom Metazoa; phylum Arthropoda; class Insecta; order Hemiptera; family Aphididae; genus Periphyllus; species Periphyllus acericola. Next base: position 33,404,327 of record OX454267.1, on the reverse strand, counting down.
TATTTAATATCTAACATCCCATTTAAAATATTAAACTTAAATGTAAGAACAATTTTTTTATACATAGTAAATCCATAAAAGGAGTTGAGAATTATCTGTGTAGGTATAATGAATGTACCTTGAATTGGACCCACTGGCAAGGCAATGTCCACACCCACATGTTATGCAATTAGTTGATGCAATTTAGCAACACATTTTTGGTAACAGTTACTAAGCATTGACTCATTTCAGAAGATATGATATGATTGTTTAATTTTTTTTACGTATTTATCAATAAAAATAATGATTATTAAAAATTATTTTTCAGGTGAATATGTAAAATGCATGTACCTCAAATGAAACTTTTCCAATACAAATAAATAAATAAAGTACCTACCTACTCATTTTAAATTTTAAATTAAATTTTAATTGTAGAAATCATTTTTCTTATGCAATACAATGACTTTGAACATTAATTAGATTTATTTTCAAAGATTTCATATGTATTGATGATTACAACAAAATAATCTTACTTGGCTTGATTTCATTAAAATATATTTTGTTTGATTTTATTTTTAGATAATGTAATGCTAATAAAACTATAAAGTTCCTTAATTTTCAAATTATATTTGATAACATTTTTGTTTATAATAATAAATTTAAAAATTAAAACCTACCTATATTTTCAAATTTAAAATAAGTTAAATGTTTTCATATTATTTCCAACAATTAATTATATTACTGTATGCATTATGCATGATTCATCAGATGCAGACAACAAACAATATCATAGCATACTGTAATTTAATAAACATAAATACCCTTTTTTATTATAGTTATGATTTTTTGAAAAATACTGAGAATATATATTTTCAACATCGTCAGTCGAAAAATACAAACCAATAATGATTAAAATGTTTAAGCAAAAATAAAAAGCTTCGAAATACGTTGAAAATCCTTAGCGTTACATTGTTGTGATGTCCACGAACGCAATACAATTATACTCGACAGTCTTCGATCGAAGGTTCGAAAAATTATTTGTAAATAGGTATGTAATTCATCACAAACAGCAAATTGGTACCTGAATGAACTGTATGGTGATCGCAGACTTTCCAACACCACCGCCTCCGACAACTACCAGTTTGTAGTTCTGATTAAAATTTGAACGGTTCATTTTGATAGTGTTCGACGATTGTTATTGTTGAATAAAAAATGATGACGACGAAATGAAATCGGTACGTCGTGTAAGGGAAAAATCGAAAGAAAGAAAAAAAACGAGATTCGCATACTATACGCGATAATGTGCGACTGCTATACGTTTCGACGGTCAGTGGCCGGCCGCCAATGGGTAATAAACAATCACCGAAGCGCCGAACGCCTGGACCCAACAGACTAAAAAGGGAAGAGAGTGAAGACCAGAACGGGCCAGCAGCAGCTGTCAAAACACTTGTGAGTTATATAGTGTGACACTTCTGCGCACACGACACTGGCTCAGATGTTCGCGCAGAGAAAAACTATTACGGGACGATTATAAATGGACACACTGCGGTTTTTGTCATTTTTTTTTTCACGACCGTTTGTTATCATCGAAAAATTGGATGATATGATTACGAATGTTGATACCGATAGGCGATGGCTGCCGGGCTCAAGCCGCAGGCTGACCGGTGAGGCGGCGATCGTCGAGTACTCGCGGCTCGCGGTTTCGTCGGTCTTCCTTACTGCGTAACCTGTTCAAATGTTTCAGTCGTTGAAACTTGAAAGGTCTAATGCAGACATGCAGTAATGCACTGATGCCCGTCACGTAAACCGCGTTGATGGTTATCTCTGCGGTCAGCACAATATCGCGAAACTCTAATGTATTTTACTGTCGCATTTAGCCAACCTTAACTTTGTGACGATTTGCATACGTGTCACGCGATAACCGACGGACAGTCGGTTATATAAATTACGATAATATAAGGGTATTCGTATTTCCTACACACCGCGCGCGGCAATCGGGAATTGCGTAGGTAATGTCCAATGGCATCCGTTTATGCACATTTGAATATTTATATAATTGTAGTTCAACTATCTGTACAGCCTAGGCCATTGATATTGCCTGAATGAATTTACATGTACGGTGCTTGGGTTAGTGACAATAGTACAATTATTTTTTTTCTTTTTACTCTCCAATACCTAGGTGTCTTTTCACATGAATATGAGCAACATAAATACAGTTATCCAAAGTGGATATTTTAATGATACTCTTAGACAATGGCAGTGTCAAAACACCCATATTACATCTTTGAATTTAATGTACCCAATATTCATTTTGTAAGTACCAAAGTACCTGTATTATAAATTTAACTTTTTATTGACTAGTATTAATTTAAACTGGCTGTTAATTAGAGATGAGGAAGATGTCAAGGAAGAAATTGCATCTATGCCTGGTGTCTATCGACAGGGATTGAATCACGTTAAATCAATGTTGGATCCAGTTGTCGAATCTGGGCTAAAATCACTTTTGATTTTCGGCGTGATTAACAAATTACCCAAAGTAATAAAATAATAATTAATTTAATAAGTATACTTATATATTTACAACTATAAACTTTATAAACTTGAAAAGGATCAATGTGGAACACATGCTGATTCTCTTGAAAATCCTGTTATTCAAGCTTTACCATTATTGAAAAAATGGTATCCTAATCTAACAATAGCTTGTGACGTAAGTAATTTATTTTACTTAATATAATGATATAAACAAAATATTATAAATCATTTATTTATCTAAGTATGTTAATTAAATATTCCTATATTTTAAAGCAACTTTGATGAATAATAATACTTTCAGTTTCTCAACAATTTGGATAAATAACATAACAATAAGTAACACTAAATTAATTTTCTTTTTTTAATTTTATGGTTTGTAATGACTTTATGGTTATCTACAATATTGTCAACTATGCTACATAATGTAATATGTTGATCATTCAATAATTGTATTATTTGTAGTGATTAAAAATCAACTCACCTTAATAATAATCATGCTTTTGAAAAAAACTAAAAAAAAATGGATTTTAATTGAATTTAATTGTGGTTTTAAGGATAAGTATGACATCATTTCTTCTCCATATTTAAAAACATTGGTTTAATCCTAATTAATAATTTTTAGGTATGTTTATGTCCATATACATCTGATGGACATTGTGGGATCATTGAAAACCAAATAATAGACAATGGAAAAAGCATTAATAGATTAGGAGAAATAGCATTGTCTTATGCTCTTGCTGGTAAAATATAACATTTTAATTCAATTTAAAAAAATAAGTCAGTTATGAATTGTGTGGAATTATAGTGTATAGAATATATTATTATTATTTAAGAAACAGATCTATTTTTAATTGTATATTTTTTATTATTGTCATTATTGTCCATAATAGTTGATATAATTGTATTTATTCATTTTTTAATACATTTTTTACCTTAGGATATAATTGATTCCTAACAATTTTATCTCTAAGTATGAGTGTACATATTCAATACTATCAAAAATATTATACAATATAATACTCCCAAAACTTTATTTTCAATTATAAGAACATACAGTTAATTGTTTTATGTTCTATAACAACACATTTTTTTTTAAGGTGCTGATATTGTTGCTCCATCTTGTATGATGGATGGACATGTAACAGCTATTAAACAATGTTTAATGAAAGGAAACTTGCTGAGTAGAGTAAGTGTTCTATCATATTCTGCAAAATTTTGTTCAGTATTTTATGGACCGTTCAGAGATGCTGCAAATTGTGCACCGAGTTTTAGTAATCGTTCATCATATCAGATTCCTGTAGGAAGTTCAAGTATTGCAGAGAGAGTAGTGGTAAGAATTAAAAATTATTTGGGGCATAAAAACATTTTATTGTTATATCTGCTTTGATTATTTGGAGGCACAACAAGATATATTTCTAATTTTTAAATATTATAAGTTATAACACATATAATATTTACACAATATGTTAAATTAATTAAATAAGTATAATAACAAGTATTTATTTAAATTTTATTATGACCAATAATTTAGGATATTATCCATGATTTTTGAATTAAGGTAATGCGGATAGTTATTATAATTTTCTATTTATACTATTATTATGTTAAATATTTAAATCCTTATAGTTGCTGTATTTACTAAATTATTTATTCATTATTTTACGAGAATAACTTTTATCTTTCTCATTAAAAATATTTTCCAGTTGTAAAATGTATGATTATAAAGTTAATTTAATCTGCCGTTCCATATTAAATATATTGGAATAAATAATAATATTATAATATGTCATTTTAGGATAGAGATATATCTGAATCTTGTGACATGACAATGGTTAAACCTGGAGTTATGTACTTGGACATAGTAAGAAAAATCAAAGATAAACATCCAAATATTCCATTGTTTATTTATCAGGTAAATTACATTTTCTTTTTGAATACATATATTTAAACTTTTGTGTTTCATCTTAAGGTGTCAGGAGAATATGCAATGCTATATCATGCTGTGCAAGCAGGTGTAGTGACATTAAAAGAGGGTTTACTTGAAATTTTAAGGAGTATGCGACGAGCAGGTATAGTATTATTTATAATTTATTTATTTCTAACAATTAAAACCATGTTTCATACTTTAGGAGGTGATGTGATTATAACATATTATACTCCAGAAATTTTGAAATGGTTAAAGGAAGCATCTCCGTTGTAAGTTGTATGTAATTTAGTTTGGACTTGGGATATGTATTTTATTTTTGTGTTATGATCCATCAGGTAGATATTTAGACTTTTAAGTTACATTTTCATCTGAATAAATTACTATCAATGTTGCTTCAATACAATTTCTATAATTTACATTTTTTTTTTTTTTGTACCAATTTATTAAACAAATAATAAAATTAAAAAACATCTGTGAAAGAGTAAAGAATAATACTAATAATAATATTAGAAAGAATACTTATTCTATGCTTATATAGTCCCTACTGTTCAATAGTGTATCTTTTGTATATATGTTTTACATATACAATTTCTATTAATATCTATTTTTATATATTATTATTTTGTATTATATTTAATATAGATTTCGGAACTCAACTATACTATTTTTTATGTAAATATCTCATTGAGTTTACTAACTGATAATTATGTAGTTGTGAAGTTATTGTGAAGTTTTATGCATTTAAGCCCGATAGCATGTACGAGAAACTAATTTGTAACAGTGTTACAAAAACTAAGAAACATGCAGAAGATGACACTGGAATATTTCAGACAAAAATAATTGAACGAGGAAGAAAACAAGAACCAACCTCAACTATAACTTGGATGCAAGAATACACAGCAGAGATAGAAGGTAACAAAAGCTGCTTGAGAAGCAAAGGAGGCTGTAATTTCTCTTGATGCATTAAACTTAAACGATAAACACATTAACATTTACTGACTTAATAAACTTAATAAAATAAGAGTTAACATAAAATCGCAAATCCAAAACTAAAATTAAACGAATTAAAAAACACAATTAGCATAATGCATAACCAAAAAGAAAAAATCTTTCCTTTAAATAGATTTGGTATCTACCTCATGGAAAGAAATAGCCTACCTCAATGTTCATCTGTGGAAAAAACAAGACCCTTCTGTCAATATTCTAATCCTTGGCAATATATATATATATCAGTGAAATTATCAAATTTCTTAAAATAAGTAAACTGTACATATATAATAAAATTAAAAAAAAATTACTTTATCTAATAAAATTAATTATAATAAACAATTTTAACTGGGTAAATAGTGGCACTAGTTCCTGAAGCTAGTCCTAGATCAAAAAAAATTGTCTTATGGTTAAATTGTTCATAGTATACTCAAGTATATAGATAAAATTAAAATAATTATAAAATTATTCACAATCCATATTTTATTTGACATTTTAGGGAAAGATAAAACATCTAACTGTGCCATAAACATTAAACATTTGAATTTAATAAAAATAATTTAATTTTTATAAGTATTATTTACTTTATGAATTTATTATAATGTTTAGTTTATTATTTATGATTTAAGGTATTCAAAAAATTATTTACAAAATTGTGTAATGATAGTATTGTATTTGTGTTTATTGACATAACTATCTATATAATCTTAATTTTAATATTAAAGTATTTATTTATCAATAATAATAATTAACTAATAAGTGTAAATAAACAAAATTATTATCTATGAGCTATTTTACGTGAGAGCATTTTTTGTTCAATGACCAATGCTTAGTGCTGACAACTGATGATTTAATAATAAATAAATCATATTAATCAGTTGAAAAAATTGAATTAAAATGATATCACTTAAATAATGTTATGTATATTTTTATGAGAAAAGATAATAATCATAGTTGAATCACATTTTTTAAAATGTAATAAAAAGTAATTGAAGCAAATAGCAACTATGTTTAATTCTGTTACAGATTTATTTAGATTATATCATTAATTATGCATTTTAATAATTTCTATTATTAATAATTCCAAATATTTTTAACACTTTCAACCTTATTTCATAAAAAACACCTTGTAATATTTATAAATAACATCATTGGGTCAAATAAAAACAATTTTTACAACTTTATAGAAGTTTATTAATACAATTAACAGAAAACAGTAAAATAAGTATTATGTAAAAAATAGTTTACTATCCTTGTTCCAATATTCTAACAAAACATAATGTATTCACTTTAAACTACAAAGTAAAATAATAACAAAATAATTAAAAACATAAAAATAAAAAAAACAAATATATGTATATATATTATAAAGTAGTGGTTTCTAAATTATAACTAAAAATAAATATATCATAAATAAAAGTCAATGTTTTATTTTAAACATTTATTTTTAAGAATTAATAAGTATAACAACAGAAAAAAAATGATTGTCGGTAAAAATAAAATAAAAATAAAGGTACATTTGTTTTGTATCTTAGGCGTCATTATGAAGTGACTAGAAATTAAAAAAAGGAACTAATTATTCTTTTTTAAGAATAGTAAAAAATAATTATTCATAAATCACTAAAAAAAATGGAGAAAATAAATAATAACTATTATTACTCTTTTAATATTAAAATTTACAGAATAGAAAATGAAGAAAATATTTTATACAATTTTTAAAGTGGTTATTAAAAAATAGTTTTGACACAGATATAGTTAAATTTTAAATGTATAGGCACACTTAATTTTATTTTTATTATTAATGTATCAAAAAATAAACTGTCGTAGTTTTGAAACTATTTAAGAAACAAAGTGGAAAAGTTCTAAAATTCAGTGTTCAATTTCTGTTTAGCCAATGAACAAAATAATACCCATAATACATAGGCAAGATTTAATTTCTAAATAATGAACAATTTTTTTGAATCAAATTTCCACTGATACATAATAATAAAAATAAGAAGACAGCAATGTGATTATAATAGATTTATCTTTAAGATTCAATATATAAATGTATACTTAATATAAATTTAATGGCAGATAAAATTGGATATATTCAATTAAAATTAAATATCTCAGCTACAGTCAATCATAATAGTACTGGTGTTCTGCGAAGCGATCCGTCTAATTCTTGGCCAAAAGCGTCTAGCTGCTTTTCGAGCTTTGCTAATTGTCCATCTAACAACACCGAATTCGCAAACTGTAGTGTAAATATACTTTAAAATATCAGTAATTACATAAGTTAAAGAAAATATTAAACCATACTTTTAAATAACACTTAAATATTAACTGTACAATTAACTTAATTAATCAAATTACAAACAACTGAAACTGAAATTGTTTAACCTTTCATGACAGAAAATCTATTTTGGTGACATCATTATTTTCATAACTATGATAAATAATAACACCATGTGCTTTTATATTTGACTGAAGAAGATTTCTGTACTAAATTATATTTTTATTTATAGTAACTGTAGGAAAAAAGTTTTAATAATTTATAAAAAAAATTTGATAATTTAAATAAATTAATATATCAACGAATATCCTGAATCACTATATGTAACATCACTGCGTGTGTTTCAAAATGATAGAGATGCACTTAAACCTATTTTTGTACAAGTAAAAAGTTGTTAAATTATGCAACTGCAATCTAGTTAAAAAAAAAAATCAAATCATAAGTACAAACCCTTTTTTTCAGTTATTTGACTGAGTATATAGTTTATGAATAATTATTCCAGTAATAATAAACTCCATCATTTTAGTTTGAGGTAAATTACATATAGATTTATTTTCTTAAATTCCCCATTGAATTTAAAACATTTATTTTTAAGAAAAGTACAAAACACCTACTTAGTGCATTAAAACTTAAATATTATTATTTGTTTTAAAGGATATAAGATCATCCATTGTTGATGTCCGCCATTTATATAGAGTACATATGCAAAACCATCTTTGTTAATTCCATTAATCATGTAATAGTATGGATGAAATGAATGCAACCTAAAATTAACCAAGATGAATATTTTAAAACACAGTATACACAATAATTATATATTAAATGAAAGCTTATCATTTTCACCTGAAATGTTTTCTTTCATAGAAAGAAATTGCTGATGAATTGCTAGAAAGTACATGTAAAAAAATTGCCTTACAGTTTTGAGATTCTGCTGATGTTAAATGTGATACGAGACTATCTAACAGCAATGATGCAATGCCATTTCGTCTATATGCTTTAATGACACCTAAACTCAAAATATATCCAACTTGAGTAAACTTTCCAGCAGATGGAGAAACAACTTCTCTTTCCTATATGGTACATCATAATTTATAGTTATAAATATTTATACACAATAATCACATAATTCAATTAAATAACATACAGATAAATTAAAGTTTGTTGAGACATACACTTATGATTCTATTATAAGAACATATATGTTAAAATGGAGAACAAATATCTTTCATTTAATATCTCCATTTATCATACACATAAAAACATAGCAAATTTACTTTCTGCAAAATCAATATTATGGCTCAGAATCAAATAGGAAAAAAATGATTCCACAAAGAGTTTAAATTCTATGTGTACATACATGCAGGGTTTTTTTTAGACATTTTAGGCCGTAGAAAGAGGGTGTTCCTATTTGAAAAACAAAAGTTTGTATCGCCACAGGACATACTTAAGGTGGCATGAAAATAAAAATTGATAAAATAATTTTTATGGTAACTTGGACATTGAAAAAAAATTCAAATTTAAGCATTTTTAAGGGCAAAAAGGGGATGCGCATGTCTAAAAAGCACACTGTATATATTAGATTGAGATAACAAAGAAAAGTGAAAAGCCTTTCTTACCAATTTCAAAATACTTCATAATAAGAATGCAAATTTTATTAAAAAATAATAGATGAGATCTTACTATCTTAGCTTGAAAGTGTAATAAGGAGTTCTAGAATACATGAATATTTTATTAAGTCGAGTTAAAAATAATTTCATTGGAACTAATATTCTTAAGTTAAGTATTAAATAATAATTTTACCTTAGGAGACAATTTTATATATAGTTTTATTTCAGCTACTATGATCCCAACAATAGCTGATTTATGTACAGCAGCTAAAGAATAAAATTTTGGATTTGATGTAATGTCTTCATACCATGATCTTGGGTATTCAACAGGAAAACAATCCACACACAAAGCGTTCACCTGTTATAAGTTTTATATTATTTTAATTAATAAATTATTTTAAAAAAATTTTAACCTTCGATTTTTTAATGTTTAATGATAAATAAATTGATAAAAATTATACAATTAAAATAAAAAAATGATAATTAAATAATTTTATTACTATGCTTCTTCTAAGTTTGAAACATAACAACTAACTTATTTAATTTAATAATCTCAAACATGACCAAACATAACTAAATGTCATATACATGAATGAAAGTTTAAAAAATATTTAGTGCAATTAATATTTAACATTTTAAATAAAAGTAAAATGAGATTCTTATTAAATAGAAATCTTCACCTTTTCACTATAATAATATTTAAACATACCGATATTTATGTCAGATATATTGGAATACATCTTCTCCATGGCGTTTTATTTTACACATAAAAAAATATATTTATTCATGAATTTTACTGTATTTATTAAGTATTTTAAATTTTATATCAGACTTAAATTAAAAGAAAATAACTGCACATATTTTATACACAGCACCAGTGGTGCAAAATCTCATACATTCAGTGGAGCAAAATCATATTGTTTACACCCGTCACCCACCCACAACCTATAAAGACCATTATCATTGTATATTTGTATTAACTATTAGGATATCTAAACATTATAACTTATAAGCTTAGGTAGTTAAGAGTAGTTATTGTCTGTCTATTTATGTTATAAACTTATAACCCTAGCCCATCCACCTTCCAATAAAAAGAAGTGGAGTCTTTGCTTAACTTGGTATATGTATTCAGGGCCACTGCATAGCACACTGGTAATTAATGATTATATTACTATTAGCCACTCGTAAAATATAAGTGAAATATAAATATATTATTGAGACAGTGGCATATTAACAAAGGAAAGGGTTTTAGGTTTTGACCTATCCCTTCTCCAAATTCTAATTAATGTTTGAACCTATTAAAATTGTATGAACAAATATAACTATAAAATATAAGTTAACTTTCAAAATTATATCCCCTATAAAAATTTAAAAATTTATTTCAGTATAAAAATAATGAACATTATTATTTGGTAATGGTACATAAAATTTGTTTTTACATAAGTTATGAATTATAATGTGACAGAATCATATAAAATTAATTAATTTGTTGATAGTTGAAGAATTTCACAAATGAATTACAGACATTGGAAAAGAATTGAAAATTTGAAACACTTATAGTTTTAAAAGCCAATGAACTATTTAGGTATACTTATATTGTTACTTATTATTATTACTTCTTATTTCTTAAAAATATTTTTTTGTTTTCAAGTATTATGAAGTATTATCAAGTAGTTATGAAAATTATAAATAAATATAAGTCAGGGTTTTAATACTTTTACTATTGCAATATAAAAATTAGTCCAAACTAACAAACTAAATTAAATAATATTTAGATAGGTACCTCATTAATGTCTTGTGGGCATAAAAACCTCAATTGTAAATTTGAAAGGTCACATGAACCTAGAGGTTTAATTTGTTGTAATGTTGAAGTTCTCTCCAGATACCTAAAACAATTAATATTTATACATGCCAACTTGAATAGTCAAAAGTCAGAAAATAATGTTGCATTTACCAATTAAAAGTATCCATTCAGAAGTCGGAATCCCATAACGTGGAAAAGGAAACAAGTTTAAAGTACACCTCCTCCACACTTAATTTTTGCTTTGAATACTTTCATCGATATAACTTTTTACTATAAATGTAATAAAAAATTAGGAATGACTAATTTTTCTCTAAAAATTGTGAATAAATAATTGTTTACTACTTTGATATCAATGTATGAACTTCTTATCACATGATTCCAGTATTTAACATTGGTCCTTAAAATGTTTTATAAAAATTCATAATATTTACTTATATCATATGGCTTTCCTAATGTATACATTATGACAACCTTTTTTTAAAATATCAATTAGATATCAATCCATCTTTAAAATTATTCCCATGATTCAATGTCCGCTTCTAATATTTGTCAGATGGGTCGCCCACCATTGGCAGAAATTGGGGGGGTGAGGGGTCTAAGCCCCCTCAAAACGTACAAATAGAAAAATTAGCCCCTTCAAATAAATGGTCACTGCAAGTTACTGCAATAAATAATAAATAATATAAGTAACATATGTATATTAACTTTCAATTCAAATATTGTTTGAACGAGAATAAAATATCAGATGTGATATATTTTCTGATTCCATTACCAAAGTCTATACAACTCAACCACAGCGGCACAGCGTTTTAAACATTAAAGTATTAGTATATCAAACGATCAAATAAACATTTACAACATAATAAATTTATGATTATAAGTGATTTAGGAACTTTGGACACAAGCCCTGTTCGTCCATTGCTATAGCCTATAAGTAGGTATTTTTAGTTATTACTTGTACTTGTAAAATATTGATTTTAAACAAAATAATGCTATCTACTTGACGTTTTTTTTTAGCCTATAACTGCATTATTCCGCAATGAGAAGAATTAAAACATGGCTGAGTCATCTGTGTTGCTAAATAGATTCAATAATAAATTTAAGTATTATTATTATAGTAAATTATATTTTCAAACAAGTTGATATGAGAAGCCATACGGGATTCATTTGCAAAAAAATAGATAAATTATTTTAAAATAAATATTTTTTAGTTTCGTATATCAGTATATGTATAGTATAGTATGTCTAAAATGAATTACGCTGAGGCTTTTCGTAGTGTTTAGGGTAATATTATATTTTCAATTGCAGAGAGCGGCTTTGATATGCAATAAAGAATTTTTTTAAATATCAGCCCCCTCTAAAATTATAGCAAATTTCCGCCTATGCGTCGCCTACTAAAAACCATGGTAGACTAACCGTGCTTGCAACTCAACAATTTTATTGTGCCACAGTCTCGCAGATATTAAATAATATGTAACATAATTTAATCACAGAATTGAGAATAATTATTCTGTGATTTAGACGGCCTATTAAATCATTTAGCTTTACCTATCGGATATCCTATATTATGTCATATGACTATATACATCAAGAATCAAGGCTCATTTTAATTTACCTAAAGTCTATAAATTGTTTTACAATTTTTTATTGTATAATTGTATATATATATCATATATTCTGAATTCCGTCTTGTTATTCATACTTATTATTCTCATTTTCTCACTTATCTCTTCATTCTCTTAGTTCTTAGTTTCTTACCGTAACCCAGATGTTCCCAACCTTTTTTGACTCACGGCACCCTTAGTCATTTTCTAAAAATCCGGAGGCACCCTATGCTCTATGGCCTATAATTGCCCTATGGCCTATATAGACTACTTCGGTTTTATTTATCAGTACACAAGCCATAAGTATAAACAAAAGTAGTAAGGTGTAGGTATACACATTACATTTGATAAACAAATTATTACATTGTATTTATTTTTATTTTTAATTATTATTTATTTTTATTTATTAATTGATTTACAGTATTCATTTATAGAAGGAACTTGTGGAACTAATGTGACACTTGGGCTTGTTTTTTTTTACACAAATCTTTTATTTGTGGTCGAAATAATTGAAATAGTTAAAATAGATAGACACCGAAGCGATAGCAATCAAACTGGTATGAACATTAAAATAGATTGAACATCGTAATATTTCTACAAAATATATGAAACACAATAGGTTTTATATTATAGTCCGTTTTATTACTTGCAGTGCTATATTTTTCATGAAATCGTTTTTTCTTAAAAAATATATTTCAAATAATTTCGCGGTACCCTGGTAACCTGGTTGGGAATCTCTGCTGTAACCGAATATAAATGCAACATTTCTGGTTAGTTTTCATCTTTTAGCGTTCTACCATTTATTAATATTATTTTATTTTTTATTTGTTTATTCGAAAATCAATGGTTTTACTGTAAATTGTAATGCTGTTGCTCTACTAATTTTCACCAGTCACCGATAGACGATGATAGTCGATACCCACCAACGGCTCTTTGACCGTCACCGTGACATGGACGTAAATAGGGGGGACTTATCCCCCCTAAGATATGTTAGGTACTTCAGTTAAAATAAAATTGTATAATATAACCATTCATCAATGGTATTAGCTTTAATTTAATAATAATATTGATTATAAAATATTCTATAATCAATCTCAATGGTACTATGTAGGTTTTCTAAAACTTTTGTTTACTTTCCATAATAGTTTATGGCATGTTATAACAATAAAATGGCTTGCCGCCGCAAATGAAATGCATCGTCGACCGTCGTCCTTCATCACCACTACGAGCAGCGAACACCGAACGTGTTCATATGGGTATAATCATGCCGCGGTTCCAAATATATTATAAAATATATCACTGAGAATTATCTAACAATAACAATTATTTATTAATTGTTATACTATATTTATATATAGATAATGAATATATAGTAAAAAGTTTCCTGATGAGGATAGAAGGATACAATTATAATAAGCAGGATCAATTTTCTTGGTCGGGTGAGATATAGGGTCTTTTAAACTTGAAACCAATGTAACATAATTGCTCTCAAAAAAAAAACAATTCTGAGTGAAAGAGGACTGTTGGATCAGTTAATTTATCGAAAGATGGTCGATATAATAGTATAACCAAGTTTCTTAACAAGGTAGGTTGAACTTTTAATGTTCTAACTTTTTCTAAAAATAAAAAAAATATTTCTAAAACTATGAAATTTTTATTAAATGCTAATATCGATGTATCGAAGGTATATTAGTGTTTGAGTCGCTACGGCTAATATTTATACAATTCTTGATCTAAATTTTTAAACAGTTTTTTGCAATTTTATTTCTCTGTTTTTCTCAATTACTCGGAATACTGTTGAGAAATTTAAAAATGACCCTCCTCGAAGTACCAACTATATGCATATATAGAGTATAGACAATGAAAATATTTTATGTCTCTGATCAATAAAAATTATTGTTTGTTATTGTAGTGGTTTTTTATTAGTATTGTGCATAATGAGTATTTTATAATCATTTTATTTTTTTGGAAATTATTATGTTATTAATCATTATAATATAAGAATTACTAATAAATCTTTGAAATATTCAAATTAACTTCATTTCTATACGCGAAAATTAAAGTTGAAGAACCTTACAAACATCGTACAATCCCACAATGCTTCAACTGTCAGGATTATGGCCACACTCGAACTTACTGCGGCTACCCTGCCCGTTGTGTTCGCTGCGGTGCTCTTTACTCTTCCTCGGACTGCCCCAAATCCCGTGAACTGCCAGCCAAATACGCCCTTTGCTCCGGGGATCATCTAGGCAATTACAAGGGATGCACCTTTAAAGAGTTACAACGTCGAAAAAACCCAGTTCAAAAAGTAATTTTTTACATGACAATGTTAATTTAAATCCTTTTGATAATACTGATAATGTAAAAATTAGCTACCCATTACCTCCCAATTCTACTATATAAGAACATAATAATCATATTCCAAAATCGTATGCACAAACCACCCGTAATCAACAAAATCAGGACCATGTTCACCCATCAGTGGCCCTCATCACCGTTAGATATTAATCACGTTTTAACTAATTGTATAAATTATTTTAAAACTCTTATCAACCCATTATTAGCTTTCCTTACACAAGTAATTTCATCTATACTCGAAAATAAAAAATGATTAATTCTCAAACTAATAAATCCCTTTCAATCTTACTTTTGAATGCCATTGGTCTTAAAAATCGTGTTATTGAATTACAATACACGTGTTATACAACCACCTAGACGGCACAGCCCAGGGGGGGAGTAGCAATACTCATTAAATCTAAACTACGATTCAACCATTTCCTTGTTTCTCTCAAAACTGCTTGCAATCATGTGCCATCTCGATTCAACTCAATAATATCCCAGTGGTTACAACAGCAATTTACTGCCTCCCAAAACACAACGAAAAACGATTTGTCCAATTATTTTAACACAATAAACAATAATTTCAATAATTTCATTATAGGAGGAGACTACAACGCTAAGCACCAATCCCGGGGTTGTCGAGTAAAAAACCCACGTAGTAGTATCTTGCACAATTTTATTAATGCAAAAAATTATAAAATCCTTTGTCCTCCCAGACCAACATATTGGCCAACCTCTCAATTTAAAAAACCAGAAATAGCGTCAACTACTCTCCAACTCCATCTGCATTTAATGGCGGATTGGTACAATAAATGGAGGGTTAAAATAAATAGCTCTAAATCAATCCATACAACTTTCACTCTAACTAGGTCACTGTCCATATGTTTTTATGAATAATCCCAACGTCTGACACGGTTAGATATTTAGGTCTTAATCTCGATAAAAGATTAACCTGGAATAAACATTTAAAAATAAAAAGGCTACTTCTCAAAACACCATTTACAAATAAATTCACTAATTTGAAAACAAAAATAATAATTTACAAATCTCTTCTAAAACTAATATCAAATAACCAAAAATTCAAACTTTTCAAAATATTGAGTGGGACACTTCACACTCCACAGTCCACACTTGGCAGTCTGCATAAGTACTTTATTTTAGTAAGTAGTAAGTACTACTACTAAGTACTAAGTCGTAGGTACATCGTACATAATACATAAGTTTTAACTCGTCATGGTTAATTTCAGTTTAGTTTGATAACGAAGTTAAGCCTCCAGTGTAGCCTCGTAAAAAAAAATGTTATTGCCTTATTACTTAAGTTGTATTATTCTATATGTCATACCAACTACTATAACAGTGACCGTGGTAGTCCTGTAGCCCCGACTGTACACATAATATGAATTTTTTGATAGTATGATAATAGTCCGTAGCTGCTTTGATTTTATCGGCAGTGTCGTTACTCGTTAGTCGTTACTGTTTAATTTCCGTATAGTACTTAAAAGTTATTATCTCAAAAGTTCTACGACTCCTCGCGTTTGAGATTTTTGATTATTTATTCTTTAGTTGACTTGGGGTTAATTATTGGTTTTGAATCATTACTTTTATCGGGTGATGTAGCATGTCACTCGTTTGATTTTTGATTTCCCACGCCACAACAAAAACATTAAAATGAGTATAAACGTTAAAGGGTCGTGTGTCGATGTTTTGGTACGTATAATATAGTTTAAATAATGCATTCTAATCTAGTTAGGAAGTAACAAAATACTTGAAATGTTAATTATTGTTTATATTTCTTTAGGATTTCAAGTGCTCGGCATTCTGCAGTCTTCGTATTTTCAATGAAGGACATCAGTTTAATACATCTGCCGGAATGATCATTAGCTCTAACAGATTTGGAATGACAATTGTTGCTTTGCCTACTCAAATTTGTTGTATGATTTTTATATTATTTTTAGTGTCTTAACATTTTAAAACTGAACATATGATTTTTAAATCATTTCATGTGCATTATAAGTACATAATAGAATAATAATCATATTAGAATTTTGTTTTTATTTATTATGGCTTATAGTCCATAGATTCACTTTAGAATATATGAAACTATATTACAGTTTTTTAATAATATTATATTAACAAGTATCTATGCATTATAATTTCTATTTATAAGTCACCAATTTTTTAGATAATCTCAAGTGTTTTATTTTTATGGCAGTAATAGAGCCTAAATATAAAATATTCAAAAAATTCACTATGAATTATATTTTAGTTAAATTAATAAAATATTAAGTAAATAACATATTCAACATAGACATCTCTAATTTTAGTGTCCAAGTGTTTGATGTTAGTAAGCTAAAATGCCGTGCTATCACTAATGATTTTCATATAGTTTTTATTATCGGAATTGTACAAACAATATTAAAATAAAGTCTTAAGCGCCTTAATAAGATCTAGTAGAATTTATGTGCAATAATAGGATCTAAAAACAAAGAATTACATTTTTAACAATTTATTAATAAAATAAAAGTTTTTAAATACTTGTATAATTAATTAAACATTTATAAAATAATAAAAATAAAAATTCACATAAGTCAGAGTATCATAATAAATTAAATGGTTACTACTTGTTTTGGCCTTGGCCGATCATATTTTAGCTAATAAATTGGTAAGTTATGTGCATAAGGGCATCTTTATAAACAAAGGCTAAGGGAATGTTTTACGGTAAAATTATTTGTGTTCTGAATACTTTTAATGCAAAAAAGAAATTGGTTGGTTTTGGTTTTTAACGAAACATTTTAGGAATTCATGATTTATTTTATCTAAAATCACCAAATTGTTAAAACATCATTTTAAAAATAAAGAACTTTTTGATAACAATATATATTTTTTTTTTTTTAGTAATTTCAATGAAACATGTACGTCAGTTAGTTGGTGATTTTGGAGTTGAAAAAAATACATTATCAAATTTTTTAAGACGTGAGATAGATTTAAATTATTCGCCAAATTTTTTGGACCTCAGCTGTGATGAAGGTTATCTAGCAGTTGCTGGAACTTCCAATTCAAAACCTTCAATAACCATATACAATGTTGAAGCTTTGATTTCACAAGTAATATTAAACTATAATCATTATTATTATTTTTATTGTTAACATTATTCTTTTTTAGAGTCATATTTCTCCATTGGTATGTATTGACTTAACAGCAACCCAGGGTTCACATGTAACTGATATGTCATGGAATCCTGGTTTACAAAATTCTTTGGCTTGTTGTTTGTCTGATGGCTCCTTGCATATAATAGAACTAAAAGATGGTGGAACTTATTCTGTTGTCAGTTTACCACCACAATCAAGTACTCTGTATGTAAATTAGTTACAATATAGTTAAAAATGTTTTATTTACTTATTTTATGTACTAGATGTTTGAGTTGGAGTCCAAAAGGAAAACAAATAATAATTGGCAGTTCAAATGGGTCTTTGACTCAGTACAAGCCTGAACTTAAAGCTGTTAAACAATATTTACCACCAACAAATGTTACAGCAAATTTAAAACCTAATAAAGTCAAATGGATATCAAATTTTCAATTTGCAGTTATATATGATTTTGTGGATAACACGGACAACCAACCAAGTTATTAATCTTTAATTATTACTTTATACAAATATTAATCATTATAATACTATTTATATTTATGTCTTGTGAAGGTCTTTATATTCTTAACACACCAAAAAATGCACCAATAGAATTCATAGATTTTGAGCAATATGTTGTCATGAATTCTGAACAGTATAGATTAAATCAATACTATACTATATTTCAACAAAATTGGTAAGTTACATTAAAAATAAATTTTATATTTTACTATCCAATTACATTACTTATGTTTTTAGGAATCTTCTTTTTGTGGCTTCATCAAATTGCACAGAAATCGGTGTAATGGGTATAAATAATGTAAACCAATGGCAAAGTTGGATGTTAGAAACAAGACCAGAATTACCATACAGACTAGATAAACAAATGTATCCTTTAGGAATATCTTTAGATCTTTCTTCACAAATGCAAATAAAACAATGTAAATTTTGTACTTTAGAAATGTTTTTATGTTTTCATAATATACTATTTAAACATAACTTTTGCAGTGTCTAAATCAAATGAAGAAATATTTATTGATCCAATGCCAGTATTATGTGTTTTGTCAAGTGATGGTATACTATTTATGTATCATATTGAAAATCAGTTAACTGATTATCAAAACATATGTAAACCACCTTCTGATGTACCGGATAATATAATAGCACAATTATTTACAACAAATTCTAAAATAGTAAGTGTTTTAATGATTATTATATTATTATATTATATACATTCTTAGTTTAATTTTTACAATTTACTAAAATGTTAAATTATATGTCCCAATAATCATATATAAGAAGAAAAAATCTAAAAACTGAAGCAAATATCCTTTTTTGATCATAAATAAAAAAAAAGTTTGGATATTATATCTTGAAATTTCTGTATGTGTATTTCTACTAGAGATTAGGATATATTATTAAATATGCAAATGTGTACACAATAGTCATACAATGTCAAATTTGACAACTTTAAAGTACCATCGTTTGGAAAGTCTGACCTATAATATATGATTTTACTATGATTTTTATCATCAAAAACTCAATTATAATTTTAAAAAAATTGCAAAAATAAAGGTACTTTATGTCCATATAACTGAATATTAATCAATTAAATTTATAATGAGTATATTATGACAACATTTATATTTAAATGAATCTGAATATAAACTCTATTTTTCAATTAAAAAAATTATTTTATTTTAAAAAAATGTATAATTTTTTTTTATTTAGAATAATGTACTAGAAGAACAAGTTATAACTGAATTAGTAGAAGAAATTAATGCTGTGTAAGTAAATAAATACCATATAAAAACATCAAGTAGATTAAATTATTTATTGTCTGTACATAATTATTTATTCAATTTCTTTGATTCAAGTATTCTAAATTATTTACATAGTTTGCATTATCTCCTTTATTTTTATGCAGATTTATAAATTAATTTACATTTTATTTTTAATTTATATTATTTATTTACATTTTATTCATAGTGATGAAAAAGCTAGAGGTGATCATAATGAATCAGTTCTTGCAAGCTATTTAGAAACATCAACCAATTCTCAAACAGAACAACCATTAATATGTAAGTTCAATTTTATTATGAATATTTTATGTTTTTACTTGTAAATTATTAATCTTATTCACGCATATTAGTAGACACTCCAAAAGTATCAATTGTCAAACCAAACATTCCTGTTGCTACTACTGCTACTGTATCTCCAGTACAAAATGTACCTAGTCAATCAAATCTTTCTGAGACAAATAAATCAACAGATGAAGCTGTAAATCAAGTAATGTTGAATGAAGTCTTAGAAGATGTTCAAATATTTCAATCACAGTTAGAAGATGTCTTGAAATTGTCATTAAATACCAGTAAACTTAAGGTGAGACATTTTTTGTAAACCATGGAATTTTTTTATATTAAATTATTTTTATAGATTGGCAATGAAAAAGATAAAGAAATGCTTGTGAAAAAATGGACTTCATTAGACACATTTTTCAAAGACTTAAATGAAACTAATCGTTCACAATGGACAGAGAGTAAAGCTCTTCAGAAAGCCGTGCTAGATTCTATAGCTTGGGTGGAAGACTCAAAATCTCGTCTATTCTTTTTGAAAAACCCAAAGTACCCCATTCAAATTTATTTGCATATTTTTATTAGCTAATTAATTTTTTGTTAAGGTATAAATGTCTTTTGAGAAATAACAGTGATGAGCCATATAGTAAAACACTATTTGACAATATAGAACGTACATTATACTACATTGAAACTCAACTTACTCATGTTGACGATCAACTGAGAGCTAGATATGACAGTTATAATCCTAACAACAAGTGAGTAATGCATTTTAGTAATTCTAAAATTCAAAATTATACTATTACTTTTTAATAATTATAGGGAATTAAAAATACCCTGTTTGGAAACTATATATAAGTCATTAGTAGTAAATACAAATATAGTAAACAAGTTGAAAGATAAAATTAATAACTTGTATAACACCGCAGAAGAGATGAAATACAGGACTTTTAAAAAGTTATCAATAGTGCCAGATGTACAAAATACTTCTAAGTTGAATGAGTCCCGGTTTGTAAATTTGTATTTATTTTGTTCATTATGGTTAATTATATAATTTTTTATTTTTATTTTATAGTGATATTGGTTTATCAAAACTTTCAGAACAACTATTAAAAATTACATTAGACAAAGACGGTGTGTCTGCAATTAATTCATATAATGTTGCTAAGAAATACTCTGTATTGTCTGCAAATCAAAGAGCACTTTCACTTTCAAAAGTTAATAAACTTCAAGACTGGCTAAAAGATTTTAAAACGAGACGCACTAAAATAACTAGGTCTAATTATGCAAATATAGATCTGAGCAGACCGGTTTGTAGCACACCCTTAAAACTGGTATCAAAACAGAAAGTCCAAGACAAAATCATAGATTTTACACCTATTGTTACAAAAGAAAATATTGCAACTCTTTCGTTACAAACACCTATGCAGAGTAACAACTTTATTGCCAATGAACAGATAGTTGTAGAAACAAATTTACCATCATCAGCCAAACCTGATTTGGCGCAATTAAAAAAACCTTTATTTATTCCAACTACACAAACCAATTCAGTTATATTTCCACAAATAACTGTAGCTCCTAGTTCTACAGTATTTGCATTGGGATCTACACCTTTAACTGCAAATACACCAATCTGGAATCCAATTGAAAATAGTTCGACTCCTAAACCAGTTGTTTTCAATTCAACTAATACTACTGCTCCATTGTTTGGAAATAACGTAATCCCCACTGATGCTTCTAGTAAAGATTCTGTTGGCTTAAGTATACAATCCTCAACTGCTAAACCTTTGAATTTTAGTAATGCCCATCAAACAGTTTCATCCAAGTCTACTTTAGATATTATTTCTGGAACAACTGAATCAAAAGAAAAAACCTCTTTTAATTTTTCTAATGTGAAAACAGAAGAAACTGTACCAAAAAGTAGCGCGCCAATGACCTTTAATTTTGCTGAATCAATTAAAAATAAAATGGGTAACCCAAAGAATACACCAATAAATACTTTTAGTTTTGAAGCAACCTCTTCATCGAAACCTTCAGAAACTCTCTGCTTATCTACTGGATTTGGTACTCAAGATAAATCTGTGAATAATCAAGAAACAGTTCCTGCAAAAGATGTGATCTTATCTACCTTTAACTTTCATTCCAAATTGGATACTCCATCATTATCAACATTAGATTGTAATGCATCCAAAGATGATATTTTAAAATCTACAGCATCTGAAACTAAAAACATTTTAACTTCTACAACATCAACAACTGTGGCCGCATCATTTAATTTTTCACTTCCTGCTAAAACACTGCCTGCAACGATAAGTGAGCCAACAGGTTCTGCCATACCTACTTCAACTTTTGGAGTTTTTAAATTACCTCCAGTTTCTAATTCAGTGTCTGTAATTAGTACTAGTGGTAGTGGTACTGATATCCACCAGGTCTCTGAAAGTCCTACTCCAATAATATCTGAACCAGTTACTCCGGAAATCGAAAATTTACCTACAACTCCAAATATTACTAATAACACACCAATTTTTGAAATTCCATCAACAAATTCTTCATTTTTCGGCAGACCTAATAATTCAACAAATACTACTAGTACTATTGGAAGTTCAACTAGCACAAGTGGCCAAACATCAATTTTTAGCACCCAAACAAATGCTAATAGTGCTGCTTCAATTTTCAATACAGCTAATACAACTAGTGCCTCTTCAATTTTTAGTACTTCTACAAGTACAACTAGTACCTCATCAATTTTCGGTACTACTGCAAGTACAACCAGTACCTGTACCTCTTCAATTTTTGGAACGCCGACCACTACAACTACCACATCATCTATATTTGGTACACCTACTATTACAACTACAGCATCTTCAATTTTTGGTGCTTCAGCTTCTACTGCTTCATCCTCAATATTTGGAAGTTCAATAAAAACAACTTCATCTATATTTGGTACTCCTGCCACCACTGTGTCTTCGTTATTTGGATCAGCATCAACAATAAATACAAGTGGTTTTGGAAGTCCAACCCAGACAACAACTGTTTTTGGTTCCCCCACTACGACAAGTTCTTCAATATTTGGTAACCCAACCAGTTCTGCATCATCCTGCAGCTCAATATTTGGTTCAGCATCTACAACCACTTCATCCATTTTTGGAGCACCAGTTGTAACTAGTACAACATCATCTATTTTTGGTTCTCCTTCTACAACAGCTGCGTCTAGTGGATTATTCGGATCTGTGGCTGCTGCAGCTAACCAACCATCTTCATTTGGTCAACCTTCTTTAGGATTTAGTTCTCCTGGATCCGCTTTTGGTAATATGTCTCTTTTTGGACAACAAGCATGTAGTCCATCTCAACCATCCAGCAGTTTTGCTCCAGCCGTTAATCCTTTTGCTGTAAATAAAACTCCTTCAAATACACCATCAATGTTTACTAGCCAAAAATCCTTATTTGGCCAACCAGCAGCAAGGTAAATATTAATTAACACTAGTTGATAATTAAATTCTAAAAACTTTGTAAGAACTATTAATTGACTTACACAATATGTAATTCATTATTGTAAATTATGACTATAGGATATTTATTTAATGAAATTCAAAATAAATTTTGTTTATTCTGAAATGTAAATATCCAACAAAAAAATTGTATTAAGAAGTTTTAAAAACCAGTATTCTGTGAAATTGTTTTAATAATATTCCATTTCCAATAATTATAACTTGATGTATTTTTAGTGCAACAAATACAGGCTTTGGAGTAGCGAATTCAGGATTTGGTTCTACTGCTAATAGTGGATTTGGTAGTCCAGCAATGAGTGGTAGTCAATCAAGTAATCTAGGTTTTGGATCTCCTCCAATGTTTGGCAGTATGGGTGTGTAAAAATAAACAATTGTTTTCATTTTCTCTTTATTATATTGTTTTTTTGTTTTTAGGAACTACTTATGATATGTCCAAATCATCTGGTTTTGGCCAAGCACCTGTTTTTGGTGGAGCCGCTACATTTGGCTCAACAGCACCAGCACAGTATACTTTTGGACAAAATAGTTCTACGCCTGAATGTATATTTATTTAATATTTATAAATCCAATTATAATTTAATTCAACTGGTCATTCAAATGTTTTTTAAATAATATTTTATGTAGCCGGATGTTTTGGATTTGGTTCAGCTGCCCAACAACCATCAACTGCATTTGCATCTTTAGCTTCGCAAAATAATGCACCAAGCTTTGGTAATATAGCACAGAATCAAAACACTGGTTTTGCATCTCCAACTACCCCTGGGTTTGGTCAACAACAACAACAACAACAACAACAAACCAGTCCATTTAAACCTCAAGGGGCTACATTTGGGTAAAATTATATATATAATATAATAAATAATGTATTATTATACTGATTTATGCTACTATATCTAATGTTTATATATTATATTTTTTCAGAGGAAGTTCCTTTAATTCTTGGCGCTAACAGAAAATTTAACACCAAGATTACTAATTATAAAATTAGTTATCATTATATACAACAATTTAGTTATTTTTTTAAAATTTTTCATATTCATTAAAAATGTACCTATATTGTTAAAAAATTTTAATTGTGATTTAATAATGGTAATTCATTACATAATTTTTGAAAGTACAATATAGTTATAAATTGAAATAAATTAGTATTTACAATTTGTTTTAAATCCTTTTCAGACCAAAAACTATACTACTACAGTAATTATTACAAATGCACAGAAATATAATCGTTATATTTAAATTATATTCTGTTATGCATTATAGCAATAAAATATAATAATAATAAAATCAATGCTAATACTTTATATACCTATTACCATTGATTAAATATACATATGTATATTTAGTCAATGATATTACCATGTACATGGAACAGATTTTTGAAAACAGTTCACTCAAAAAGAAATTTGGACCATGATGGAAGTTACAACTCCATTTGTACTAATCTATATAGTTTATGAAATATTTAATTATTAACTTTGTATAAAGGATTAAGCTTAAATCTGAAATTTGTGTTTTCCCCCTTACAAGTGAAATTTGCGATTTTGAAATCTGGACGTTTTTCCTCAAGCCTTTTCAGTTGTGATAGACGGTATATTATTATATTGTGGGCAATCTGATTAGCATATGCTAAAGTCTATAACAGTGATGCCCAACTTTTTAGCCACATTAGTAAAATATTGTCTTCGTATGGGCCACTAATTATAATATAGATTTTTTTTGCGATATTAATTTGATATTTCGTTGCTTTGTTTTTTTTTTTAATATTTTTTAAACCAGCAAATTATTATTAAAACAGATATAAATTGAAAAGTATTTTTACTTGGGTAAATTTAAAACAGGGTACTTCTAAGACTATGGCTGGCCGTGGTTTATAATATACTATCCTGTTCTTGATTCTTAGCCCACAGTAACAATCTTATTAAATATATTTGACGTCTTACAAAACTTCACAATAAAATCATATCCGCTGACACATGACTTTTGGCAACCGTCTGCGAAGGGCCGACCGACGAGAAAATGAAAAAAATAGAAACTACATTTTTTTCTCAGATATGCATTCGCTTTGCCTATACCGGGTGTACAGATGTGTTCTGACCGGCCAGGGAAATATTTAAAATCTTAGGAAAAATTCTAACGACCCACGAACAATATCAAACCAAAAAATTACGTTAAGTGCAATCTCGTATTTGTTTTGATAACCCTTAGATCTAAGTGTAGACCACCGATAGAAAAAATAATTTACATTAACAGATAAGTACTCATATTACAGTAATCGGAATTACTGTCAGCTAGAAGCTACTGGTAGAACATAACGATAACTCATTCATATACAATAATTCGTTTTAACTAAAAATGTATTAATGCAATATTCCATATTATATTACATTTACAATAACATTTTTCACTATGATGAACGCATCCGGCCCATATTTAGTCAAAATATGTAGCGGCCCATTGGGAAAATCAAAGTATCCCGGTGGACCTATCCGCCCCTGAGTTGAATGGTATGTTTTCTACGCCCATTTGGTTAAGATTTCGAGTGTATAGGCGGGTACATTAGCCACGAGATTGCGTCGGCAACTTTACTCGTCGAATATGAAAAATAATCGTTTTAAATCATGTTTTAAGCCCAGAACGTTCAAAATGGTATCGATGCACTCCGCAGGATCCCAGCTATCGTAGGTATATTATTTTAAAGTCCATAGACCCCATCTCGACTTAGGAATCACCTGTAATCATATTCAAAAACGGAAAAAAAAATGATATTTCAAAACGGTCACCCATCCGGTAACAATAAAGGACGATTCACACTGAACCGACACTCTCATACCTCACAGTCCCGTACCGAACCGACATTTTAGGGAGTATTCACATAGTATCGTTTTGAACCGACATGTCGCGACAGACAGACCGCCATAAATGAAAAGTCATTTATTTATACGCACAGTTAAGTTAACTACACGTAGTGCAACGAGTCCTGCAACGCGTAATATTCACTTTAAAACCATGTTTAAGCACTTGTTACCAAACATTTAGCCATGATGGCAATAGCCTTAGGGCTTAGATGAAGAAAAACAAAAACCACTAAAAATTAACAAAACGTATTTGGGTGCATGAAATATTAAAACGGAGAAAAATAGAGAGTGAATTTCATAGTTTATGTGGATCTCTTGAAGATCAAGAAGAAAAAAAACGTATCAAAATTTAATGTTGTTGGGTATAATATTATAATGTTTATAATAATTTAATAATAGGTATCATAAAGAAAAATATGTTATAGTAGTACTCTATAGACTATAGAGTATAGACTATAATATTCTATTTTTGAAAATAACGTCGTTATCGCGTTCATATCCTACCGACACGAACACGCACCGACAGGCCAGACGAAAGGGGGGGCAGCCGGGGCTTGGGCCCTGGGGCCCAGCCAAAGCAATTAGGTCTTATATTTTACCGAAATATTATATTAATATAAACATTTTTTTTAGTTTTAATTCATAATTTTACTTAATTTTATATTTTTTAAGGAACTATGTAAATAATAAAATAAATAATAATTACTTTATATCTTATAAATAACGCCATTAATAGTATAATAATTAATTTGTACCATATCCCATGACACATGTGTTACCGTATTAGTAACAATATGATTTTTGCTTTTTAATTTCTGATATACCTCTAACCAACATTATTTTTCCTTTACATATTTTAAAAGAACGAGTAACGACGCAGTGTGATGCGAATATTAGAAGTGAGTTAAATTACATTATGAGGGGCCCGAATTAATTTGTCCCTGGGGCCCTTAATTTCTCTCCACGGCCCTACGCATCGACAAAACAATCTTACATACCAATGTTTGTCGGTGCGGCGCGGTCCGGTTATGTTAGATGTAAATTATCACATTAATTTATTATTGATTAATAATTTGTCGGTCCGGTGCCGGTTCAGTGTGAAAGTGATGTACTGGTGTGCGCAATAATGAATTTTCTTTCATGCTTTTAGCATTTTGGTAATTTGTATTTAAACTTTTAAAATTGTTATTTTACGAGTAGATTTTAATTAAATTAAAAGAATTATATTTATGTAGTTTTAATATTTTATGTACGTCGAATTGAAGCTAAATAATAAATCATTTGAAAATGTTTTATTTGTTATTTTTTAGAAAAGAACTAAGCCAGTTTAGGAAGGAACATTTACTTTTAAATAGATTATGAATTTAATGGCTTCAAAATACAAAAAAAAATAATGAAAAGGGATCTGGTACTTCCTCAGGAAATTTAGGGGAGGTCTTAAAAATGTATTCTTATCCAAAAGATTGATTTATTTATATTAAAAGTTTAATTTAAATGTATAAAATGATTATTTAGGTTCAATTTAATTTAAGAGGATTCAATTTAAGTAATATGAATTTTTTATTTACATTGAAGAGGAAGGTAGATAATGAATCATTTGAAAATGCGTTTTATTTGTTACTTTGTTAAGTTTTGTTCGAAGATAATATATTGCCATTTGTTTTCAGAAATAAGCTTCTGACCAGGTTGAATCTTAAAACAGCATTTATTCAACACACATGAACGTTTTCCAGGTAAGTTTTTCAGTAAGAATTCCGACCTAGGAGTGTCGCTCTTTTTTTATAATTAATGTGAATTTTAAAACATATTCCTTATTTCTTCCTTGGTCATGAGTCATGACTTACTATTAAGTAATAATATCTATTACTATATCATACAAAAATTTAAAAAAAACATCGACAAATACTCAGGGGCGTAACCAGTAGGTAGGCCTGGTAGGCCCGGGCCTACCCAGATTTTCCCTAAAAAGAAAAATAAGTATTTCAACGATGAGAAAAATGAAAACATACCTCATCAGGTATAAAAATTCCTAGGCTAAACGATTTGACGTTAATTTCCATAGAAAAGGAAATAACTGAGCAATTTATTGATAATCCATCGGCTGTTGTTGATGAGTTTGCTATCGCCTATCATAAAGGAAGGAAGATAGAATTTTGACTTTGAAAATATGTTATAAATGGACATTACCTATATGTTGTAAGTTACGAGTATAGTAATTAATAATTATAAAAAAGTTATTTTGTAAGACCTTCTTGTATCCAGATAAATAAAAATTGCAAACTTTGCCTTCAGTTAATAATGATTAATAAAAATAATCATTGATAACTTTGAAATTATAGGAGGCCAATACCAAAATTGGGATTAGTTCCCACTCCTGTCTAACAGTGGAAAGTTTATGCGGGCCTACCCAAAAAAAATGTATAGTAATTAGTAGCTACGCCCCTGCAAATACTATATAGTTGATTGCATTTGACGAAATAAAAGACAGTCTTCTGGCGAATGGTAGCGCTACCATTACCATACGTATGACGAATTTGTACTACTAAACCACCATAAAAATTGAGATAGTGGTACGTTTGATAACACAAACATCGTTTGGTTACGTCATAGAGTTTACGGGCTACACATTAACGGATTTTTATTTGATTATTCTCTAATTCACTTTTATAGTTCTGCTTATTTAAATGACAAATAGTTAAATGCTACAGTAGTTAGTATACAATACTTTTCGTATTTTCATGAATAATAATCATAATTAAAACTTTATAAATTCAACTACTGATTACTAAATAAACAATCAACCACCTGTGTTTGAAATCTAGTTTTTCTACCATCAATATTCAAAAATGTATTCTAAACTTGTTATGGTATGTTATTCTCTGATTGTACCGAAATTAAAAAACTGACATAAATCAAAAATTGTGCATATGAGACATATACTCGTATACCTTCTTAAAATTCAAGATGAAAAGCCCTAGTTTAACTTCAAATGTTTATACGCAAAAACGCCAATTAGAAACGTCGATTAACGGAAACTATCAAAAGCGTCCTCACATGGATAATGATAATGACTTTTTCGGCTTACCACCTAAAGTAAAACATTTGTTTAAGAAACACAAAAGAATTACACAATTTTATGGTTTGTTCATGGTTCTATGAAATATGTGCTTATAATAAATTATTACATATAATTTTCGATATAGAATGGCAAATTGAATGTTTGAACTTGGAAGCTGTAAAAAATAGAACAAATTTAATTTATGCTTTGCCTACAAGTGGTGGAAAGACGTTGGTAGCAGAAATTCTGATGCTCAAAGAACTTTTAATTTCTGAACGTAATGTTATATTTATTTTGCCATATGTTGCTCTAGTTCAAGAAAAGGTTGTACAAAATGATACTAATGAATATTAATATTTATGTCCATATTAATAACATATAAATTAATTGTATGCAGGTACAATCATTATGTCCATTTGGTCTCAACTTAGAATTCAATGTCGAAGAATACGTTGGTGGCAAAGGCAAGCATCCTCCAATTCAACGTAAACGTAAATCAACACTTTATGTATGTACACTGGAAAGAGGAGCTGGACTAGTCGATTGTATGTTGGCTGATAATGGTCAACTAGGTGGACGAAGTATTGGAATGATTGTGGTTGATGAATTACATCTCCTTGGTGAGCAAAAGAGAGGAGCTTTATTAGAAGCAACACTTACTAAAGTTCTCTACTCTAATTGTGAGTAAAGTATTTACATGTTGTATTATTACTATATTCTAATACTATAACTAAATAATCCATAGATAATATTCAGATTATTGGTATGTCTGCTACAATTGGAAATATGAATGAAATAGGTGATTTTTTAAATGCCCATGTGTATACAAAAGATTTTAGACCTGTTCAGCTAACAGAAAGTGTTAAAATCAATGAAGATATATTTGTGATTAATAAAGATATTGATGGATCTTTGAAAACCAAACTTGATAGAAAGTTGAATTTTGATGTAAGTTTTATTCCACAAATATTTTTGGATTGTATTTAAAATTTCATTTTGTTTAGATTTATTCAAGTGATATGAAGCGATTAGACCCAAGTGGTATAGGGCTTCTTGTTAGTGAAATATTGCCTAATGGTAGCTGTTTAGTATTTTGTCCCACAAAGAGCAGTTGTCAGAGTATAGCAAAAATTATTTATAAAACTATTGGAAAGTAAGTACTTTAAAAAATGTCTTTATTTTTCTAATACTATTGATAATCATTATTTATTTATAAATATTAACAGAGAAGAAGCATGTGTTAAGCTTAAAGAAAAAGAAGACTTGTATAAAGCACTTAAAGAAGAAGGTGATGGTAAAGTATGTCCTTTGTTATCCAGAAGTATTCTCTTTGGTGTTGCATATCATAACTCAGGTAAACACTTCTTTACTGAAGTATATTATAATACTAATATTATAAATGTTGAATAATTTACATTTTCATTACTAGGCTTAACAAATGCTGAAAGAAAACTATTAGAAGAAGCTTTTCTAGGTGGTATTATCAAATGTATTTGTTGTACATCTACATTAGCAGCTGGTGTTAATCTTCCAGCTCAAAGAGTAAAATTAAGCTAAATATATTTTTAGGACTATAGATTCTAAACTGGATACTTTTTTAGTATGCTACCTACATAAAATGTAAAGTTAAATTTGGTATGTAGTCTAGTGATTATTTATTGAGTCTATTTATGAAAAGATAAAGAACTCTGTCTAAAATGTTGTGGACATAATTTTACTAGATTCATACTTTACAAATAGTATAACCATATAAATAAGATGACTAGCCAATTTTTGAAATAATGACAATCAGTTCACAGTTTATGTGTACTGTCTGTAAATAAAGTCACTATTGTACTAATACTATGAATTAAAACTTCAACTTATGCTTAAATAATGTTTCTTTCTTGAGATTAAAAGAAAAAAAATCATAGTTAATACTCATATTCAATTAAATATTTATTTGTATTGACATGAATTGTACATTTTTGAACTTGTGAATTTTTAATATTTTGATGCTTTTGATTATGGTCATACAAAAGAAATTTTCTGAAAACAATGTAGTTACGATTACGATACTAGGATACTATTATTTAAGCATTAAAAAAATAATAACTGTAGGTAGCATACTTATGTGTTCTAATCAGGGACGTACACAGGAGGGTGTTTTGGGTGTTCAAACACCCCCTGAAATATTTGGTTTTTTGTATGGTTATTTATTTATTCAATTTTTATATTAATTTTTATATTATACTTTAATAGACAGATATAATATTACGTTGTGTTTGTGAAAAACCGACTAAAGCAAAATAAAATATAATATATACTAACAAATTTATAAATAAAATAAAATGATACCTACTGTGTATTTACGTGGGTATAAAAGAACTCTAAAATGTACATGGACATGGGAAATACCTAAGCTATACAGATGGGACAATTACTGCGAATTGGAGTGTTAAAATTAATGAATAATGACGTTTCTGTTATATTTTGTTATCGACATTATCGTTCATGTTTTTGTTTTGTATCTGAAACGAGGCACGAAAAGTGACAATATTATACTGTTTTATTTCTTAACTCTCAAGTTGGTGTATAACATTATACTAATATAAAGTATGGAATCGTAATAAAAAGAAACACTCTACTTTCTTATTTCTCAACAAATAAAAAACCTCGAACTGAGAATAATGAGTTGCGTATTAGTTTTTATTTTTTTGTTTATTAATATTTTAACTTGTTTTCTAATGTTGATTGTTGCACTATTTGGGCACCAGCAGAAATAGAAATTGAATGTTTAACATTGTTAAATGTACATAGAGACATAGAAGTTAATTGTGAAGATATTCTTAACATAATGGCTAAAACTTCACAAAAATTAGATTTAGTATTGTAATTTTTTTGTTTATATTATAAAAAAGTATTGTAAGTACTAAGTAAAGATAATTTTCTTAAAAAAATTTCGTATGTTTATTAAAAAAAAAGTTCTACTTTTCAGCAACTGATTTTCAAAAACACCCCCCGAAACTTTTTTCTGCGTACGTCCCTGGTTCTAATACTTTGGAAAACACAATTTGTTTTAAATATGTGAATTTAATATTAGGTAATAATAACATCTCCATTTGTGGGACGAGATTTCATGAAAAGAAGTACTTACAAGCAAATGGTTGGACGCGCTGGTAGAGCAGGGCTGACAGAAAGTGGCGACAGTGTACTATTGTGTCAAGAAAATGATAAAGAAAAGGTTAATTGCAAATAACTCAACGATAAATAAATAATTTATTTTAATTATTATTGTTCCTTTTTGATTTATGATATAGAATAAAATGCTAATATCTATGATATTCATTCATAAAATATAAACAAAATTAATAAATTAAGTTAATTTTGTTTGTATTTATAAATAGTTCAATTGATTTTGTACAATTAATATTTTTAGACAACATTCTAGATAAAAATATTACTTGAAAGTGGTGTTGAACATATTGATAGCTGTCTTGGTACTGAAGAAAGCATAGTTTATTCAATGATACTAAGTTCTATTAGTACAGGATGCACGTCTAGTCAACAACAACTAGTAAACCTGATGAAACATACACTTTTTATAAAACAAGCAGAGAAACACAATGATGGATGTACAGTTGCATCTGATTTAATAGAATCTTGTTTAGATAAACTGAGATCAATAAATGCATTCAATAAACCCATTGAATGTACATTAAAATTAACACCCATTGCAAACGCAGCAGTCGCTGCCAATTTGGATATATTAGAAGCCCAAAAATTGTACACAGAATTGATGGAAGCATCTAGTGCATTATTATTAATAAACAAACTTCATTTATTATATTTAGCAGTTCCACACACAGAGTGTATTACATTAGAGCGTCAATATGTTTTGGAAATAGTAAGGATATCAGTATATCACATATTATAGAATAATTATTATATAGCTATTATAGTATTAAAACATAATCAAATCTTTTGATGTATCTATTCTATTTCATAGATGACAAACTTAAAAGGTGACCAGCAAGCATTAGCTAACCGATTGGGATTAAATGAGTTATGCATATCACAGTTTATTAGCTATGGAAAAATCAAAGTGAGATTTATCTTTTATTTGTACATTCAACCAATTATGTTATATTTTCATAATTTAATTTGTGCTGAACTATTGATGGATTCATTTAATTGTATGTTCTAAATATTTTTGTTAATAATATTTTTTTTTTCATATGGCATCTGTTAGAATATTTCTGAAACGATTTGGAATAAGTTTATCATGAGTTTGATTTTGAATGATTTGTGGAATAAAGAATCTATTTGGACAGTCTCAAAAACATATAATTTGTCTAGAGGAGCAATACATTCTTTCTTATCTAGAACTGCATCACACGCTTCGTCAATACTCAGATTTACAGAAGTAAATTTTATAACAGTGAAATATTTAATTGTTGGATTTAAGTTATATCATTTTCAACTTTTAGGCACTAAAAGATAAAAAGTTGGATCATTTTCCAATGTTATTCCAAAATATTATTCCTAAACTCAATATAGGAGAATTAGGATGTTCATCAGATCTTGAATCTCTCATGAGTTTGCCATCAGTAAGATTTGTAAGTACTTATATAAAATTATTTATAATTCACAATCATGAATTATATTTTATAAAATTTTTATTTTTCTTATTCCAGGGTAGAGCATCACAACTCTATAAATCAGGCTATAAAACATTGAATGATGTAGCTAAAGCTAATAAGAAAGAGTTATGCAATGATATCAGTCATTTGTCAATAAAAGTAGCTCGTGAAATAATTGCTTCTGCTAAAGTAAATACATTTTTAATTTTACTAATAAATACTCACAATACACATTTTTCTTTCGTCATAGTTAATGTTATTATCAAAAGCAGAAACACTAGAAGAATTAGCTGAAAGTTTACGGGCTGATTTAAATCAATCAATTTCGAAAGATAAAGGGAATATATTATGGTTCTGAAATACATGCTAAGTATCTTTAAGACTAGTCCATTTAATAATAAATTTTGTACATTAACTTAATAAGACCATTGATTATAGAATCAATAATAAGACTGACCAAGTGATAGTTAGTAAAAAAGTTATTTTGAATTATTTAATTATTTTGTTTAATTTTAATTATATTATTTTTTACATAATTATTTATTCATCAAATTTATATATATATATACAAAAAATATAAATTGCCTTTCAAAAATATAAAATAATTTATATACTTTCTGTTAATTAGTATTTTTTAATTAAAGCCATATATTTTATATTAGACACTTTAAACTATTATAATTTTATTTTATATTTTGCCACACCGAAATCAAAACAAATATCTTAAATATAATGATTTATTACACGTTTTGGTATTCATTTATAATAACTGCCGATTAAATTTCAGTTTCAAATAAATTTGTAATTTTTTAAATATCATTAATGCTTTTAGATTCTGAGCGAAACAAAGAATGTGTTGGTTTAATCATGATGTGTGAGTGTTTCTACCAGAAGGGTTGCTCCAATGTAAACCACCTTCTACTTTTCTTAAAGAAATTTAGTCTGTATATAGTTGGTACCTTGAGGTGTTTTTTGAATTTCCCACGGTTTTTCAAATAATTGAGAAAAACAGATAGGTAAAAATTGAAAAAAACTTCAACCAACAACGAGAATCAAACTATGCAACGTATAGTATTTTTGTTATCTTGTTTATTCTTCATGGCTTCAAAAATTTAGTTGTTAATTGTTATGCTACAAAAGTCATACACATATTATCAATGTATCAAAAGTATATGAATATTAGCATTTAGAAAAATCTCATAAATTTTGATGCATTAATGTGCATGACTGCATACACGATATAAGATTTTCCCAAGGTTGAATATGCTCACATGTAATAATTAGATTAAATTAAGTAGGTACTTTTTATGCCATTAGATTTGTATGGATATTGTATAAGATTTTTGGCCCTTATAACAGGTTTTTCAAACCAAACTAAATTTTAGATGCAAGTGAGATTTGCAGCAACAAGATCTCAATAACGATAATGCTGTATTGGTCTTTTAAACTTGAAACCAATGTTCCACTGTTCTAGAAAAAAAGATTCTGAGTGAATGAGGTTGGATGGATCAAAGTGGTCTGTTTATTAAATTTTTTTTACTTTTCGTCAGTTTTTTGCAATTTTTAAGAAAACTTGGGAATTTTGTAAAAATGATCCACCTTTAAATCATTTTCTATTAGAAACCTCTCATGATTGAGATGATCTCAGTAATCCTTTAACGATTATAAAAATTTTTTCTTACTCTTAAGAACAATTTTTTTGTAACGAAATTGTTCAAGTTCCAAGTTTTAAAATTAAATGTTTATGTATGTAGAACTTAGTACATTTTCAAGATTTTTTGTCAAACCTAAATTAATTAATCTACATTTAACAAAAAAAAGCTAAGAAAATATATTTTATAATACATTTAAATAGCTTAAAAAAGTCGAAATCTGTTGAAAATTATACCATTTTAGCGAATGATGATTTTATAATCATGCAATGAAAATTTGGTCTTCACAATATCATTATTTTCTGAATTGTGACGAAAAAATTGGTTTTGTCTATTCTTTGGAAAAGTGTTAAGAAATTAAAAAAATTAGCATTATAAATTTAAATATGATACATAATTTGATTTTAAATGTAACACATTTTATTATATACATCAGTAGTTTATTACTGACACTAATCAGAACCAGTAATTACCCGATGCAGGGCTGTCTTGGTAATTCTTTTATATTTAAGCCTAGGTAAGTTATACACAATTATGTCATATACATAAATATGGAAAACATGTTTTATTCTTCTTTTAATCATGTCCTAAATGATAATTTATACATTTTACATATCAAGTGCATATTCTTTAATTAGAAAAATTGTTTTTGGGTTTTCATTTCAATTTAATTAGATTCAACATTTGTTTGGTATTTATTATAGAATATTATTATAAGATCAAGCAAGAATAATGTAATAAAATAATAAATAGTTTTAACAAGCAAATTATTTTATGAAAAAAGTACCTTTTAAATTTTAGCTTAGTTATTGATGTTATGATGACCTGATTCAAATAATTGTATATCAAACTGAACTTGAGGTCAGCGATCAACCCTATGTGTATTCATTTTGGCATTCCACCAGATAGTAACATTTTTAACAATTTTGAATCGGCCAAATCGCATACTTAAAATAATTGTAAGAATAAAATTAAGATTAATTTTTATATATATGTTTTTATTTATAAAGCTGTGTTACATAAACCATCTATGTCTTACATACATATTTAAATAAACAAACACATACAGTTCTAGATGTACAAATTAAGAAAAAGTACTGCAATAAACTCAATAAATAAATACATAAGATTTATAATTATTTGTTATTTATTACACGTAACAACTAAGATTTTCAATATTTAATTTTTGTGAATAATACTTTGAGAATAACAAATAAATATTATACTGAAATGGGCATTTACATGCAACAAAAATTATTATACATCTAATATTTTTGTATTGAATATAATATTACATCGTATAGTAATGGTATAAAATAAAAAAATCTCAATGGAATAATGTGTGTTACAAACATAAACATAAAATTTAATGTAAATATTAATAAATAATTTACCGTTTAGGAAAAACAGAAAAGGAATTATAAATGAAAATTATTTTGCAGGTGATACTGGCTTTTTCAATGGAGTTTGTTTTAATTGAAGGATAATAGACCTCATACGTGTAACATCCTTACTAGCACGGCTGGATTTTGGGTTGAAATCACAGAGTTTTGATATACGGTCCCACTCAGTGCCGGGTTCAATTTCATCAGATTCAGCAACAAACTGTTTTTCTGCATTGCTAAATTAACATGAAAAGGAAATGATGTTATCATCAATAATAAAGTACCTATACTCAACACAATTATATCTTGCAATTAAAAAATGTGTTTTATCAGTAAGAGTTACAAATTAAACTACTTACATTGCAGCTTCTCTATTCCAATGAAGCATTGTAGAAAAATATGTGTGTAATAAATAAATTAAAAAGTAAAAGCTATTATAATATAAGATTAATTACCGGTTAACATCCTTAGTTTTAGCAATTTGTTCCTTGTGAATCTTGTACCATTCTTCCAATTCTTTTTTAGCTACCTGCCGTAATTCTTCTTTTTTTTTTTCTTCATCAGCATCTATTTGAATTTACTCAATATTAATGAAATAAAATCTTTAATACATGCTATAATATCTAAACAACATTTTACCCTTTTCTTCCAAACGAGTCTTTTGTTGTTCTCGCCATTTTTTAATTTTTTCTGGTTCTTCTCGTTCAACTTTAGGTGTAATAATTGGTGATGGTGTATCTAATAAAAATAAAAACAGAAACATGTTATTAAAATAATTCAAATATGTAAAATAGATTTATTTTAATATTAATCACACCCCAATATTTCATTTACTCACCGAGTTTTTTTGGTGAAAACAATTTTACTGCACAGACATGTAAAAATTATAAATTCTTTTTCAATACCAATGATATTAAAAGTATTTTTAGATTAAAGTTCTACACAAGAACGTTAATTATACCTAATATTTTTTTATTATTTATTTCTTTTACTGCTATTTCTGATTTCACTTTAATTATCTTTTAAGCATTATAATTATTAATTATATTACAACATTTTATTTAATTTTAAATTAAATTTTAATGATTAAATGTGTATGACATTATTGATAAGACTAGGAGATTAATCAGAAAAAAAAAAATAGACTATTATCTGTAAATATAAGAATTTTTAAATCCCCAGTTCTTAATCTTTTAATATATTTTACTTAAATAATTTCAAATTTAACTTATGACAAGTTTACCATACAGCATTAATATTAAATATACATGAAAATAGTATATTTGTTAATATTAATTATATAGGGTTGTGTCTACATTTTTTTAAGTAATTAATAGTAATTCTCAACCGGTATTCTATAAGTTGGCTGTAGGTGTGCCATGGTACACGTGTATCACATTAACATTAAAAATAGAAATTTTCCAATTCTTAAGCCATAAGTGAGTTGAGATTGCAAACATTAAAACCAAAACAAGGAGAACACTCCTAGGGCTAGAAGAAGAAATGAGAGTTGCACTGCAGTCATTGATTCGTCTATGTATCAGTCGAGTTACAAAAAACAAGCAAAGCCAAATATCACATTATATTTTTAACTATCTATAACTAAATATATAAAATATAAATTATAAAAATAAATATATTTAGTTTTTAAACAAACATTATAATATTTAACATACTATACAGTGCTATAATGTTTCGCGGTCAAAATGTTTAATTCAAAATGTGTCATAAACATAAAAAGGTTGAGAACCACTGAATTAATAACTAAACAATATACAGTATATTAATATTATAACTATAACAAAATATGCCCTTAAATATACTTACCATCATCACTATTAGCAGTTGTAAAACCGTTTGTTAATCCATTTTCTAAAAAACGAAAAAAAAAACAAAACAAAAATAAAACAACACTTGCAAATAATATGAAAAAGCATTACAACATTATTGCAAATAGACTTTAGAGAATTAGAATGTTTAAGTTAAAAATAAAAAATATGGCAAAGTATAATTCTGAAAGCTTTACATATTATGAAAAATAGTGTTAAGAGTTTTAAAGTAAAAAAAATTGTTCTTTTTTTACTCGGTGATTCATTTTTTTCAAAGTTAACATCTAGACATCTACAATATGTATTTACTACAACTCATGATGGGCTATACCAAATATACAATTTTATACTAATTTTATCACTAAATTATTGTTAATTTATAATGCTACTTTATAACTTATCAAACTTATCAAAACATTTTGTGATATAATAAATAAATTGTATAAATCATTTATTTGAATATTTTTAAATCTTTTTTTATATTAAATAATCAAAAGGAAAAAATAGTATATCCAATATGAAACTTCAACATGATTTTAAATTATTTCAGATGTCTATAAAATTTTAATATTAAATCAATTTTCTCTATTTCAACATTCTTTCACATTCAAATTACTATTATTTGGTTTTTTACGTTTACACGAAAAAATTAATAAAATAAGAAACAAGATATAAAATATTATTAGTCATACCCTGTAAAGCTTATTCCATATTTATAATATTTTAAAGTAAATAATGTTTGTATTGTACTTAAACATTAATACATTTTTTTTTTTTAACAAATGTTATTTAACTAGCAGATCAGTAGTAACTTTTTCTTGAAAAAAAACAATTGGAAGTTCCTATTAATTTAATGTTAAATTATAAATTATAACTTTCGCACAGTAACCTAAGTGAATAATAAAGAATTAAATGAAATTGCTTAAATTTCACCGTCTCTTATGAACTTTTATTCTGAAAACTCACCATTTGCAGAGTTTGTTAATTGATTTTCTGCACTATCAATTATTTCAAAGCTGCTTCCAGAACCTAATTATACATAAAATGCATAACATGCAGAAAAAAAGGAAAATAAAAAAATATATCAAAAAAAAAGCTTCACAAGCAGGCAAATGGCAATATTCTGCTAGTGTTTATCTAATATAATAATTACCGTTTGATAATGTTTGTGTAACACCTATAGGTACACTGGTCGTGTTAAGGTCATCTTCTAAGCCAGCTAGTTGAGTCTGTTCACGAGCCAAAAATTCTGCTGCGGGATCGACGTCTCCATCTTCAAAATTGTCACCAAAGTTGTCCATGGTTACTAAGATTATTAGAAAATGAATAAATTACCGAGTATTACAATCGGCGTACAATAAGGTTCGCAGACTAAACCGATTGAAATGCGTACTAGGATGGAAAAAAAGTGCAAAAGAGGCGTTTCAAAAGACAATCCCCAGCGGGTTGACGAATGACGATGGTCGATGACGTGTATAAGCAATTATCAACTTACGTTGTGAAGTTTGAATACCGTATTAGACCGGGATTTACGCTGATAAAACGTACACTATCAGAATTGTTGTGGCTATTAAATCACAAACTATTCAGTTTTCAGCGAAAAGTCGAGGCTTGAAAACCTAAACCTTTTCAAGCAGTAGGCACAGTATAATGCACTACTTTCGTAATCGTAAAACTATATAATAATTTCTGGTCATGTATTCGTGTATAGATAAAGTGGTTAGCTGGTTAGTGGTTAGGTTATGTCAGTTTGTTTATCACTTTGAAGGACGATAACAGGATCCAGTTCAAAATATATTGTTTACAATAAATCTAGTTATTGTAAATGGACATTCATTCGGTTGTGCCCATCACTATATATAGCACGAACGGCACATATATCCTTGTTCGTGATATATAGCCGTGTATCTTACTGATCATCATAATTCATAATCATGAACACTAGAGTAGTGTTAGTAGAGTATTTAATAATATTCACAATTTTTTTGGCCCTTTTGTCATTATTTCTCTGTGTAATCACCACTGAAATAGAAAAGAATATAATCTAATAATTTAAGTTTATTGATGAAACAATTCAAAAACTCACGATAGACATTCAAGAATGCACACACTTGGCAACATTTCATAGTCCAATCCACCCCAAAAAATACCCACTACCGAATCACATAAAATTTCTTCTCCAAGAAAAACGAAAAGCCAGGTCCCGGTGGCAAAGACACAAATACCCCATCGATAAACAAACCTTCAACCAACTAAACAACAAACTAAGAAAAGCGCTCTCACAACACAGTTCTAGCACTTATCAAAAATACATACAGAACTTAACAACTCAACACTCTTCCCTCTGGAAAGCGACAAAAAAAATTCTTAAAACCGTTTCAACTCCCTCTCCCCTTCGGAAAGAAGATAACACATGGGTTGTTTCTGATACCGATAAAGCAAACCTATTCGGCCATCATCTATCCAAAACCTTCACACCACATAATATAAATCTAAATCACACCCAAAACCAAATAGTCACACAGTCATTGGACTCTGCATTACCAATGTCACTCCCAGCTAAACCCACTAGTCCCGGTGAAATCGAGTTTATAATCAAAAAACTTCACAACAAAAAAGCTCCAGGCTACGACCGAATCACAAATCTCACCGCTAAAAACCTGCCAAAAAAAACCCTTATACTTCTTTCGTATATCTACAACGCAATGTTACGTTTATCTTATTTCCCCCTAACCTGGAAATTTTCCGAAATTATACTAATTCCAAAACCCAACAAGCCTCCAGATAAAGTTACATCATATCGACCCATAAGCTTATTACCAACTCTATCCAAAGTATTCGAAAAGATCTTACTAAAAAGACTCATTCCTCTTGCTATCTCAGCTAAAATTATCCCTGATACACAATTCGGTTTCAGACCGAACCACTCAACGATCCATCAACTTCACAGAGTAGTCGACACTAT
The DNA here is from genome assembly GCA_949715065.1 of Periphyllus acericola. NCBI lineage: Eukaryota > Metazoa > Arthropoda > Insecta > Hemiptera > Aphididae > Periphyllus > Periphyllus acericola. The sequence continues at coordinate 33,362,194 of OX454267.1, read as the reverse complement.
ATCCTCGTCACTAGAAAAAAAACATTACTGTGCTGCCGTCTTCCTGGACGTAGCGCAAGCGTTCGATAGAGTCTGGTTCGAAGGCCTACTATTCAAACTAAAAAAATTTCTGCCTGCGCCTTACTACCTACTTATAAAATCGTACCTTAGTGACCGTACTTTCATCGTACGACAGAATTCATGTTACTCAAACTACTTTGACATTCTCGCCGGAGTTCCCCAAGGTAGCGATATTGCCCCTTTTCTATACAATATATTCACTCATGACATTCCCAAAACCTCCTACACCGAACTCGGCTCCTACGCGGACGACACGGCAATTTTAGCAACTAATGAAAATCCCATTATAGCCTCAAGTATGTTACAAAGACACCTCAATATTATACACCTCTGGACAAAGAGGTGGAAAATCATAATCAACGAAACCAAGTCCTCCTTCATAACATTTACCTTAAATAAAAAAACTTGTCCTCAAATTACAATGAACAACATTCCAATCCCTATTTACACACAAATAAAATACCTAGGTCTCACCCTTGACAGTAAACTAACCTGGAATCCTCACATAGTTGATAAACGAAAAGCCCTTAATTCCCGTCTACACCTTCTAAAACCATTATTAAGATCTAAAATGAACATTGACACCAAATTACTAATTTACAAGTCCCTACTCAGGCCGCTATGGACATACGGCATTCAATTATGGGGAGCCGCTAAACCCTCCAACACCAGATCAATACAAGCCTTCCAGTCCATCTGTCTCCGTCTAGTTTCCTCTGCTCCATGGTACATAACAAATTCCAACCTCCACAAAGACTTAAAAATACAAACCCTAAATCAAATCTCTAAAACATACTACATTAGATTTCATAATAAACTCCAATCACACACTAATCCACTAATCAAAAAATTATCATCTAAAACTCTACCCGACAACCCTCGACGTAGACTAAAAAGAAAATGGTGTAGGGATCTCTTACATTATTAATTAATAATCATTAGTCATTAGCTAACGCACGTGCTGGGTGTTATCAATGGATAACCTCCCAATCCTATTATTCGCCGTTAATTTTATATTCTTCCCTTTATCAAATCTAATTATTGTACAAATAACTGTATAGATTGTAGATGTATTATACAATAAATGAAAAAAAAAAAAAAAAAAAAAAAAAAAAGTTTATTCTTATCTATCTCAGTGGTTATCATAATGTAAAAAGTGGGCGCGGCCTACATTATCAAGATATTGGTTAAGACCATAGATATATACTATATAATACGTATTAGTATATATCTATGGTTAACTCTTAACAGTCTTAACAGTTAATTTGATAACGAGCCCGTGTGGCGTGTGGTCGACGTTTTTGTTATTGTGGTTTAAAAATATTTTATACTATCCGTAATTATATTTTCAAACCAAGTGCACGAATAATAAATAACACAACTTTAAAATTGTAAAATTAATTTTTATCATCCTTATTTAATTAGGAACCATGGCAGTAAGTATTGGAATACCCGCTTATTTATTTCAACTAATTATTATAATATTGTGTTGTTTAATGTCTTTCTTAAAAAATGTAATTAGTGTTATTTCATATTTTAATACACTATGGTTAATTGCTTCCTATAAAAAACACAAACAATTAGTTGTAGTATTTTGAAATGGTTAACATATATTAGGTAACATAATTATATATTTATAAAATGAGTCACCAAATTTACCTTTGAGTAATCTAGTTAAACATATATGTAATTACAAAAATGTACACATTTATAATACAATACTTTTGAATTATAATAAGGTTACCTTATTAAGGTAATAAGTATATTACACATTTGTGTTTTCAAACTTGCATTGTTTTAATTTTGAGCAATTTGCTCTTTTTGGATTACAATGAAAAACTTGTGTTTTATTTTTCTTGCTTGTAAAATGTTATTGAATTATTTCAATTTCAAAGATTTAGGCATCATGATTTTTATGATGTATTTTATTTATAATAAAATAATCTTTTGGAATGTTATTTCTTTATTATTTTGCCTAAATATTAATCTTTGTGCCAATAATTAAATGTTTTTATGGTTTTAGGAATTACAAGATGATGTACAGATTGGACCTTCTGAATTAGACAGAACATTTGTTTTCGAAGGTGAAGGACATACATTAGGTTCATTATTAACTTATGTTTTAGAGAGTTTTCCAGAAACAGATTTTTGTGCTTATTCCATTAGACATCCGTCAGAAAGTAAAATTTATCTCCGGTTAAAAGTAAGAGAGGGCAATACTGTTGAAGATGTTTTCAAACATGGTATTCAAGAGCTTAATAAATTGTTGAATCATGTTAAAAAAACATTCAAAGTATGTTAAAAATGATTGATATTTTGTAGTAACATATTTTGTTCTTATATTTATATATTTTTTTTTAGAAATCAATTACTGCATTTGAAGAAAATATATCAACTGAAAAATCAACTTAACTACTTTAATAAATTAAAATCAAGTGAAAAAAAAATGTAATTTACTAATAAAAAATAATACAATAGTAATTACAAAACCTTATATCGAGCTTTATTAACCATATGATGTGCAGAAGTTTGCATTTTCAACAATTCTTCCTTGATAAGACGAGTAATTTCTATCTTGGCTTTAGAAACAGCCAATTCATCAGTACTTTCAATAGCTAAAAATAGTTTACGCTCTCCTTCAGGAGGATTTTTAGGTGGTGGATAATAAGTACCTCGAACTGTTATACCAGCTTCTGAATATTCTGATATTTGTGCTAAAGCCTCCTAAAATAATTGTTTTTATGTTAAAATGGAGGAACACTTGGATATAACTTTTTTTCTTACCTTAGAAGTGACTCTCCACCTAGCTTGTTGAGGGAAATCATTAATTTCTAATTCTTCTTCATACTTCCTAAATGTCTCTTCCATTCCAGCTTCAGGACCATCTCCACTTTCACTTTCACCGTCATCATCTTTAGGTTGATAATTTAGACGTGTGTTTAATTTAGCAGCCAACTGTTCAGCAACAGTCTTGGCAGTAATGACTGGTTGAGAGCTGGCAAGTCCACCTTTAAATATAGCTTCTGCAGTTTGTTGTGAAGCACCTTTAGCATCTGGACCAAGATTTTTGGCTATATGAATGCGAGAAGCTAAACGTTTAGCCAATTCAAGTCTTTCTGAGGCTTGAGGAGTTCCATTAACTTCCACTGAAAAATATTTAAATTTAAGTTAATACCATTTAAATTCCATATAAAATAAATAAGGGTAACATAATAATTTATTTTAACCTTTGTTTTTATAATTATAAACTTAGAAAGTTAATAAAATAAAGTTACATAAATCTACTTAAGTGACAAAAATATATAAGGGGGCATTGTAACCAAGTGAGACAATAACCTAACCTAACCTAAACGCACAGTTGCTGGTTCAAATGCAGTTACCAACGGTTTCATTTTCTCAACGGGGCAACCACCCAGAATGAAAAAACTGAAAAGGCCTCTCCCACCACAACAAATATGTACCTCACAAACATAAAATTCATCCAAAATGAAATGGCCAGAGTTGTTGTGGATTAATAAAATTAAAAAGAGAAAGAAGCATAGTGTCTATTAGACATATTAAGTTTTAATTGATTAGTTAAAGAGTTCTTTCTGAAACATTAAATAAATAAATGAAATAAAGGGTAATTGTTACAGTACAATTTCATTTATTTGTTTGATGAAAGCACATGATAGGTAGTATAAAACGACACAAATATTTGAATTTTATAAAATTTGTACCATTCAATTATTGCTTAAGAGTGTTAATGTATACAATTAGTACTTATGATTCATAATTTATACTAGTATATAAAGATAAAAAAAAAAAACATAAATGTGATATTTTAACTATTAAAGCTTTCTTAAAATTATGTTGCTATCCTAGGCAAATATGAGTAAAAATGTATAATAAAATAATAATAGTTACTTAGGCCAGTAAGATTAGGAAGGCCTATCGCACTAGCTTTTACTTCTTTCACAATTCGCTTTGGAGCAAGCATTGTTTCAATTTGTTGATCAATATCTCCTTCTATATCTTCATCATCAGAATCTTGAAGCCCAAGAGCAGCTTTTTGTAATTTTTTCTTTTCGTTAGCCATAACAGCTTCTGTTTCATCAAATTTAAATCCTTTTCCACTAAAACCACCACCTGTGTGAACTTGTTTTCCTTCCTAAAAACAAAAATTATACACAATTTAATATTTGTATATATATAAGAGTGTAAACTGTGATTCCCAACCTTCTAAAAATGGCAAACCAATAATTTACTTTTTTTTTACAAACGAAAAAAGAAAACCGACAACTACTCCAATTTTAAATTAATAATAGATAATTTCATTTATCTGTGAATACTTAGATAATATTTAAGTTAAATTAACTCAATATCAGACATTGATTATACATATTACATTTAACCAATGTACATATAGTTACATAGATTATGATTTAACCAAAAAAAGTTTTCTCTACTGGTGAGGTTAGAAAACAAGGTAGGAAATATATTGTTGAAATAATTTGTATTGTCTAAACTTAAACTCATAACCTCGTTTTTAACAGTAAAAACACACAACATTTTTTATAATATATTAATGCAGCGGTTCCCAAACTGTGCTCCGTGGAGCCCTTGGGGCTCCGCAATGGTTTCTCAAGGGCTCCGTTCGTTACACCACAAAAATTTAATAATTTTGTAGATTTCGATAATAGACAATGTTTTTTCCAGTTCTTTTAAGACTATGGTTTCCTTTATTCATAAACATAATTTTATTTTGACCCCCGTATGTGTACAGTTCGTGTTAATTATGCTTCATACACGCCCAGCACAGGCAAATGCAAATTAACGTTAAATGTTTCTTGGGGCTCTACGAGAAATTTCTCCTTAAAAAAAGGCTCCGAGGCTGAAAAAGTTTGGGAACCGCTGTATTAATGTTACTTACAGCTGCTTGTTTTGCTTGATAGCGTAGCCACATTGTCCGTAATGATTCTGGTACTGGTACATTTGATGTTTCTAAAGCTCTTATTAAATCGCCAGCAAATCTTTCTTGGTCGGGGGAAACTAATGTATAAGCAAATCCATTATTACCTGCCCTAGAATGTTGATAAAAATGATATCAAATTTCATTCAACTGGATTAGGTAATGTATTCAAAATTACTAATATATTAATAAAAAATATGTTATATCATTGTATAATTTTTAATTAATTACCTTCCAGTTCTGCCACACCTATGAACATAATCTTCATAATGATTAGGACAATCATAATTAACAACCAATATTAAATCTTTGACATCTAATCCTCTAGCCGCAACAGATGTAGCCACTAACAACTTGACTTGACCACTTTTAAAATCAACTATAGTACTATCTCTGTCATATTGATCAATAGCACCATGTAAAGACATACATGGGTATGAAGCTTTCAGTAATTTTTGGAGTAGTGCATCTGCATTTTCATGAGTATCCACAAATACAATACAGCTACCTTTATCATAATACATTCCTAACACTTCGAGTAATTTCATGAATTTCTGTTCTTCTTCTACAATAATTACATGTTGTTCTACTTCTTTGGCTACAACACTTCTACCGCCAATCTACAAATATATATAAATTAATATATATTTTACTTAACACAAATTTGGTGACCAAAACATACTTGTACTTCAACAGGCTTTTGTAATATTCGTCTTGCTAAAGCTTCCATCTGACGAGGAAATGTAGCACTAAACATAACAGTTTGGCGATCTGGACGTATATTATCAATAACTCTCATTACTTGTGGTTCAAATCCCATGTCGAACATACGATCAGCCTCATCTAGTACCACATATGTCACTCTTCTTAAATTGGTAACTCTACCTTTGAAAAAAATATAAAAATAAATCTAATATTTATTTATTCTGACTTAAGTAATCAGAAGAATGATCTAAACTTTTAGCGAATTTACCATTATTTGCAGCCAACATATCTATCATTCTACCAGGAGTACAAACAATAATTTCGGCTCCCCGTTTTAATTCTGCTATTTGTTCAGATATTCCAGTACCACCATAAACCGATACAACTCTTAATCCTAAGCTTTTAGTAAATTTACGAGCTTCTTTTCCAGTCTGCATGCATAGTTCTCTTGTGGGTGCCATAACAATAGCTAAATCAATAGAGTAAATATTTAAAAAAAACTATTTTATAAACCACTAAAGAAAAATGGACGAAACTCCTAAGTTGGATGAGATTCTACTAATAGATACAGGTATGGGTATTTTAATATTGAAACCAATGGGCTCTCAAAAAATCGATTCTGAGTGAAAGATTTGATTGGGTATATCAGTTAATAATTCTGAAGATGGTCGATATAGTAGTAGAATCAATTTTCTTAATATTTCTTAAATTAGAACAAGTACCTACTTAGTAAATATTTTGAGTCACTAAAATTAATATTTGTGGAATAACAAACAAATAACTAATATTGTATGAATCAAAATTCTTTGAAATACCCAATTTCGTCAAAATTGAATTTTCTTAGGCTATTAAAAATTGTTGAGACTTTCCGGTAAACATTTTTATCCTTGGCTACAGAGAAATCTTATGATAAATCTTGTATCTATGAAATACAAACAAGTGCCCTCATCCCCTCTCCCCACAATACTACACTATATAATACATACACAACTAGATGAAATTTTCCCACCAGAAAAGTACTATGAACTTTGTTTATATTGGAGCAATACTTCTGGTAAAAATTGTGTGAACAGACAAAAAAAAAAAGAGATACATCATGATAAAACCAATACATTTCTTGTTTCACTCAGAATCTAAAATATATGTAAAAAGTTATAAATACATTTACATTAAATTTATTTTTCATAATAATACTTGAATTTTGAAACTTTATTTAGATATTTTGTATTTTCAATTTAACCATTATTTTCTTTCTTTAAATTAAAATAAGAATATATAAAGACAATTTGAAAAATAATAATTTTATGATCAAACAAACTGTTTGAAAAAATAAATGTTGACTATAAATGTAACTCATTATTCATCAATTATCAATAAATAAATTATTCTAACCAATTGGTCCGTCAGTATCTTCTAAAGGAGACTGATCCATAATATGCCTAAACATTGGCAATAAAAATGCCAGGGTTTTACCACTTCCAGTTTTTGCAATACCAATAAGATCACGTCCTGACATAATAGCAGGAATAGCTTGTGCTTGTATAGGAGTAGGTTTTTCATAATTATGTCTTTTTAAATTATCCATGATTTTTTTGCTGACACCACAATGAGCCCATATTTTTATAGGACGTGGACAACCTTTACCTTTTACACGAACACCTTCTAATTCCTAGTAAAATAAAGTAAAGCATTGAATACATTAACAAATTAAACTTATCAAACTTTAAAATACCTCTTTATATTTTTCAATTTCTTCAGAAGTCATACGTGTTATTTCCGGTACTTCGACATAAAATTTTTTTCTAAATGGTAAATAACTCATACCAGCATGATCAATTTTTGGTAATTCTTTTTTTTGTTTATTTGCTAAGCTAGCAGCTGCTATATTCAAATCTTCTTGTTCTTCTTCAGATGAATACTAGAAAATGTTTAAAATTAACATTAATATAATAATTCTTAATTAGTAGTAATTCTTAATATACTTCTAAGGCATCTTGATTTTGTTCTATGAGTTCGCCTCTGGTATTGTTATCTTTTTTTTTTGCTACTCCAGATACTATGACAACACCAGAACTAGTAGTGTCAACTCCTAGATTTTCTTTAAGATCATTAGAGGAATTTTTTTCAGACAAATTACTTCGATGTCCATCAACTTTATTAACCTTACGTACTTCTTCTTGAACACCCTAAAAAAATTTATACATTTTTAATTAGACAGGTACTGTTATGAACTTATGAGTAATGAAGGATGACAAGGCAGCTATTGAATTCTGACTAAACTGGTGAATAATTCCAATACTCTGGACTAGAGAAGAAGATAAATTATGAGTTGATGACACTATATCTTCTATATTAATGTAGGTGGGAGATATACAAGTATAAAACCACGTATATAATACTTAGTGAATATAATTTGTTCTAAAGCACTAAGCATGTTAATGGTACTTATATACAAATATAATTTGGAACTAATTTTGGTGATTATTACCTGCATAAAAGCATCTAAAGGATCAATTTCTTCCTCTTCAACAATTTTTTCCGCATTATTTTTTGCATCTTCTTCTTCATCACTTCCGTCATCTTCTAAATTCCATTTTTTTGATGGTATTTGTAGATTAGCTAAAATTAAGTATTAAATTATTAAAATAAAATAGTAATTTTAATTATAATCCAAATTTATAATATGTTAATTAACTAACTATTGAAAAATATATGAATACGAGAAATATAATTTTAGAATAAAACCAAACCTATAAAAGTAATAACTGTATGATACATGTAAGACTGATTTAAATTGAAAATATATAATAATTTAAAAGTAAAATATTTAAAAATGTGAACTCATCTATAATAATTATTGATCAGTTATTTAATAACTTAGCACAATTTATAACAGAAATAGTAAAACAAATATCATAATAAAATATTAAGGCTTACACATGATAGTACTTCGCACATCTTTCTTAACATTGTCTAGTTCTTTTTTTTTCCGCTCAGCTCTCCAACGTTCTATACGTTCTCTCCGTTTTTGCATTTCTAATTCAAGTTTTTTTTGTTCGGTTTCCTAAAATATAATTAATTTAAATACTATCAACATAGAATATAATATTTAATTTTATTACCACATAATAAAATAAAATAAAAATGTTTGCATAAATTTATTTTAGCCATCATTCAATGAACAGTATATCTGAATATTCAATTTGGACGGACTGCCATCAGTGCCATCAAACAATCTGTTAAAAAGATATTTCAGTTAAAGTTACAAAAGAAATAATGTTGGCTAAAGTAAATTTTAAACATTTTTATATACAAACAACTTTTTAATTAATTTAACCTTATCTGGATTTGTTGGATCAAAAGGTACTTCTTCAGGTTTACGCTCAGGCGATTTTCTTTTGTTACGTGGTGAACGTGAACGACGAGGAGATCTTGATTTTTTTCTGTCTCTCCTACATAATACAGACAATATGACAATATTACTTATAATCCATAATAAATAATAATAATTACTAAGTTAGTCATATAAATAATTAATTAATTTTTTATTATCAATCAGCTAAGTTAATATTGGGCTAAAAAAACTATTCCTTAATCATTAGTAAATTATACAAGTATATAATATAATTTAACTAAAACATAGTTAATTTGATAATCAATAACTTTTAACTGTGGATGGAAAATTAAATTATAAGAAACACCATAAATTTCTTTCTTTACTTTTTAATTTTTAAATTCTCAATATAGTATTATAATTATTATTAGTCAATTTTTAACATTTAAATTAAAAATGTATTTTCTATTTAATGTCATATTTTTACATTTTACTTAAATTGTATTAACCATCAGGATTGTACTTATGATTTGAAGGTGGTTTACGAATAATAACATCGATTAATATAATATACATAGTTATACTGTTAAGACTTTAGAAAATTAATTTCAATTTAAAGTACATAAGCATAACATGGATATACATTTTAATTACCAAACAAGATATTATATACATAGATAAGAGAGATAGAAGAATTTTTTTTATATTTAAAATAGCAGTTGGTATCTCTTACAGGTGTATTTCATTTATTTGCTTGCTAAAAATTTTATATAAAACAAGAAAGGGAACAAGAGAGCTACAACATTTTTATAAAAACCATTATTAGTCAGTTATAATATTATTAATCAACAATTTATTTTGAAATTATTTAGTTTTAATTATTTATTTTATACTGAAACATAGAAAAATAAATTAGTAAAGGCACCAATGTATTATGATATTAAATTAATGATATTAATATCATAATATAATATCATTAAATGAGTAATACACCTAGTATACAAACCTTTTTCTACTAAATAAAAAAAAAAAATTGAATTAACATAACAAATAGTTGAATATTAATTGGGCATTTTCTTAAAAATGCTTACGTTGATTTATGTATCTTATGACGAGGAGATCGTGACCTAGATCGACTACGACGATGTCTGCGAGGACTTCGAGAACGACTTCTAGACCTCTTACGATGAAGTCTGTCACTATCAGTTATAAAAATAAAATTAATTAATAAATCCAATATACATAGAATTCAAAAAACTTACTTTCCGCTTCGAACCATACTTTAAATTATTTCTAATTAACAATTTACAGAAAGATAAACTGGCCGACAGATGAAGGCAGCAATGTTGTCAAGTGACAAGCACGTCGCCGGTTAGAACTTCGGCAGTCAGCTACGGCCTACGGAGTGGTTTGTTTATCTATGTTCAGGCTTCAGAGTGCAGAGCGATCAACTGTATTGTCTGTAGAGAAAGAGATAGTGTGTGAGAGAGAACCACCATTCTCCCTCTCTAGCATGAGTATATGACTGAACTTAGGTACCAACCTACACACAATTATAGAGCAGTATGGTAATTATTATAACGATAAATTCATAACATCAAAATTCGTTATTCTAATTATTAAAACGATCATTGATCTTATATTAATAATTTATTACATACGATATACGGATATACCTCCTATTCTTATTCATCTACATGGCTTCGGCCACCCTTGATATACCTTCATATACGTGGGTAGACATTTTTTAGTTCTGTGTATGGAGAAGTAAATTCACCCCCCCAGGGCAGTAGCTACTAGCTAGAGGTTTGCGTCAAGGGCGCATTGCCCACCCATTATAGGTACTTGTAACGTTTTACGTAAATAATTTGATTTTTGATGTACGTAAATATCATTGTAACAGAATACAGAAAAATATTTATTATTTACTTACGAATTTTAAAAATAATTTGCGTTTACTCGTGTATTTTTCAAGCTTAGAATTTCATGACGTGTAGATTATCATTGATTATATCATTATTTATACTGTAATATGTTGTAGCCTATAGGTACTGAGATACAATAATAAGTACTTTATTAATCTCATATATGGCTGTGACACATAAATTAAGATACAATTATTTAAGATTTATTTATTAAATTTATCTTAATGCATGCCGCAACATGAATGTATTTTTTAATTTTTTAAATTTTTACTGTTTTGAGAGTTTTAAGATAAATGGATAATAGAGCGCGACTTGTGTTTTTAAAACACAATCAAAAGCAAGGTTAAGTCAAAATTGAATATGCAAATATATATTATATATACTATGTTTCGTCTTTAGTGGAAGGAAGTGACCAGTCAGCGTCATAGAAAAGTATACCAAAAATGATTGAGAAACCCACTCTCAAAACTTAATGAAACTAACTTTATTTTTTAAGTCATAGGCATAAATAATTTTTTTAGGATAACCTGGACAACCAAACTTATTACTCATTTTATTATGTGTCTTTACTTTTCAAAAAAAATTAAGACCATAAAAAGTAATTGTTTGGTAAACATTCGTGTTTTAAAAGTAAATCGCGTATAACTCCAACCATTGCCCTAAATCAAGGGTCGGCAATTAATTTCTATGGCGGTCCAGATAATTTGAAAAAAAAATTTTCGGGGGCCATAAAAAATTTAATATAATAATAATAATTTCACAATTTTATTGTTAAAAGTTTAATGAGAAAAATGACATTTTTTGTCGTGAGTCAGTTTTTTAAAATTTGCTACTCTTGGTGAAGAACTAATGTGCTGAGTGTTTTTAAGGCGGAGAGCAGTTAATCTTAAATTATATTTAAAAACGTCATTTTGGAGAATGATAAAATTGAAAAATATTTTTGGCGGTCCAGTTATTTCCGCTCTACGGGCCGGACTTGGCCCGTGGGCCGCCTATTGCCGACCCCTGCCCTAAATATTCTATACTTTTATTTTATATTTAAACCTAATAATTTGAACTTTTGTTTTCGTATCTCCCATAATTTAAAATTAATACGCTTTAACCATGACAACTGACAAGCTAATAACTTAGAATATTTTCAGAATCATTTATCGGTCGTATACATGGAAATTGAAGTATTGAACTAATATCACTACTGTTGTGTATGGTTGTGTACCGTTCGTATAGACATATTACAATATAGGTACTACACTACTACTACTATATATGTCTATGGCCGTTCGTTTGTAGGTTTTTCACGAATTAAGATATAATATGAAATATTTTTTTATAAAATATAATAAGATATAACTTAATACGTAGATTAAATTAAAAATGATCTTTCAATACCAAAGCTCGGTCATTTTATTACTTTGTTACATTTTAGTTGTCTGAACTTCTGCTTCAACAATTAAGTTATGTGTAGTTTAAATTATATTATCAAGCTTTTTTTTACAACGAGCTTCTGAATTTATTATGAATTATGAAATGATTATAACATTACCACAATTCACAACTCTTTATGAAAAACTTGTGACGTTTTCCGAGTTTCTTCCATAGAATCTGTGGAGTAACTATGTGCCATGTCTCTAAGGGTTATGTCTTGATTATGTTAGAAATATCTGCATTGAAAATTTTAAACACTTAGATAATATTAAACAGTTTAACATTTCACTGTAGTACTGCTTATTACTTATGTTTTGACTGTAAAATACTTTCTTCTATAGAATCTAAATAAATGCTAAAAAATATGATGTTTATTAGTTATTTATTTCCAAAGGGGTCATTTAAACTTTCAAGTATACATATCACCCATTAGATCTACATTTGATGATGTATTCAATTTTGAACTATGAGGTTTAGACTTTTTATTTGAATTACGTCTTGTTAGTGTTTCAAGTTGGCTACAGTAAAATTAATCTGAAAGCTGAATGTATATTGTTGGACTCACTTTGGGTAAATCATTACTAGCAGCACATTTTTCTTCATTATAGCAGGAAGTTGTGGTTGGACCTAGTAAATGATTTACAAGCAACACCAACTATAGTAGAAATATACCCATTCACTGTATGATGTGCATGAGTAACGAGCAACAAAGCTTCCCTTAAAATGTTTATATTAATAATAATACTGAAACCTGTTTATTACCATTTACCATTTTTAATTTTATATAATTACCATTTTCTATATATTTGTTAATTTTGTTTATCTGATCCATTCTGTTGTTTGTTTACTTAAATAGTTTAATGATTATGTAAAATAATAATATTATAATATTAATATTATTCAAATTTACTATTACTATAAATTGTATAGTACTATTGGGCTCCAAGCCCGTTAAAAATAATTAAATAAATTATGCCAAAACCATGATAATATATTTGCTTAACTTTAAATACCCTGTTAAACGTGGTATTGTGACAAATTAGCCGTTTTCTCAAAATGTAAGATCCAAAGCACGTTTTTAGATCTTCCGAGGCCGTGCAATGAGGCACTAAGCCACTAAGCAATTCGATCCTTACTCAATAAAGTGTTACTAATACACTCAGGGTCAGGGTGAACACGTTGTAGAAATGAAGATATTGTACTAACATTTTTAGAAAAACAATGGATCAAATTATTGTATAAGCCTAGAAAAGGAATAAGTAATAAATACATTTCATGAGTTCAAAACTATTAAGGAACATTAATTTTTTTTACATTATTCCCACAAATTATAAACATACCAAATAAAATTAGTCTGAAAATATTTGAGTATATACTTTTCATTGTTTTTGGGAGTGGTGGCTATTCTATGGTCTAACACATACAAAATTTGTAATTTTTGGGTAGACGGGTGGTTGGTTGGACTCCGGGTAATTAACAATAATTATGTCTAAATTCGTAAACTGTGTAAAGAGTTCTTCACATCATCTTCTGATGAATAAGTCTTAACAAATCTAATTGGGTTGCATTTTGAAATTATGTCATTAATAATGGAGCCTAATATTTGAAACATTCAATTTCAGAATATAACTCTATAGCATTTAGATTTCGGTAATACTTCAATACCAGATACAGGGTTTTATATCCTCATATATAATATGTAGTTGAAAAGGAGTTGCAATTGGATACAATTTCTGACATTTTTTCAAATCTCCAATGTAAGCTTGAGAGTATAGAATCTAATGCTTAGTACATCTGTTATACACAAATTATCATTTATGTTCATTTGAAATTTAAAACGGTTCAGGAAAAAATCGTAAAATGTTTTCGACACAATATTAAATACTTGTATATTGTTATTTAAAATTTACATTATTATATACATTTAAAAATATATATTATATACTAACCTATTATAATTTGTACATTTAAAACTTATGTATTATGTACTATAATGTATCTTGCTACTTACAAGTTATTTAGAAGTAGGTTTTTGTTTAAAATATTTGGGAAAGATATTTTAAATTCTGAGTGAAACAAGGAATATATTGGTTTTATCATGATGTGTAAATATTTTTTTTTGTTTAAATTCAGATATATGTAACTTGGATGAAGAAATTTAAAGAGATATAAGAATAGAACCAGTGTAGTAATTTTTATTTTTTTGTTTTTGAATAATTAAGAATTAACATGGTGTATTAAATTATAATTATTAAAACGTAAATATTAATATTACAATACATGTTAAATTTGATTATAAACATTCTTAATATAATATTCAGTATAAATTGTTTGGACAAAATTTAAAATAATTTTTTTTTTTTACTGTTTACATTTACTTGAATTGTATTATTTACTTCAGGTATAATCGTAAAAATTGTCAATTAAATTTTAAAAAAAAGTATATAAAATAAAAACTAAAATACTAAATACAAATGTAAAAAAAAATTATACATGTATATAAAATATATAAATATATGATTTTTAAGTATTTGATATACCCAATATTTATGGACACTTACGATCAATTTGGCTTTTACCTCCTTCATTATATTCTTGATGAGATATCCACATTTGTTGAAATGTTCCAATAGAAGCTAATATAGAACCACCAATCCAAGCACCGAATCGTCTTTCAGTAGATCCATTTGGTGCAATCAATTTCAATCTCATGCTAGCTGGTATACGAGCCGAAAGATCTCGATTTAATCTCTCAGGAAAACCCTATAGGAATAAACATAATATATTAATAAACTACAATCTGTGGTTATTAACTAATTCTGTCAATAATTCAAAAATTTACTTGTAAAAATGAATTTCCTCCAGTGACAATGACATTATTATATAAAGCTGGTCTTACATCCACATCACACATTCCAACACTGGTAGTAACAATATGACTTACACCCAACATAGAACCACCCATACTAGCACTAGGATCAAATAAAGCTTCAGGTATTTTAAATCTTTCATTTCCAAATTCCTAAAACAAACAAATTCAATAAATTTAAGTTTTATGTTAATTTTAGTATAAATTATTTTATTATAATTAGTTTATTTTTCATAATTTATTTATATTTTAGAGCATTCAATTCACAAAAAGAAAAAAATGAATTTAATGTTTTTGTTTTAACAATAAATATTCAACTTATAATACCAATTTCAACAATTAAATATTATTGATATATATTTTATTTTAGCTAGGTAGATGTTATATAATAAAATTGTATTAAAGAGGAATATTTCAAATTTAATATCTTTGTTTATAGGATTGTGTTTATTTTGAAAGTTTTTTCAAAATTGCTCTGAAACTGCTTAAATAATTCAAAACAGAACTTAACTGTTAACATTTATAAAAAGACCATTACCATAAAATATATTTCTCAAGCTTCTAGAGTCTAATTAGTATACCTAATAGATTAATTAATTTAGTTTTGTTTATGTAACTAACATTAAATTCACAAGAACTGTTGAAAGAAAAAGATAAGACATTTCAAAATAGAATACTATTGATTATAGAATATAATTTACTCTATAATAAATAACAATACTTTAATATGTTAAACTATAATATCTTTTAGAAATACAGTAAAAATTTGGCGTTTGACTATTTGAATATCTTTAGTGCAGTTAAAATTAATCAGCTAGTTAAGGATAAACTTGAAAAATAAATAAATATTGACTTATTCTAACTGTATAAATTGACAATTTAGTTTGTTAAATATTGATAGTAATGTTTTAGAAATAAATGTAAGAGATTATTTTAAAAATAAATTTTGATTCATACCATCAATAAAAGCTTTTTTTAAGATAATACCGTACTACAGAATATGAGTTTTGGTTTTTTTAGAACTAAATTATTACTTGATTGTAGCCATTAGGAAACTCAAAATGAGAAGTCGGAAGAGCTGATATTATTCTTTCATCATATGGAGACTCAGATACTTGCAATACAGAATGCTGAAAATCTTGAATAACTGATTTGCACATATAATTATGCCAAGAATTTGAAACTTCAGGAAGTGACTTTTTCTTAGTCCAAATGGGTTTTTCTTTTTCCTTTACTTGTTCTTTTAGTGCAACCATATAATGAGGAAGTACTTCAATTTCATTTTCCTTTAAAAAAATATAAAATAAATGATGAAGGTATATTAAAAAAAAAAAAAATTGAAGTTTAATAAACTTACTTTAAGGTACTGTCTGCATTGCATGCTAATGAAATCTCCACCCAAAGGAGATTTGACAATAGCACTAGGAATAACATAACCATCATGAACAGGAATTGCAGAAGTATGTGTTGCTCCACTGTCCACAACTATACCAGTTGAGCGACCACAAGAAAATGCTGCTAAAACAGCATTCTTACCAAGAAAAGTTGCTGGTACATTGTACTTTTCAAACATTAACTCTACTAATTTCTCTCTTTTCGATCTAATATTTAAAGGAGATTCAGTAAATAAAACAGGGTGGTACTGTGAGTCTGTTTGCAAGCACTTTGAGTAAGAGTAGTCTAATATTTTCTCGAACAAATCCCAGTCATCAATCATGCCATCTTTCATATAACTTACTACTTCCATGCCTAGAACAAAAAAAAGGTTATAAACATAATTAAAAGTTTTAAAAATTTGAAAATTATCATATACCTTTGCGAGGGACACACAAAGAGTTAACGTCTATGTAATATTTTGTATTTTCATTGATACGGTTGCCTTGTTTAACTCCAGGTTCCAGCATACTAGTATCCGCTGTACCATCATCTGAGATACCGACCACAGCAGGTATTTCTGCTTTTGGGGTATCTTCTTGGGCATAACCGATACGAAACGATTGTGACCCCAAGTCAAACACCAATGCACCAATTTCATCTCCACCGTATAACATACCACTATTCATGTTTAATTTTTTTTTTCTTCACAATAAGTTATTTACATTCACATTGGCCTAAGTCTGTTATTTTAGATTTTACATGAAAATGAATGCAAATACTACAAAGTACAAATACAAAATACTGAAAAGTTTAGTTACTGATAAACAGAAAACGAAGAACAAGAAGCCGGGTTTGTTTATGTCTCGCAGTGTTACCAAATAGTAAATGCACCGACATTTTCTGGGATAATGTAATCAGTAATCACGTTTTGCGTACAAAATAGCTAAGTAAAAATAAAATTCGGTTGAAAAAAATCAGTTTTTCATAAATTCAACGACCTTAACCGCCACAATCGCATGCGTTGTCTCCGTGTTACAAACGTACAACATAGGACATCTCCGTTCGGCAGAACTGTTTTGTGTTGTCAGCTTTAATATTAGCCTCATTAGGGTTAATACTTAAAGGGATGAATATTATCTGTGCGATGACCAAAGGCGCAATTTGAGATTTTTAATGTGGAGGGGGGGGGGGGCTAAAAAGTTTTTGACACAATATTGATTAATATCCTCTGGCCTATATTAAGAAAACAATTTTCAACAATTATGAATACACTTTTTATAATATGCATTTATGTATTCAATAATTTAGATTAAACCACCCATTAATTATAGAAAAAAACTGATTCTAAATACATTTAACTTTATATTTCAAATTTAAATCATAGATCTATTAACAATAAGTGGCGCAAATCTCTGGTAGTCGGGAGGTTATTTTCCCCCCCTTCATAAGTTTTATTAGTAGGTGTGTAAATAGTGGATACTTCATAGCTGGTAGCTAATTGGTAGGTACTTTACCTGTACGATTAACTTAGTACTCATGTTTTATGAAGTTAGTGTCCGAGTTTGGTGTCATTTAATTTAACATTTCTAAAAATAATAAATAAATTACAGGCTAAAACCTACAGCTAGACAGTAAAGTTGTCCTAGGACTTAGCCCTTAGGAAATGGTGTATAATCTTTTAAAATTTTATTGTTATTGATTACACCTGTCCGCAGGAGCCTAAAAACTTGATATTTCTTGGATTGTAGGTACTTAAAAAATAATAATTGTTAAATTTGGGTAATATTGTCCAAGTTAATACAGTAATTGTCCAAGTTTGCCACAAGTGACAAAAAAAATTATTTGCGCCACTAATTAACTAGTTAAGGTCTATGCATTTAATACATTTTAATTTTCTTTAAAAAAAGAACCTTTGGAAAATTCATTTAAAATATTTTCTGTTGATTTTTTATTGGAAATATCTCTATGTGTATTAAGGATAATTATATTTAAAAAAAGGGTGAAACTTCTGGGTCGGATAAGATACAGAGACGGGTATATAGGTAATATATTGGACTTAGTCTTTTAGACTTGAAATCAATGTAACATTGTATTCGATAAAAACAATTCTGAGTACAGCTTCAGTGTATTTAATAATAAATAAATTCATTGACAGTTTTATATTGAGTAATAAGTATGTTTCATAAAGAAGATGAAACTTGATACAAACGTGATTTAATGTGATCTGAATATTATAAATTATGTTTATATTCTATAGTTTAAATTATAATGTCAATTTTGACACAGATAACTAGTGATTTTGAACAAAATTTTCGATAATATACCTAATTACTTAAAAGACTAATTCGGCCTAGTTATGATCACATTTTTATCGACGATAACTTATCGTTCTATATAATTTATTATTAGAACCGTCGTGTCAACAACAATGTTCGTTCATTTAATGTATAAATTGTGAAAAATTCTCTAAAAATTAAGAAAATGCTATTATATTATCAAAAATGCCCTTGAAGGTTAAATTTGACAAAAAATGCAAAATTAACATAATCTTTACATTTTTTAATTTAAAGATTACATTTTAATAACCAGTATCAGTGTATCACCCAAAACACAATTTCTACTTATGGACCAACATTTACCATAAAAAAAAATATGACATTGCATCAAAATCCCAGCCCTAGTTATGAAATTGTTAATTTTTGTTATATACGTGATAGTGATTAAGGGTGATAATTTGGATGTTAGGGGGTCTAAGGTTCCTTAGCCACCGCAAATTGCGCTTATGGCGACGACATAGGTTTCTTACGATATTTAATTTTTAATATTTGAGACTAATATGAAAACCAAAAATTTGATTTTTTTTATTGTGTAAAAAAAACCTTTCAACATATTATTATAAGTTAAAGAGGGGCAAGTGCCACTGAAAATTATTAAATTTTCATTTTTTGAACAAATAGAAAGTTCATTTTTAGTTATTTATTCATGGTAAATTTTATATAAAAATAAATAATCTTTTTATCTAAAAAATAATTGGTAACCAAATTTGCAAAAAATATTGCAAATAAATTATACATCATAAAACAATGATGCTAAAGGGTAACGTATCATGAATGCAAACAGACTACAAATAACCTGAAAAAAAATAAAAAAATATTATACAAAAGGGGTCAGATACAAAAAAATATCATGACTAAACTTACTTGAATCCCTAATAATATTATAGTCAATGTTTTTTCATTAGTCGGTCCAATCAAAATTAAGCAAAAATTGATTAGTGTAAGATTATTACATTTAATATTTCCATCTGCTTTCTCTTCAATGTGAATTAATTTAAAAAATGAAAATAATTTTAAACACATTATCCCAACGATTGAAATATTATTTTTGTTGCATTCAGCATAACTTGGCGATAGCGTTCCATATTTATCTAATCTATGCAATTTATATTTGTTTTATTTATTAACGAATAAAATGTTTTATGATACTATAATATAAGGGAGCAGATGTTTACCATATGCAATTAAAAAATGTATTTAGTATTTACATACTAAATAAATTATAATCTATATGCATTTGATTAAATGAGATATAATGTTGTCTGAAGATGTATAAAAATTACATCAACAGTCAAAATATCTTAAAATTATTATTTTTAATTTATCCATCAATATTTAAAAAATATAAGTAAAATGTTAACACTGAATAAATATTTATAAATACAATAAGTTGCAGTCCAAAAGATATAATATACTAAATAAGGTATTTAATTATAAGACTACATAATAACTGATTGATTTTCAAAGAGCACAGTATAAGTATTCATCAAAATACATTAAGGATGACCTAAAAACAATAATATAAGCAATACTTTAAAAATACATTTCTAATTTTCAAAATATATATATCAAGTTTAGTGAAATTTAATATTTTAAAAAAAAACTCTAAAATCATCTGCTCCCTAAACATTAATTACCTTGGAATACGATGCCTAGGACAGCTTATAAAATGAAACAATTGAGGAGTTGAGTACAAAAAATTAAATATTTGTGGTATGAAAAATAATAACATTGTTTTGCTAAAATGTCCAAGAATCCCAATAACTGCAAAAGTCATACCAGCAAAATAACAATAAGTATCACCAACAAAAACTTCAGAAGGATACCTGTAACATTATTCATTCATTAACTAGCTCAATTAACTCATAATTCACTTACCAGTTGTATCTTAACAAAGCAAAAGTAACAGCTATAAATGGTAATATGAAATGCAATGAGAATAAATGTGCTTGAGCACAATCCCCAGAGAGTTCAATTAAATTAAAAATTAAAATAGAAATTGCAATAATAAAACTCTGTCCAGTTTCTAAGCCATTTATTCCGGCAAGTATATTGATGGCATTTGTACAGAATACAGCCAGCATACCCATGTACACATAGTAAAGTAAGCCTGTAAAATAATATATTAAAATCAACTATTGACTAAAATAAATATAAATGGATTCAGATAAAAAACATTAGACTTGCCTAAATTAACAGATACTCCTAAAAATTCTCTAAATGGTTTAGGTACAATTATTGTAGTAGAGTTGAAATTAATGTAATAAACAACAAGTAGAGGTAAAGATGCAATTGTTGGTAATAGCAGTTTATGCCGCCACCGTAAGTTTAGTACATCATCAGCAAATCCCAATAGAAGCATACAGCAGATCGACAACAGAGCAGCTAACATTTCTATGAACTGAAAACATAAAAAAAATAAAAAAAACAATAACTTTTAAATAAATTATTTATTCTCGAAAAATATAAATGTAAAGATGCTAATTATGTATTTTATACAACTAATAATTAAGATATACATTATCTTAGATCTTACCTCACTTATGATGGGTTAATAAAACCTAAAATGATATAATATATTCACAACACATAAAGATAAATACTTTAAACTACATACCTATAATATTAAATAAATTACATAAGATTAATTTGAATATATTTTTACATTATTATTGTCAATAGTATATTTTATTTTAAATAATACATGTAATATGAAAATAAAAATTACTTCACTGTGTGGGAATAGACTTGTATCATTTTGTAACATGTGTCTACCAAATATAACCGGTATCAACAGAAACATAGTGATCAAAAATGTACATCCGGACACTACTCCAAAAGCTTCAGGTCTAAATCAAGACAATATAAAAAATGGAAACTATGATACTTTTATAACATGGATATTATGATTAAAATAAATAAAAAAAATCTAATATTTTACTTACATTTTGTTCTCAGATTTTTTATTTAAATCTTTTCCATATAAATTAGCACTAACAAACATATCTTTTAGTCGTGGAATTATATTATACGTAGAAATAAATGCAAATATACTGAAAAGAATATTAATACTAAGTATATAAAAAGTTTCCATGATTAGATAGTAAATTGAAAAATTTGAAATAATAATTTGAAAAATGTATGATAGGTAGATCACGTCATAATATTATTATATAGTAATTACTTATTACGTTAAATAACCGTGAATTAAAACTAATTCAGTTAAAAATAGATTCTTTACAAGAATTGAGATTTAAATCATAATGTTTACAATAATTTTTGACATGATTCAATTCCATAATTCAAATAATATAAAATATAACACAATTTTCGTTGGATCAGGTAAAGGACGTCTTGATAACTTTTGATAACATCAATTTTCATGGAAAAGAATAATTCCATAGATTCGCGGCAATTTAATAGATGTATTATAGAAAAACCTAATAAAATGTAAAGAATCGAATTAAATTTTTAGTTAATGTATTAATGTGTATATTGTATAGTCATTACTCATCAGAATGTGATTTAAACTCTTCGTCAATAGAATTATTCGTTTCAATTGTTAAGCACGGTTCAGCAATTAAATTAAGTTCTAGAAGTACTCGAATCTCAATACATGGTTTGTTTATAAGGTAAGTGTAATTAATCTTTCATATTGTTATGAGCTGTAGTTATTGCTGTAGTCGATATGGTTAATTCCGTCGGCAACTCGTAACGTTTTTTGAATTCGTACCTTTTGAGTAACAAGAGGAAGTTAAGGATTTAAACAATTAATTAAATGCACTAACACTTTTATTGGAAAATTAATATTTATTATGAGTCGATAAAATGATAATATAAGAGACGTACTGTTACTTGTTTGATTGTTACACGACTGACTGCTCACTCTCGGGTGGATACTGGTTAGGCGTGTTTGTATAAGAGTCCACTCATAATTTATCATCCCTACGTATAATTACCACTACTAATAATAATAATGTGCATATAACAATATGTGTCAATCTCAGCTATTGCTCCATTTGAGATTATTTCATGGCTAATGTTGTTAACGACCATAAATGTAAAGTTTATAAACCATCGTTTATAAATTGAGTAAGTATTGCAAATTTGACAATATTAACAAAATTACCCGTTTATCATATAATCTGTAAAATGTAACCATGTACTATGTACAGAGCCGGATTAAGTACTTTGGGGGCCGTTAGCAAATTATTTAGATGGGTCTAATTAATTACTTAATAAATATAGGTAATAAACAGGTATATACGAGTATATGAGTATATGAAGAATATTGTTTTCTATTAGATATATAATAGTCTTTCACCAAATTTAGGGGGGGGGATGATGAGTGAATACTACAAATAACAAAATATTATTATATTATATTACAAATGAATATAAAAAGATTTAACTCAAAACTATGATAAATTGAAAATTTTTATTTATAAAATATATTTTTAAATTAAAAGTAAATACATAAATTATTATAACATTAGTCGCTGCTGTCATCGTCGCAACTATCAACTTGTTTATCAAAACATAATTCTTTTTTTCTGGATTTCTCATTTGCAAAATTTTGGATCACATCTTCAAAGTTTAGAGATTTTACAAATTCACTTTCAATACCTAAAATTCCAAGATTTTGTAGGTTATTTTGTGATAATGAAGATCTTAAAACGTTTTTTAATAATTTTAATCGGCTAAATGATCTTTCTCCTGTACAGTTGGTACATATAAGAGGAAAGATATAAACGTAACAACCGTTCAATATTTGGAAAACTCTAGGTCACATTTAAATCAATTATCATCTTATACATGTTAAGCAAAATATTTTTATTCTTATTTTCGTTCGTTGTAATTAATGATAAAGACGTTGACGAAAAATTTAAAAACTGTATAAACTCATTTGTGAAATCATCAGGTAAATCTTTTGGATACCTTTCTAATAACTTTTTCATTCCTCCTTCTATGTCTTCAATTTGCATGTCCATTGAAATGTCTGATAATAACTTAAAATTATCCCTTACGGTAGTAATAATTAATTTTTAAAAACTAGACATTTTACGGGCTGAATTTTTTCGATGGCCGTAAGCAATGCTTATTTTGCTTGTAGGTAAATCCGGCCCTGACTATGTAGGTATTATACTTTTGGCTTAGCGTTTCTGTTATGTTTACGTCGCAAAACTGCAAAAGTAATGCATCGAAGGTCAACAGGTCAGGAAATTATAAAAACCTAATCTACAAGACAATAGATATGGGTGAGCGGGTAGATCTCTGTCAGTCCACCCCTGGTGGATCTTGAACACTAATCAATCTTTGATTCTAATATAATGCCATCCATTTATCACCTTTGAATGTTCAAAGTTATTTATACATTTTAAGTTTTAAGTGTAGCTATTGTGACATGTTTACATTATCGAAATCTAATGTATTACGTATTTCAATGAACCAACCAGAAATTAAAGCTTAGTCTCTCGGACTTCATCAATTTTGAGAGTATAATTTATTACGTGCGATATCACAATAAATAAAGATTCGAGATTACTGCGTTACAAATGTTATGACATTGCCATTGGAGTGTTAGCATATGTACAATTAGGGAGGGGGGGACTTGAAGGTGCTTAATATCATCCTAACATCCAGTTTTAAAATTATCACTCCCAAATTGTTTTCATGTTAACGTATTGATAAATATGGTTTTTTGAATAGAAAATAAATTCTAAATAGTAGTTCCTAAAATCCTATCCATTGTTTAAGTATTCTTGTAAAATTCATTACATAATTTATTAGGATACTCTATATAATTTGTCTATTTATGGAACATTTGCAGCACAGATTTTTCATCTAATTGCGCCCCCGAGTGTTAAACTTTCGTCTTACACAGTTACACCACAGTATTGTTAACATTTATTTATATTTATTACGGTATTGACAGTATATTATTTTAATAAAGACCCAAAGTTATAAATAATAGAGCACTCCATTTATTTATTGCATTAAAACAAACTTTATAAATTAATAAAAATAATAATTTTATAGTTGGCGCACAGACGCACAGTAAAGTGTTAAAATTGTATATTTGTATTAATTTTATTTTCTTATTTTTTATTAATATAATTCTTTTATTATTTAAGCTCATTCTCCTATCTTTTATTCATCTTTTAAATTTTAAATTTGTTCTATTTTATATAATGAAAACTCAATTGTCTTTTGCGTATTATTATCAGTCATCAGTTCATCAAAATCGCGTAAAATATAAACCACAGGCTCTGTTTGAAACTGAGGAATAAAAATATACAAAGAACAATTTTCATTTATTTTAACATAATTTTTACAATCTATATTATAATTTATGCTATATATAATAATTATTATAACTGATATTATATATTTAGTTACTAAAATATTATTAAATAGTATTCTATAATAAATGGTAGTATATTGTTATTTGTTAGGTAGGTAGGTACTAAAAAGTATGGCGACGTAGCAATATGGCGTGATGCACATGGGTGAGGGATCTGATTGTTTTTACAATATGAATAAATTGTATTCCTTAATCAATGGTAATACATCAATACCACTAAAAAGTAATAATTTACTTACTAAAGACTAATTTAACACTTTTGAGTTTTTTATTAAACAAGAATTTGTAAACCATGGTTAATATACGACTCTTAGAATTATTATTGTGTATTTAATCTATTATTATAGGTTCCTATTTATTTTATGTCTTTATGTAAAAAAATTATTAATTTTTATTACACAGTCATCAATTAAGCATTAGAACTATACTATAGGTTATTAGTCGAATTTTGCTCAATACTGGGAATCACCCCATTTGTATTTTTGGTATTTAGCTCCAGATCAAATTGTGATTTAGATACAATACTATTATTATATAAGTTTCTAGTTGACACATTAGTAGATATCATATGTTTATTACGTGGACAAAGCTCTTCCTTTATCAATCTAAAGACACGTTTTTTACATACAAAGATCAAAAAAATCAACACTCCTTGCAATGCGTTCCCGAAGTCGGTGATGTACCATATATAAGCTTCAACATTTTCCTCAAATGCAAAAGATATAACTTCTGCCAACCAGTTCACACCCATTACGACAAATAAATTTAAATACAACACGAATCTGCAACATTCCACATGAATTATTAAATAATTTATATTTTTGTTTTATTTTAATTACAAAGTAAATTAAATTCTTAAGAATCATACTTGTATCAAATTATAATTACATACTCAACAAAAAATATTAATATTACTTATATTTTTTTGCTATTTAGGTATATTAAATAAAATTAAAATGTAATTTTGTGTATTTTGTCCGATACACACCTTTGTTTTTCGTGGTCAATACTGCAGTCAGACTGATTGAATATTTTTGTATCCTTTATTTTTTTATAAATCATCACTGCAGTGTTCATAAACATTATCAAATTACTAATTAATATTATAGCTATAGGTCCATAGAAATATGTTACAGTTGCTGAAGTCGCTAAAAAATAAAAAACATTTATTCAACTTAAATATTTTATAATGAATTATGAACCCATTAGAATTCAAATATTGGGATAAAATAATTTTTAAGTGTATTTACTACTAAACCAACAACTTTCTTCTCCAAATCCTGGATATAATGATTTATATGATTGCAAAAATGAAGCATTATGCATGTAATATGTAATTATTGATATTACAGAAGAACATCCCCAAGCATATATGGAATAAATGATGAACTTTTTCGATTCATATTGTATAGAATGTCCTCTTAATGGCCGGCGTTCACTGAAAATGAATAAATAGGTACATTTGACTAGATATTTTAAATAATCTATTAAGAAGCATAATTTATCTGTAGTGAATAAATATACCTAAAAGTCCACCATAAGTCAAAACACATTACATTTAACCAGAAAAAACTTGCCAAAAAAGAGAATTGAATAATATACGCTGAAAAAAAGAGTACTTAATATAAAAAATGTTTAATAGTAATGTCACTTATATCATTGATTTTATAATATATATTATGAAACAATGATAAGATTAGAATAAATATTCCTTCACTTCTGAAATATTTTCAATGAGTTATCTATTTAAATTAAAGCAACAAAGCGTAATTTATTGCAATTATGATTTTCATTGTAAATTTACCAAAGTGTTTTAAAAATGTAAACACAATATTTTATTTATAAATATTACTTTGGTAGGTAGACAGAAATACGAATGAAAATATGTACAAAACAATTGTGTAAATTAGTGCATTATTATAATATTGTATATTACTATTAGAGAAGTACAATTTCAAATTGTTTAGTTGCATATAAAAATATTACTGTGTTTCCGTGTGTTTGTTATTTATACATTATTCTTTGTTAATGATATAATTGACTAAGTTCACAAGTCATTGGGTAATAAACTAATAACTAATATTATATTATTATTTTAATAATTATTAATTATATAATACAATATATCATGTAATGATGCGTATTTTTCTTATCAATTTTATGATAAACACAAAGTTAGGCAATGACTGATGTTAGTTTATTTATTGTATAATACACTATACTATATAAAATCTCGTAGAAATAGAGTTTTATGAATTATGTTTCTTGGCTACATAAAATAATCTACTTACCTAATATAACACAGAAATCATCATCAGCTGTTTTGATTTTAAGTTGAACAATTATTAAACTTAAATAAGCAACAAAAAGCGATGTTACATGACACATGAGGGACTTTCCATGCAAATTCCGTAACGCCTTAATAAGTGCGTATACCATGAACGTCACAAACAAAAACGGTAGTGAAAGTATCATTGAATATATATAATACATATTAATATCTTTTATTGACGTTTCCTCAGCAAGTACTGGCGAACACACTAAGTATGAAATGCGAAATTCCAAATGAAATTGTTCTAGGCAAAATTGACCGGGTTGAGTGATATATAACCCCGACACACTGTATAACGACCCATTTTCGGAAACAACATAATTTTCAACATTTGATGGTATCAGTGAATATTTTGAAGTATTATCAATACATTTCAGTTTTTTATAAACTATGTGAACTTTGTCTGTCTCGTATGCCTCAACCGTCCCATCTTTGGTTACTAACTTTGGTACCTATAAAACATGAAATATTTCATACATTTATTTTGTTAGACATGTATTTTATTATTTCTCCTTAAGTGATCCTGCTCATGTTCAGGCTTTTCTAATGTGGAACGCCCACTCATTTTCATTTATTCATTGCCTAGTGTTATTTCACCTATTTACTTATTGTACATACTGTACAGATTGTAAATTTTCATTATATAAACAAATAAAAAATTTCTTTTATGAATTGGAGGTGTAGCAGTAAAAATACAATTTATTAATAAATGAATAAAATAAATAAACATCCGATTTTATTGAAATATGGTAAAAAATGAGACGTAGATGAGTATTTTATTTTGTATCTTTTAATTTTGAATAAAATATATTCTCAATTTATAATCCTTTTTTTACATGCATTTTTTGTAAATTTGGTAATTAACAGAAAAAATGTTCATCTCTCATCTTAGAACGAGATCTTGACATCAGTGACATTTAGATTTTAGAATACAAGAGGAGGTGGGATTTCTTGGAATGATTGATTAGCTAGGGAAGAGAAAGTTGATTTGTCAACCGAAAAGAAAATTATTGAAAATGGTGGTTCGAATATGGTAAGACTAAGCACAGCTCTGTAATCGAATTCGGTATGCTGAAATAGGGATTATCATTGATTTATAAATTAATATTATATAGTTACCTTTTATATGGTAACACGGCTTTTTACTGTTTTCATTTATTCGTTTCACTGGCAAAATAGATGTTTGAACATTTTAATGAAATTAGATCTTTGCCGACACAAAAAAATAGCTTTTTTTGAGGTATAATTATTGATTAAATTAATTGGTCTGTACTGATGATAGAAAAAATTCAGGATCGATGGTGGGTAATACTATTACATAGCTGTTGCAATTCATTTTTACAAAAAATGCAACAAACGTCACTCGCTAAATCAGAGACAAAGACCACGCCGGGTAAATACGTCATATTGGACTTACCGCGAATTTCTCGTGCGTTTCGTTGGATATCGAGCACGTACCTTTGACGTACACTTTGCCCTCCGGGCAACATTTGATCACGCACGGTTTGTGCACACACGAGCACATCTCGTATCCGGGGGCGACGTCGGTGCGACGACGGTATTGCGAAGGCAAGTACCGTCGTTCTGGTCTTCCGGCTAACAAAATGTCGTCTTCCCAGCGGTAGCCTTCCGGAACCACCTCGTATTCGTTCAACGGACACTCGTCCGTGGTCCCCGTATTGCTGGCCACCATCGGCAATAGTAGCAGCAGTAGTACTACCATCAGCGGCCATATCGTGGGCGGCCGCTTAGACGTGTCCGTCATCTGGGATTATGAAGAATATTGTCACTTGGCGTAAAAAACCTCTTACGTGCAAAAAAATTGAAGAATAATATTTTGGTATTCAGAAAATTATTTAGATTTTCAGAAAAAAAAAAACACGGAATCTAGTGATCAAAAACAAGTGAAAATATATAATTATTTACATTTACCTCAATATTCATAATATGAGAATACAATGTCCAGTGACTATTAAGTGTAGACTACCTAGCAGGAACGTAGAAAGAAAAGTTTAGGCCCGGTAGGAAAATGCCCCAATTAGTAATGGTTCCGGGAGCCACGGTCATCCACCCTCCCACAATCGCCTCCCAAGACCAAATAAATTTAAAATATTTATACTTTTTCTATTTTAAGTAACAAAGAAAAAGCACAAATTTGTAAAAAATATTAGTTTTTTTAATTAAATTGCTTTTTAAATAATTTTACATATTTTACATGTATTCATACATTACTCATAAGTAGGGCTGTGAAGTTGATGACCTAAAAAACATTAAAAGATGACCAAAAAAAATGCAAATATGACGTAAAAATGACAAAAAATGTCCTAAAAAATTACAAATATTTGTTTTAAATTAACAAAAATACAATCTTTTTAAAATATTTTACTATAAAATTCTATATTAATATATCAAAATATGACATAGAAATGACAAAAAATGCCCTTGATGAAATTAATTATATTAAATAAATAATTAAATAAAATTTATATAACTAAAATAATTTGATCGTAAATTGTAATGTCTCTATAAAATTGTAACTCGTAGCAATCAAAGACGTCCGTGTACCGTTCGTTGGGTATAACCGTAAATACAGTATAAATAGAGTATTGACGCGAATGACACGATGACAAATTCGTAAAATTGAGATACGACCGACCTTTTTTGTTGCGGCATATTACTCATATTTGATATTATTTTATCATTTGGTCAACATACCGTCAGCTAAAATTTGTAAATAAGCAAAAAAAAATTGTTCAAATTAAATAATTAATTACTTAAAAAAAAGTCCGGGCCCGGGAGGAATCCTACCTTTCCTCCCCCCACTGACGACAGGCCTGCTACCTAGTACCTAATGTGTAATTGATAATACTACAACGTTAAGATAATAACGTTTACAACATTATATATTTAAATGATTAATATAAAAATTATGGTCTAATGAACATATCTTGAATTACATCGATTGGAATGATATGATAGATTCTATTTATTAGTTAATGATATTATATGTATAAGTCATACGACTTATGTATAAGTAAAATTATTACGTGTTTTGTTCATGTCAATAAATATTACACACCTTTAATCGTCTCGCGTCGAATGTTCTTTACACTCACACATGCGTAAATTACCAACGAACTGTTTCCGAGTAGGAATCAAACCAAACTGTCTAAAACAATGTGACTCACTCGACTATGCACGACGACATGGTATCGATCAGTTGTGGTTTAGGGTGTGCGAATACCGGATGTCCAGACAACAGACGCATGATAGTTACGTATTAACGATGTAACTGTCAACTGGTATCCGGCCAAATTAGCAAAACCATAATTAATGCTGTATTACAAAATATGGAAATACTAAGTAGCGTAACAAAAATAGCCTGGAAATTATATTCAAAACGCTGATCACTTGTTACACTTTGTAATAAATCAAAAATATGGTAGCTAATCAGGCAAATTATTAATTTTTTTTTTTTTGTTATCGGCTATAAGACCTAACTCTCAAATATAATTATCGCCATTTGTCTCCATCTCTTGCCAATCTGTATCTAGATCCAATATATTCACGTCTAGCCTTACTTGATCTTCCCATCTCAGTCTGGATCATCCTAGTGATACTTTCTCTGTTGGGTTATTGCGCAGTTCCAGTTGTGTAAGAGATTCTTCTTTGCTGTATGAACGGTCGGCCGACCATAATCTTCTTTTATAATATCGCTCACTATATTAGGGGGCCGATAGAGTTCCTTTATTTCCACGTTTTTTACAATAAAATAAAGCCGAGGTGTTGTGGTTTAAATTTAAAACAAATATAAAAGATTGGATCATGCTTCTTATGAGTTATAACCTAAGTATTATAAATATTAAAATATATAGCCTATTACGGGTATTGGAAGAATATTTGGGGCTGTCGGTACGGATTCTTTACACAAGTTATTTACCCGATTTTATATTATTTAAAATGCTATAACTCCTACAGGGCTCTAAGTTGTACCATTGGGCCCATATGATCCAGACACTTAAGAAGATATCATTTTGCTATTTGAAAAAGTATTTTCACATTAAACAAACCTATATATTAGTTTATACTTTATAGTTTATAGTGTCTATAATATGTAGTCAACATATTTTGTTCACAGATAATCGATGTATAGATTTACAGACCACTCACATCCCGATTCTTTTTTTAATATTTTGAAATAAATTTATTAGATCTAATAAAAGTAGACTTTTATTAATGAGCTATACTTATATAAATAACAAAAAATGAAAGAAGGACCCAAGTTCTGGAAGTGCTTATAAAACTTCGCTTGTATTTGTATTACTGTTCCAGTCTGGAAGGTAGGAAACACATCAACTATGAATGTAACTGTGGAGATCAAGTGAAGATATATTATTACTGTGCCTATAGATATCCACATATGTATACCACCCCAACCACTTGAAATTGTCCTATCTGATATATCTGGAGTCTGTGTTATAAGTTCAGTACAATAAACGAGGTTTTTCAAAAATCTCTTTAGAATTTTTTGAACTTTTTATAATATATGAATAAGAAATACCGAATTTGTCAATATAAAAAGAGTTCATTAGAACTTAAAATTTGTCGGAACTACTAAATGCCTCCATCTCTCCTTAATGGCATAAATATTTAATATCCCTAAATATCATTCATGAATTGTTCACAATTTATTCCTAAAAATAAATAAATAGACGTAAATTCATTAATAAAAATGTATTCACTATTATTGTATTTGCGGTTAATTAAAACGTATCGCAATTTTGACATGGGCTTCATGGGCCCTCTATCCACTAAGCCGATTTGTTCCCAGTAACAAAATTGTGGCCAAATAACACATAATCGATTTATTTGAGATAAATAAATATAAATAAAGTTAATTAATACAAACTAAGTTTATTTATTTTTATTTAATTTTTGATATTTAAAAAATATTTTGCATTTTTTAATGTATTTTTTGTGATTTGATGAATCAAGATCATAGTCCAATGTCCTTAAAGATTAAAATTGAATTGAAATATAAATAACTATAAATCACGATACTACAAAATAAAACTATTTTATAACTATCACAAAGTTATTATAAGCTAAAAATTCATAATATATAGTACATATGTTAATAGTTATTATTAATTATCTGGGGAATCACCTCAGTTCAATTTTGAATTTGAATTAAGATACAGAGGTGCTTTTAGATATAGTACTACTATAGTGGGTTCTAGTGGATGACATAGTAGATTTCTTGAAAAGTGTAACGCGTGGACAAAGCTTTTCTCTTAATAATTCTAAGACACGCTTATTACATACAAATATTAAAAAAATCAAGACTCCTTGTAATGCGTTTCCGTAATCTGTAATTTTCCATACATTAAAACCACTATCATTGCTACCAAATATCCAAGACAAAATTTCTGCCATCCAATTTATACCCATTACGATGAACAATTTCAAATATAATAAGAATCTGCAACATAACAATTTTATTTGAAGACCTAGTTTATTTACTATTTAATTAAGTACCTAATAACAATACTAAGAGTATAACTATACATGAATTAAAGCATTGGCACAACCCAAATAAAATATAAAATGTTTTCAGTCTTTAATTAAATAAAAATAATGTAACATAAATAAAATAAACTGTACAATTTTTCAAAACTGATTGTTTTATTAAAAGTCCGATATATACCTTTGTTTTTCATGATCAATCTTCCTTTTGCAATCTGAATGATTGATTATTTTAGTATCTCGTATATTTTTTGCAATCATTACTGCAGTGTATACAAACATCAATATATCACAGGATAATAAAATACCAATGGGGCAATAGAAATATATAAAGATTTTCCAATCCGCTAAAATACGATAAATATAATTAAATCAAATATTATCTAAATATTGTGAAGGCTTCTGAGTTTAACTTATAAGTTCAAGGGTTATTTGTTATACTTATTACTAGGGAACGGATTTATATGTAATAAAAATACAAAAATATGTACATATATATGGAAGTATAATTTATAAAATATGTGCTAAAAACATCCAAATATGTGGGAAAAAAATTTAATTAAAATTTAAATTAAAAATAATAAATACAATTAAAATTATTAAATTATCAAAATGATTTGTTGCATTGAATTATTACAATTTCTTTTAAATTATCGAATGTTAAATGTCGCCTATTAGGTCTCAAAATATTTTTAAAACGGCTAAATGATCGTTCCACATCAACCGTTGTAATTGGAGCATATTTGAAGCGCATAATATCAGAAGGCGATAATTCCAAATTTTTAGAAGAGTGTCTGACACTCATTATGTCATTGATTGTTTTAAAATCAATATAGCCTGGATTTTTTTCTGTAACTGCATCAATTTTCTTTTTTACAACATCTCCTATTGGTCCGCTTACGAGTTTTAATTTTTCAATCGCTGATTCAACAATTTGCATACTATCTTTTAAGGACGTATTTTTTGTTTCTAATTTTGTAATTGTATGTGCAATAAAACTAAAATTCACTGAGATGACAATTAAATTATTTTTCAATGTTTCATTTTGCATAATATTTTGAGCTTTTCCAATAGCGATAGAAGTTTCTGGGTCTAATTTTGAAATAATTTCTTGTATAATAGTTTTACTAATTTTTGGCATTTTTGAAATTTGTGTAGTTATGTACGATTACAATTACAGCCAAACACTAACTATAAAAACCTACTGCTATCGCCTGTCAACCCGTCTGCTATCGATTGTCAATCGTATATAAATGTATACTATATTAAGATATCTATTATATCTATATGAAAATTATAAGATAACGACTATAAAAAATACTAAATATTTGCTCCATGTGGATCGTCACAGTTCATAATGGCTGTTTTTATGGCTTGAAAACGTATGAACGATGAAATGATAAAATACGTTTAAAAATATTTACAAATTAGTGAAAT
This sequence comes from Periphyllus acericola, assembly GCA_949715065.1. Taxonomy (NCBI): domain Eukaryota; kingdom Metazoa; phylum Arthropoda; class Insecta; order Hemiptera; family Aphididae; genus Periphyllus; species Periphyllus acericola. The sequence goes on along the minus strand of OX454267.1, from coordinate 33,327,553 downwards.
ATGCAAAAATATGTAATTATACCAAAATATGTAAAAATATGTAAAAATATGCATTTACATATAAATCCGTTCCCTACTTATTACGTATTCATTATTTATAGGTTAAAAGTTTAAAACTATTAATATAAATTAATTGTTTATTGTTTTTGAAACCGACAAATTTTTCAATTAGAGACAACAGAGTATTTATGACTTAAAGTTATAATTACTTTTTTCTATCATATTTAGATAGTATTATTTTATTATTGTAGGTACTTATACATTCTTCATAATAATAAATAATAATTTGCAACAGTTATCTTTTATTAACTACCTATATTTTTACGGTAAATTACTGAATCCCATTAAAATTTAAAAAATTGATTATTTTAGTACTTACAATTAAACCAACAACTCTCTTCTCCTAATCCTGGAGAAAATGGTGATGAGCTATAAAAAGTTTGCATGGAATATGTGAGTATTGAAATTACAGAGGTACATCCCCATGCATAAATAGAATAAATTTTGAACTTTTTTGATTCATGTTGTTTTAAATTTCCTTTTAATGGTCGAAATCCACTGGAAATATACATATAGTTACATAAAAATATTATTCATATTAATAGGCTCAATTATGTACGTAGTAATTACCTTTTTTGTGAGTAATAAGTTTATCGAATTATAAAAATTTATTTTAAATTTTTCTGAGCATTCTATAAAAACTCTTTAACTAAATATAGCTTTTAATATAAATGCTACAATTTAAAAAAATTGTAAGTAATCTTTCTAAAATAATACCCTATTAATTGATTACTGAATAACTATAGTAGTATTTTTATTTAAGTATACTAAAAAGCAAGTTATTAGAATTAATAATCAATACTCTAGAATCTAGAGTCTAGATCACATGATAACATATAATAGATAATTCGATAAATTTCTTTTACTTTTAACTGTATGTAAATATATGTAATGTTGATTGACTTTTTATGTCTTGATTATAAATCTTTTTAATTAGTAGTAGTAAGTATTTTCTAACTATTTTAAATTTTAATATTCGCTATTATATGTCATCAAAAGGCTGTACTATATTACAATAAAAACTTATTAAAATAAATTTACCTGAAAGTCCACCATAAATCAAAACACATAACATTTAACCAGAAGAAACTTGCCAAAAAAGAGAATTGAATTACTAGCGCTAAAAAAAAAAAAATATCAGTGTTTATATCGTATTAAAAAAAAATAAAAAAAATATCGTATTAAATTATTAGTTTTAACCAAATAAAATGTAATTATTGGATTTTCTGATTTTACTCAATATTATTTCACCACAATACACGAAAAACTAAATTTAGAGTTATTAGAAGCTGACTTAAAAAGTATAAGAATATTTTAAAGGCATCTGCCATTGCGAAACTTAAGTCTGAACATAACATTTTTTTTAAAAATGTCCACTTCACAATACTTTCTACGTAAAGTAGTAATAGACTTATACCTTTAATAAGTTCTTTTAAATCTAGTGGACGTGTTTTATAAGAACCATTTTCAACGCTGGTTATCAGCATACGGTTAAGAAAGCACGACGTTGATTCGGATTCACGATATCCACGAAACGGCAATAACTAACTTTGAGTGATTACACCAAACTTATACCGTCATATACTCGTTTTTTTGTACGATTATCTATAACCTTCCTAACTTAAAAAGTCAATGTAAATAGTAAATTACTTAACAAAAATTCGAGAAGCAACTAAAAATGATCAGAAAGTCATATAAATGTTTATCATAATTACTAAGAATGTGACCTTGGTGTTTATTATGATCTTTTGTTTTCACACAAAAAAATTTAATAGCCTTAAAGCAATCGCATCTTAATATTAAAATTCCTAGTAAGTTCTGATTCTCTGTTAAAAAATGTACCTACTTGGAATGTTTTTTTTTAAATTAATTTTCTATTTTTTTTCTATTCTGGTAATTTGTATATTAAATACAAAGAATAAAATATATTTTTTTAAAGTATTATCTATCTAATGTTTGTATCACTAGATACTTATATGTACAAGTATATACTAAGATACAAAAGACATTACCTAATTGGAATTTATTTTTTTAGTTTTCTATGGTTAGTTTTGAAGCTAGTTGAAATTATGCTCGTTGAGAGGTTATATAATGGTTTTATAGCTATTATTCATAGGATAACTATTAATCATCACCGTGATACATATTTAACAGTGCGTAATAATACGTGATAATTCATATTAAATATCACTGTTATGATCCTAATCAATGGTTTTCTAGTAATTATTGATACGTTATTATAATTAAATAAAACAATTTGTCATGTAAATAAGGAATTTCAAAATCATTATTACATGGTATTTTTTCTATATGTAGCCTACTAAGAGAAAACCGAGACGGCGTGATCTATCCAAATTTCAAATGGCTAGACACCAAGAATTTTTTTTTGATAAATAATAGATCATATTTAATAATAAAAATAAATGCTATTTAGTACACTATAAACATGTTTTATTATGTTTATATGGCATATTATTTTTGTATAATTTATTTCTTAATAATAAAAAATAGTGTTATGTTTAAAAAATATTCTCAATATGAAAATCTTATTTACATTTTTAGAATTACATTTTTTGTATTTATCATACTTAAAAATATAAAATAAATATACCTTGTGTAACATGCTTTATAAACCACAACACTACATAAAGATCTCGTATTGGTAGGTCACATACTAAACTCGATTTTCGCTCAGTAGGACACTTATTAAACAAAATATTTAACTTACCGATGAAAATACAAGTATTGTTTTCAATTATATTTGATATAAATTGAATTATGATTAATCCAGTGTAGGCCACTAAAAGTGTAGCTACGTGACACATTAGAGATTTTCCATGCAGATTACGTAACTTTCTAATAAGTGCATACACCAAGAACGTCACTAACAAAAATGGTAGAGATACTATCGATGCCACTAAATAACTTTTGGGTAATCCAGTTTCCTCCGGTTCGCTTGCTGAATTGTAACATACAATGGCTAAAATTTGAAATTGATTTTCGGTGAACTGCTCTAGGCAAAATTGACCAGGCGCAACATCTTTAGATTTCAAATGGTTCAGCAACCACCCATCTTTGGAAACACCAAAGTCGTCTGTATTACTTGTATTTGATGGTTTCAGTTGATATATTTGAGTATTATCAATACAATTCATTTTCGAATACTCTAACTGAAATCCGTCCATCTCGTATACCTCAATCGGCCCGTTTACAGTTATAAACTTTGGTACCTACAAATCATAAAATATTTCTTACTTTTGGAAATTTAAAAATAAAAAATTATTTATATTTAATATATCTCAGTGATTAAGTTATACACGACATATGGTAGCCGATAAGATGTTTTTATTGGAACAGTTTAAAAAAACATTCATTTAAAATTAAGGAATAAAAAAATGAATATTCCATATGCTAACGAAAATAAATAGCATTCGTAATTTTATCCCAAGAAATGACAAATTCCTGTATTAAAAGGTATCTATTAAAGTTGTTCAAATTTACAACATATTTTTGATGTTTACTATAATGATAACGTTATAAATATTAGCTGGGCAACAATGATGCTAATTAATTTAATTTGTAGCTATTAATAAGTTAGTATGCAAAAATATTTTGTCTATAACTTTTCACTAATTATATGGTTAGGTGAACGTGCAGGGGCTGGGATTTTTTCCGTTTGAGGGCTTTTAACTTTTTTTGGTTGATTTTGTCGTGGATAAAATTATATGAATTGTATTTTATCATAATACAGTTTTTAATTTTATTTATAGTACTTATTCCAACGTTTAGAGTACCCCTCCCACTCCTAGTTTACAATCTACGATACTGAGACAAGAGTTTACTTTTGTACGTAACAGTTAACATTCTTTACATACTGTTTAAAATGATGTCAACGCAAAACAAAACGTATGCAACGCTCCAGAGATGGCGTCTCGGCGGACCAAGCCCACTAATTTTCTCGCAGTGTGCGCCGTGCGGACCGCGAGTTGTTATCCTGACGGAGAGGAACATTAGGGGTGGCGTCCACTAGTGCGATGCGACAGGTGATGCAACAAAAATCGTGCGATACGATTTTTATCGGTGCAATACTCGTACTCGGGTTCCCAACGGAGAAAACATACAAGCGATACGATACACATTTTCAGTCGTGATCATGAGCTCTTCAGTGGAGGATGTGATTCTTACCTACCGTTTCTTATGTCAGCGGAAATTAAAAAAAAGAAAATATTTGATACATCCATATAACCTCAATATATTAATATACTTCAATATTATACACAGTTCGGCAGTGGTGTCCCACGAACACTCTTAACACGAAAAACAATTTAAAGAGTTTTACGGAATGACCTTAGAAAGTTACCGGGTATTATTACGACTAGTGTCGAAAAAATACAAATTTAAGTATGTTATATCAGTCCTTGAATAGTTTTCAAAGAATAGTTCCATAAACATGGATTTTGTTCAATTAATTTTACAAAAGAAATAGCAGCGCTGCTTGTTAAGTCGACATCGTGACAAATCGCGTGATACCGTTGCCGAGCGACCAACAAGCTGTGTCACCCGCATCGATACGACACCGATAATTATTGGTGTCGCTTTGTAATCGCGTAATTAGGCTAGTCGCTGACATGCAATTTTCAATCGCGCGATAGTTGCGTAACAGTTTGATCACATGGCAAACTTCACAGCGATATATGACAATGCGCTCACATGCAACTGATCAGTTTGTGTTTTGTCACAAATTTTTCGATCGCTCAACTACATGTGATCATTGTGTTAACATGACAGTTTAGTTGCATTTGTGAGCGCGGTTATGATCCAACTGTTGCGCAACTATCGCGCGATTGAAAATTGCATGTCAGCGACTAAGTGTGGAATTGTTTTAGTTGTTTACGAAGAAATATACGTAGTAGGCGATACGGTGTCGAATTGCTTATCGTATCGCCTGTCGCTGAGTATCGCATCGCACTAGTGGACACCGCGCCTTATTAGTTATTAATTATTATTGTATCGGCGATCGCAGAGTGCGTTTCATTTCTAAATGTGACTTGGGTAATTTCGCGACTTATAATATATAGATCTTAATATATCTATATAGAAAATTGCTTTTCTACACGTTTAGCTACGTGTAGCTTACATGGTAGTACAAAAAATGTTTAAAATTCAATTAACTATTTACGCAAATCATTATTTAAATAATGTAGTCATAATCCTAAAAATACCGTATTGTTACATTAAATACAAAAAAACAATAAATAATTTTATAATATTTGTAGTTCGAGTAGTAATGACAAATAATAATGATCAATAATTACTGTAGCGTTGTAGAAGAAGGTGAAAATTATAATATGAACACTATATTAGGTGACTCCGAAATTGTGAGACAAAAATGTACATGACATAATGCGAGTACTCACAGAAATCATAATGGTGCGAATGGTGTGAAGTTCTATCTAAGTTCAATCTATTTTGTAGAAATTCCATAAATATTTTGTTCAATAATAAATTACCGCATTGCGTACATTGCCAGTTTTTCAGATGATAGATATTAGATAGTGACAATGATTTATTTCTCAGAACTATTAGGCTTGGATCACTCTATGCGTTTTGGCGGTTATCGAAAAATACAATCCCGATTAACCGCAACCGGGATGATCGATCACATGCGCTTTATCGGTAACCGATACCTGGCTTCCGACGAATCCGAGATTGAAAAGCTCGCGAATCCTTTATAATTTAAAATTATATATTAAATAATACCTATTGTAAATTATAAATAATACACTAATAATATGTAATATCAAATAATATTGCACAATTGCAGACTGTTTCACATCACAAAACGATACATTTTATATTTTTCGTCATAATTTTGATCTTTATATTTAATTTTAATTTTTATGTTTGAATTTGCTAATAAATTTAATAATAATGAGATTATTTATAAATACAAGAAAATACAGATTTTCATACATATCCAATGTATAATATAATACATAGGTATTATATAATACGTATAAAGAATATGATAATTAATAATTCTACACAATAAATTATATGTAAATTATATATGCAATTATGCAAACACTGCAAACAATATTTAAAGTCAAATAATCGAACAAATTTTCAATTCGGTAACCGGCGTTCCGCACAGGTGTGGTCTGACAAATTTAAAATTGTGTGTTTTGTAGTACTGTAGTACATACGACATACCCCACTTTAAACACTGCCTCTACATATTTGTACTATAGTAATAATAGCAACAAATGAATAAGGAAATTATTGTTGGAATTAACAACTGTTATTCCCCTCTTTGTACCCTTCATACTGAGGAAAGCATCTGTGATCTTTCCCATATTCTCTTCTATTGTCCATCTCTCTCTAATCAACGTCATAACTTAATTTCCGCTCTCAATTCATTAAATGTTCCTTTCGATCTTTCTTCTATCTTAAAATCCAACTCCGAACACGTTATCTCGATTATTATCTCTTTTATTCAGGAGGCCGGTTTTACCATCTAATAGTTGTCAATATTATATAAAAATTTTTAATTATTAAAAAAAAAAAAACGTATGTCGCTTTCGATTGTTGTTGTTGTTTATATTCTAGCTGCTTAATTGTATTGGTGTATCGTTTATGTTAATGTTTTAATGTATGTAAATATTCTAAAATTGTACTATAATTTAATTGTTGAGCTTAATATTTAATAAAAGCCTTTTTTTAAAAAAAAAAAAACAACTGTTAACTGACTGTTGCACGTACCCTGGAGTATGTTGTGTTCGACATACGTTATTTCCATTGCAGCAGTAAACTCTGATAACTGACTAGGTCCTATTCCTAATTTATTTAATATGTAAAGATTTATTCATAATTTTGGATCACCGAACTCTTTCATACCGATATCAAATAATTAATAGCATACCAATTGATAGTGTGTCATTTACAGCTGCTTCATTGATTGGCAAATGTTCAGTAAGTTCTCCAGTTTTTTCGGATAAAATAAGCGTTTTTATGCCACATTACATTTAAATTTAAATTTTGACAAAAAACCAACGTATATTTCACGAATAATGTTTATATCAAAAAACTATATCTAAAACCACCAGTATGCAGACTTCTTGGATTTGTTTAAAAAAATATTTAATTTTAACTATTCTTCTACCAGCCAATGGAACTTTGCTCTCATTAAAAAAAATACATATTTGATATACTCCACAAACACGATAAATGAGGTATAACAATCACCTAAACGTCCTAAACGTCCTGTTACATTACGTAGTATACCGACATTCGACAATCGCATTCGTATATGCTCACTATAAGGTATAGCCAAGATATATTCTTTATTTTCTTATTCAAACATCAAAATAATGATTTTATAACGAATTATGATTATTTCATATGCATTGCAATAATATATTATTTTGGAGTTGATTTATTCATGAAAAAAACCGATTAGTTAAAAATATACCGTGCATGCATGCATGCGACGCGACCGATGGGTCGAATGGGTGGGGGAAGTAAGCGTCGACGTCGCCGCCGTCCGTAGGCACTAGGCAGCAGTGAACACTAGGCAGCACCTTATGAACAAAAAATCCAATTCAACAACAAAAATCATGTCTACCAAAAATGGGCAAAACAACGGTTTAGTGTTTTTAAAGAAAAATACCCTATTATAAAAATTAAAGATCACAACATTATCTAGGGCATGACGTCTCCATTTTTTGATTAAATAACTGAAAGGTTAAAAAGTTACAATTTTTTACCACTTAAAAAGGTCACTTAAAAACAAATAAAAACCCAAATGGATATGTCATTCCTTAGATAATGTTGTGATCTTAAATTTTTATAATAGGTTGTGTAAAGTCTAATAACTTCGGAATAAGATCTATATTTGAAAGCTCGTTACTATACGGAAAAATAACTGCGCTGACATCCTCTTAACTACAAAAATTACTATCCCAGAACATTTATTTCTTTAAAGAACCTATCTTTTCGCCGGCAAAAAGTAAATTAATTCACATATAAAAAAGCCCTTTTAACGGCGCAAAATATGCATGACTGTTGCAAATGATTTAAAGATAAAAATGATCGAATGTCGTACGCTATCGAAGCTGGGACGAAGGCCGTCGGTAAAGACAAATCGATCCCATCGAGCTTACCGCGAATTTCTCGTGCGTTTGGTTGGACTTCACGCACCGATTGTTTTCGAACACCTTGCCGGGCTTGCAGCATTTGATCACGCACGGCTTGTGCGCGCACGTGCACACCTCGTAACCGGTGCCGTCGGTGCGACGACGGTATTGCGACGGCAGGTACCGTCGTTCGGGTCTGCCGGCCAACAAAATGTCGTCTTCCAGGCGGAAGCCATCCGGAACCGGCTCGTATTTGTCCAACGGACACGCGTCCGTGGAACTCGTACTGCCGGCCACCATCGGTATTAGCAGTAGCATTAGTAGTACCGACAGCGACGCGGTCGTCGTCGGCGGCCGTTCAGGCGCTCCCGTCATCTGGCAGTCTGCGAACGATATCCACTATTTTCGAGTGAAACGCGATCGCGCGCGTACAAACCGATCGATACCTACGTCGGGCGTGGGCGAGGGAAGTTGAAACAAAAATCGTTAGAGTTTTTACCGTATTGAACGTCGGGTCGCGTACGGTGAGTTGTCGGATCGGTAGTGACTCGTGACTCGTGTTTCGCGTGGCTCGGTGATCGACAGTGCACAAACGTACAAGATAACGCGGACCCGGTCAGAACCTGATCGGGTTGAGCGGAGACGGGATTGTTAATAGTGCGCGTGTTCGCCGTCGTCGCCAACAACCGTGTAAAATAAACGCAATTATTAGTCACACGCAAATGCGTATCGATATCTACTCGAGTAACATAATCTGCTGATAATGTTATTATCAATTATATAGCATATTTTATTTTAAACATTTCATTTAATACGAAATTAAAGATTACTTTCAGGGCCGTCCTTAGGGGGGGGGGGGGCGAGCAGGACCCAGACCCTGGGCCTCGCGTTTGAAAAAAGTAGTAAAATTGGTTTTATTTTCGTTGTATTATTTAAATTGTATGTTTTACATATATACTTGGTAAATATCAAAATAGCGAAGTAGGTTCAACGTAAAAAAAAAAATTTAAATATCCAATAATATCAATATAATCGTCATCGAAACACATCAGCCGTAGTGATGCGGGTAAGCAGGCAGCAGCCACCGACCGACTTTTTCGTCGAGTTGTTAGTAGTAGATAATAATAGATTTAAAACGTCACTGTCGGTCGTCACCGTCGGAAAAACATTGATAATAATATGTATTAATAAATAATATTTATTGAGCAAATGGTAGTTAAAGTAAACCGATTTGTTAGTACTTAGTAGTAGTTTTTACTTTGTAGTGTTTGTTCGTTTGCTGTTGACATCGTGTATGTTTTACAATAAAACAATAAAATGAAAATGAGTGGTCGATCACGGGATAAATATCGAAAATTTAAAAGCGGTGGTGAAAAACGAAAACTTAAAATTACTAAAAAACATCAAAATGAACGTCAAAAAAATTCTTTATTCAAATTTTTTAAAAAAGACCAAAATGATTCTATAGCCGATAGTGGTCAAATAAATGCGAATTTGCAATTGAGCGATAGTGACGAGGTTAATTCAGAAAAAGTAGAAGTTCGATCAAGTAGCGATAGTGATGAATATAAAAATTTGCAACTAGTATCAGACGACATCGAGAGCAGGAAAGTACACGAAGAAGAAAACAACAGCGGCGATCCAGGTAACTGGCCACAAAATATTAATGATAAATTACGAATTTATTTAGTTAAAAACCCACCTTCAAAAATTATAAATTATAAGTTTCCATCAAACGATGAAGGTCGCAAATTCAGCGTAGTGCATTATAATATAATTATGGCCAACGGTGTAAATGTGAATTGTGATTAGAAATTGGCTTTTGTATTCTAAATCTTTTAATCGAGTATTTATAGTCTCTATTGTCGTTTGTTCCCGTCAAAGTCTACATCATCTTTGGCATCAATAGGATTTTCAAATTGGAAACAGATTAGTGAACGTTTAAAAGAACATGAATTATCTATTCCACATAAAACAGCTCAAGAAAAATGGATACAATTACGTATGGGACCTTCATAAAACTGTAGATAATAATATACAAGATAATTTAAATATTGAAAAAGAACGTTGGCGTAGTATTCTTAAACGAATTATTGCATGTATAGAGTTTTTAGCAGAACATAATAACGCTTTTCGTGGTACAAGTTCTAAATTATACACTGAAAATTATACGCAAAAAACTTACAGTTTCGAACAAAAATTAACAAGACTTTCTTCTCTCGATGGAAGCTTATGGATAGAAACAAAAAAAATACCTCAATATAAAACATTAAAACACCCTCAATTCCTCTTAAAAAACCTGATAATTTGCTTGCATTTTCCGATACCGATAAAGCCGAATTATTTAAAAATCATCTATACGAAACATTTCAACTCCATAATGATATACTTATACCTCAATATGCAGACGAAGTAGACTCATATCTTAACCTCCCATACCCTGCTAGACTTCCTGAAAAATACTTTACTCCAAACGAAGTTAAACAAAAAATTCAAAAATATTCACTAAAAAAATCACCCGGCTTTGATTTAATAACAGCCGAGGTGGCTAGATGTCTCCTAAAAAAAGCAATAGTACATATACTTATACACATTTACTTATAACTTATAATATTTAATGCGGCGCTCAGACTTTCATACTTTCCAGTCTTATGGAAATTTTCAAAAATAATTCTTTTTGTTAAGCCAGACAAACAATCACTTGACAATCCTCTTTTAGGGCAATAAGTCTCTTGCCCTTCCTATCAACAATTTTAGAAAAACTTATTTTGAAACGGTTGTTACCGTATATTACCACCAATAACATACTCCCTGATACTCAGTTCGGATTCCGCAATTCACATAGCACGATACATCAAGTACACCGAGTTGTTGACGTCATATTTTCCTTATCACTAGAAAAAAAACTATATTATACTCGTACTTTTGTTTTTTTAGACGTTTCACAAGCTTTTGATCGAGTTTGGCATGAAGGATTACAATTCAAACTTAAAAAAATTCTTCCTTCTTCTCTATTCTTATTAATTAAATCTTATTTAACTGAAACTTCCACGTTCAATATAGCACGTCAACATCAGGAATAGCAAAAATCAGATCTGGTGTTCCACAAGGCACAAGGTGGCATACTTTCCCTATTTCTATTTAACATATTTGTAGCTGACCAACCTACCATGCTCCAAACCACCGTAGCTGATTATGCTGACGATAAAGTCATCATATCCATTAATGAAGATCCTTTAACTGCTTCATCAAATTTACAAATGCATCTCGATCTCATGTCTAAGTGGTATGAAAAATTGAGGGTCAAAATTAATCGAAATAAATCGATACATACAACTTTTTCTCTTAAACAAGGTATATGCCCAAATATTACTCTTAATAACGTACTAATTCCTACATCTGACGCAGTAAGATACTTGGGATTAATACTAGACAAAAGACTAACATGGAATAATCATATTCGAACTAAAAGGCTGAATTTCAATGGTCACATGCGTATGCTTAGACCTCTTTAAATAAGAAATAAGTGCACCACTTTAAGCACAAATCTATTAATTTACAAAGCTCTACTCAAACCCATATGGACGTATGGACTTCAATTATGAGGGACGACAAAAATATCTAATACTAATAAAATTCAAGCGTTCCAAAATATAGCACTTCGGCGACTCTCCAATGCTCCGCCATATATTTCCAATTTAACTCTTCATAATGATTTTCGTATGAGAACTATAGTTGAAGAAGCGCATAATTTTTATATACGTTTCCACAAAAGACTTCAAAACCATCCCAATCCTCTCATAAGTGATCTTTCCATCCTTTCTATCCCAGGAAACCCTATCCGTAGATTGAAAAGGCAGTGGTGTCGTGATCTGTTGCAAAATTAGTACTTAAATCTTAAAAGAAAGAAAAAAAAATATTAATTAAAAAAAAATAAAAATATAAAATCACCAGTCAAGAGTCACTAATGGGTGACTGCTTTAATCAACCCCCTCATGTTTTATAATACTCCAGGCGTGAAATATATATTTGAAATCTCTAACCACAAATCACAATCAAAAGGTGACATTATACATGTGACGGATGTAGGAACGTATTATTATATTTTCAAATACGACTTAAGTACTCATTGATAAAATGTATTTACAATATCAAACCATGATATCATGAAACAGTTTTAAAATTCAACTGTCAAATTGTAATTTTATAACTCAAGTATTTGTATTATACAATCGGTCTTTACTAGTTGGGTCCCCAAGACTCTTATTAGGTCTAGTTAGGTCCCAATGTTTTTCCGGTAGTAGTAGTACACTAGTTGAGTCCCATGATTTTATAAAGTAAAATATATTTATTGCATCCATCAATTTTTTCATACTTTTTTCCTCAATAAAATGTTCTTTATTTTGTTCTAACCACTTCTAACTTTTATGTAATTGTCGATTTGTAAAGTTTTCTATACCTCTATAAATTGATATAAATTAGACTGCTGAATAGAATTTCGAATTTAAATGGGCTTGAAATGATTCGCAGGAATTTGTCCTTCTCATTGTTGATGGTTTGAAGTCTGACCAAATATTAGGCAGGAAAACTGATTCTGAGTCAATATAATTAATAAATATATAATCCATAAAGTCTCGTATTTGTAGATCATTGGTTGAATAGACATTAGATCTTCTATAAATCAAGCCTCAAATTCTTCCAAATTTAAGAATGGCAATCCGAAAAAATATTTCAAGTATTTACCTAGTTATTAGTTTATAGTCATTAGTCATTAGTCATTACTAAGTCCTAAAGGTTGTATTTTTCTCAACCAATTTTGTGCAATATGAAACCTACAACCTACAGATACAGGTTTTAGTCGGACCAAATTAGTAATTTATCATTATCATAAATGTTTATCATAAATAGGACTTGGAAAGTTGGAATGTACTCGGATACGCCCGTATCTTGGGCCATCCATCAGACCCATTAGGATTAGAGTATTAGACCGTTTTGTTTCTGCCTTTCTGGTATTCATCGATTTATTTGAACAAAATAACTATAAATTGAAGTCAAAATTTAATACGATTTTCAGGTTTTTCATCATTGCAGGAAAACTATAGTGAAAACCAAAAATGTATTAAAATAAATCCTGTGTCTAATTTCTGAACTAAAAAGTTTTCATACGTAACTTTAAGTGTAGATTGATTACCCAAAGTGGTCACAATAAAAACACACACATAATGATGAATCAATATATTTCTTAATCCATGCAGTTTCTAAAATAATTACAATTAATACAAGCATAGGCGCATAGCCAGTATTTAACTATAAAAAAATATTATATTAGCTCATATTATTAAAATAAAAGGAAATAAAATATTATCATTGGCCTTCTTTATTTAACAATATTCAAAAACATTCAATTTCACCGAGTAACAAAAATACATTTTACGGAAGTACAAAAAAAAAATGTTTAGATATATTAATTATTTTGTTTATATCGTATAATATTAAAGTATATTATTTTTAAATTAAAAAAATATCAACAATCTGTCATTCAAAACAATAAGTAATTTGATATGTTTAGTAAGAGAAAAAAAGTAACATGAATTCCTTGAGGAGGAAACTGTTAACTAATGGCACCCTAGTAAAACAACATAAAGACATTATTGTTTTCAATATTTCTTATAATTAGTAAGTTTATTTTGTAATAGTTGATTGGTTCAAAATTCATTTTTAATACTTTAAAAATATTTCTCAGTTTTTAATGTATTTTTGTGATTTGAAGTTCACAGTCCAATGTTTTTACAAGATTAAAGTAGAGTTAAGAAAAAATAAATTATAATTTATAAATCGCGATACTTAAAAAAAAAAAATGATTTTATAATAATCATTTATCACACAGTAAGCTTAAAAATCATGTAGCTAGGACATAGGTTACTATAATTACTATTAATTATACTAATTATCGGAGGAATCGCTTTGGTTCAATTTTGACTCGCATTCAAGATAGAGTGGTGATTTTAGATATTATACTACTATGGTGAGTTCTAGTTGATGACGTTGTAGATGTCTTGAAAAGATTCATGTGGGGGACAAAGCTTTTCACATAATAATCTTAAGACGTGTTCAGTTCTGTTCAATTTTGAATTTGAATCAAGATACAGAGGTGCTTTTAGATATAGTACTACTATAGTGGGTTCTAGTGGATGACATAGTAGATTTCTTGAAAAGTTTAACGTTTGGAAAAAGTAATTCTAAGACACGCTTATTACATACAGATATTAAAAAAATCAAGACTCCTTGTAATGCGTTTCCGTAATCTGTAATTGTCCATACATTAAAACCATTATCATTGCTCTTAAATGCCCAAGATAAAATTTCTGCCATCCAATTTATACCCATTACGATGAACAATTTCAAATATAACACAAATCTGCAACATAACAATTTTTTTTTTTGACCTATTTTGTTTTAATTTTAATTAAGTACCAAATCTATTGGTTACCAAATATATAAAGAGTATAACTGCACAAGAAAGAAAGCAAGGACACAACCCCAAAAAATATAAAATGTTTTCAGTCATTAGTTAAATAAAAATGATGTAACATAAATAAAATAAACTGTACAATTTTTCAAAACTGATTATTGTATTAAAAGTTCGATACATACCTTTGTTTTTCATGATCAATCTTCCTTTTGCAATCTAGCTGATTGATTATTTTAGTATCTCGTATATTTTTTGTTATCATCACTGCAGTGTTTATAAACATCAATAGATCAAGGGTTAATAAAATAGCCATAGGACCATATAAATATATTACTTTTGTCAACGCTTCTAAAAAATAAGTAATATAATTTAACCAAATGTTATCTAAATATAGTGTAGACTTCTGCGTTTAACTTATAAACTAAAGTGTTATGAAATCATAATTAATTATTTTGGAGCTAGAAAAACTATTCAATAAGAGATAACAATTATTTTGTTACTTAAAAAATGTTTATAATTTTTCTATTGTAAAGTACATAAAATAATTACTTCTTTCTTATTTCATTAAAATATCACATTTAGATAATAGTATAGTATGACTATATATACTTACTTCCTAATTATACAAATTTACCTATATTTTAGATTCTGAGTGAAACGAGGAATGTACACATCTATTGGTTTTTTTTTATCGTGATGTGTTTTTTGTGGTTGCTGTTTTTTTGTATCTGTGTACACGATGTCGACCAGAAGGATTGCTCTGATGTACGTCACCGGGTACTTTTTAAATAGGTAAATTTCTTATAGTTGGTACTCTGAGTAGACCATTATTTGAATTTATCAGCAGTATTTTTCAGAATAATTGAGAAAAACAGAGAAAAAGTTGCAAGATACTTCAACCGAAATTAAGAATCGATCCCTGCACTGTATATAGTATGTTTGAAGCACACTATCTACTTATTTATTTTTATAGATTCAAGGTTTTTCAAAAGGCTTTCTTTATTTTGTTGTTATTCAATAAATATTAATTGCAGCGACTCGAAACATACGTATATTATTGATGGTAGCATTTAATATACACCTCATTATTTTTTTTTCTATCAAAAGTTAGAACATTGAAAGGACAACCTACCTTATTAAGAATTTTGCTTTTATTATTATATCAATCATCATTAGAAATATAAACTGATCCAATTGACCTTTTCACTCAGAATCGTATTTTTGAGAGCCATGACTGAATACATGTATATTGGTTTCAACTTTCAAGTTTCAAAAACCCATCTCTATATCTCATCTGACCGAAGAGTCTCACCCGATCTAGGAGTTTCGTCCATTTTTTATCTTGAGACCCATAAAATTTGAACTTTTCCAAATGTAAAAATGTATTGTGTTTTAGATACCAAGACATATATTTTATTTTATAAACTGTCAATAAATTATTTATCTATAAACTAGGTATATTAAATATATTTTATGGTTAATTAAAAACTTACCATCAAAAAAGCAACTTCTTTTTCCTAATGCTGGATACAAAATTGATGAGGTAAAAAAAGTTTGCATATAATATGTGAATATTGAAAATACAGAGGGACATCCCCATCCATAAATGGAATACATTATGAACTTTTTTGATTCATTTTGTCTTAAATTTATTTTTAATGGTCGAAATCCGCTGAAAATATTTATTATATACATATAAATATATATTCAATTTTTCACGTATGACCTAAAAAGTTTAAACTACATTTGTTATGTGTAATTAGTTCATCGGAATATAAAAACTATATACAATTTAAAATCAAACCATTGTTTTAAATGTTTATTATTTGTTTTTCGTATTTATTAAAAAGTTTTGTTTTGTTTAATATAAATTTATTTTTATTTTGAGCATTCAAAGAAGCGTTATAAATAAATATTACTTTTATTATAAATGCATTTATATTTATTATGTATAAGTAAACTTTCTTAAATAATATTCTATTGATTTAGAACTGTTTACCTAGAGTAGAATTTTAAGTAAAGTATATACTTTAAGGAAGTTACATTTAACTAATAATTTATCTTCCAGATTATAAAGTAAAATATATCTGATTTCCTTTTCCTACATGTTGTTTATGTTGCACAGTTGTTCTTCTACAATTTAAATAATTTTGAATAATTAATTTATTAAAAGTGTTCAGGCCTAGTAAATTTGGTCGCCAAGCTATAGCTAATGTTACTAAACTTGTATATACTGCCTTAGAACAAAGAAAAAAGGGCGGTACAATTTATCTAGATCTTACTAAAGCGTTCGAAAAAATCGATCAAAATATATTATTAAAAAAGATACAGGTATAGCCGTATAGAGGGATATGCAGTCCTCCCCTTTCTCTTTTTGCATACATATTTTTTTCTAACAAATAGGAAACAAATGGTAGAAATTAATGATTCTAGTAGTCATGAGTCGACACTTGACAATAATATATTTTGGAGTACCCGAAGGTTATTTCCAATTATATTTAATAACAATTAATGCTAAAAGGTCTCTAGTAAGCTGAGACAACAATAATTTTTATAATTAAATAGTTACGTTACATTCTACCTTTTAAAATTATTATAATATTTTACTTATCACTTGTTGAATCATAAATTACATACGGCGTAATAGGTTAGTGTGAGGCCTATGATAATATTCTTAATTAACTTCAAACCTATCAAAATACACTTATCAGGGTGGTGCTTAAAAACAATCACAGTTATCCTACCGACATTTTTTTTAAATAATTTAATGTTTTGAATATTAAAAAACTTTATTACAAAATTAGTATTTTTTATTTATTTATTTTTTTTATTTTAAGCTTCTGTAACTATGACCAATTGCTATTAGCTGTGGTTTGTACGATAGGGGTACTTTTGTGAGTCAAACTCATGTTTTTTGGAACAGTAGGTTGCTGGTGAAGGAGTGATGGTGGTTTCTTTTTTCCGACCGGCGACCATGTGATTAAGCACAGCCGCCTTATCCGCTCGGCCATGCCACCCCGACAAAATAAGTATTATATACATAAAAACGTATAATTTATTATTACCTTAGAACCATGGTGTCAATACTAGGAATGCAGTAGACAAATATACCAAATTTTGGCCAAAAAAATCCGGCTATCGGAAGATTATCGATTTTGTAGGGACTCAGGTTTATAATTCAATGCCCAATTATTTAGCTAATATAATTTAAGAAATATCTCGATCACTGGTAAATGCATGAATATAATGTTGTTAATACGTAAAAACAATTATGCCATTATTATTATTATATTATATTGTCTATTAGTCAGTCAAATCCTATTATTATCTTATTTTTGTCATTTCTATTACTATTATTATTATTACTATTATTATAATTATCTTATAGTTTCCTTCAATTAGATATTATTAATTCTAGTTCTTTAATATTTTTTACTATATACCTTAGATTAATTGTTTGCTTATGATTTATAGCTAACCCTGGGCCTTCACACAAGTTAGTCTCAGTGATGCCCAGTAATCTTTTTATTTAAAAAATAAAAAAATATACATTTTAATTTCTTTGTTAAAAACAACTTTAACATTCACTATAAAATGTTATAAATTTACCATTATATTATAATATTAACTCATAAAAATTAATTTACCTGAAAGTCCACCATAAATCAAAACACATAACATTTAACCAGAAGAAACATGCCAAAAAAGAGAATTGAATAATAAACCCTGAAAAAAAGAATAATATCAGTGTTCAAGCCGTATAAAATATTATTTTTAACTAAATAAAACGTAATTATTAAACTTCTTGATTTCACTATATCCCTTAATATATGACTTACCATTTAAAATACAAACAGTTTTTCGTTCTACCTTGTTTGTAAATTGGCCAGCGATTAAACATGTGTAGCCTATTGTAAGTGCTGCTACATGACACATGAGAGACTTTCCATGTAAATTACGTAAATTTTTTATAAGTGCATACACCATGAACGTCAGTAACAAAAATGGTAGAGATACTATCATTGCCACAATATAATATATGCTTAATCCATTTTCCTTCGTTCCCATCGTTTCGCTTTGACACACCCAGGCTATCATTGAAAAATCTTTCTCTGAGTACCGTTCCACGCAAAATCGACCCGGCGCAGTGTATTTAGTTTTTGAATGATCCATCAACCTTCCATCTTCAGTAATACCAAAGTTGTCGGCAGAGTTGTTCGATGGTAACAATGGAACTTCAAATTTACAAAGATTAATTTTCAAATTGAGTATGTGAAATTCGTCTGTCCCGTATACCTCTACTGGTCCGTTTTCTGTTACAAACTTAGGTACCTACAAACCATAAAATATATTTCTTCTTTTTGGAAATTTCAAGATAACAAAGGGACCTTTTTACTTAATAAAATAATGATTAAGGTAATCATGGCCTATGATATCTGACAGGTTATAATTGTTTCAGCAGTTATATTAAAGTTCATTAATAAAGGAATAAAATAAACGTGAAATGAAAAGGTAAAACAGTAGCTATAAGATATTTAAATTTGTATTCAAATACTATTTGAACCATTATACGTACATTTACGCATCTAAAATTGTATTTAGTCAAAATGTCACCTACACGTTTTATTGGCATACTTGGAATTAATTAATTTGAGCAATATCTACAGATATTGTGTACATTGAGTGTATTCGACTCAATTTAATTAAATACATCATAATGTTAGCATAATATATGTTGTATACTTTATAATGATTAAGGACCAATAATGGCCAATAATGATGCAAATTATTTAAATTGCTCGGTATAAATAAGGTAGTACAATAAATATTTTGTCTACAATTTAACGCCAGTTTATGTTAAGAGGTGACTGTGCAGGAACAAGGATTTTTTGTTCCAAGAGGGACATTTTGGTTTATTCAGTTTTTATTTAGCTATGGGTAAAATTATAGGTATATTATGTTATTATAATATATTTAATTCCACACTAGGCTGCATTTCACTACAGCAACGTGTCTATAAATAAATAATTATAAGTTATAACTATAAACCTTTATCTAAAGTATGGAGTGGGACGTGGGTACCATTTTCCCCTTGTCTATGCACTACAACACTATGATGGGAGTTTATGCAAATACATTAAGATATATACATTAATTACTTTATGTTTTTTGTCAATTCTTTTTACTGCCAAAATTAATATTCAAACTTTTTTTGTTTTGAAACTTTCTTTGCCGACAAAAAACAAATAATTAAACATATAAAATAGCCTTTTCAATAGTGTATTCCTCGCCTATATTTTATCCATACCGTCGATTGGTAGAATAGAGGATCGATGGCACATAATATTCTTATTTAACTGTTGCAATTAATTTAAACAAAAAATGCAATGGATATCACTCGCTAATATACCTGGGGCGAATGCCACCGGTAAATATGCACATCGGACTCACCACGAATGTCTCGTCGGTTTCCTCGCACTTATTGATAAACTTCTTGCCTATCGGGCAACATTTGATCACGCACGGTTTGTAGACGCACTTGCAAATCTCGTATCCGAGGGCGTCGGTGCGACGACGGTATTGCGAAGGCAAGTACCGTCGTTCTGGTTTTCCGGCTAATAAAATGTCGTCTTCCCAGCGGTAGCCTTCCGGAGCTACCTCGTATTGGTTTAACGGACACTCGTCCGTGGTCCCCGTATTGCTGGCCACCATCGGCAGTAGTAGCAGCAGTAGTACTACCATCAGCGGCGACATCGTGGGCGGCCGCTCAGACGCGCCCGTCATCTGGCAGTCTATGAAGGGTATCACCTATTTTCAAGCGAAACGCGCTCGAGTACGAACAATCTAAACACGAGCGTGGGCAAAGAATGTTTAGCAAAAATCGTTAAAGTTTAGTTAAAGTTTTTACCGTATTGAACACCGGATCGAGTACGGTGAGTTGACAGATCGGTTTTGTTCCGAGTGCCTTGATCGAACGTGTTCACGCGCACAAGTTGACGCGGACTAGGTCAAAACCAGATAGGAACGTACAGGAATGTTAGGATCGAATGGAGACGGAAAAAACAGTGGGTGTGTTCGCCGTTACCGTTTTTCGATGTAAAATACGTAATTCATTAGTGACACGCAAGTCCGTATCAATATTATCGAGTATTGTGCCATTTGCTACCCTCTTCCGATTTCTCCGAGGAAACCGTTTTCGACGTGATTAATATGCCTCTATCTCATTACGATGTGACATGATTCGTTTCAATTTCATATACATAATATAATTAATTTTATTAGCAACGTTTTTACATAGTTTGCCTGTTATCATAGATAAGATAACGATATACTGATACGGTCCGGGCTCGTCATACCCTGAGTCGATTAATTTATTGTTCGGTTCCGTAATGGTACAAAAAACGAACCGTCCCAATATACCCTACTCCTATACACCACCGCGCCCCAAGGAAAATTATTAAACCTTACAGCTTTTACCATTTGGTATGTTACATTAAGATATTATAGTAACTAGTAAGTAATATAATATCATAATATAACGATTAAACATTTCAACTTGGACATTTTTCAGTAAATTATCGTATCACGCCGAGTTTGTCATCAAAATACTAATATTAATTGTATATGTAATATTATTTTACGATCGATTTAAGTCCATAGACTTTCTACAACAGTTCAATCTTGAAAATGAATTTCAAATTCTCGAAATTTAACAATTTGTTTTCATATTATAAATAAATAGTTAAACAAAAAAAAACTAGTTAGTTGTTTCTACATCTAAAAGTCATCTTTAACCTGCTATAATCACATGTAATATATAAATGTATATTATAGATAAAATAAGATTTCTAAAAAAAATTTAATCAGTTTTTAAAACTTAAAATATTAATTTCGAAAACCCGGCATTAGATTAGTCATTCTCACATTTTAAATGGTGTCGTAAAACGTTTAATCATATAATAGAATATTCATTTAAAACAAATAATTATTTAAGTTTTAAATATTAAAAATTATTTTGTCCTATTAGAATTGTTTTCTGACATTTTAAAAAAAAAAGTTAATAATATGATATACAATTGTATTAATTTTAATAATGAGGTTTTAAAAATTTGTTTTTTCATGTTTCTATAACATAAAGCCAATAGTAAAATGTGTACTAGATAGGTACTGTTAATAACCATAACCATTCAACATTTATTATGTATTTTAACTTCACGTGAAAAATTAGAAATTTTTTTAAATATATTAAATTCATCGATTACAAGTAACATATTGTTTTGTTATTTAAATATTATTATTACAAATTGTTTAGTGTGTAAAAATAAGAAACGTTTAATATAAGTTTGTGTTATGTTTAGGAATATAAACTGATTGATAAAAATTGGCTAATAAATTTTAACAATACATTTTAGTGGTTTCATTATTTTATAGTTACTATTATAAATTAATTTACCTGTAAGTCCACCATAAATCAAAACACATTACATTTAACTAGTAAAAATTGCCAAAAATGAGAACTGAACAATAAACGCTGAAAAAATTCGTGATTTCGCTTTATATTAGAAAACAATATTAGCTTAACTTTTTAAGTCTTTCTGACTTTTAGTCCTTTTGGTGATTGACATATATTATATGCAGATAATTCCATCTTGAGTCACGATTTATGACTTTGTTTAATACCTGAATTTGAAACGTATGTGATAGTAATGTTGAAGTGATGAACAATTTTCTTTGACGGATCGTACGTGTAAAATATCCTTTGTTTATGATATTCTTAGATATGAGTATAATTTAGTATGCAATTATTCTATTATTTATGTAAAGAAAAATTATAAATGGTTTTGCATAAAAAATGAATGCTATAGTGGTTTAAAAAAGGTGAGATACGGCCATACGGGTTCCTAGTCTTAATCTGGGTTTCAGTTCCTCTTTATATTAATTTCAATCAATGATAATCATTACATTTAAAAACGATTCTGGTTGAAGGTTGGACGTTGGTACATAAAATGTTTATTGAATAACCTTTTCAACGAACCATCCATCCTATGTTCGACTAAAAGGAATCGTATTTGGTGAATGCGTTATTGTTGATTTTCCCAATATTAACCGTTAAGTGTTCATTAAGATTTATGTTTCAGAACTTTCCAAAATATTTATGTTTAATACGAGTATTGTTACTTATACAACGTTGTGACATAATAAAAAAAGTGAAATATTTCCCGATTACTTAATATTTAATTTGTCATAGTTTTATTTATGTTGGTATATAAATTAAATTTTTTTTCAATACATTCGATATGTTGGTAACACATATTGTATACATTGGAAAATAAGTTCATAATCTCATTTTTATCGTATCATAGGTATTTTAATTACTTTTACTTTTGAGGGCTTATCATGAGTTACGATAAATACTATCTATTACTTTAGTTCTAGACACTTATATTTACCATTAATTTAGTAATTACGTACCTATTTATAGTTATATATATATTTTTATTTTATTTGAAGGTATGAAATACTTCATCTTATTTTACTATTACCTACTGGATAGTAATTAATAATTTTATACAGATTATAATTAAATTATGACGTATTTAATTGTATTATCCAAGCACATTTCATGACTAAAAAGTAAAATCGTATAATAATAATTTTAAAGATTAATCAATATGTTTGCTAATTATTCAAATATTTATTATGTGTAATATGTTTTTACATTACTCATAATAAATATATAATAATATGTTTTTTTATGTACTGCAATCACAGTGTAATGTTTAAAAATAAAATAAATAAACCTACCTAAGACAAAACATACTGGGTCGTCTTTAATGTTCTTCGTTTCGTATTGAATTATTATTAAACCAGTGAAGGCTACCGAAAGTGTGGCTTCGTGACACATTAGAGTTTTTCCATCCAAATTTCGTAATTCCTTAATGAGTGCATATACAAGTAATGTGCAGAACAAAAATGGTAGTGATACTATCAACGCTATTATATAAAATATATTTAAGCCATCGTTTTCGGAACTAAAACACACAAATGTACAGATTTCAAAACTGTCTTGGAATTTTTCCAAGCAAAATTTTCCTGGTTGTGTTATAACATGACCCGTCTGATTAAGTAACCATCCCTTTTCGGATATTCTGAATTCATCCATAACATTATCACTTGGTATCATGATAAATTACTTCTGATAACTGATACAGTCTAGTTTTCTATATACCAAATGTTATATAATGATATCTATATATCAAATGATTCAACTGTCCCGTTATTGTATACTTGTTTTGGTATCTAGTACATAACATATTTTTACATTTGGAAATTTTTAAATTATATGGGTCTCAACTTTCAAGATGAAAAACGTACAGTTCAGGTCAGGTGAGCCTCCGTGGTTCGTTGAGACATAGGTGTGGGTCTTTTCAACTTGAAACCAATGTGCCATTGTTCTCTAAAAAAATATTCTGGATGAGAGATGTCGGTTGGATCAGTTTATATTTCTATAAATGGTCGTTATAATATAAATTTCTTTATGTAATGATAATGATAATTTTATGGTTTTTGTAATTTACACCAATATTTGGAAACACTTTCGTGATCATTTCTTCTTTCGACCAAGTGAATTCACAAAAATTATGTGGAAACGGAATGTGGCTAGTGGAAACATCACTAGGAATTTTTCTATTGCCAGTGTCTTATAATTGCTTGGAAAGTACTTCCGACAATTCGTAATTTTGTGAAGCGACTCGCATATTCGATGACAACTTGAGAGTTTTCCTGTTTATATAAATAAAGACGCAAGTCTGGTTAGCGAACAACAAAACCGGCCGCCGAATCGTAGACATTATCACAACAAATAAACCCAAAATATATTATGCAAATATATGACACGACGTATCACTCGAACACTAGTATTTAATAGACATTCAATAATTTTCGTCACTTATTTTTTTGCAAAAGTTAGAAAATTAGATGATCAACCAACGTTATAAAGAAATTTGGTTCTACTTCTATATCGACCATCTTTAGAAATATAATCTGATCTACCCGACCTCTCACTCAATCGTTATTTTGAGAGTAATAGTATTAGTTTTAAGTTCAATTAGCTAATACAGCAATATTATTCACCAATTCCTGTATCTCACCTGACCTTGCAGTTTCACTCAGTTTTTTTTATCTTGACGCGTAATGGTATTTTATATAGTTTATTAAACTATTATTTCATTTTATTGAATAAAAGTTGATACTAATTTTCAGACAATTTTGTTATATACGACTAAACTTTACATATGTTTTTTTGATAACAGTTGTTCATATTTCATGAAAAGGACATAAATATTTTTTAATGAGTAATTTAAAACTGATGAATGATTATTTTTATTATTATTATTGATATAATGTTGACAATCTAGGACAAGGGTCTGACCGGCACAGAAACATTTTATCTAGTGGTGCCCACACCACCATACTATACTCTAAAAAATTACCTTTAACCACGAAACCACCCTTACCCCCCATCTCCTTTCTAAAAAAAAAAACCATTATACTGTTGCAACTAAATTTATAATTTTACTCTATCATTATTTTATATAGTCTCATAAGGCCACAAATATAAAACTTATAATTATATCCAGACAGAACCCCTCTGGTAAATACGAGTATGTGAATACAAAATCGGTAAACAACTTGATGAACTCAATTTTTATTACTGATTGTACCAGTAAAAAAAACTTTATCTAATATACAACGATTCCATATTTTATCAATTAATAAAAATAGATGAACATAATTTATAAATTTTCTGTACAACTTTTAATGAATAATATGAAAAATAAACAAGTTATACTTACAAATATACAATAGCTAAATAGTAGATTAGGATACAATATTGTTATAACAGATAAATTGAGATATATATGTTATTAATAATGTCTTGAAAAATATATTTTTACTTGCAAATCTGTTAACAATAATGTTGCTTTCGAGTTGGTATAATATACCTTTATCTGTGCATTACTTATATAATATGCAAAATTCCAACTTAAAAAATCTACAAGCATTTCAATCAATATCCCTCAGAATAATAACCAATGCCCCCTGGTATGTAAGTAATTTAACTCTCCATAATGACCTTAACATATCACCCATCACTGACCAAGCCTCAAAATTATATAAACGTTTTCACAAAAAACTACATCATCACCCAAACCCCCTCATCGCCAATCTATCCACAATAGAGCTACCCGATACAACTCGTAGATTAAAAAGAAAATGGTCCAGAGACCTCTTATCCTAAGGTTTAACTTCGGTTTATAAACTTGAACTCTGATTATTACCTAGTTTTATTTTTATTTTTTCTTAATGTATTATGTTTTCCGTTCTACCTAGTCTTAACTGAAGAGTAATATCAATGGATATTTTCTCTTATCATGTGAACTCATGTCAAAAATTCTATTACTCAAATTTGTATTATATTAAATATAGATTGTAAATAAAAAAAAAAAAAATACGACATAAGTACTCATTGATAAAATATATTTACAATATCAAACCATGATATCATGAAACAGTTTTAACATTTAACTGTAAAATGGTAATTTTATAACTCAAGTATTTGTATTTTACTTATACACGGGCATATACGTGTAATAATCTGAAGGGGAAACCATAAGAATTTTTAAAAAGCAAGTTGTGATGAATTTAATGTAATTTAAATTATTAAATAATTATTTGTAATTAATTATTAAGTGTAATCTACAAAAATTATTATTACATTTTTATACAGGCTAATACTTAAAAATGAACGTTATTAATAACACAGGCAGACATAGGAAGACGACAGAAAATGATTTTCAAATAAGTAAATAGTACACATATTATATATTATTCAATTTGTATGTCATTAAAGCTATTATTGATATTAAAATAGATTCATTCAGTTTTATTTTACTTGGTTTTTAAGTAATTTTAAAAAATGTTTGTGATTATTATTAAAGATTATTGATAGTTCTAAAAATTCGAAATATTCATAAAAATCGTTTCTAAGTTATATCTAATAATTATAATTTTTCCAAATAATATACAACAGTTTTTTTTATTTACTTAATATAATTCAAAAGCAAAACATACTTAAATAATAATTTTGTAAAAATAAAGTAATAACTATATTTGCAAATAAAATTGTAAGACAAATGAGTTTTTATTTATAATTTATTTTAAATCTATTGAAATCGTTATTTATGTAAAATTTATTTTCTGTTCCGTCATTATTGAACATAGTTTTTTCAAACATGATTCCTCCCTAATACGTTTTAATAAAATCCACAAGAAAAAATATATATTGTAACTTCTGATACATAATTATATTTTTATTATCGTTTGAGCAGGAAGGCCTGGTCAGTATAAGATACCTCGTATTAAAACTAATCAGTCGCAGTTTAAACAAACAAGCAACCGATCAGAAAATGAGATTAATGATGGAAGCATAGTTCATTCTCGTTTGGTGTCTAGGTCTGATTTAGTTACGTCTAGTGGCAAAACTAAAGGAATATCGTGTGTAAAAACAAAAACTGGATTGGAATGTACTCCTTCGTCATCTTTTTTATCATTACAAACAGTGAATGGCAGTAATTTCATACCAGAATACGACATAAGCCAAAAAATTGAAGACTTTGTTGTTAACAGCAGTACTCCACGTCAACTTACTAAATCTGCATCATCTGTGACTTCAACTAGGTGATATTTAAAATAAGCCAGTGTGTCCTTATTACTTCCCTATCCTATATTCGTTTTGAAATAATAAATTAATAACAACATTTTACTGTTACATTTATTAATAAAATATTTTGTAGGAACAACCATACATTTTCGTGTATTATGTTATAAATGTAAGAAAATTAATATTAATACATTTATTCATTTTTTTCAGTGTTCCTGTAGTTACGCAAGGTTTACGAAAAAAATCCCGTAATCCTACACAGACAAAAATATCAGATAATAGAAGCGAAATAACTAACACCGTTATATTAAGTAGAAATAACATCATAAATTATAAAATGTAGTATACGTATTGATAAATAAATTAATAATTTTTTCTAGGTTTGACAGAAGGTAGAGGTTCTGCTCAAGGTGAAATAGGTTTGGCAGCAATTGATTTAAAAAGACCAATATTAATATTATCCCAAATAAGTGACACTCAAACGTATATGAACACTATTAATAAAATACATATTTTAAATCCTGCAGAGGTAATTTTTTTAAATAATTAATTGGTGGTTCATTAGTAATGTGTACGGTGTTCTACATACATTTTTGGTACACATCTGCACATTAAGTTAGGGATAACAACAAACGTTAACACTGAAAGTAATTTTATTACAACATTACAATAAATAATACATTTTAGTTTTACATCGGGAGATTAACTATAAAAATATAATATAAAGCCATAATATAAAGAAAATGTATGATTAAGATGGCTCATAAGTTCAAGGGGAAGGGTAATCTTAACCTCAACAAGCCATCTATGCCTATGCGCATCTGACTATAAACTATAAAAGTAGATACATCCGAGACACTTAGAAAAACAAAAAAAATATATTTTTTTTTCTTTATTAAATAAATATACTATTTAATAGAATTAATACATGTCTGTATAAATAATTTTACAAGATATTGGTTCCGAGAACATTTATGGATCAAATGCAAGGTACATTATTGTTTAATACAATTAAAAGCCATTTCCCATTAAGTGCTATACTTACTGCATCACGAAAACATTTTTGTGAAAACGAAGGTAAACTTTATTTGAAGAATTCTATAATACCAGAATGTGCTTCAACATTGGAACAAGTGTTGCCGAAGTAAGAAATACTTTTGATAAGGCAGTATTGTTATAGGTTTGAATGTTGTTTCGTAGTTTTACATATTGTGTGTTTGTAGATTTTATGCCGTATCAGCCGCAGCAGCGTTATTGAAACATATTGAATTCAATCATAATGTCATATTTTCTTCAAACACTCTAAAAATCGAGTACAAAGGAATTGAAAAATCGATGTTTATTGGTAAATTTACTAAAGTTAATCTACCTGTTTATCAGGTTATATTCATTAAGTCATTAAAATAAATTTCTTTATTATAAGTTTATTTTTATATGAAATCTTGATAAAGTTTACAAAATACTTACTATTTTAGTGTTTTGATATTATCTTATGTCATTTTCTGATAATGTCATAACCGACATAACCCATGATTATATACAATAATGCTATAATAATGATAATATTTTTTTAGCATACAGAAAAATATTAAAAATTATGAGTTCAATGAAAAATAAAAATCGTAAAATATTAAGAAGAATAAACTTTATGAATATGGTTATCTTTAAATTATTTGAAAATATTTAAATGAAATATTATTTTTTAAATATTTTATCAAAACATAAGAATGTATTTCCAATATAAATATTTGTAATTTTTATAATTTGATAATCTTTATTTGGTAGGTCGTAGGTATCTCAAGGGGCTGCGTACGAGTTGATTCCCTATTGTTGTATATCAATTATCAATAGATTGCACGAGTAAAGAGTTAGACGGTCACACACAACTCGCTCTTATGTCCACCGAGACCACGCGCGAATTTACAAAAAAAAAAATTATTACACGTCGCACGCGAATGCGTGTTGGTCGAACGCTTTATCAAAGATTATCGTCATTACCCACGTATATATATAACGTATATGTTATTTATCATAATAATTGATTTTAGATAGTTAAATAGCAGTTTTTATAGTTGAACATAATCTAGAACAGTGGTGGGCAAACTTTTTTAATGGGGGGCCTTAACAACAAAGCTTAAGAAATTCTAGAGGAGGGCCAGAATTACAGAAAAAATGCATTTTGTGTTAAAGCTTTGAATCATAATATTATAAAAACATTAAAGCATTACACACAAATGTTACAAATTACCTTTTACCTTAAATAATAATTAATTTAAAAACTATAGTTAAACTTATACACATAAGCACGTCATACATATTATTATACGAAAACTACGATAAGTATGCAACAAACCGAGATCCGGGAAATATATTAATATGAACAAAAATATAAGTTATATACCTATTAACATAGTATCTACTATCTACTTAAACCACGCTGTGAGGATACGACCGCGCACAATCCCCGCCAATCCATTTATATATTTAAAACTATTTTCTTCGATCATTTTCAGAATATTACGGGAATTTTTTTATACTATATAGGCCATATACTATTCATTTCAATGGACCCTCGGCGGGCCGGATTAAATACTTTCGCGGGCCGGAGTTGGCCCGCGGGCCGTACTTTGCCCATCACTGATCTAGAATATTAGGAGTGTTCCAGTATTGTTGCAACCTTCATTCTAAGCTCAACCGTTGTTTCTATAGTGGACACCCAAATATTTTTGTATTTATAAATGAGCTGTTAGAAGTACAATCAGAAACGTCTATTAAATGCAGGAGTAATGGAACTAAGAAATCTAAAAAACAACAAGAAAAACAAATTTTTTTAAGAGAAGAGATGTCACGGTATACTGGTAATCTCATTACCAGATACCAATTTATAAAAACAATGTGTTACAAATTTTTACCAAATTATTAAATTTTTGACGTGGGAATCAACTCGTACGTACCTCTTAATGACCCGGGAATCAACTCGTACGTACCTTTTAATGACCCGGGAATCAACTAATAAATGAGAAAGGTCTCGGGAATCAACTCACCTATTGCGTCCCAAGGGGTACCGCAGTGTGTAATCTTCATTGAACACCCTGGTATGAGGACATATTTTTAGTATGTATTTATAATTATTAATTAGCAATACATATATACATATTCGAATAGCGTTTGTGGCCTTGTGGGGTACGTGGAGACGCGAATAGTTTATGTGATGATATTCATTAAATTTAAAAAAGGTGAATGCTGAATAATATATTTTCGAGCTCGTACATTATGTAAATGGCTTAATATTTGAGAATGTGAATATTAAACAAACTAATTATAAAAGATTTTTATTATAAGCTATAATTATAATTAAATTTAAATTAATTGTATTGTATTCCACAGACCCAAATTCGGCGTTGAGACTAGAACTAGTTTTGAATAGTTCCTTCAATTCTAAAAATACTCTCTACGAAGTTTTAAACCATTGTACAACCGTTGGGGGTCAAAGAAGATTGAGGTCTTCTATTCTTCAACCTTCTAGTGATATTCAGTTGATACATAATCGCCAAGAAGCCGTGGAAGAAATTTTAAGCAATCAAGAACAAGATTTGACATTACTTAAGGTATACTTGTTGCATATGTTATGTGCTAACATTTGATTTTAAATTAATTTAATAAAACATCTTATTATTACTGTCTTATAATATTAGAACGTAATTCAAAAGTTCACTGACGTCGAACAATTATATTGGTTATGTACCAAAGTTTCTAAGAACACTCAACACATGTCTAAACTACAAGGGAATTATACTTTGTTATTGAAAACTACATTGATAGCATTGCCTTCCCTTGTCGACATTTTAGAACCATTTAAATCCGAATTTATTTCTGATATTCGCAAAGTTTGTATCAATAAAAAAATAAAATGTAAATTTAAAATATATGTTATTGTGATTGTGATTGTTCTAGACTTTATCATGTTCTGGATATTCGAAAATGTTAGAAATAATTGAAACAACTATAAATAAAGAATCTACTAGATCTAAAGGCTTTTCACAGTCGCAGTTTCAAAGATGTTTTGCTATTAAGTCTAATTTGAATCCTTTATTAGATGTCGCTCGTACTATTTACAGTGAATTGATTAAAGAATTTCATGGTGCATATATTTAAAAATAGTTTATAATTGTATGTTTATTTTTTATATTATTGAAGTCGGCATTTTAGTAAGTTGGTACAATTACACAATATGTGAGCATTAAGTAAACTTAGTTAACAAAATATCTAATAACTAAACATAATATTTAGGCAGACAGTCAGAGGGTATATTATTTAAGGAGCGAATCATTCGGTGTAATGGATGATTATAATTTATAACTATAAGAATCTGAATGCGGAAGAATAAGGAAAATAGCATGGTTTCTAGAACTATAAGAAGGAACCCGAGGTTGTATATTGGATAACATTTTAGAAGTATCCAAAGTTCCATTGAGAATAGATGAGATAAACTTGAGGTCAGCGTCAGAAAGAATGAGTGAGTAGTAATGGCGCGGATGTTCTATTGTCAGCACATATGAGTTTTATTATGTACGCATTAGAATCTAGTCAGATATTTAACTAGATATAGATGCAAAATACTTGCGTCATACTAAAGTATAGAACAAACTAAGGAAAAATTAAGGATACGAAGGCAGTTTATGGATTTCAAATTTAATGTATTGGTTTATAAAGCCTATCACTTTGAGTGTTTTACTAACGGTAATATTAATGTGATGGTCTAATTTCAAAGATGGTGTAAGATATATACCAAGATCCTCGTACTATATAACTTGTTGGAGAGGAGTATCATCAAGGGTGTAGGAATATTATTTTTTTATTTTAAACATTATCTATATAAAAAATTAAGCTAGGTTTATTATAATATAATATTTTAGATATATTATATATACAGTAATATCAGTTATTCATGAAATATTGAAATGTTTTATTTTAGATAAAGTTAAGATTTTGGGTGAACAACTAGGGACAGATCATTTATTTTTACAAAATTCCAGTAAAAGAGGATTTCATGTTCAGGTTGAACTAAAAAATATAAAAAATTTCAACGTAAAACACCCTCCAAGTATATGTAAAAATGTAAGCTTAACATTAAACCAATTATATGTGTTAGTATATATTAATAACAATTAAATTAAAATAGGTGGAGTGCATAAAAAATCTTGTAAAATTTACAACAGAAGACTTAATAGTTCTAAATATTCGTATTACTCAAATACTGAATGAAGTGGAATTGATAACTAACGCGTAATTTTATTTATTAACAGATTTTAAAATTGAAATCAGTATTCGTATTGTATGCTAAATGATTAAATCTAATTTTGTATTTATTTTTAGATGTAATAAAGATTTATTTTTTGAATATTCCTCTATTATTGTTACAAAATCATTTTTTTTCCACTCAGAAAAATGTTATTTTAAAATTGCATCAATCTATTTAGCACACACTCAAAAAGTCCTTATATTTGAGTATCTACTATAATTTTTTTTCTGTTTATTATAAAATTGAAACTGCATCATATCATGTTGCATTCAGATTGGTATATCAAGGACTAATGTTCCATTTATTAAATTAATAAAATAAATAGGCTCAAAATATAATTTGATTTTCTAACCCTAAAGTTGTCATTAATATTACTTAATAATTATTATGGATTATCCAGTTAAGTACATAATTAAATGATTTTAAAATAGATAATCTAAAAAAATAGAAAAATCTAAAATAGTTGTTTGTTCGAATCATACAAAGCGAATACCGGCTTTATAATTTAAATGGAATTAATTTTTTCCTTTCTTTCTTATTCAGAATGTTATTCGAAATGTTAAAAGAATTAAGAAAGTATATGAGTTGCATTTACGATCTGTGTAATTGTATCGCCGAATTAGACTTAATATTTTCATTTGCTCAGTATAGTATGCGTTCAGGATTAATTAGACCAAAGTTTGGACAAAGTATGAATATTAAAAATTCTAAACATCCAATACTAGACTTTATCAATTCAGTTGTACCTGTTGAAAATGATATTGTAAGTACCTACCTAAATATTATTTTAAAAAATCAATTACATTTATATTTGAAGTAATTAGAATATATTACAAGACCCAAATGCGTTTTAACATTTATACTTATATAAAATAATAATACTTTTTAAGCGTTTCATTAAATCATGAATTATATACCTTAATCATTTATTTCTGTTTATAATGACATTTAATTAGTTTGCTTCAACTGATAAGAATTTAAGTATAATCACCGGACCGAATATGGGTGGAAAAACCATTTATATACGTCAAGTGGCATTATTACAAATTGTTGCTCAGGTTGGTTAAGATGAAGGCTTGAAACACCTATAAGTAGACATATTTCATATACCTCATATAAATCCAATAGTTATATTGTTGAAATGTAAACTCTAAGATTGAACAATTGTTTCAACTACCTATAAAAGTTAAAACCTATATTTTAAAAATAAACTAATAAAAGTTATATATAATTTAAAATTCTAGATTGGATGTTTTGTTCCTGCAACAGAAGCTCAGTTTCGTATTTGTGATCGATTATTTACAAGAATAGGTTTCGGAGACAGTATTGAATCGAATGCATCTACTTGGGTCTTAGAGGTATGCAATTAATACAAAAATTGATTTTATTCGGGGGATGCAGTACAATTGACCACGGCGCTCGTGGTCATCGGTTCGATTTCCAACACTGTGCAATATTTTTTGCACCGACCAAGTTCAGCAACTTCTCGTGCCGTTGTTCGACTGCATTACATCGTCCCCCCCTTCAGAGTTCAGGATCTACTCTATTGAGTGCTGTCGGAGTAACGTCCGTATATATGCTTCCTTATAAAGAGGGAGGTACTTCATAGTATTACCTTATAATACATAATAATAGTGATGTAACGTCCAATAGCCTCAGTTGCCATGAGTTGAATTTAATAAAAAAATATAAAACAATATTTCAAATAAAAATAATTTTGATTGACACGAAAGTTGTATCATTTTTAATTATGATCTAAAAAAAACGTTAGTTATATTAGTCTCATCAATAAAATACCAATAAAAATGTCTAAAAAAATGTAGGTTTTTAAAACGTAATTCTCTAAAAAGTAGCTGAAAATGCTTAATGTTATTAATGACTATAACAAAATATAATATTTTCTATTTCCCAATGCCAAAGAATATGAATTTTATTTTATACTATTTGATTTATAAATATATTATATTAATATGATACGACCATTTTGGTATTTTTTTTGATTATTAAAATAAAATTGTGACCATTATTATCACACATTTTTTCGAAGGTTAAAGGTGAGCCATATTCATTGGCTCATATCCAAATAATCGTAATTTAATTTGTATGGATCAATATATTTTATGAAAATTATTGTTTGTTTGATGATATCTTTGTTAGTACCGGCTATACCGAGTGAGCTATGTGGTTATCAGCTATATATAATATATATGCTTACTTAGCATATTTCTGTATTTAGTAAATTAACATAACTTACTTTTTTGCTCATATTCACTCATTTTTAGAACAATTTTCATTTATTTAGGGTTTGCTTTAGATTCAAATGTTCCTAGTTTAAAATTTTTAAATCAAAACTTATTTTTTTAGATAAAAGAATTAAATGTCATACTTCCTTCACTTACAAAACATAGTTTAGTTATTATTGATGAATTGTGTCGAGCTACTTCTTGTGAAGAAGGGTCCAGTTTAGCATGGGCGATTTGTGAACATATAATGCAATCCTGTGCATTTATATTCTTTGCTACGCACAATATTTTGGTAACAAAACTTCAAGACTTGTACTGCAATATACTCAAGTAACAAAATAATATTATATTTTTTTATTAAGTAGTTTTATAACGTGACTATGTGATCATATTATTATCATAGTAAATACAAAATATTGATGTATTTTGTTTTAAATGTATATTGAAACTGAAAGGGAACAAATAGTTGTCACAGGTGTGAGCACAGCAGATGCAATGTAATATTATGCTGCCTCGGACCTTTTTTTTCACTAAAATAAGAAAAAATACCTTTTTCAAATTATTTTATTTTATTTATTTTATTTTATTTTATTATATTGTTTTATAGTTATCACATGGAGGCATTACCCGCGGCAGGTTCTTCTAGTGGATTATCTTACACATACAAAATACGACTAGGAATAACGAATATTGATGACTATGGATTAACTTTGGCTAGGGATGTAAAAATGCCTGAATATTTAATCGAACATGCTATAGAAATTGAAAAATGTTTACGTCAAACAAAAAGAGTGAGTATACGAGTAGAGTTTAATTTGGCAAATATTATTATTATGATAGCATGTATTCTGTTTCTGACTATATTCCAAATGTTTTTAAACAATAGGTCATAGGAATACATTTAATTTTATATTTGTCATTTATAAAAGTTTGTGGTTTATCCCGTACTCTATCATAGTGTCCAGTATTCCCAAATATTGCCAGTAGTCTGAATATATAACACACCTTTACCGTTCAAAAAAAGACGGGACTAAACAATGTCATACCGAGTGACTAAATTCAAATAATAATTGAGATTATAGAACACGGTTGAAATATTGTAGCTCATATAATATTACCTATTTTTAAAATTCTTTAAACTCTGGATTGATTTTTTTTCTCTAGTTATTTTCTACCAGTTACATTTATTTCTATCATTGTTATAGTACATTAAAGTTTGTTTAACAAGGGGCATTTAACAGGTCATCGGAGCAAATACTAGTGGTGGCACTGATAAGATATTATTCTTAATTCCAATAAATGCTTTCATTATTTGTCGATCCACAATAACTTTATACCACACACAGATATAGCGGTTAGTCCACATGCTACGTAAACCATTTTAATTTACATTTAATCACTAACCGTGGCGTGATTTTAAGCAAGATTTAATCACTTTAAATTACAAGATATCTGTGCCACAACAATCTTAACATGGCAAAGTAACAACTTAAGATTTTTTTTTAAAATTTTAAATATCCGAATTTTACTGCTTACTTATCAAAATATAATATATTAATTTATGTCATGATAAAGCAAAGTAAAGATTTATTGTACAAATATGTGCCTAGTTATAGTTTGAATTTTAAAAATATACGCTACAAGAACTCATTATCGTGGCAAATCAAGACGAAAAATATTGGACATGTTAGATTTTGCACTCTTTCCAAAAATACCAAATTTAATACACATCATCTGTAACCAAAAAATAAACAATATAAAATTAAAATGTTTGGTTATGCTTCAGTATATATTAGTTTATATATTCACCATCGTTAAGAAAGGATAAAATTGTATCTTATTAATTTCCAATACACATAATATATACGATTTATAAAATATCTATCACTCCATCTCGTTTACTCTTCCTACTTCCAACTGTATAGTTAACAGATTCTTCAAATATTTATGCCGTAAAATGTAATTATTAAATTAACTTTATTATATCATAGAACATAGCATACGTGTTTATAAGTTATAATAAAATAATTGTTCTCATATCAATAGGCGTTGCCTGATAACCCATCAAATGAAGCAGACTTGATTTTGGATAATTGTATTCAAAAACTTTTATTTATGAAGGATAATGAGTGTCTTGATATACCTGCCATTCAATTAGTTGTATCAAAAATGATGGACGAATTGAAAGAAAATAGAAGAAAACATATTAATCCATTAATGGAATTCATAAGCTCTGATGATGAAAGTTTTACTGAAATAATATAGGTGATTGTAGCACACTGTATACAAATAATTCTGCCTTAGTGAACAATTGCAAGTAATAATCATTAACATGAAAAGTATTGTTTTTTTCAATCTAAAATATTAAAATTTAAAAAATATCATACTACCTATGCATTACCTATGTTAAGTTCAAAAATAATAATTATAATATAATAAAGTTAATTATGAAATGTTATGTTCAAAATATTTTAATAAAATAATTAGCTATTATTTAACTAAATTACTATGTTATTACAGTAAAATTTATAAAATCGTATGTTGTACCTCTTTTATTAAAAAAAATATCATGCAAGTTTTCAACAAATTTAAATAACTTAACAAATTACGACAATTATTTGTTTTAAGCTTTCAGTGTGAATAAGTACTTTATGAAAAATAATTTTTGTGAAATAAAATTAATAAGTTATTAATCTTATAAATACAAAATATTAATAATAATTAATATTTTGTATTGAAAACCACTATGAGTATTTAAGTATTATATGTCTACACATTTAATTAGTCGGTCGTTCTCGGCCTTTGATTTGTGCTTACGGTATTTCATTCAAAATAAAAACTTCCGAAAACACGTTCTGTTATATTTTATAATACAATATACGACTCTACGAGTTTTATTACTGTGTATCCAAAGACCAAACCCGCGGTGAGTTGTACGTCGGGTACACGCATGGATCGTCATTCATCGGATCACGCGATTGCATATTTACTTCACAGGTGGGGGACTGCTTCCAGTGAAGTAGAGAAGAGGTTTTTAACACGTCCAGGCACTAGGCGTCACATTTGACTTTTAGTACGATTGATTTTTATAAAAGTGTTATAAATATCAATTGTTTTAAAATGTATACTGAAGTCTACATTATGCATTTATTATTCTCTCAAAATATACGAAATTATACAAACCCAAGACCATTTAATCATATATAGGGGTATCTTTTATGATTAAAAGGGTGCTGGTTGGATACCAAAATATCTTATGTTGTGTATCATTGTTCATAAATGTTCCCCACGCCAGTGGTTGTGAGCGAAGAGGAATATAAGTGTCCAACATGAGAATTAGTTTCTTAATTCTTCCCCACTTTGTACCAACTACCAGACCACATGAGGAATCAGTTTGCGATTTCAATCATATAATTTTTAATTGTCCTTCCCTTCTTCCTTGCAGACATGTTTAATTTAATCGCAATACTGTAATGTTTTACAACAAAAGCAAAAAAAAAATTAAAAAAATAAAAAATATGAGTATTTCATTTTTCTTTTTATATTAATTCTTATTATATATATTTTTATATTTTACTAGTTATCTCAACTACAGTAGTATTATCTCTCTGATAGAATAAACATTCCGACCTTTATTTGATAATCGTCGTGTAAAATCGAAATAATATTTACAATTTAAACGATCAAAAACAAAATTAAAATATTTCTCCTTATCAAGCATTTACTTAATTATAATAATATAATGTCTTATTTATTTGTAAACTTGCAGTAAGCTTTAATTAAAATTAACATTTTAACATTTAACTTAATGTCTGCTTAATAAAAACGATAAATTATAATTTAATTCATGAAAGTTAATTTGCATTATTCAATTGAGATAATATATACATTGCAGAACATTATATGAATCATGTGAATATGTGTTGTTAAATCTTATAAGTTAATGAATTCAAAAACTAAAAGTAAAGTTAAGTTTAGTTAAGACCTAAGACTCGAGTACTAGAAGTCTATAAGTATATCTGTGGCTGTATACACAATTAATGTAGTTGACTAATTCTTTGCTTATCTTATTTGTTTACTGAACAGCTATTTTTTTAAAATCTAAATTTATAAAATGCTTAAGATTAATTTAGCACAGCGATTTATGAAAAAGAAAATAATACATTCAATGCGAGTAGTAAATTTTTGGCCATATCAAGAATGGAACTTGTTGATAATGTTTAATCATATAGAACCCTGGCGTAGCTAAGTAGCTTTCAGTTCTTATGAGGTATTTTCAATTTTCATACATTTTTTAAAAAAACTTGTGAGGGTAATTTCTAATCGGCAATACATTTTACTCAAGAATGTTGATTTGAAATTCCTTTTTATTATTAGATTTGATTAAATCTAAATTCTAATATTATTTATATATAATTAATAATAATATAATCGGTTGTAATTTTCGTTACTATAAATAAAACACAATATTATAATTTATAATAGAACTAATTTATTATCTCTATGTCAAATGTTAATTGTTGAACCTGTATTCATAATATAATCTTAATCACTATGATTGAGTTAAATAGTATAGGTAATTATTTTTTGTTTATGTATTTACAGATATCATTTACTCATTTTATTATTTCTCCTACAAAAGTAATAAAATATTGGACAAATGAAGGTATATTTATTCACTTAGTTATTGACTGATTTGTATAGGAATGCATTATAAAATAAACCCAGGTTGACCTGTTATATTTTTTGTTATTAAAACCCATTCAAATAATAAATAACAAGTATGAGTCTAGGTAAATATATATGTATATGTATATTTTGGGAACATTTTTAAAGCTGTAAAATAAGGTTATATAAGGCTAGAAGTAGGTAATTTATATGATTAAATTAATTGATAAAAAAAAATAATTTAATTTTTAGATTCTGGATGAAACGATGGATTTATTGGTTTTTTTTTTTTTTTATTTATTGATACGGCTTCAACATTAAAGTCATTAGGTTTATTTATTGGTTTTATCGTGTGTGCTTTTATATTCTTTTTTACAAGATCCGGCAGCTATAAAATTGATGAGATCTACTGTTATGATTACTAATATTAGTAATACAGTATTACTTTATAGTCTATATCAGCGGTTCCCAATTGGTGGTCCGCGTGTTGGTTTTAGGGGGTCCGCGGTTGTGTTGTACTGCAGTGATATTTTTATTTTATTTTAGTTAATTATTAACTTTGTAGTTAAATGAAATTCTGAGTATTTTTGGACTTGAAACTTGATTATAGCGAAAAGATTGATAATCAATTTCATATAAATAAATATCATTATTATCTTCACTATAAAAAAAAAGTATATAAGTATATAAGTATAATAAAAGTATATAACACTATTATTACTATAATTCAGAACGTGAAACCATACTGATTATTTTCTTTCCATTGAGCAATAAAATATATTTCGGACATATCATTTAAAGTAAACTATCAACATTAGTTAGTAGTCTCAACTCTCAGTCATTTCTGGTCAGCGATTAGTGCAGTGTGTACTTTTTTATACATTGTATTTTATTTTTGTTTCTATTATATTACGAAAATGTTTATAAAATTAAAAACTAAATCATATTTAAAATAAATCGTACACAATTATTTTTCATTTTCATAATTAAATAAAATTTAAAAGTAAGTATTTACAAAAACGGGGTCCGCAGACCAATTTAAGTTATAGCTAGGGGTCCGTGGCTTCACTCTAATTGGGAACCACCACTGGTCTATATTATGGTAGTAGCATTGATTATAGAATAAACAGATGGTATAGGGGTTTTCGGCTACTAAAATTCTATATTCAATGGTAGTAGTATTTCGATTCGCAGTTCATCCTTTATCGCTCCATTGGGCCACTGATCATGTAGCCAATAAAATAAGTAAATAAACGATTTATTTCATTTTCACATGGATATGTTTTTGCTACGGACATAACCAATGATTTTTCCTGACCGATTTCGCGGTACCAGTATAGCAGCTGATAAATAAATAAAAACTAAATAACCCGGTATATTATTGGTATTATTGTTAAGTTACAATTTAATTTAATTTAATTTTGAATTTTTAAAAACTACTGTTCGTAACAGCGACGGTTCTAGGGTAGGGGGAATTGTCCCTGGGCCGTGTAAATGTATAAATTCGTAGTTACTATAATACACTCATCATCAAGATTTTTAACATTTATTATACATAACAATTAGTTCATTGAACTATTCATTATAAATATTAAAATATGAATAATGTGTAACATTTTCCATCAGTAAGTTACTGCATGAAAAATATAAATATATTTTCACAAAGTCTTAATATCTTTATCAAGAACATAGTTTCTACTTTTGAAACATATAGCAGTAGGTAACTGCGACGAATAATTTAATAGAATATTTAAACTGAGTGAAATTATACTAAAAAACTTAATTTTGTCTGAATGTTTAAGTGATGTTATCCAGACTTGTTGTACGTCAAAAAAA
The DNA here is from genome assembly GCA_949715065.1 of Periphyllus acericola. Taxonomy (NCBI): domain Eukaryota; kingdom Metazoa; phylum Arthropoda; class Insecta; order Hemiptera; family Aphididae; genus Periphyllus; species Periphyllus acericola. The sequence continues at coordinate 33,286,113 of OX454267.1, read as the reverse complement.
TAGAAATTATCGACCATTCTAGAAACTTATGTCTGAAAAATGTTTGAGAAAACCTATTTTGATTTTGGTTTTAGGTAAAGTTAAGTACGGATAAGGTCATTGGTGCACATTCAGTCTAAAACTTGGGAGTGCTAAATTATTTACCCCATGGTTACCTACAACCACGTGACTTAAAACATTTTAATTTCAAAATAAAATTATTAAATAAATCACTATAGAAAATCGTGATGATGAGATTCGATTTTCAATAATTTATCTTTTATTATTTAATACGTAATCAACCGATGGACACCTTTCAAAAATATGAAATAAATTAACAAAAATATTTTCATTATATTTATGCAATATTATCAATAAACATTCGATGAATTCAAGGATACAATTCTTTGAAATCAAACATATGTATGAGATCTGTTAATCACAGATATACTATCTGTGTATAGTGTCATTATTTTGACATAATTTTGTTTATTAGGATTACCAATATAAACAGGAATAAACTCATTCTCACAAACAAAAAATAATCATCGTAAAACAGTATATTTTATTAATTAAAAACAAACTGAGGGTGCTTAGCTGTGAATTAAGGGTTCAAGCACCCCCGGTGACCCCGTATGTGCGCCAATGAAATAACAAACCATCACAGATCAGTTAAAAATAGTTTTATCCGATCCGTGATATTATATGCCATACACATAGGCGGTATAATGTTATACATCCGCATAATATGTCATCCGATGTGTTGGTAATACTGCGTGCACTGCGGCGGCGGCGGCCACACGCACTATCACGCTCGTGCACTCCTCGCGTCCACCCTCCGCCGTTGACACCGCCACCGACTTGGAAGTCGGTAGGTCTTGGACTCGACTCGCAGCTGATCCGTTCGTTCGTCGTCGACTTGCGATTTTCTTGAACTCCGTCCGAACTCGCCGCCAGTTGGTCGCGCAGTCGCCGGTTCGACGCAATCGCTAACTGGTCGACCGCTCCGCCGCCAGTGCAAATCGTACGTCGTCGTCGCAGATACGTCCGTACGGCAACACCGTGCTATAGAAGCATATCATTTTTTTTGTTCAATTCTGCCGCAGCGGTACCAAATCGGTGCGACGATTTCACGAGAATTAATATCGTCTCCTGTCCGACCCAAACGCACGTGCGACGCTTTGCATTTGTTCCAGGACGATCGTCGCCCGCGGCATAACGACGACGGCGCTCCGGTGCTGCGCGAAGCCACGCCGTGACAACCACCTGCTCCCGATCGCGGCAGACCACGACCACCGCCGCTGCACGTGTTTACTGTCACATCTGCACACGTGCGCGATTCGTCCGGAGAAACGCCATCGATCGCAAATCGATAAGGTAAGCCGTGCACCGATGATAATGATAATGATAATAATAATAATAATAATAATAATAATAATAATGATAATGATAATAATAATAATGATAATGATAAAAGTAATGATACGTCCGCGTATGATCCGTTTCGCGCTCACCCCGTTTGTTATAGGGTTTTCTCGTCCATAGGTTTCCCGTTTTGCTATTCACGCGCGCCGTCACCGAGCGTGTTACGAGTTACAGGTCCATTCTGCTTACTGTGTTTCTCGCGCTAAACTGCGAAACCAAAATTTCATCTTGGAAGATACGATTTGCTATTCAGGTATACGTATAATATGCGCCCATCCGTAGCTAGAAGTTAAATACGTGGAAAACCTTTGCGTTGTGTACCTCGAAGTTCAAACAATATTTGATCCAGACGGATTGTGCACACGCTGTTGTCCGGGGACACCTGTGGCTCGTTGATGACTTCGGTGTAACAGTATTTTATTCGTGATATATTACGCCGACGAGTAAATATAAGATTATAATATGGTGGTTTTTACTACGTCCTTGCTCTGATGGTACGAGTACTAATGTACTTGCGTCGGAATTGATTCTGTTCTAAAAGAATCGTTTAAGACGGTGGTGGTGTTTGTTTGTACGGTACAATTATGGATTGTTTATCTGCTAATGTGGGTTGTAACTTGATATTGTGGGTAATATAGTAGTTACACAGACCATAGTAGAAGTTTGATCGGTGTTAAACATTACATTCGGTAAATGTAGCAACAACTATATTGTTATAATTTGTATTTATGTATTATTTATGAATTTTTGTATTTATTATTTTGTAGATTCACGTACGCTAAATTTTTTTTCGTTTTACGTAACGAATTTTTTGAATAAAATGTTTCACTCTTAGAACGATTACGTACTATATCGACACACGTGAACTATAATTCATAATTATGTAAATGTAAACAAAGAAATAATTAAACATGAGTTGAGGTATAATTCGTACGTGTTTGATCAATAAAATTAATAAATAACAATAAAGTATTCTGTTTTTAATTAAAACTATATTCCATTCAAAATATTTTTTCCCAATAGCTGCGTAATTTATTCAGCTCGGATTGAAAGACCTACATTATTCTATTTCAAATATTCAAATATCAAAAAATTCTAACAACTAAATGAAGATGAATACTTTATAAATTTACAGTTTTAGAAAACATTACAATGAAAATTCCTGTTGGATTTAGTTTAGAGTTATTCGAAAAAATGAAACTGTAAGATTTGTAAAATGCCTAACAAAAGACAAACACGAAAATTATTTTTAATTCTAATGAAAATAATATATTTTTATGTTAACTGATTTTACACGTTAAAAAATCTATAGATTTTAAAGATTAGAATGTTTTTAAATAGTTCGTTTAACATTTACACGTGTAGTAACAGTTTTTAAAACGAAATACTCTCACGCCCGAGCACAGCTACTGCATATGCCTGTAACAACATGATTGGCAATCTGTTACCAAAAAATATTCAGCAATTTAATAATATAAAATACCTATTTGATTGTCAACTGACGTGTGTGCAAAAGCATTGTACATTATAATATTTTATAGATTTTGAGATTATGAAATGTTCATGTAACGTGCCAAATGTCAATAAAATAAACGTGGACTCGTGCGAGTACACAGCCCACTAATATTAAATATCTTTATGCTGGAGTAATAAATGATAACCAATAATGAATATTTATATTAATGTTACACGACTTGAAAACTTCAACAGTATAAGCTTACGGTATGGTTAAACACATCAAATATTATAATTGTAACGTAATGCAATAACGTTTAAATAGCCTAATAATTCATAACGAAGCGTAGCCTAGGCACGTTTAATCCGCTTTTCAGTCATCAGTCACTACGGAACATAATTATCCATGTTATATCGTTTTCGTATTTTCCTGGGAAGGTTTTGACTATTTTATTGTGTTGTATGTGATTGAGTATATGAGAAATGGAATTCTTGAATCCAAAAATATTGGAATCACATTTCCAAGAGGTTATTCTATAACGCACTCATAACTCGTCGATAAAACAACTTCTTACGGGATATTAATTACATCAGATCAAAACGAACAGTTAAAATATTACACCTTATTTAAAGCCAGGAAAATAATACAGTAGAAACCGTTTATAATGACGTTCAAGGGACCAAAGAAAATAGGTTTTCTTATATTTTTAATCGGTAGTCATTACAACCAAAATGACGAAAAAAAAAATTGTAACTTACATAGAAAATGTATTAGAAAATATAGAAAATTTTAAAACCATCGTAATAAAAGTGTCAAAATCCGTACGAGTACAATTTTCGAAGTTTCTTAACTGATAATTTTTCGTTTTGAAACTCATATTCGATTTTGTCTCGAGCATTCCATATGTTAGAAATTGTAGAGTGACCTACGCCTAATTCATTAGCTATATCGAAATTTTTTCACCTTTTTTTAAACGAAAAACAACATTAGCTTTTTCTTCAATTGTGAATTGCTTTCGTTTGCTCATTTTACAATTTCACAATATACTTATTCAAAACACAGTAAACCGCACAACGGTTACCCGTACACCGACGATAAAATAAAAATCAACTGACGACGAAACACAATGATGAAATTATCGGTATTATCGGTTGTAATAGTACCTTCGATCATAGATTAAATATACTTAATCTATGCTTCGATAAAGTAAAGTCATTAATCATTAAAGATAAAATATTTTTCCAATATAACCAAAAAAAAAACCATCATAACATCTGTATGTAATACATTATAATAATAAATTATTATAATAATCGATACAAATTAATACATACAATATAGGAGTTTTGCCGGGACCTTCAATCTAAGGTCATTACATCCAATATGTCACTACAACCGGTGTCATTTCTACTGCACTTTTCTTATAAACAGAGGCTTTGGACTTTAATTTCAAAAGCTAAGAACATAAATAATTAGTATAATATTTGGGGTTCGGGAAATATACTCTGATATTGCTGCTCAATCATTTCTTATTAATAATTAGTAATTAACCATTTATTTATTTTATTTATTCAATAGTTAAATATTCGAAGAATTAATAAGGAATAGATTTTTATTCGTCATAACTCATAAGTGTTGACAGTGAATAATAGGTACTTTTTGAATGTTCGAATCTTATCATTACATTTCGCAGAACGATATGTAATCAGTAATTAAACATCATGAGTTTAATGACACAATTAAACTCAACGACTATTGATTGATTTACATTTGTCACTGTTATAATCAATAAATGAATAAATTATATTGTGTTACATAAACAATTTGTATAAATATATAGGTAGTATCATTTTAATTGGCAAGTGAAAAGTTCATACGAAATAATTTTACCAAATTATGATTAGATTAAAGTATAAATGGTTTATTAGTTGTGACAACATAAAAAAAATAATTTTGATATAGTCAATATTTCTAGTATAGTAATACATAATATTAATAAAAAATATTCAAACTTTTTCATCTTATATCTATTATATTTTTGACCTCCTATTAAAAAACTTATTTGCTTTATTATACATACGAGTACTACGAGCATATACTCGTATTGAAGTTGTTACAGCATACTTCTCATATATTTAATATGCAACTTCCATAACGTTCGTTATATTGGCTTGTACCTTGACCGCCGACTTACTTGGGCAACCCACATCAGCAATACAAATGAACCACCCTAAATAACAAATTCTGACAACTTTGACTTCTACTCACCACTTAATCCGCCAACATCTCTCTATCCCTCAAGTCCCTAATCCAAAAATTCGATGTAACTTCCTTTAAAAGATTACACTTCCATGTAAAAAATCCAAACCCTCTCATTACCGATCTATTAGTTCCTACCATTTCTGGTGACCTTGGAAGGCGACTTAAGCAACGAGAACTGACTAGACTCTCCGAAGTACCACCAATGGGCTGCTCCTTCACACAAAGCTCCTTCAACAGCCATTATTAGCAACTCACTTCGCGTATTATAAAATATGTTGCTTATATATTGTGAAATAAATAACATAAAAAAAAATGTAATATGCGTGAACGCTGAAAATATTAAATGAAGAATTCGATTTTTTTTTAGAGTGATATTATGGCCGACGACATTAAAGCACTTTGGCGTGATGTAGATGCAGTTTGTTTCGATGTAGATTCTACAGTTATTCAAGAAGAAGCGATCGACGAAGTTGCTAAATTTTGCAACAAAGGACTAGAAGTTCAGAAATTGTAAGGAAAATGCATTATTCATTGATAAAATAAATATATATGTTTGAATTTCTGTATAAATGTATATTTTATACGCATTCCGGATTTCTGGTAACTTTACTTTTGATTTGTTTTGTTTAATATCGCGGTATTAGTACATATTATCTGACTAGTATAATATTAATTGTTAACGGCGCTAATATAATTTGTAATTACTATAATATTTTTTTGAAAGATGTTTAAAAAATGTGTCAACTGCTTATGTGTATATTTATTTTATCAAAAAATTAGTTTATAATAACCGTTAGTTAATTGTGTGATTCAAAACCAATCGTTGTTAATTAGACGGGCGTTTGTTTTTTTCGAAGGCACGCGTCTTTTTAATATTTATTATTTATTCATAATTATTTACACTGCACTAAATTAGTATCGTGTGCTGTTTTAAGCACAAGTAAACAATGTATTTACTTCGCCGAATAAATTGCATAGAACTAATAAATCATATAATATGTGTGATAACCGATGAATCATTTATGATTCCAAGTTATTTAATTGTTTGAAGGAAGAATTGCCAAGAAATTACTTAACAGTTTTTGTTTCATCATTAATTACAATTCGTTCTTGTTATATAAAAACAATGAATTATAATAATTTTTTTTTTAGTACAACTTGCATTTCAAATTTCAATATACTTAGCCGTGATACTAAACATATTATACGAGTACTATACTTGAACATTTTTGAGAGGCTTGACAATATTTCAGAATACTAAGGGCACCTCAACCTATCTTCGCCTAGGGTTCCGCCTGTGTATCAAAAGCGTATAAATAGCTCTGTAAACTAACAATCGTTCATGAAACATTAAAGTATAGTTAAGTTCTATTATAAAAACAGTCAACGATGCAAATCTTTGTTGTTAAAAATGCATTTAATGCATAAGCTCAAAAAAATTTCACAATCAGATCAGAATCTACGAAAACTGTATCTTATTAATTAAAAGTGTCATTTGTACCATTTATATATAAATAATGTTTATTTTATTGTAATTGCCGAGCTGTAATGCTTCACCAAAAAAGTTTTATATAATTAAAATAAAAATAAATAAATAAATATTTCATGGTATTTGACTTGCACTTTTGTGCACAAATATTTGATATGTGTACATGTTGCACTCGTGTAAATAATTCCTAATGATTTTAATTGATTTTAAGCACTTTTAATATTAAATTTAGTTTAAAAAAAATTAAGGAAAATATATTGTATAATTTTCTTGTAGACTTCCAAGTTCCTATTTCATTTTTTAACTTGAATTGTTATCTTTGGTAAAATATCACAGAAAAACTTTGGCTTTATATCGCAAATAATATATGAATTCATATTTCAGGACAAGCAGTGCAATGTCAGGTAAAATGAACTTTAGAGATGCACTCGCGGCTCGGCTACAAATAATTCAACCATCTTTGCAACAAATACAAGATTTCATCAAGATTCATCCGTTCCATTTGACTCCAGGCATTAGGTATATTAGAAAATAAAATTTACTTTGGTGTCGCGTAACATAGTCAATACTAATTTCAAATGTATAAATTATAATTTAGGGAGCTTGTTGAATCATTGCAACAAAAGAATATACCTGTATATTTGATATCTGGTGGATTCCGTGGCCTTATTGGACCTATAGCTATAGAACTAAGCATTCCTTTGCAACATATTTATGCCAATAAGTTAAAGTTTTTTTTAAATGGTAAGTTTCAAAATTTAATTAAACAATTTAGGTTAATTAAATATGAATATGAAAAAATGTAATTATTTTACCAAACTAATAAATAAATAAATGATGTTCGTAACAAAGTGAAATATTGTATAATATTATAGTAAAATTGATTTTAAAATAAATATGTAAATACAATATGTGCTTAACTTTTTAGAGAAAAGCGATTTCAATATTTTTTAATTTAAAATAATATTATTTTATTTTATCTCCGAAATAAATGAGATTTAGATATATTTAACTACTTGTTACATTCCTTTATAAATATAAAATAGATATGTATATATATATTATATTTATGTATTATGTATAACAAATACATTTTAAAATTGACTAATATAGTAATATATTATAATTATAGGTGACTACGCTGGATTTGACGAAAAAGAACCGACATCAAAAAATGGCGGCAAAGGAGAAGTCATAAGCTTGCTGAAACAAAAGTACGGCTATACCAATTTGTTTATGATCGGAGATGGAATTACCGATTTAGAAGCATGTCCACCGGCTGACGCATTCATTGGTTAGTTTATAAATTATTTAATTTTGTAACGGTATGCGGTGCACATTGTACACCATTCAATTATTTATTATTAGTTCTTAATAATTATTCATGACAGATACCTACATTTTTATATTGTATTTATTTGTAAGTTAACTGTAAAATATTTTTGTATGATTGTCTCTTAGGGTTTGGCGGTAATGTGGTTCGGGCAGAAGTAAAATCAAAATCAAAGTGGTATATTGAAAGTTTTCAAGAACTTATTGATAGTCTGTGATTAATTCATAAGAGATTCACAATTTGTTATCATAATCACTAATGTTAAATACTTTAATAAACTATACACCCAGAAAATTTATAAAACAAGCAGTAGGTATAGTAACTATAGCAGTACTTAAAACATTCTGATTAATTTGATCATAGTTTGAACTATTAGGTATTGCTAAATTATACTTAATTATTTTATAAACTTTTTTCATGTGAATGTTAATAAGATTTTGTTTTTATTTTAAGTTTTAATTCATTAAAATGTATTAATAGTATTATTTATGAGTATTCCCAAATAAATAATATTAAAAAATATTGTAGAGGTTGTATCAACTTATGTTATTCAACATAGTATATCAAATGTATTGTGCAAATTAATTATGAATTGTTGTCTATGTCATAATTGTTATAATGAATTAAAATGTACGTATAACTTACAGTATATATAACTATACTATACATAATATTTGTTGTTTACTGTTGACTTTTTTTTCAATTATATTTAAAAAAAAAAAAACCAAGGACTAATAAATAAAACTTGTGTATATATATATGTATTAAACAATAGCCACAACCTATTATAACTTTTTGTATGGTGTCTGTATTCTTTACTAATTAGTTTAGGACCACTCTTTTTTAAAACACTTATTATTAAACATTTATTTGTTCACATAATACACTTCATTAATAATTGAAATGTATAGCTGTAAAAAAAAAATTTGAATAGTTCTTAGACAATATTCATATATTATATGATCATCAAATGCAAGTAGTATAGAAAAGTATGCAAATGTAAAAGAATGTTAAAGGCAATGTTTCATAGGTACTTATTCATGATAACTCAAAAGTAGTGATATTACAAGGGGGGTGTTGGTGGCTTAGCAACACCCCCCCTCATTTACAATGTTGATTTATTATTTTTATTATTGAAGGCATAAAAGAGAATGATGAATGACAAATGATTTTATAGTATGTGGTTATAACCACATACAGACATACTGTAATGTAATTTTAATTAAGTTCATAACAAAATTTGTGTATTTTATAAAAATTATGATACCAAAGATTGATTATAGATTGCATAAACTAATTGTTATTTCAGTACAAGGATTCAATAAAAAACGCTATAATATTGAAACAATATCAGCGGAATGTATTTTAATAGATTATTTTGAACATATAGACCATTTTTGAATAATTTTTCTTAACAACTTTATGAGAAATGAATAACTTATTGTTACTAGACAAGCTTACTTGTTTTTATAAGTCTATGTGAAATTATTCATACTCACATACACTCCCTTTGGAAATTTGTGGCTATGCCCTTGCCCAAAATGTAAATGATTGATCGGAATGCCACATTTGCATGTGGAGGGTCTGAGGGTTGTATAAAGAGTGATGATGGCGGTTCACATTGATGGAGAATATGACGGAAGACCATAACAAGTAGAGATAGATTTGCTTGTATGTTTGGTCTTAAGTAAGGTGACCGTTTTTATACAAAAAAAAAATGGGACTAACATTTTTCGGATGACATAACATTAACTATATGATTATATTCATCAAAAAGAATATCTTCATCCACATTCCACATTATAAAAAGTTCTTTCAAAAAATAAAAATTTAACTTTTTTAATATAATTTCATGTAGGACAATTTATTAGTTAGGTCTCATGAAATATTTTTAATTCTTCAAAAGAACTTTTCAATATACCACAAAAATGTGTCTTAAAGCCAAATATATGTATATAATTGTTCAGTGTTCATAATTAAATGTTTGGGGAAGTATGATTTAGAAAATTAACTAAAAAGTATCGATTTTTCCTATACTTACATATAATCTAATATCTAATATCTAATATAAAATCAAGTTTCAAATGTAGGTACTTATGAAATACTACCGTGTGCTATTTTTCAGTTTTTATTCTCATTCAACTTTCCAGTGCATACAATAATTACAGAAAAATATAATTTTTTAATCAAGTGTAAGTTTAATATTATCACCTATACTTTATTGTATTATTTGCGTGTTGTACAAATAATTGTGAACAAATACATTCAATAAATTATAAATCAACAATTATAATTCATAATATATTTGTGTTTACATTCATATTATATAACTGTTTACTGTAAACCAATATGTCACCTTTGTAATGAAGTGCAAATATATTAAAATATGTTTCAAAGCTTAAAAGTAAATGATATAATGCGTAATGACTTGCCTAAATATGTATTTTTTTTCGGCCTGTCCGACGTAGTCACATAGGTATTATATTTGTCAGAATGTACGAAGGGTCGAGAAAAATCAATAAAGATGTTTCTAAATAACTATGTAATCTAGCCATCTAGGTACCTATTTACAATGATAACCCTCACACACACACAGGCTAGTATTCAATTTGATTATTTATTTTTAGTCTGTACTTGAGCAATGAATTCGACAGTCTGACAAAAATCATCAATAAGCGTCACTATGATGCACGTAAATCAACATCGTCATTACTCATTAGGCAAGTCTACTGCGAAGTGCCTATTGTGACAACTGATGTTTAATATAGATGTGTGGGTTTAAATTAAAGATACAAGTATAAAATAATCATCAGTTTACCTTTTATGGTGGTCCAAACAACACTGATATTTTAATAAGTATCAGCGGACCGCAGTAACCGTTGAATATTACGAAGTACAAATTATTTTATTTTGGATTGAAATAAAGAGAGTAATTACAAATACTAATTACCAATTATTCGTGGTAAATAAAAGCAATATAGCAATAAATAGCTATGATTGAAAATTATCAAATATATTTTCAATCGTTTAGGACCTAGGTTCAACATTATAAATCCATTAATTAATTTAAATTTACAAGATTCCTTAAAAATTTCAAATAAACTATAATATTCGTGCGTCATAAAGCACGGTTTAATAATATTTATTATAATTTATGTTTCATGGACACAAGATTTTCATAAGATTTTTTCATAGAAACTACTTTTACTGGAAAGTCGCAAACTAATTTTGAAAAATGAAATTTTGACGAAATTAGGTATTTCAACGAATTTTGATTAGGTACACGATATTAGTTATTTGGTTGTTATTCTATAAATATTAACCGTAGCGCCTTGAAACATTTACTGTCTTACTGAGTACTTAAATTAGCATCTAGTACACATATTATAATTTTCAAATTTTTTTTTGCACAGTTAGAACATTTTAAGTTCAACCTAACTACTTTATTAGGAAATTGAATTTAACTATCGACCATCTCTAGAAATGTATAGGTACTAATCCACCCGTCGTTTTTCAGTCAGAATAGTTCTTTTTCGAAAGCAATGGTACATCGATTTCAAGTTTAAAAACCCATCCTTGTATCTCACCTACTCGCCCTATCCAGGAGTTTCGTCCGTTTTATATATTAAACACACCCATCGTGGCATCTATATGACTATTGAATAGAATTTATAGAAACATTTACAGTTTCTGCATATTCTCAGAATGACTTTGAAAAAAAAATTGTTAAATTAAATAAATTCTCCGATATGGCTCTATTCAATATTCGTAAACCGTTACGTTTTCTAGCAAATTGTCGGGAAATCGCTGCCCATCCGAGCCCGTTCGATTTTCTCCATAACATATGTATATCGATTATAAAAATAATTCGTTAAACGAAGACAAATTAAAGACCAACAAAAACATTGACGTGTCCATCAATGCTAAAAAGCGGTTTATTGATCATAAAAAAAAAAAAAATGTTACAACGAACACTTGAAGTAATCCAGAGTTCAAGGTATATTGTATTGTTGTCTGTATATTATTATGTGGGGCTAAATTAATTATGACGTGTATACATAGCGAGTGAATCCTTACTGCCGCCAAACACCCTTAGTGACCTTCCCCGCCAAAGAATACAAATATAAATTGTCCGCCGCGGGCTTGGCGCTGAAACAAAATGCAACGTTACAATAATAGACATTACTCGGGCTGAAGACCGAAGGAAAAATGTTTCGCGTTTACATTCACGTGTTACATCGAAAACATTTCGCGTGCTAGTATTTTATTATAATATGCACATATGTATTCATACGTAGCCTTTGTACGATTAATTCGTACGTCGTGTTGGTCACTACATACTACATAGGTACCCACAATTCCCGAAATCCCAACGTAAACGTATACTAATGATTTCAATCGATAAGACCCTGCAAACAGCACTTCGGCTGGAAAAACTACGTCGATCTTAATAACAACTGCAATTCGATTTTTCTAACGGTTAACGTACAGTTTTACACGATAAAAAAACCAGTGTGCCAGGCGTACGTTAAACGTTATTATATTCTCTAGATTGACTTTTAAAATGGTACGTGCTGCAGGTATATCAAACCATCGGCAGTCGGCGACGCCACCGCGCAACGATGTTGAACTTTAAAAAATAAAAAGTACCCGCAGTCACGGTGTCTACCCATGTACCTATCATACCTATCTACCTATTCTCTATGCTACGTTTTCGTAAAAATCGGACGAGATTAATTTTCTTTAGCTGCACAACACATGCGAATATTGCTGTGCTGTTCGGCTTCGAGTGAATCTTATTGGAGTTGTACATTTACGTATTTATTTTGTCCGTACCTATATTGTTATACCCATGTTCAGGGCCGTCCTTAGGATTTGCGAGGCCCAGGGCGAAAATACTTTAAACACCTTTTAGGTATTAAATCATTTATCTATAAATATATTATTATAACATTAATAATTCTTATCACACAAAAAATTTGGTAGGTACCTCAGACACCACGACGAAAATAAAACCAATTTTACTATTTTTTTCAAACGCGAGGCCCCAAATTTAAGCAAAAAGCGCGAGGCCCAGGGCCTGGGCCCTGCTCGCCCCCCCCTAAGGACGGCCCTGCCCATGTTATTATTAGTAAACTAGCACCAAAAACTCAACGCACTTGAAACATTCATAAATAAAATGAAACTACTCGTATATTAATTGTAGGTACTGGATATTTTAGAGTAATGATTTTTTACTCACCGGGATTTGTCCAAAATCGATCGTTTCGTTTGCGATTGATTATTATAGTTTTTGACTAAACGTGATTAAAAAAATTTGGTTCTTATTTTTTACCCGTACGAACTTTATCAATAATCAATTGGTAAATTTTGGTTTCAGGTAATATACTCGTATACGGATCAGTCATTTTTGTTCCTAAAGTCATCAATATTTCTTACTCTAAATCAGTCTAATTTAATGAGTAACATCATTATGATTTTTTCAAACTATTATTCGTTTTATTAAAATTATTGCAAATATTGACGATTTCAAAAAATTAAAAAGATTATATTTTATACTTAAAAAATGGGTTTCCCATAAGTGGTTATCAATATATTATTTAGAATATATTGATTATTTTATTATATAAACTTTGTTCATGTAAAAAACCAAAAACGAAATTATTGATTGATTTTTAGATGCTACTCATATATTTATTTACAGTAGAAATCACTATAACGAGCATCGCTTAGAACGAGATACCGCTTACAACAAGCAAAACGTTAGGTCCCGGCACGACTCCATATGATTGTATGTTAAAATATACGTCTACAACGAGCATGGTTATTACGAGTTATCGGCTATAACGAGTAAAATAAAACGAACTTGACTAACGATCTTCCGGTTACTACGAACAGGTACCTGCAAGATAAGAACTTTTGGCTATTATTTAGGTAAATTAATCATTGACATACAGTTACCGACAGCAGCACAACATTGGTTTCGGTAAGATCTCAGGTGAGTCATCTGCAGTTAATACTGATATCTGCTCTAATTGGCTAGCTAACGTTTGGTCATCCCTTCGAGCAGGCTATTGTGATGATGAAATTTATAATGCCGATGAAGCAGGCCTTTTTTTAAAATTAACTCCCAATAAAACTCTTCGCATCAAGGGAGAAAAATTCTCGGGTGGAAAATTATCCAAAGACAGAATAACAGTTTTAGTGGCTGCCAGCGTGACCGATACTGATGTGCATACATGTATAAATTCAGTATTAATCTCGATTATAAGTCAAATAAAAAAATTCGTCTGTTTTATTTTTGTATTTCCCGTTTTTAATCGGTTACAACGAGTGCTCGTTCTAACCGCATACAACGAGCTACCGGTTATAACGAGAAAAACTATCTGGCCCTTGAAACTCGTTATAACCAATTTCTACTGTATTTATTTGAATTTAATTTGTCATCTGCTCCGTTAATTTACAATTATAATGCGAATGAAAAGTTTATTTAATCATACCACAATATGTTTTTAAGTTCTTACTGTATTCAAAACTGTACTCTAGAAAATGAAAAAGTTCGACATAGTCTTATTTACAAGCAGGCATAAATTACAGATTACAGATTATACACATGTGTGTGTTATAGAATTTCCTCAGAATATAGTTAATTGAATACAATAATTAAGGATCAATCAATCTCAACATACCATCTAACATAGCAAAAGCTCTTGATGGAAACCAAACATTAAATATAATTTCATTTTTAAACAAGACAAGCATTATTAAACTATTGTAAACAAACTTAAGCTGTACCATATATCTTTATACAAATGTAACACTTAATTTAAGAAAACTAACGGTGTAAAACTATGATAGGCTACAATAACCACTGCTGTTGAAGCCTTATTTTTCTCTCAAATAAAAAAAAAAAAAAAGCAATCTCATATATACGAGTATAGGTACTTAAAATCAAGGTCCTCTCTATATAATACACGTAAATCGTAGTATGCATGTTATGTACGCTAAAAATGATAAAGTGACTACAATTTTTTAACTCTTAGTTAAATATTAAATTATCACGGTATTATTTTAATATATAATGCCAATAATGCGAACATAAATAAAAATACAATAAAATTACAACAAATATAATTTAAATACAATTAATTTAAAAATAATAGAGGTGAAACTGAAACATGAGCAATAATTATTATAAATGTACAGACGACGCTGTCGTGAAATAATCTATCTCTTCCCACATGATAAATAACCCGCGTGATATTATAATACATTGTTGCTTTGGTAATGTGTGCTAAATATTATATTGACACGAATCACTTGCTATGGAATATCGTTTAGTTTTTTTTAAATAATTTTATAATCTACGCTGAATTGCACGTCGTTTATACAACACATGTGGGTTTAGGTAGTGGCGTAGCCAGGAATTTCGTATCGGTGAGGGGGGAGGGGTACTAATTCCCACAAAAATAAAAAAATTATAAAAAAACTAATTATTAATTAAAAAAAAATAGGTAAATAACTAAAATTAGTAAATTATTATTTAATACAATCCATAATATATATTTTATAATATTGGTTATTTTTTTTTGGATGTGCTCTACTTCGTTAAAAACCCACGAGCGCCACCACTGATCCACTATAATGGCTGTTGGCTTAAATAAATACGGTCAATGGGCGTAGGGGTGGAGGTGATATAGTACACCTCTGGATTTAGACTATAGATGGATGGATCTACTCGCATATAATTTCGTCGCATTCAAATGCTGCAGACACTGATAAAAAACGGCCGAAGCTCTTGATGGATCTCACAAGGAGTTCGACATTCATATGGTGGTTTCTTTTTCACGTGGACAGTTAAATTTCAATAACCATTATAATTTATAGTTATTGGGCACTCGATCGTTATATTTTTATTTTTCCGTGAAACTTACGTTACATTTGCAGCGATATTTTAAATTTTTACGAGCGTCGAGCGATAAGTAATCATATCAAGCGTCACCGCGGGCTATAAAGGTTTTGTATAGTATCGTATTGTACTATACCCATCGTATCTATGACGGATAATAACGGATAATTATGACGGATATAATGCGGTATCAACGAACCCACGAATTAAAAAACCTAAACTAAAATTGAAAAATAAATTAAAATTAAAATTACCTAATCGGACGGTTTTTTGTCAATATACTGTCCCTCGCCCCCCTCCCCTCTCGCACTCTCTCCTCGCTCTATAAATATATACATAACGCTAGCTGCTAAACGAGCATTTGCTAAACAGTTATAATTCAGCGGTTCTCAACCTTTTCATTTCCGGGAGTACCGCAGCTACACGTTTTGAAAATGTTCACCTAACAACATATTATGTACCTATCACATGACCTCTATTTTAACTTTTGTTTCCATAACCTCTTTTTCGACATGTATTCAAGTATACCTTATAATATTACACGTGTACCGAGAGCGAGATTTCATTAGCTTTCCGTTTACCTACCAGCTACCATAGGTTGAGTAACGCTTTTGCAACCTATAATAATACTATAGTCCTCATAAGTCAAAGGCGGCCGTGGCCTAGCGTAAGTCGGCGCGCGCTATTTTGCCGTGTTCGTGTTCAGACGTTCAGACGCCGTCATGCGGGTGTTCGGATTAGTCGTTCGGTGACGGCAATGGTTTAAACCGCGAAATGGATAAATATAAAAACGTTTGATTTTTTTTTTTTCATCACAGTATAATATACATTCCAGTGTTTTTGTTTGAATTCTTATTATTGTTTAAATTATTTTTTAATTTATTTCTTTAATTTTTCTTTTTTTTTCTCGACACTCGCACCATTTTGCGTACGTATACAAATCGATATTATTAGTGTAACAATATAACTATGTTGACTGTATACTGGCATATTCACTGGAGTCAAACATTTCTCACTCCGAATACATAACACGAAAGACTAGAGTAGACCAGTACCTTTACACTTCATCGTACGGTATTTATGATGGATTCGTCGAGAATATGTCCAAGTATATACTGTTAAGTAAAACCGAAAACCCTTTATCAACTTAATTATTAAAACGTTATGTTATCATGTTCAAAATATACATTTATTTTTTTATACCATTTTTTTATTTTAAACATAATAAGCTCGTTTAACTTATTTTCTCACTCATATAATCTTTTATAAGCCAGCTTGAGGATCTAGAACTATACGTACACAATATATAATCCCCCTATATGCCAGTATGCCTTGCGTTACCAATTATTTTATTATACCTACTTATTAGTTATTTATTATATAGGTGAGCGTACTATATTATTGTAACAATCAAGTAAATATATTATTACAATATTAATTATTATGTTGGCCGTTCTAATCCAAATTATCAATGTCGGAGTAGATCGATAAGTCCCAGTGGTTCTTCTCTTAACTCACCACTAATCTAGTTAGGCAATTAACCTAAAGTCGGTTTAAACTTATACAATTTTATATAGTTTTTATTAAAATAAATAACGCACAAATCATTGTATTATTGAAATTATCGAGGACACAACAATTCATGTGGTACATAGTTATTATTTCATTATAACAGTCAAAAGTTATCGATAGAAATTAATTTTGACTGGGGTGGTATGACGTGGTGTTCATTATTTTGAATAGTTTAATTTCTTTACAATTTTAACTGTATCAAAAAATACAGTTCTTACTTTTGACATCATTACCTTCACATTATTGATACATTTCATATGAACTTCTAATGAAATAAAAGTTAAGTCAGCAATTGTAAATGCTAAATTAGTATAATACATGGATAAAAAATTCCTATTTCAATTTAACCGATTTCAGAAAAATGACAGTGATTTAGCTATCTCTTTTAACATAACGATGAACGATTTCAAAAAGTGATTGTAATTAAATAAATTTAAATAAATAAATGTAATAAATATATATATATATATATAATTTAAATAAACGTGCTTATAATAATCAGATTAAAATGAGTGATTGAAATTGTTTAGCATTCAAATAATTTAATGTTTTCATATTAATTGGTATCTAAAAATATTGAGTACTGATCAATAGTCAGATTTTCGTTAATCACTTACACGGGGCAAGTATGATTTATCAAGCGGGGAAATAAAGAAAATATAATGATGCAATAATATATTTTGAATGTTTTGTTTCCACACGACGCGAATTGTATTATTATACTGTAACACTCCGAATAACATTTATGAGGCCGAATTGGCAATACTTGTAATTACAATAATTTGAGCTATGAGTCCATGATAATTAATCGGCAAAGTGATTTGGCATAAAGGTAGCTAGTAGGTGAATTTAATGGTATCGTGATAATAGGAAAATGTTTATATGATACAAACAATATTCGCGCTGCAGATTACCTAGCTATATTTTCTTCTAGTTTAGTGCCCACAAACCGACAGAAACGCTACGCAAAATCACTTCGGTATTGATTATTTATTTATAATACAAGTATATACTTCACACGTCATTACGTCAAACACGCACTAAACGAGGATACTTGTGTATTATATATTTGATAAAAGTTGTCAAAATGATTCTCAGAAAAAAGGAAAACAATCAAGACAAGTGCCGGTAGTTTGACATTAACAACGACTACCCTTAGCCATTCAAATTGAACTCTAAGCTTTTTGAAAAATGAAAAATAAAAAGCAGCGCATAAAGGTCGCTTTGTCTTTAAGTACGTTTAACTAAAATGTCCAAAATCTATAGGCGTATAAAATATGAACTGTTAAAATAGATAACCCACTTTGGATTTTAATTACTTGATTTATTGTGTACTTATTCATAAGAGAGTTTTCACAGTATAAAAAATATAATAGGACATGATCAAAAAAATAAAAATAAATAGGATAAATAAATACGATCTAGATGTAACACAATTTCAATAACATTTTAAATCTAAAATGCTGTTTACTTCTCGTTGTATGACAACATTGACAACTCTTACGTACATCAATCTGTAGAAAAAGATTGAACAAATATTGCCCACATTTACGAATAATCTGATGAAAGCAATCAAAACAGTCGTAAAAGGCTGATGTTGTATTACATGATCGCGTGACTAAAGTTAATTTTAGAAATCAAAATAATCAAAATAGGTATGCACAAGAACTTGTGTACAATCTAACGAAATATATTATGTTGATGCCTGATAATATTATAATATATATTTAGGAATTTAAAACATAAATTTAGGGTTAATATATAGGTATGTGATGGTTATAATATGGTTGTGTTTATACAATAACTCAGGGTCATTCCCCTTTGCCGAAAAAAATTATTAATAGTTACTGTTAAAAATCGTAATCAATTAGTTTTGTTAATCTCAACTACGGTTGAAGGTATATTATGTTAAATAAAACATGGTAATGTGTATTTTTTTTTTACATTTCAAAATATCAAAAATCCGATAGAGACTTTTTGTTCTGAAAATTGTACTTAACAATATTTATAATTAATAGCTTTGTGACAGTTATTATTGAGAATGCAGTCTACCTTATGACTGCATAATATTCTTAAACTCATTGACCTTGAAAGTAAAATTGGGCGTTGTTTATTTCACGATTCATGACAGTTACTAGGTACTACCCTATTTTTTTGTACATTAATAAAAATAATATAACTGTACGGTAAAGAAAAAAAATAACAATTTTTAACTTTTAAAATCGATAGTTATTAGTAAAGGAAAATTTTCGGTTAGAAATTTACCTATATGTAATGGCTTTGAGCTTGTTAGGGTATAATAATAAGTAGTGCTGGCTCCGAGCCAATAATGAACATATTATTATATATTATTTCAGTATGTTAGACGTGGAAGAGAAATGCACGAAATTAAACATAATATATGAACAGCCAAGGTCACCACAGACACCCCAGAGGGAACAGAGAGAAGAATGGGGCAACAAACTAGACTTTTTATTTTCGTGCATAAGTGTATCTGTTGGCTTGGGAAATGTTTGGAGATTTCCATACTTATGCTACAAACATGGTGGAGGTGAGTTATTACATAAATATATTGTTTAGATATCACATATTAATGTTCGATCGACAATCACTGTAACAGTCCGTTGCCCTCCTTTTGAAGTGTTTATTTTGTAATTTCCTATAGTAAAAGCATCGAGACTAGGGGGCCAGCTCTCGGAACAAAGATTTCATGAATAAAGCTTATTCTTGTATAATTTGAACGGGGTATGTGATTTCAGTATTTTTTAACACATAAAGAATATTGTAAAACCTATTAGTCCTTTTCAAAATAATCATGTATTCTTGAATAATACTATAGACGATATACATATTAAACACCTGACGGTGTTTGTCAATCAGTGATGAAATTCTACTAATATATTATTAATCTATTAATGTGTAATGTTTGGTTATTATTTAGGGTATTATAATAATTGAATAAGATAATAATATTGTACTTTATTAAAAAAATATATATTTAATGCCTCTTTTTATTAGTAATTTTTTTTTAATTTTTATTGTTTTATTTATAGGTATTATTCTTCGTCATTAATAATTTATGGTATTATATCTATTTTCTAAGGAAACAATTACACTGCTAAATGTTATTTAAAACTATTAAGGAGTAATACTTTCTTATCCCATTACTTTTTTCCAATAAAACTAAATTAAGTCGCGCCCAGAGCAAAATGAAACATACGAGTATTACGAGTGATATAAACATGAATATGAGAATTGATTGACCAATAATTACAGAAAAATATAAAACGGTATCAAAAAAAAAATAACTTTTTTTTTTCTTTTTTCAAGTTATTATATGATATTATGTAGAGAAGATTTAATATTAATAATGTTTTAAATTGACAAATACATTCACAGGTATAAGATATAATAAATTGTAAGTGTAATATTTTTAGTGTGTCATTCACCTAAAAAATATCTCAACAAACCAACATAAATTTAAACCAAAAGAATAATTATCAACAGCTATTAATAGATTTGGCAACTTTATTGAAACGTAACTGACTATTTCATTGTCATTGTCAACCCAAAAAAGTAACTAAAGTTGACTAAACGTGGATCTTGTATTTTATACTCGTATGTTCTACTTGCAATTGATGAATCATTAGTCAGATTTATTTGGAAGAGGAAACTGCCATCTAGACAAATTATTGATGTTTTATATAATATATAAATAGTTTTTTTTAACAATCACATAGTTTTGAAAGTAATGTTTCTAGTTTTCTACACTGCGTATACATTTAACAAGACATTTAATACAATTAGAAATACATACACAATTATGTAAAAACTTTTTATTACACTTCATACTCCTATAAACCACTTGAAGCTAATAGAATTGAAAAACTAATGAGTCTATTCATTAGAACTTGGAACTTATTCATAATAATTAAATTACTTAAAAATTACTCGTTTAAATGTAATTTATATTGCATAACACTGAGAGTTGAAATTGTTTAAGCATGAAAGCATTTTATTGAAACTCCAATAGAAGAGTATTATTAAGTCAGAAAGGTACCTAAATAATATAAATGAGTGATATTGATTTGAAGGGTTTCATTTTTGATAGACTATAGTAACGCTGTGATGATAATGACAGGCACACCCGCGGTCGTATTTCTGCGTGCTACTATTCAATTTGCAAGCGATGAAATATTATATGAAAAACTATATTTTTTATAATCTATATTATTGAAAAATAATAATAATTGAGCCATTTTATTTAAAAAATATTTAAATTTTTCTACGAAATTAAATCATTGATGATTATCGTGCAAAACGAATACATTTGAACTTGTTAATTTACATGAAATTGAAATTCAAAAGTTGTGGAAAATTTTTAAATTAAAACGTCTTTTTAATTCAATCGTTTCATAAAATGTTATTTTAGTATTTCAAAGATTGGGATCAATTTTAGTTTTAATGGCACTGTCATATTGTAGGGGCATTTTTGGTGACTTACTTTGTTGCCATGGTATTTTGTGGAATACCAATTTTTTTTCAAGAAGTTGCAATCGGACAGTACTTGGGTTCCGGAGGAATGACGTTGGTGGGGAAACTGTGTCCAATACTTTCTGGTAAGATTTGCGATACTGTTGTTAGTAATATAAATGTTTTTATTAATTTCCACCGGAAATTTTCTACTTATAGTCGATATTAAAAATATGACTTTATGAGTTCACATAATTAATAATAAGGTTTTACAGGTACAGGATATGCAACGATGACCATAGTTTTCTTGTTAGACGTATATTACTGTGTAATTGTGGCTTGGACATTTTTCTACTTGGCGAGTTGTTTTCTATCGTTTCCTGACTTACCCTGGGAAAGCTGTAGTAAGATTTATCAACACCGTTACTTCGCAGACCTTTAATACCAACTAAAAATATTTGTTCGAATTTATGAAATATTTCAGACAACTGGTGGAACACGGATCATTGTCTTAAGCCAACGGCTTTCAATAAGATTAGCGAGTATTTTAGTGCAGATACAATAAAACGAATATTTAACACAACGTCGACGCTCAATAGTAACTTAGAATCATGGAATGAATGGAATTTTAATGGATCGTATGCACTGAAGGAAGAATTTTTCAAAAACAATAGTCAGTTCACGGCATTTTGTCACACTCTTAAGTCGTTATCAACTGTTGGACTAGAAAACATCACGAATATTGGAGTAAACAGTTCTAGCTTTGTTCCCGGGAAAAGTGGTGGATTATTTGATCAACTCCAAAGCAGTTGTGCTAACGTGACTACCGTGACACCAGCTGAAGAATACTGGGAGTGCGTGAATTCCATTGATATTTTCTGTTTCGGCTTTATTGTTTTCACGGTCTTGATGTATTTGTTATAGGAGAAGAGTACTTATGCTGTCCAGTGGTATTGAAGATATTGGAGGAATGCAATGGGAACTGTTATTCCTATTAGGAATATCGTGGATATTGATCTACGTGATTTTGGGTAAAGGTCTCAGTCAAAGCGGAAAGGTAATAAAATATTTTTAAGAAAACCCAAAAAATATTACATACGTCAAAAAGTTTTTATCTGTACGGTCATCAGATAGTGTGGTTCATAGCAATGTTTCCATATTTAATAATGGGATCATTGTTGATCAGAGCAGTGACATTGGAAGGTGCTGGCGAAGGTATCAGATATCTGATCACTCCACGATGGGAAAGTCTAATGAATTCAGACACTTGGATAGAAGGAACAACACAAATTTTCTTCGGCTACAGTGTCGGTGTAGGCACTTTACCGGCTCTCGGGTCATTCAATCGGTTTCATCACAACTGCTACAGGTAACGTTATTAGTGCTTATTGCAGTATGAGATGGTCTTCACAATTATTTTGCAGGGATGCAGTTTTAACCTGTGTCATCAACACGCTCACGTCTATCATACCCAGTGTGATTACATTTAGTATATTAGGTTTTATTGCTACTTTTCAAGGATCTACGGTCAGTGACGTAGTGGAAAGCGGACCGGGTTTGGTATTTATAACTTATCCTCAAGTGGTGCTTCAACTGCCGGGGGCGAGGATTTGGGCGATTATATTTTTCGTCATGCTCGCTGTAGGTATGGCTGCTTACTTACTTATATGCGATAAAATTTTTTGATACAAAATGTACAAACATCCATTGGAATTTGTTGCATTTAGATGATCGGCATTGATAGTGAATTCTGCAACGTCGAGTCGTTCATAACAGGACTGACTGATAAGTGGCCTAAGTACTTGCACTCCAAACGAAAAACATTTACAATGTCGGTGTGTATAGGTATGTTTGTATTGAGTTCGTCCATGGTGACCAATGTAAGTATAGATTATCAATGAGCATTTAATCTTATAAAATATTTTAAATTATCAATTGATAGTAAATAGATGATCAGATATTATTAATATGTTAAGTGTATATATATATTTATTCAGAAGTACACATAATACGTATATAATATTATACTCTCCTAAATATAATTGTACTTGAATTTTTTTAAGGGTGGAATGTACATATTTCAACTTATGGATATATATTCGGCTTCTGGGATATCGTTGCTTTGGGTATGTTTTTTCCAGACAATAGCAATTTCGTGGTTTTTCGGAGCCGATCGATTTCGCGAATGCGTCAACCAGATGCTTGGTTTTCGACCAAATGTGTTTTGGTACATATGTTGGGTGTATCTCGCACCTTTTGTGATGATAGTAAGATTTAACTATTTGATTTAATTCGAGATAACGGTGGTAATTAAAAGCCAGATCTAATATTTTTTAGACCGTATTCATATTTTACGTTATTAAATATGAGCCGGTGATGTATGGAAACCACTATAGATACCCATGGTGGGGCGAAGGATTAGGAATCACAATATCTTTGATGTCCATGATGTGGATACCGTTGTATGCTATTTATTACTTAATTACAGAACCGGGGACTTTAAAACAAGTAAGAATAATAAATGCTAACAACACATTATATATAATCTTCATCGAAAATGTATTTCTTTTGATAACATTAAATTAATGTTTTAGAAACTTCAACGAGGCTTAACACCCATTCCAGAAGTCAATTGCAGAATCGAGATAAAAAAAGATTCCAAGAACATTATCAATAAAGGACTTCAACTAATGGAATGTAGCACTTTGGTTTACTGTGACAATAATGATAGTAAAAATATTTGAAATCAATTATATTGTTATCCATATAGCGTTGAATGTTCCATTATTATTACTACAGAGGTATTATTTTTATTTAAATACATTTAAAATAGATAACAATACAAATTTTATATTTTTGACATAGAATTGAATTTTATTGCCATACAATTTTTTAAAAATTAGCGGCAAAATCGTAAAAGCTTATGACTAATTATTGATTGAAACACTCATTGAAATAATAATTAAGAAAGGTTTTTTTTTTAGTTATAACAATTGTTTGAAAGACGCTTAGGAAAACTACCAGAAATTATAAAAAAAAACAGAGAACTCTGTAATCGGTTAATCAACTATTTGATATAGTTTAAAAGTTATACAATTGATAACTTTCAACGAATATCTTTTCTAGCATTCATATATTAAACACATAAACATAAGACCGTTTTTCTATTATAAATATGATTACAATATCTTAAGATTTCCAAAGTTTTAATTTTTCTTTGACAAAATAAGTCAAATTATGTATTAGTTATACATAACAATTTTTATGGTTTAAATTTAAAATATCACGAATTACAATCTTTTAATAAAATTAAATATTTTATAACTTTTAGACTGATTTTATTTACTTTAATTTAATTATGATTCAATTATAAGAAAAACTACCTAGAAAGTATTTGCGAACCGACAACCGTTATTTAACAAACGTTCGGAATCATACTTCGCTTATAGCCTATACGCCGTATGCGATGATAAATCAATGTTTTCAAATTACACCTATACTGTACTCTGTAGTCTATATATTACATTATACAGTATAGTCTCTGTACTATCCAACTCTTGTATTTTTTTTATTCTGGTTTTTGTAATACCCAGATATTCAATAAATAATATTTACTATACAAATAATTTATTAAATTATAAGTTATAATTTTGTAGACAAAACAGAAATTTTAATTTTATTGTGTGATATACGGATTTGCACTTGTGCAGTTTAAAATATTTAACTTAAGTTTTTTTTGCAGATTACTGGCCATTATTCATGAATATAACGTTAATTTAGACAAAATATTACTATTCGAACAAATGTTTAAAGTGTTTACTATTTTTAAACAAAATACATCTTAATTATAGCGAATAATTAGTACTAATTATAGTATTAACGCATATTGCATATATAGAACTTACTTATTATTAGATAAGTAGGTACTATAATGTCGTGTTTATATATTGTTTAAAATAATGTGATCAAAATAATTTAATGTTATGAGGACACTCGAGGTATGAATGATATTTTGTTCAATTAATAACACGTCTAATTGATTGTGATACAACATATAAATTAAAATATATAATGTTTGTAAACTAGACCAATCACGTAATATACGTATACACTTACAGAAGACTAGTTTTTGCTCATTACATGATGGTTCAGGCCATTGCTGTATCATTTTAGTTATTCAATTATGAATTTATAAAAAAAGGTATTTTTATTTTAATTCATATGCACAACTGGTTGAGGCATAAGGATAAAATAGACAACAGTGCATTAATTAGTAAAATATGCAAAGTTAACTGAAATAGTTGAAATTATTAAGTATTAAGCTGGTAAAATAGTAGCTGATTTAATATTAGAACTGTTGGTCAACTGTTACTCACTTATTTCTCATTTGCAAAAATATATTTAACAGAATAAAAAAAAATTAAATGTAAGGTACTTATCTATAAAGTAAAAAAAGTAATTTTAAGATAAGTATAGCTTGTTGGATGATGAAGAATTATTAGTCCATCTATTCCAGTAAAGTGGGTCCACACGATTAATCCGAGACACTAACGAATGTTTGACTTGTCACTCGATATTTTTTTCGGAACTCAACAATATGATAACTTCACTTAAGGAATGACCAGCAAGACAGCAAAATAAAATCACTTATATTGAATATTTTTTTTACACTGAAGTGTTGAAGTGTTAAAGAAACCACGGTTAGTTTAAGTTAAATTAATATCGACTAAAGTAAGTTAATTGTAGAACTATGAATACTTAATTTAACTTGATACTCCTTACTACTGTAATATAATATAATTTGAATTAAATGTTGATGTAGATATGGCATGCTATAGTGAAACTAAATTAATTTATTCGTACGAAGAACTTAAAGGTGTGCCAATACCGAATTCTTAATAAGTAGGTGTAAACCCAGTAGCCACCGAGTATTTTGACGATGACCCTGCGTGTGGTTAATTTGTTTTGGCAATTAAATCCCAGCTAGAAAACATTAATTATTTAATTATTAACTAAACATTCTGCTGGTACCTAGATCCTGATATGTTTTAAAAAATACCTTCTAAAAAATTAAATAGAATATATCAATAACTCATAAGGTGGAAGAAGAAATTGGGTATTTTAGGCGTAACGATCATCTGCAAACAATAAATTATATAGTCTTAGCGGAAAATGATTATGAGCGGCAGAGTACGATTTTGTGTTTTAGTTTTGTCGTATTACCTTATATTAACTATGATACCCCTTATGGTTTATCCCACTGTTATTGTTAAAATAGCATAAAACAATTTATTCAAATTATATTTTACTACTTAAACTTAAAAGCACAACTGTCTAACAAAAAGTATTATTATATGATTACGACCTCGCTGCGATGGTTACGAGTTAAGACATAATGTAGAGCAGGGGTGGCCAACCTTTTTCTTTATTGTGCCAAATAATATATACAAATTTGAGAATGTGCCTTAAAAAATATTTATTTATTTACATGTATATATTAATTTAGATTTTAGATTTTTTTCATAGGTACTAATTTTATGACAGTTCATTCGTTTTATCACACCATTAAAATTGTTATTGTACCATAATAATTTTCGTATCGGGAACTTTCACTGCGCGATAATAATAATCTAATTTAATAATATTTTTTTTTAGAAATATTTAAGAATAAAATTATGTTATTTTGTCTGACTCTGGTGTGCCATTCAATAACAACAAATGTGCCACAAATGGCACGCGTGCCGCAGTTTGGCCATCTCTGATGTAGAGCAAGACGTGTTATTCATCTCTAGGTAAGTATTGCTTTAGATGACGTGTTATGATACTGTCTTCTGTTATAATGATTCCTCTGCCAATTAATTCCACCCTTATGAATCCTGGTATTCTAAAGTTCTATTGGAATGATGTACCATGCGTTTTTTGTTCATAAAAATATTAAATATTCATAAAATGGTTACGCAACCAATTGTGAGAAAGTATTAATAATTACAATTATTAAATATACTAATATAATAGCTCCATAAGTTAATAAAAACATTGCAGCAAGTCAACTTAATTTAACAATAAAATACAATAATATATTTAACACAGTGCATTTGCATAGTACGGTATTGTAATTTGTATTTTATAGGTAAACAGAACTAAATAAAATATATAAAAATTCAAAGTTATTCATGCTATAAATTACACCATTTGAGACGTTTTATTCAATGATCCAGATGATAGTAACACATTCAAAACTGTGTATGACATTTTAACAATCTGAAATTAAAGTAGAACACTTAAATAAATACTAACATAATATATCAAGCATAATTAATTGTCTTAATATAATCGATTATTTTATTGTTAGTTATTATAGTTCATAGGGTAAAATAATTATTAGTTAAAATAAATTCAATTTATATAAATTGAGAATAGGTAAGCATGATATGTTTCTTGGCGATTAGAAATAATTATATTTTATGGCATTGATATTATAATAATATAAAAATAAAGTATTTAGTTTGTGTCTAAACACGTAAATAATACACTAGTATAGTGTCAAAAGTTCTAAATAGTATTTTCTTTTAAATTCACTCTTTGAGTAAATCACCATAAATTTATTACAAAGCGTATTATTAGCTACGTGAACATATTCTTATTATCTGACTTAAAATAAATGTATCAAAGGCCAAAATAAGTACTCTGTAGTCTTTATTTATTATTATAGATCGCTATATGAGTGAAAAGATCTAAAAGTAATTATGATATTGTATTAAAACTTAATGTATCTGACTATATTAGTTGTCAAATACATTGACGTTTTAGAATATTTTTTTCAAAAAAACACAACATATTATATTTTGTACAATAATTGTAAATACTATATAAATTGTATTATTAAAATCTATAATTTTTGTATGCTTTATATAATGTTATAAAAATTAAAAATAACTTACTTTTACAAGTAAATTTAGATTTACGGTAAAAATGTAACCAATCTTAAAATTTAATGGAATTGTAGTTCTTGCCATCATTGTTAATGCAATACGTTTGAATGATTTGCTTGTAACTAGCAATGGGTAGTCAAAAAGGGTACGCAATAGATCATCGTGCTGGAAAATATTATATTAATATAATATTTGACTAAATAAAAAAATTATATTTGAATAAACTTACCAATTCAGATATAACACTTCCATAAAAAGCATAAATTGTCATATTTATTACAGCTGCTGCGCTACTAGCTACACATATTGATAATATAACTTGATTCAGAAAACCCTAAACAAAAATATTTATTAAATTTTTAAATGATAACTATATTTGTTTTTAATATTTGATTTAATGCCAAAAAAATATTAGGAATAAAAATCAAATTTTAAGTTTTATTTTTTTATGTATTCCATATATTTGAGATTAACAGTATATTATTTTAATCAGATAGATAGTAATTCTTAGGGGTAATCAAAGAATAGAACACTTGAGCACGAAGATTAATTAATTTAGGAATTAAATGCAATAAAATCTCCATTACTGTTCGTTCTATTTACTATCAAGCACAAATGATAAGCAAGCACTCAGAATTTTGAGCTCATTAATGGATTACATTTATACCTCTATTAGGTTCTGAGCTTGTGAAACGAGAAATGCATTGGTTTTATCGTGATATGACTACATAGATGAGTTTTTTTTTATTGTGTCTGTGTACACGATTTCGACCAGAAGGATGCATACAAACTGGTTCTAATCGAAAATGTTGTTTTGTTGGTACTTTGAAAAAGTAATTTTTTTAATTTCTCATCAGTTTTCAGAATAATTGCTACGAACAGAAAAAATTGCATACAATTTCACCCGTCCTCTTTCACTCAGAAGTCAGAATCGTTTTCTCGAGAGAAATGGTACATTGGTTTCAAGCTTAAAGGACCCGTCCCTGTAACTCACCCGTCCTAGGAGTTTCGTTCTTTTGTTTTTTCGATTAATATAATAGAGAAATGCGGTATTGCAAATATTACGGCACGTTAGATTAGTACGTACCTGAAGGGCTTGAATGACTAGAGAAGTAGTTAGACCAAAATATATAGCATTGAATGATATTGTTAATATTATCGGTTTCGCATACACTTTCTTCATCGTTTCAAAATACCTTAAACAGAAACAGTCGAGTTATGGTCGTTTTAAATCATAGATCGTGTACATCATTGTTTCAAAACGTCTTTAACACCGTTTGTCCCCGGACGAGAATAAATATTTTACAACACACGTTGCAGATAGAAATCAACAATATAGATTATGCGCCGAAACTCGAAACGTTGTCGCGCGTCGTAGCGTGCCACGTGCAAGTCACAAGCTCACGACTGCAGCGGTACGTGCACGCGCTGAGCTTACTTCAAGAATTCTTGATGTTCTACAATCGCTTGCTTCAACGTTCTCTCGTCCTTGTCGACCAGAGCTTTCCGCACCGTCGCCACGATGGACTCCAGTTCTCGTTTCACGACCCCGGCGTAATGTATGAACGATATGTTCACGAAGCACAGCTCCAGGTGCGCTATGTACACGGACACGGCGTATACAGCGTACTTGCACGCGTAGGCGAGAACGTTACCGGTGCGCACCGGGAACACGTCCAGGAAAGGGAACGAGAACGGATCACCCATGCGCACGGTATCGTACACCGCCGTGTACGCGAACGGGACGACGACAAACATGTTGGGCGCTACCGCGTGGTACACCGTCAGCACGTCGATTTTCGACCGGTAGCCCTCCGGTATCGGCGACGTGTCCGCGTACCGGTTCATCTCGCGCAAGTGATTTCGATGGTACAGCCGGAACGTGATGCACAGCAAAATGAAGCTTTCGATCAGCAAACAGAGAAAAGTGAACAGTCGGATGGCCAAGTCGGTTTTCAAGAACACCAGTGACGCGTACGTCGCGATGAAGTAGAAAAACGTGATCGAAAACTCCACGTACGTCAAGTACAGCAATCTCTTGTCGTCCGCGCATCCCGTCATTTGACAGAACATGTCGACGACGTCTACACGCGGCATGTTCGATGCAGGTGTGCGTCTACCGTACTGCGAGTTGGCTCGTTGGGTGTTCGTGTTTCTTTTTATATTTTACAGTTAACATTTAACAAGAAATAATAATTAACGAGCATATACGGTTCTGTGTATAGTAATAATATCCCTATGATCGAACGTGTCCGTGCGTGTCAGAATTTCAAACACATTTTAGCCCTGGTTTTCGTATATTTAAAGCAGGACAGGGTAAACAATAATGATGATAAAAATAATTAATAATACAGTGGCGGAAAAACATATGGTGACGCTATTAATTTGTATGTTTAGTTATTATTTGAACGCGGCAGTATGTATTTAATTTTAGTCGAAAAGCCAAAATAAATAATATATCGTCTTAGAACTATCAGACATGCTGTATGTACGTTAAAAAAGCTGACGAATGATGTGTATATCATCATAGGACTTAACTACACAGCGACCTCTATAAGTACATTAATTTAGAGACCTATTGGCGCATATTGTTTTGATTATGTTTGAACAGAGTACAGCACATAAGATTTTAAGATGGCACAATAATTACCAATTATTATCATGATTTGAGGCTTTAAACAAATTAATGGTGGAGCCTCTTCGCGACCTTTCAAATTTGCTAAATAGGATGCACTAAGACTTTTTATGATACTTATTATAATTTATCCGTGTATTTATAGTTATATGATAATTTAGCACAAATAACGATTCCGTAGAATCAATATTTTACTACTGTTAGTGATAATCTGTTGAAAGTTTTTTTATTAATTGTCATATTCACTGTACAATGTACAGGGATTTCAAAGTAATATACATCTGTAGGTTATTCACAGTCAGCCGTTATATTTTATGGCTTATATTCCCTTTCAAATCGCTAATGGCTATCACCTTATTCTAAAGGGGAAATGGGCGTACACAAAATACAAACTTATAATTATCCACCACTACCAACAGTGCTTGAATAAATAATTTCCAATCATTAATATGGATAAAGTATTGTTTGTAATTACAACACAGTGCTATTATTAAGTACTTGTACATGGTGTATGTATAAGACTTAGCGTGCTGTTAATATTAATGTCGAAGGTAAATTTAAATTACAAGCTCTGATAATATTTAGATTATTTTTTACGTATATTTAAATTTATTTGGTTGAAAATAACTTTGTAACACACTTGTATTATAGTTTTCCCACTTATATCACAAACGAATATGGAATTTGCCTATCATAATTTTGACGTACATCATTTTCTGTATATTTTTTGTGGAACTACAATTATTTAAAATAATTTCAAATGCCAGAGCTACAAAAATTTTAAAATCGAAATGGCCACGAATCAAAAGAACGTATACATAAGGTAAGAATGAAGTTGCTCGTCGATGCACGATACAATACTATTGCTGCGCAACTAAGTAGAACGTCATATCGTACATCGACACCATCGCAACAATAGCAATAGATCGCAAATCATTGTGCTAATTCAAAGTTACAACATATTGAGGAATATATTTATTGTTAAATTATTTTTATTAGAATGGTGGTTAATGATTACAGTCGTCTTATCATAGTGTAAATGTATAAAAAAATATTATTGCGTAAGAAATATTTTTAATGGTATGTCTCGAAGATGGGTGACAACTACACACGATCGCTCAACACACAAACGCGTAATACGACTAAAAAAAAAAAAATAGTTATAGATTAGTTTCACGATGTTAAAGTAGACTGCAGGTTAGTCGTTTTTTATTTGGTGATATTGTAAAAAAGAAATTGTTGTCCGTCAATAATAATATCATTAAACATGTTGATTTTGGTATGTTTTTAGAATTTTATTTACGAACTAAGCAAGCGACTTTGTGGATGGAAGATAATTTGCACGTGAACATTACACAAATTTAGCATAATTAAATTGAAATACCTTCCTTTTCAAAATCATCAAATCCTAAGCACACCACTATAGTTATATTCAAAACTTTTTACTGTACTCAGGTGATCAGTAAGATTGGAGGTTGAAATCGGGGTGCTACTGGTGTTGGTATTTTTGATACCGTTCTCCTTAAAATTTGAACTGTAGAGAATCCACTGCATAGATATTATGATTTATACAAGAAAAATGATTAACTGTACCTAATTTGTACAGTTTTATTAAAATTTATTGGTGGTTATTATTTCTGATCATGAGTTATAATTCAACCCCAGATTTTATGAAAGAATAATATTAATATAGATAGTATCTATTCATATTGTTTTAAGATTATAGCTATTATGGCTATTTAGCTATTATAGTTTAGATTTATTTATTGAAGATTAATTGAAAATATTCTTTGAACCAAAAATGTTAAAAGCAAGGAAAATAGGAATAATTTCTTTCCAATTCGTTATCACCAGTAATATAACGATAACAAACATTTCTCATGATAACACTGATAACACATTGTTACTAAAACAATTGATATCCTGTTTGAAATATTGGTAATTTATTTATTCATTTTCAGCTCGGGAGGTCTTCTTTAATAGAATTTCAATTTTGATTGCTTTTCTGTGTTGATTATTTTAGTTATAATGGTTGTCAGACCATATACCGAAGAACTAGAATACCTAGAAAGAAAAACTCCGTATAAATGGGAAATAAAAAAAGGATTTCAGCCAAATATGAAGGTAAATTGTAATTGATTTTATTTTAAATTACTGTTTGTTTAAAATTGATTGAACTGTGTATATGTAGGTAGAAGGAGTTTTTTATGTTAATAAATTTTTGGAGAAACTGATGTTGGAAGAGCTACAAAACTCATGCCGGCCGGGCATGATTGGTGGTTTTCTGCCAGGTGTCAAACAAATTGCTAATGTTGCTGCTTTACCTGGCATTGTGCATAAATCTATTGGTCTACCTGACATACACTCGGGTTATGGATTTGCTATAGGTATTATATCTTATATTTTTCATTAGAGTTTATAAATATAAGCAAATTTATCGATTATTACTAGAACTCATATATTAATTTTTTAATGCTACAAAAATGTGTGGGTAATTCCTAAGTCAAAATATGTCTACTTATGTATGTTGAAAATGTCAAGTATGCAATTTAGTTGATACTCTGGAAATGTTTGTTTAGAAACTCAGAAATGTAGTTTGTTAAGCTATCATTCTTAGACAGTCAGACTTTTGACATGTTCAAATGTTCAGATAACTATAAGAAATAAATATATGACTGTTATAAACCTTGGTTCATTGACAAACTGAGACAGACTGAACTACAAAAAATTGGTTGTATGTCGGATTTTTTGGTTGTCTATAATAAATATCACACGAAAAATGATTAACACTTGTTTATATTGATTTCCAATATTACAGCCAATGAAATGTTATCTAACAATAAGTTGATAAATAAAATGGCGTATTAACAAATTTTCAAGTGAATTATTAATTAATTTTAAGAACAGTTGTAGTACTTGTAGTAAAACCAAATTATACCTATTAAAGATATTTATATAATTTATAATTTTGGTTTGTGATTTTGATCTAGCAATATTATCCTATTATCTTATACTTATTATAGCAATATTTAATTTTTATGATGTAAAATGTTTATGCATAAAGACTTTGTAAAATAGTAAAATATTTTTTCTGAAAAGTAAAGAATTTGTACAAAATTTAATATCATTATTGATTTTTAATACTACAATTCTACCTATTATATAGAATTATATCTAACAAAAAATATTCAATATTTCTACAGGTAAAATAACTTATAAACTTTTAAATGTGAATGCAATGTTGAAGATATCTTAAGTAATTTAAATGCTAAGATATTATGATAACTTTTGTAACTATAAGTTTTTTTTAGGTAATATGGCTGCATTTGATATGGATGACCCCCAAGCTATTGTATCTCCTGGTGGAGTGGGATTTGATATTAATTGTGGTGTACGATTACTTCGGACAAATTTATTTGAAAAAGATGTGCAACCTGTCAAAGTGATAATACTTTTACAGACTTCATAGAACTTATACATTAAAATAATCTTATTTTTATTTAGGAACAATTAGCTCAAAGCATGTTTGATCACATTCCTGTTGGTGTAGGTTCTAAAGGAATTATTCCTATGAATGCAAATGATCTAGAAGAAGCACTTGAAATGGGAATGGATTGGTCTCTAAGAGAGGGTTGGTCTTAAAAAAAATTTAATTTTTGTATTATAATTAAAAACAATTTTTATGTTAGGTTATGCATGGGCTGAAGACAAAGAACATTGTGAAGAAAATGGTAGAATGTTAAATGCAGATTCTTCAAAAGTGAGCATGAGAGCTAGGAAACGAGGCTTACCTCAGGTAAATTATTATTTTTAAATAATTTAAATAAATCTAAATTTTTTAAAAAAATTATATATGCTAATTAGTTAGGAACGCTAGGAGCAGGAAATCATTATGCAGAAATACAAGTTGTTGATGAAGTTTATGATAAATGGGCTGCAAAAAAAATGGGAATTGAAAATATTGGACAAGTATGTGTTATGATACACTCTGGAAGCCGTGGATTTGGTCACCAAGTTGCAACAGGTTTCTATTTATTTTAAGTGTAATATTTAATATATTATTAAGTATTATAAACTCTAAAATATAGATGGTGTTATTAATTTTTTTTTTTTTGATTAGTACACACTATAATATGTATTGTATAAAATTTTAAAATTTGATGCATACTTATTTTTATTTAATATAATATATGGGCATGCACTCTTGAATACATGATATGTGTGAATTAAGTATCAATTAAAAATAAATATGTACAGTGGAAATTAACCTAAAGCTAGATATATAGATAAGGTTAGACAAATATATAGATACAGATATGGTAGAAGGTAAAATAACTGTTATTATTATTCAAAAACAGAATTAAGAATTGAAGTATCTGTATTGGCATATTCTAAAACATTAATATTTTTGAAAACAAATAGTGATTATTTTTTCATGTTATCTATTAATACTGTAAATTTTGTAAGCACCGTTACTTTTTGAGAGAATATATTAAAAAAGTTAAATTATTTAAATGTTAACTCATTGTAAATATTGTAATTAGATGCTTTACTGGAAATGGAAAAAGCTATGAAACGTGATCAAATTGAAGTTAATGATAGACAATTAGCTTGTGCTCGTATAAATTCCAATGAGGGTCAGAACTACTTGAAAGCAATGTCAGCTGCTGCGAATTTTGCTTGGGTCAATCGAAGTTCAATGACATTTTTGGCACGACAAGTATGTAAAAATAATA
This sequence comes from Periphyllus acericola, assembly GCA_949715065.1. Classification (NCBI taxonomy): domain Eukaryota; kingdom Metazoa; phylum Arthropoda; class Insecta; order Hemiptera; family Aphididae; genus Periphyllus; species Periphyllus acericola. The sequence goes on along the minus strand of OX454267.1, from coordinate 33,249,912 downwards.
ATAATATACATATATAAAGTTTTAATTCATAAATAATAAATAATTTAAATTTTATAGGCATTTGCAAAACAATTCAAATTGACACCCGATGATTTAGACATGCATGTTATATATGATGTATCTCATAATATAGCAAAAATGGAACAACATTATATTGATGGAAAACTTAAACACTTATTAGTGCATAGAAAGGTATTTAGAACATTGTTTATTTTATATGCATTCATAACATCCCTTGAGGCATGAAACCATTATTATTCTACATACTTCAGTTATACATTTTTAATTTTAAAATAATGCTTTAGGGATCGACTAGAGCCTTTCCACCGTACCATCCTCTTATTCCAGTTGACTATCAACTTACTGGTCAACCAGTATTAATTGGTGGAACCATGGGTACCTGTTCATACGTATTAACAGGAACCGAACAGGGCATGAATGAAACATTTGGATCTACATGTCATGGAGCTGTGAGAAATATATTTTAAGAAATGTATTGAGTTTCTATAATTGGGTATCATTTACAGGGGCGTGCACTATCTAGAGCAAAGTCTAGGCGGAATATTGACTATAATGAAGTACTTGAAAAATTGGCCCAACAAGGTATTTCCATTCGGGTAGCTTCTCCAAAATTAGTAATGGAAGAAGCTCCAGAGTCCTATAAAAATGTAACTGATGTGGTAAATACTTGTCATGAAGCAGGAATTAGCAAGAAAACTGTGAAACTGCGACCAATAGCTGTTATTAAAGGATAAAAATGAAATTTGCTTTATTTGTATGTATATTTTGTATCATAAATTGCATTTATACTTGTCTGTAAAAATATTAATATAAATAAAATAATAATAAAAAAAATAATTACAATTTAATTACATTTTATTATTTAATCATACTAAAAGATTATTTTTTATTTTTTATTTTTGAAAAATTTGAAGAGCAAATAATAACCAATTTACACGGTTTATTTTTCTGAAAAGGTTGATGTTTCAACATTTTATCTTCATCAACCTCTTTACTTACATTAACCTTTAATAATTCTTTTAATTTCTAGAAACTTATCAGAGGTTATCAAAAAATGAGGCGATATATCAAATCATTAGTTTATTGATTTCTATACGGTATTAAAATTAAATAATACATAAATTCTGAAAATTAAAAAAAATAATCAAAATCATGAGGTTAAAGAAAATAAAATGTGAAACAACAACATTTTCAGAAAATAAAAACTTAAAAATAAATGTTTTCAAATTTTTCAAAAATAATAAAATAAAAATTTATTTTTTGAATTTATCAATAGTTTTTCAAATAAATGAAATAAAAAGGAAAAAAAAGTGTGAGCAATTTATATCTGAAATCTGGTTTTGAATCTGGAACCGCCTAGCATTTTATCATGCACCATTAGATGTTTCATGGATACAAGATTTTTATAAATCTTTTTTAAAATAAAAATTATTTTTACCGGAAAGTTGCAGAAAGTTCTTATAAGAAAAATAATTTTTGACAAATCTGGTATTAAAACAAATTTTGATTATACAATATTAGTTATTTAGCTTTTATCCTTTAAATATTAATCGTAACAACTCAAAACAAACACTGAGCTTAAGTACCTACTTTTATAAAAGCATTTAATAGACATAATTTTTGAAACAGTAAAAGTTCAACCTACCTAATTACTTTTTTAGGAATTTGGTTCTATTTCTTATCTTTAGAAATATAAACTGATTCACCCGACCTCTTTCACTCATAATAATCGTTTTTTCGAGAGAAATGGTCAAGAGTATGGTACATTCAAGTTTAAAAGATCAATACAGCAATATCAATCACCCATCCATGTATCTCACACATTGATGTGGAGTCTCACCTGGCTTAAAATTTTCGGTCGTTTTTTAGGTTAAACATTTACATTAAAAGAATGTCTAAAATTTTCTTATTTCCTGTAACTTTTTGAGCAGAAAATGCGGAGCACAGGGGTTGTTTAAAACTTTTTTTTCCCTTCATACACCCCAGTCGACACTCATTATATTACGTTATGATATTTTCATACCATTTTCGTATTACCTGATTTTGCATGAACTTTTTTTTCAGAATTCAATCGTAATGATGATAATTATTTATATTACCAATTACTTTTTAGCATCGGTGTACCTACGCCCTACATTGACATTAGCTTTTATATAAATTTAACTATTATTAAGTATGTATCCTTATTATTTATAACAATTATAATTACCTATCTAACTTACCTAACCTATAAGCTAGTATATCACCACTACTCTTCAAAATCACCAATATTATGGCTATATCACCACACGGGTGAAATAAGGGAATATGGGCGTGCACACAACATAAAGGTATTATTATCACTTCTTATATCACTATTGCAATAAATAATTTCCAATCATTAATATGAACAGAGTATTGTTTGTAGTAATAATAGGTTGCTGTTATTATTACCCTGTGTGGTACGAACAACATGCCTCCTTCGCGTGCAGTAAAATAGCAGTGAATGTTAATGATGACTTGACATTGTAATTAAACCATAAAGTCTTTACAAGTTTTAATTTTTAACATTTAGTATGCGCTACACTTAGTTGTAAATTGTAACACAAACGTAATGAGAATGAAACGGATTGCTTTCCCGAAATCTGTCCGTTTCAAATTGTATTTTATTTTGCGGAACGTCTAATATACTATATAGTACACAAATTTAACAATAATTTGTTATAAACTTATAAAAAAACAACCTTTGTGTGTATTTTTGTTAAATTGAGCATACAATATCGTGTTTAAATTGACAATTTTCAATATAAAATGTATATAATATTTATTTTTATCGTAAGAAGCAATGGTCACGTCAGACAATGTACTATAGTAGGATAAGTACCTATATCGGCTGTACGCCTGTACCTATATTATGTTGGTATCAACGTATCGTAATGAAAGGTAAAATGGTCTTTTCATTTTAATATACTATACTTAGTCGTACTTGAAAAATAACAGGTAACTGTAATTTGTAAAAGGTATGTATTAATTTATTTAATACATTTTATTAGTAAAAAAAAGTAACAAAGTTGAATATAAGAGTTTACAATCTATGGTAGCATTTATTTATTGGTACAATGTAGAAAACTTACTTCTCTACTTATTTATAACTATTTAAAATGTATCAGAATTAATCATTCGTAGTTCTTCTGAAGTATAAAATGTACCGAACAATATCATCGACTGATGATAAGTTTTAGGTATTGACAAATCTACCTATTGATAAATATGGAATGTATGAGTTATACTCGTAACTTATAAGTAAGCGTAATTTGTGAAAAAATTAAGGGGTATCAATGTTCATTATGATTTCATGTGAACAAAATCGTGTAGTAAGATGCATACATCGTCGTGTATGAACCTATATTATATAATCATAAATTATTATATTTGCTATTTTCAATTGCTTCTGGATGAATGACGATTGGTGGGATTTGAGGTGCTTTGCATTCAATCAACGTGGCCATTTCTTTTAAGTTGTCTTTGGACGCGATTGGCAACTCACCAAATTCATTCGACCGAGGCCTTATTGATTTGTTCAATTTCTAAACATTAAATATTTTAATTTTAATAAATTATACGTAACAATCGAGACGGATTTTAATCGGAAAAAAACCCATAGTCTGCAGTATCTTTTATAGTTATAAGTTTATAACTATCACTATTGAATTATTGATTTGTTCAGCCTTATTGTAACTTACTTGGTGTAATGTCTTGCCGTCGGAGTGTAGGAACGTATAAACAGACACGATGGGTATACATGCCAATGAGATCATAACCATGGACCATCCAATTACATGAGCCCACATGGGAAAGGTCCGGGTGCCATTAAAATAAGTCGGTGGTTCGTAGTCTGTTAAGCTGAATGTCCAGACAAACTAAAAAAAAAAAAAAACCTAATAATAATAATCATCCAATGAGAAATTGTACTTGGTCGTGTTCATCTGAAAAACGCGCGGATAACGAGATTCGAAATTCAGCATCTTATTCTATACCATCTATTCATGTTGATTCTTACCATGAGTTTCAAACTTACGTTAAGCCGCAATTATGTTTTATTAAAAACTCGAAATGAGTATGGTTGCACGTTACTGCTGCGATTTATAGTCAGTACTATAATATAGGTATGGAATACTTAAGTATACTAACCATTAGCGAGAGAGGAGTAATGATGTACCAACTGAATTTGAAAAACCACAACGGTCTTGAACCAGTGATTGTTTGGATATCCACTGACATTTTATTAGCCCCGTACATCCAAGACACAGCGATTACTTCGAAGAAAGCAATGTATATAACTGACCACGTAGAAGTGTAATAATCGATTATTTGAAATAGATATATACCGCCCTACGAACAGAAAAATTCATAAAGATACAGTTTGTAACGGATTCAGCGAATAAATATGGCGTTTTTCACAAATTAAAGATAGTTAATTTATGATAAATGTTCACAAACCTGCGTGACGAGCGGAAGTCCGAGTAGAAACGAAGCGGTGCAAACCGTCAAGACTAAAAGTTCATGGCAGATAAGATATTTTTTTACAGCCCTCGGAAACCCGTCTTGTATGGATGTTACCACGACTTCGACTATTGCGAACTGAAAAAATTATACAGAATTAGAAATCGGGTTACATTATTGTCACTTTGGTTATTGCCTTATTCATCATCAAAATTCTCCATAAGTTTATCTTAACGATTTAGACCAGTGACGTATTTACGTGGGGGGAAGGATATATTCGCACTCTTTGCTATTCTTTTTTTCTTTCTTTAAATATTTTTTAATTATTATAATAGGTATTACTTTTGTTTTTTTATATGAATGCTTAAAATTCTTAAAATTATAACAGAAGTAAATATTTAGTCCTTATTTTATTCATCTTGATTGAACTACGGTATAACTAAAAAATGCGAAAATGTTGTAACTTGAGTAACTAGTGAGTACGGAAATCCCTCCCTTAGGAAATATTTAAGAATACGTCATTGATATGGACAGGACTATAACATTCCGTGTTTATAATTGTATAATATACATGCTATTTAACTTCCACCGGTATATTGAAAATGTATGAGTGTGTTAAGCATACATTATTACCACGGGTTCTGTAATCTTTACTCGGTGCATTTTTCCTGTTGTTTCTTTACCACCAACGACGCGTATTTATATAAAATGATTGTAAATATATTTCAATGATACTGCGAGTTTAACTCCTATACGTTGTACCTAGGGATTGGGTTTGCGGGTTTATTTAACAACATGTACGATTATTCTTAATTTTTCGTGTAAAACGTAACTTGATTCGTATATGGGGATTATTAAAATTACTTATAACTTATAGAACTCGTCGATGGAATTGTATTACATTTGAAATTTTAATATATTAATCATATTTATTTATAAAGCATTTAATACGGTGTTAAGATAAATACCTCACTGTTCAGGGCCAAGCAAAACATCATGAAGAACAGCAGCATCGACAAGTAGGTAGAATACGGCATGTCGGACAGTACCTTCGTGAACAGGATAAACACAATTCCTGGACCTGCGAAGTACGATGTGTTACAAAACAGGTACGCAATAACTGGTTACAACGTATAATATAAAACCTCGACGACTCGGAATCGAATAAATTTAATTTACATCAATATCTAGTCATTTTTACGCACTTAATAATTACGGCCCAACATTTCGGATGTTTCTAATAATTTTTCCCGCCTTCGAGCTTTCATGTTAGCGAGACTTACTGCACATTTATACGTTAACAATACAATTATACATACCGTCTGGTATTACGTCTTCCACGGACTTTCCATATTCTTTGGCCATGCTACCCAAAGTCGCGAATGTAAACAATCCAACGGCGAAACTCGATACGCCGTTTATCAACGATATGGTCACCGTGTCCACCAATATGTTGTTGTCATAACGGTTGTACGAAGCGAAAGATATGACCAGACCAAAAGCGATACCGATCGAGCTTAGATTTTGGCCCACAGCGCTTACCCAAACCTAAACAGCACACAGTTTATGTAAAATTTATATAAAACACGTGTTTGCAGTTTGTCGTATTAAATTACATTATTGGTGTTAAATTATACTGATAGAAAATTGATCAAGTTAAATCTGAAGAGATAGTATAGTCATACTTTATAAATGTAAAAAATATTGAATCAAGGTTCTCATTTTTTTGAAAACCACACTTTTTACTGATAATAATAATAATTTAGTGTGAATGATTTCTTTGTAAATATGTATAATATTTATTTATTTCAGCATAAATCAATTACATATTAGTTTAATTGAATCAGATTATATTGATAAGAGTTGATACGTATACCAAATGAGCTAAGTTTGTATCTGATTCAGATGTGCGGATACAATGTATTATGCATGTTTAATTTTATTTAAAATAATTAACTATACATATTACATATCACTAATTATAAATCCTAGTATTAGTATATGTTGATTTGAAAACGTGAATTTACAAGTAAACACTCAAGTAGTCAAGTGAATAACAAAGAATGATAACTTCAACATGCTAAATGAACGGCTTTAATGACTCAAACTATCATGTTCGTGTTGTAGATGAATGCATTTTCTGTCATTTTGTGAATTTTGGTAAAATGTCACGTTAAAATATCATGTGAATTCTACGAAAGTAATATCCAAAGCTATAAATATTAAAATAATGCTAAATAAAATATGTGCGGATATTTAGTCCTTGAGAATTTAAACATATATCTATAAATATATTTAAGTTCTAAAAAGTGTTGCTTACGACATTTTACGCGTGGCAATTCGTACATAAATATTTTTTATAAATTGTTAAAAAAAACTAAACAATGTACATAATTTCAAGCTTAAAATTTTTAAAACTTTTCTATCTGGTGACTTATCTTAATATTATAACGATAAGTAGGTTAAGTAAAATTGTAAGTGATGTATAACTAAAAATGTTAATGGTTACAAGTGTATATTAATGGTTGTATAACATTGAAATAGATGAATAGGTATACTACATCATATTGTATAGTTTAATAACACTATTAACGTATCTTATTTTAAGTAATTTTGTTTCCAAAATGCCGGTATATTAGTATATGGGTTACAAAAATATATGAATATGTTATAATATGTTATAATCATTTAGATTATCTAAACTTAAAATATCACAAGTTTCAAGGATGACATGTGTACAAAAATATATTTATCTAATAGTTATTTCATTGAGTAGGCACAAACCAATTACTTTTAATGCTTTTACAGGTTATCTAGTCGGTCTAATTTTCATGATTACACAATCATTGATTCATATTTAATTTATATACTTATTATTTTTTTACGTTCATGTTATTTATCATGAATTTGGTTTAATGAAAATAATAGTTATTGACCGTACAATTTACTGAAGTCTTATCACGGATGTACGAAATTTAAGGTCAACTGAATGCAAAATAGTCAATGTTTACGCATACGTACAAATCAAAACATCAAACATACGTAATGAGCGCATGATAACAGTTACCTACACCTACTGTCGACGGCTCGCTATAGTTACAATATCAATCCGTTTTGGAAGAATTAAATCCTTAAAATGCACTCAAGTTGTACGCCACAGTAACTAAGCAGTACTAACAGCGTAAAACGATGACCAGACTGTTATGAATTAGCTTGAAAATCTACCAACGCGTTATGTTTTTACCAAAGAAAATAATTCACCTGCTCGAATACAATATAAGTAACCAAACGCATATCATGGTCACATAATAACACTTAGAGTAAATTACTTTTTAAACTTTTTGTTTTTTTCACAACGCTTAACAAAATATTTACTAATGATTTGCACAACAACGCTGAATCTAAAATTGCATCTTATACGTGCGTTGACAAAAAGCAAAATTAATCTTCGATTAATGTTCGTTTATGTTAATTTTCAAACAGCCTGCAGCAGAAATCTCGGGGGTTATAGTATGAAACGAAAAATTGATTTATATCTATAAATGCGTAATAATAAAAAAAAACCCCTATGATACGTCGATAATACTGCGAGTATATAAATGGTTCCGAGTAATTCGTGGAAATCGGAAACAAACTGATTAATTTCGAAAAAAAATCGGCAAGAAATAAATATTTTCTTAGGAAAAAAACGTAGACATTGTGCTGGACGAGTTTTTTTCCCCTCCCCAAAAAGCAATTCCTCGGGCGTCGCCGTGAGGTCGTTTATTCTGCGGTCCCGCCGTCTGACTGTGCGACCAACAGACCGCAGTCGTACTTACAACATCTACATTACGTGTAATCTACCGTAGTGATTCGCGACGGTATCTGCAGTGAAAACGATGTGGTATTCTTAAGGGGACAAATATAAAATCATAATAATGCGCAAAATAAAGAAAAAAAGAACGCCACGAATGACCACCATACCGCGACCGGGTTTACTATATTCGCGGTCACCGCAGGTTTCATTGCCGACCGCGTTGTTACCAAACTATTGCATAAGTGACCCACGTTATGCCTAACTAGGTATAGTAACTTCGGTATGGAGTAATATGGGTGCTCACACACGCACGCGCACGTGCGCTAACACACACACACACACGCGCACGTCACGTCAACCGACCCTAACCTTCGAGTCCAAAAGCAGTTCCCATCGGAGTTTGAACAGGAAATAGTCGAGACCGATGTCCGCACCGTCCAGCATCAGCGACCGGACCAGCAGCACGGCTAACATGACGAACGGCAGAGTGGCGGTCAGGTGGAGCACGCGACCGGACGACTCGGTGCTCTTCCACAGCTTGAAATACACGACGGTCCACACGATAAACATGCACGCGGCCAGCTCCCAACGAATTTTGCCCAACGCGTCCGGGTCCTTGGTCACTTGCAGCATTTTCAGGCTGTAAAACGCCGAAAATAATATGAATATTAACAATATAATATAACAGTCGTGCGAGGGCGAGCGTGCAACACAGTGATAATAGTTAATCCGGGATAGGATTTTATGTACCACTAAAAAGCACTGCGTACACGATTCTGCAACCTTAACCACGATATACACCGAAACATGAAAGATCTTTTAAATTACTTCTCCGTTGACGATTTAAAAAATATGTATATTCATATATTTATGAACGTTCATGAAAAATGATTCGGAAATATGAGAATTTTTTTTATTATACTATTTTTCTACAATTTTAATTTAAACTATAAGACTTATGAAAAACCCAAAGTAAATCAAATTTAATGCATACGAGTATACTATATAGGTAAACGAAGAACTGCACCAAAACTATAGAGAAATTATATCACTATAAAACTAAAACTCTTAAAATATGGATAAGTATGCACTATGCAGTATATACATTGATTTGGAATCCTTATTACCTAAAAGAAAATATGTATAGCTTACTCGGTTATTTCCTTCAGTGTTCTACAATAATTAGCAAACGCTATAGAATCCGAGACAGGAATTAATAATATAATCGATAGTCGATAGACGATCTTCACGGTGTACAATAATCCTGAGTGTATAGTAGCTGCATATCGTTACAAATCGAAAATCAAATAAGAGGAAAACCGTACGCAACCCGAGTGTAACGCCGGTTAACTCGTGTGAGCGACAACCAAAACGGGTCTGCGAATAGGGTATAGGTACCGCGGATGGAATCGGACACAACAATGCGTTCGTTTGTATCATCGATAAGACACCGCGGATACCGCCTATGATGTGTCGTTGTAGCTGTGAGCAACTCCGGCACAAGACAATGGCATTTTAATATCTTGAAGCGGATTCGAACTCGTTGTAACATAATGGTAAAGCACGATTCATGGTCGTCCGTCGTGAAAACGAAATAAACTAGGAAGTACGATAATGATAAACGCGTGGTCTCGCGAATGTATCGTGATGATTAAATCGGATCGCAGAGTTACCATTAATTATATTAATGTGCGGATTCATTGTTGTTGATGGCCGTCGGCCGATGAATGTATTTTGATAGGTTTTTATGTTAAGGGATATTTTGCACGTTAAACTTATGTGTACGTTATGCAGAACGAGTTATAATGTTTAATCCAACCGACGGCGTAGTAGCCAAAGGAGAAGACCCGGAAAACTCCGGGATGGATTTGTTTTTGTATTTTAGTTGGTCATTAATCAACTATTTGTGTGATAGGTTTCAGTCACCTCTCTCTACTTCATTAAACTAATAATTTTTATTAGTTTTTTCGTTTATCAGATTTTGGCGTTCTTTAAATTTTGAGCAACTGCAGTAGTTAAACATATTATGAGTGTGACCGACTTGTTTATAAATATCGTTATGAAAAGCAAATCATCTGAAATCTAGAGAACAACGTGTCAACGGCTGTTTTCACAGAAACGGGAAAGTGATCAAGCTCAATAAGCTACTGTATTATAACGATTTGACATTATTCGTAATAGTTTTTACAGGAAAAAGAAATATGTGAAAATAATCAAACGAGCATTACGTTTGAATGGCGGTGACGCGGTGTTGAGTAATGTAATGTTATTGAATCGCGCGCGTGCAGGCGAATTCGTAAAATTATGATGAATCCGGTGCAACTACGTTTGATATGAGTCGTACAGCACGTATCGTACATGGTACACATACGGTTCTCGGTAAATCGAAACGCATCACTCGCCTTTTACACAAATCGAGTATACGAGCACTCTAGTCGAATATAACCGTACTTGTAAAATTCTTCGGCGGGACTTCTGCTATTCAACGGACGGGTATTGTTATCCCTAACCGTCCAGCAGCTGCCTGTATTCCACCGGTTGTTGCAGTGCAACCATGGCGGCTGGTCCTGGATTGCCGAGAAGAAGTAGTAAAGAGTGTACGCGATAATAACGTTGTAATAGATGGATACGAAGAACGACGTGACCACGCTGGATAACCCAGCACCTACGGAAAAAAAAAACGCACACACTATAAAATACATTGGTTAGTCCTGAACGGCCGTTAGTCATTTAACGAGAAACGTGTGATGATCGATTATTCGTTGAAGTACAACAGCATTAAAATGTATTAGTATTGATTAGTGTCGCGTGAATTTAAATCTGACGCATTAGTATACCCTAAATTTTCACTTTAAACATTTTAAACACATGATGTACATTTTACTGATCGAAATAGGACAGATATTCCAGGAGTTTAAATCGGTTTGTTGAATACATTTATCGTGTACAATAATAAAACTATAAAATATGAAACTGGAATAATATTATGTTTATATATTACTCTTTTTTTTTTTTTACATTAACATGCAAAAATGTTTTGATTTATGACGCAAATAACCTTAATCCTATCGAGCATGTAGAATATTAATGTTATTAATTTAATGTATTAATGCGCTTTGCATTACTACACCAATGCAGTTCAATTACAGTGTTTCGTCTTATAACAAATAACATATAATATTAATGGAAACATGTTTTTTGTTTATTACAGAGAGTGCATAATAAAATAAGATAAGATTAATTTTTTTCATTGGGATTAATTTTATGATAGTATGCATATAAAAATGTATAACAGATTCGTTGTAGAAATGCAATCTCATATAATAAATATTTATTAAAAAAAATGTTCATTAACACGTAAAACGCATTAATTATTTAAATCACAATACTAACTCTGATGAAACTTAACTTAAAAAATTCTTAATTCGACCTTTTTTACAGCAAAAGTCAATCACCTATCACCAATATCTATACAATATATTATATAAACGTTATAAATTATAATAATAACTAGTAATTATAATTAGAATAGAGTATTAGGGTTCATATAATTACTCAAAGAGATAAGATTAAGTATTTATTGTTTCAATCGTTTCGTTTGCTCAGATTATATCGTCAATTATTTAATGAGTTCAACATTTTGTTTTACTTAATCATTCACATCTATTAATTTTGTGTTCATCATAAATCGTTTGTGTATAAAAAATACTGTAATACATTGTATACAAAAAAAGTTATTATTGTATTTATCATAATTTACTTGCCTTTTAAAATTGGACATAGTTTTGAAATTGCACCAATTGGTCCTCGTTTTGTACATTGACCCAGGGCCAATTCCAAGTACAATAACGGTATTCCACAAAATATCATCACCAAAAAATATGGAATTAAAAATATACCTAAAAGTAAATCAAATTTTGAAGAATAATTATTATTGGAAAAAATATCAAAAATCAAAAGTATTTAAACTAAACAATTTAATTTCCGAAAAATTTCAATGCTTAATTCATAAAATTAAAATTTTAATTCAATAATTTTTTATTTTGACTGTAACTATTTCCGGACACAATGGAATAGAATCATTTCCTTTTTATTCGGTTCTATTATTTGTTCCCATTATGATTCGTTTAAATGACTTTTAATAATTCTTTAATTTAATAGGTTGATGTAACAAGTGCCCTTTGTTATGTTATTTTGTTATGTTTTATAAATATTTTCGACATTGCTATTTAATTCTACTGTAAATTTAAAACAATATAAACCAGTAATAATAGTGATGTTCCCGCTATCCTGAATTAATGGCTCCCCCAGCCAATGATAAATTGGCTTCTTCCTATAAAAATATTATTAGTACAATCATTTCACGATAAAATGTCTGTAATTTTAATTTTAAATTTCCTGGTGTAAATCGTAAATTCATTGATGGAAAACGGCTTACCTCCACCACTTTTGTGACAGTGATACGGAAATCGCCACATGTTACTTAAGCCAACTGAACAGCCCAGACATGCCAAAATAAATTGGAGTTTGTTGCGCCAGTAGTGAGTCCTGGTCCTGGACCGAAAGTCGGACAAAGACCCGTTGAGTGATCTAGAACAACTGCTACATTCTGTAAAATCACCGTCTTCTCTTTCAATAAATCTAAACAACACATCCAAACAAAACAATTTTAATCAGTTATTAAATATGATTTAAAAATGAGAAATTCATTTTTAATTTAATTGTATAAAGTTGTTGGCATACTAATATTTCTTTCAAACCTTTATAGTTTATATTGCACTCTCATAAAATTAACAACCTGAAGAACCTGAACAACTGCCATTACATTTTTTTTGTCTTTCATAGCATTTGATCGTAAGATATTAATTTAATAAATTAAAGAGTATTGGTGACACATATACAAAAAGTGGGACATAGTGCTTATAGTGGGCATATGCTCGTGCTTTGAGTAGATGACAATGATGGATACATTATAGCCGTATTAATATTGTGTTAAATTATATTAATTAATATTAAGCCGTCTGAAAGAAAATATGTAAAATATTGTTTCGATTTTTTTGGTTATAGTTTACAAAACCAATCAATAAATGTTGAGAAACAGTCATTAATATTTTTATGTAACTAAAGCAGATCGTATTAATGGAACACGATCCTTTTGAAAATTGGAAGTAATTTCGTGTAATAAAGTCTATGAAAGTACATATTTACTTAGGTAGTAGTTAAGATTTAATGATCTAGTCATAAAGAGGTTATTATTTTAGAGGAAAAAAAATATCTATACAAACTATTTCCAAATACTTGTATCATCATCAAGCGTAATACCTAATCGTAATAAAGTGTACTTGTGTATATAATAGACGTATAAACAAATTGCCGAGTGCCTGACCATACATGATTACAGATTAAATATAATCACGATATCAACTTCAAAATCAGATATTACCTAAATCATTAGGTGATTATACATGCATCATATATTAGAACTATTTTAGACCGGTTTAATAATGTGTAGTTTAAACATTCAAAAAAGTAAAAACTGAACAAGTCGATGTATATTTGAGTAATTAGATACAGTGTTTACTATTGGTCTGCTCATGTATAGAAACTTTCTTGACAAAGACTATATATGTACAACATTATCCTTCTGAAAACGAGTTCAATGCCATGAAATTTACGTTAAAAAAACATTTTTGTATCATAATATTTTTTACAGTACCTCGTAGTTGAAAATAAGATTTCTATAGATTAATTAGTAATCATATTTCTTGGAAATCAATATCGTATATAATATTGATATTTTCAATATGTTTCATTTTTGAAAATATTACGATTTTAATTAGTGATGAATACCGATTGCAAATAATACCAATATCGATAGTTATCATCCGTAGCTCGTGGTTTGATAAAAAACCACCAAGTGAAGAGATTTCCAAAAATATTTCAAACGCGCTTAGTTAAATTTGTTGATTTCTTAGCCCTTTAGTTAACGAATTGTATGCAGTATTATTCAACTAAAATGATTTATTGAAGGGGCAATATAATCACGGGTAAAATTTAATTATTAAACCAACACTTAGAATTTTGTAAGGGTCAGGTTTTTTTAAAAACTTCTTACATATTTTTCAAATTGTTTTAACATTATAATAGAATGGTATCGACGTGGTGTCATCTAGTAAAAAAATATCGCGGAGTACCTATTCAAATTGAAATCAACGATGAGTTATCGTAACACACGAGCAATTTACTATCGTAAAATAGGCCTTATATGTTTCCGAATTAAATTTCAGATTGGGCCACAGCAACAAAATATATATGAACTTACTTAAGGGTCGCGCGTTTAGTGGGTACCGTGGGCTGATTTAAACGAATTATTATGGTCGTGCTAGTTATTGCGTTGTTAGTTAATCGTTGTATACAAATAATCCAAAGCACAAACATGTGAGTTACTAGCGGATAATTATTAAATAAAATAACACCATTTAATGAATTCAATTTTGTTTCAATAGGATATGATGCAACACTTCATTGCCGCAGAAGCCGCACTACAGCCCATTTACAAACTTTTTTACTGTGAAGTAATAAATGCACGTGCTAAAGCTGCACTGCAATGGGTATAGGTACATCCGGTATTGTAATACACGGTTTTTTAACCGTCGAATAACAATTAAAACAATAAGCAAGTACATTTAAATATATAACCATAATTTTAAAAGACTATAGCGTGCACAGGAATACCACTGCATAGAATGAAATCCTTGTGTGTGTATGTGTGTGAATGTACCTTTATAAGTATTATTATTGTATTGCACCGCCTTTGCCTGTATTGTTGTAACATATTGCTAATTAGCATGTTTGTTTATTAATGTGCTCGATTAGTTACGCGTATTCTCTTTTATGATTTAAATTATTACGAAAATAATATACGTGTTTTTAATAATTATTATTATTCTGTACATAAATATTCAACAATGGAAATATTATTAGAATTTAAAGTCGAATTGTTTTAAGATCTTCGTTTCATTAGAGTAGCATTATACGATACTATGTTAGAAATACCAATAGATAGGCAAGTTATACCGACATGTAGACATAATATAATACTATATTTAATGTATGTAATTAAACTCGTAAGTGGTACGATTATAGTAATCGATATTATGAAGTTATTTTACAATATTCTATAGGAACTTTTATATAAATCGTACATTTTGATAACAATATTATAAGGATTTTATAATTTATTTCGTACTATACATTTACATTTGTGTATACCTGTACTTCTATATTTGCAAGATACAAGTGTATATTTAAATTAATGATTTTTGTTCGCTTATTTTTAACACAAATTATTTGTACTTATAAACGCGTATTGCGTACTTTCAAGACGATACAACATCAGTTATCATTAAAATCTCATCTTTTTTTAATCCGGTCTAACGATTTTTTAATTCATAGATCTTTACTTGTCAGTTCTTACCACAAATTTAAAACTAAATACGTGATTAAAAAATCAGCTGAATTTATGTCAATTGATATTCATTTTTCATTATATTCAAAACAAAAGTGTGTTGATGATACAAAAAGTCGTTTTGAATTTATATCTAATCAAACAGTTTCAGTACATAATGGGAGCTAGTATATTTCGTATTCATTGCATCTAGAAGAAAAACAATGTGTATACGATAGGAAATTTAAAATTCTTCTCATTTTTTTCGTTACATGTATATTATTATTTCGCTATCAAGATAAAATTTTAAATTTTAAAACATAAAAAGTCCAATAAATTGCTCGTTTAATTAACCTCTCTCCAGACGGTCATGTCGCTTATAGCGCTATTTCTCAAATAAACTACATCGGTTGTAATTATGTATTTATATACACGTGTACCTACTTGCTTATGTAAATCACAAAATGTATTAGGTATAACGTATCCATATGTGCGTGTACTTGATTAATAATAGTATAATCAGTCGCAGACGAATAAAAACAAATCGAGATAATAATAAGATATAAGTATATAGCAACTAATAACAGTTGAATACTTTTTATACGCTACACGAGAATAAAGACGACAGCTAATGGTCGATTGGTTTTCGCAAATCATTTTAAGTCTCGCTGTATACACCTAGGCACTATACCACAGCAGTACCTATGTTTTCATTTTTGCGGGTCGGCCGGCTGCGTGCATGCGCGGCGCACCACGCATGTATATGCGTATACGTACGTGTTCGTTTTCTAATCAACGAATGACTAATCGACGTGTAATTAATAAATATAATATATTATAATATTCCATTGCACGCGCGTATTTTATACGTTACGAAAACACATAAATTACAGTTCCGCGCCCACGTTTGGAACGGAGGTTGTCACATTGCAATTTAATTGCAATATGTTCAACCCGCTATGCGCGACCACTTGACCACACACACACACACACACACAAATTGCCGACGTCATAATAATCATTGCGAGTGCGCAATGTTCACCTCAATACGTGCCAAGACCAACCCCGAGCGCGACAATAACAACAGCACCACCGTCGGTGTATTCCGATTGCTGCACGCGACGCAGAGGGCTTATAGATCTCGTATCGATATATTATTATAAATCTTCGCGCAGTAAACGATACGAGTCGGATGGTACGGTCGAAAAGCTGAACACGATCGGACGTCGCCCACGAGTGCCGCGTGTTGGAAGCGCAATTTTCAACTCGTCGGTATTACCGGAACGCGTACGCGTTATACCTATTTGTATGTACTTACAATCCAGTGCAAACGAATACATAACACAACATTACAGTCGAGTCGCGTGATAAATCCGAGTACACGTATAGGTACAGGTGCAAGCCGAAGGAAAGAAACGTGGGGTGATCAACTCGAACAATATAATTTGTCCGTGTATGAATACTTACGATTCGAAAGGACCTGAAACGTGTACTGTACGATATTATACAGTTCGGTTCATCAAGGATTTCGAGTCACGCCATATTTACGTATTTACGCTTAACGTGCGTACACAATAATACGTGAGGCCGGGTGAGCAGAGCACGCGAACACTCGTCCAACCGTCACGATGTACGCGCGTGTGCTTACGGCGCAAAACTTTCCGGTTAGGTTCGAGTCCGAGAAGTTATCGCCAAGAACCGCGCGCCTGTTTGTCTATCTCGTGATAATGACTCGCTCGCGGTCACCGCGAGACGGGCGGCAGACCGAGAGCTACATCGCGTCCTGTGTAAAATTAATTATTTTTTACACTAAGAGAGTCGGACCTAGTTAGGTTAGGTTAGCGATTTTGACAGGTTCGCTTGTATCGCAGAATAATAATATGATAATTTATGTTTATATGTCGTAGGAAAATAGTGAAATCATACATTTTACTACCTAAATGCCTAGGCAAACAGTCTGAGAGTTTAATTATGTTCATGCAATTTTACTATCCACCAAGGCATTTAACCAAATTGCCTTTTACGAGCTAGGTAAATAGTTAAAAATGAAACATTTTTATAATATTTGAAACTATGTTTTCTTGCTACAGTTATAGGTAGTTAGTTACTATTAGTTATTTCTGATTTGCATGTAATATCTACTCGTATATAAAACACCCACAGGTTTTCATATTTGAAAGGTAAAGTTACGCATTTTGTTGTATTTGCATACTTGATAGATAACAATATTATTGATATAATCATATAGAATAATGATAAATAGTTAATAGGAAAATATAGTTATAAATATTATAAAAATATTTGTTATTATTTTCCTATCTTGTAATATGCATTTAATTAAATGCCTAAGTGTAAATAGTAAAATTGCACAAAATTATAATTCCTTGAATATTTGACCAGGAATTGAGTAAATACATGATTTTACTATACGCATATGGACACTATTTATACAGAGTGATCGGACTTTTATCTTACGAAATGTATGTGTAAACACAGAAACAATAATTTTATTTTTGTTTCAAAAAATTCCATTTATGATTTTTTTCCTGTTTGCTTATTTTTATTAGAAAATCGCTGTAATATGAAATTCTGATCACTCTGTATATAATAAAGTCCCGTGAATGTACTGTACCGACGTTCACTGGATTGTATACGGGGAAAGTAAAAATAATAGCAGAATCAGTTGATTCTCATTTTATTAAAATATTAATACAAAGTTTACTATGATTTTGAGTATGAATTTACTCTAAATTTACTATGACAAACAAATCGTTAGGAAAATAGTGCATTTTACTCTTTTGTATTTTTTATTCAACGAATGTGTATCCGGCGTGACGTTTCGAACACAATTTTAGCATGACACCAGCGATAAGACATTTCCATGTCAAGATATGAAAATCCTAGTAACTGTCACTGATCGCACACGCGCGCTATAATAACGATATTGTACTCGAAGAAGAGCTATGGAAGATATGGGAGTAAAGGACGTAACGGTAATCGCGTACGAGAGGTTTTGATTATTCGCGCGTGATAATTGCAATTTATTTGCGAAGAATCGAGATAGCTGGGTATACACACACATACACATATCCATATCTTTATATACACAGTGTGTGTGTGTGTGTGTGTGTGTTCGAGAGCATTCTTATATTATTGTGAGGACGTATTGCGGCATTGTGTTCAAAACACTGGCGACCATCGCAAGGATGAAAAAAGAATCCGTACTACGTTCCGCGGTGAACCGACGATACCCCCGTGGCTGTTTCGATATAGGATCATCTCATGCTCGTCTGACCCGCGCGATCTATTCAACAGTTAATTCTTACGGGATGACGGAGCGCGAACTCCGTACACGTATATCGGTATATTCCGATTTTATTGTGACTACGCTATAGGTAATTAATCCATCCAATTTACCTATTGTATCACTTGCGAAAGCAGACTGTAGATGTAATAAATTTTGATTTTCAATAAAAAAAAAAGGTAATTACTAATTAATAATGCAGTAACTATAATGTTATTATTAGAGATCGGGTGTTACTGCACAAACAATATTTGGAAATTAATTGTATATTATTGCTGTAAAAATTATAAAATTACAATACATTTAATTTGTTTACTAAAATTATAAAAAAAATCGCACAAGTTTTCTTTTTTAGTGAATGTGAATTATGTTATTAAATTAAATATTTGTTTTTTTTCCGGAGAGCAACAGACTACAAGAATACGATTAATAAATATAAAATAAAAATGCATCTCAAGGGGAACACCGGTTTTTGCCAGTCTTTCGGAAGGAATCTTTTTTTATTTGCAACAAACTTCTGAGATCTAAATATTATTATACTTGCGCTCCACCCGATACGTCTGCAGCGCGTAGGATATAAAATAATCTTTCGAAAACACTGAGCCCTGACATAATATTTCATTTTATTATAATTTATAACATTATGTGTACTGCAGCCGCAGAGGTCTACACGCGTGCAGAGCAATAGCGGAAGCACGACCGAGGGGATTGGTTTTGCACCGCAGTTGTGTATCATAATAGCGTGCGTGTGTGGGCATTGGTTGCGAAGTACACGCACACATACACACACATAGACTTACACACGAACTCTTGAGGATCAGGTGGTTCGAGAGTATGTCGTTGTATTGGTACTTACAGCAGACCCGCCCGGAATGCGAAATAATCAAGTATCGGCCGTATAGTAGCCAGCCGAGACTTCCGCCGGTCTCATATTAATATATCGTCTTGTGTGCGCAGTACCTACTAAATATTGATTGTATATAGACGCATACGTTGGCACTTTTTGCAGAGCACTCTAACTTTTACTCTGCGTTAGACGTTTGGCGAGAAGAAATCGCCGCATGACGGAACAATATAATATTTTAATGCATAATAAGGCAGCGATTTCGAGTTTGTTTGTTGCAAACAACAGTTATTTGGTTTTTCCTATACTGTCTATGTTCTCCAATGATTCGAGTTCAAAGCATGATGTTACATTAGTCACACGTTTTAGCACGTTCTTGTAGGTATAAGGTATCGAACGCTATGATGATTCATCGACGAATCGATTTAAGAAAATATAATTCAGTCAAAGTTCGAGTAACGAGATAATACGAGTAGTATATATTGGTATTCATTTTTTCGATATCACGGGGCTGGTGCACTTAAAAAGTTGAAACAATAGTCGAACAACAGATACACGCGTGTATATATTGTATCATATACCGATGTATTCACCTGGTGGGATGTACTCGACGTGGCAAGATGCGTGATTATTTTCAATTAATACCATTTTTTCCTTTCATCACGCGTACAGTAACATTTTATTTTCGAAGGCAAGTTATAATGTCCAATAAAAAACCCAAACAATACCTATCTCAATTACATTTTTAATTTCTTATTGAATTACATATTATATACATATACACATTTGTATGTATGTATAATAAAACTATAAATTAAGGCCAATGACGTTACAAAATATTATACACCGTTGGATTATCTTTGTTCTTAAGAATTATTAGTGCTGTTAAATTAATATTACATTTAGCATTCATACATTAAAGGTCCTCGAAAAAAAGAAGTTAATTCCATTTAATTCCCATGCTAAATTTACAGCAATACAACATATACGTATAATTCTACACTCTCAAATATTATGTTTTGTAATTTATCCAACTTCTTAAGCGTTCAATGCCACATTTAATCTATTTAAATACAAAATCAAGACGATGCGGTTGAAAATGAAACAATTTTGTGTGTACCAACATTGTAATTTACCGTGTGTATCTCATATTTTATATTCTTTTAGGAATAATTATTATTTAAACTATTATTTACGTTACGAAATTGTATACAATTATTACAATCTACCAGAATAAATATTTAAACTAAAAATATAAATATAAACATTAAATAAGTATAATTTTCTTTAATTCATCATCGCGTCCTTGGGCTCGTTCAGACACATTTCATGGAAAAGTTTGTGCGTTTTCTATTTGAATGCTACTATGGAATGTCCCCAGTGGCAATAATATTTGAGAATAAACAGTATGGATGTTTTATTTTTTAGCAGGTATACGCATGATGAACAATGAACACTGTATAAATTGCAGAATAAAATGCAATCAGTATTTTTTGTTTATCTCTTGACATATATTTTGAATTTTTATTTAATAACCATTTTATCGAAGAAATGTTAATTATTTCGAGATTCGTCAAAGATCAGCAGAATTATATCTGTTAAATGCGTACAGTCAGATGAATTTAGATAGTTTAGTTAAACACGTGTAAGTTATTACCTATTAGATTTCATAGAAATAACACGCCCATAGAAAAAAAAACCGCAGAGCGTCTAAGAATATTAATATACTGTATTGCAATTTTTTTTTTGTCACAACTAAACGCACGCACGCCTGTATATTATTAACGCGGCTTAGCCAACAGGCACGCATAATTTTAACGTATATTTTGCTAACGAACGCAAGGTACAGAAAAACAACTTCCGTTCGGCCAAACGCATATTTTAAAAAAATATATATTTTCCAAAAAAAATAACGCATGTTCGCATGGTTAATGATATAAAGGAGCCGCCGCAATGCGGTATATATGAATGACACTGAACCAGATGATAACGGCTATAAATATACGTGACCTTTGATAGTACCTGCACTACCTATATAGTATGGACTTGATTTTACGAACTCAACTTAATTTTAATCGCACAGCGTATTAGGTTCCAGGATTGGCACATCCGATCGAAAGTAAAGCACTTAATTGCATTTGAAAACAAGCTTGTGCGGTTTTCAGATCCGGATCGTATTATATCGCCATCCCCTCCCCATTTTATTCTACTTCCTAGCCTATGAGTGTACGTTGAGCTTACTCGAAATTTCTAACCTTGGTTTGTCCGCCGGGATAATGACATCTTTGTACATCCGTTTTTTCGAAAATATCAAATACAATATGGTAATACGAATAATAATGTATATGCATTATACAGCGGGCACACTGCGTGCCCATACAGCTGTTGATGGCGAACGAAAATTATTATTATAACACACGCAATTGGCTAATACAAAAGGCTACATCCGAACGTTTCCCGTTGACAAGGTCCGTTGTTAGTAAGTTCAAGGCGACAGCAGGCATTGGCCGGAAAAACGTTAGATATTGATTGATATGACGTGTTAGTCTAATATTCGAGTTGGTAATCACTAATCACCTTGAGCACATAAGCTAATATGGTATAATAACATACTCAACGTGAAATAGCGTGGTCTTAGCGAAACTCACGTCATAGTACTGATATGACCGATTTAATTGCAACAATCGTTTTTATATTTTAATCTTACCGTAGAGTGATTTTTTTTTATTCGTTCAAAATGCCTATTATTTGAGTCGTAATATGGATTTAATGTTGCGTATATTGTTTAAGTATAGTATACAATAATTGATACTGGCTTATAGGAAAAAATACAAACTGTATTGTTACAAAATATGAACATTATTATTTGTTTTCCGCTCCATTTTAATACAACTATAATTAAATATTATACCATGTACATGGTATATATACTAAAATGATTATTGTTGTTATAATATTATAGCCTATAGGTATGTTATGTTGTTATGTATACATGGACGGATGTGTAAATTAAGGTTTAAACGTAAGGTTTTCATGATTTGTATATATAACTCGAAAGTTTTAGAAAACAATCCAATTTATAAATATTGAAAATTTGGATAGCTGAATATAAAATATTGTACAACTTTGTAACTTGTTTATTCCTTTTGGTGTAAATTTTAGTTTCGATTGATTCAATACTTACAACAAGATTTTATTTTCAAATGTATACCAATAAACTAATAACTTATAATACAACTATACCTAACGCATTATCACGTACATTCTGATGACCTACATACGTATTGAAATATGTGTCGCACCCCCTGTGCGTCCACCACTAGAATTATGTCGTCCAAGAAATAAAGTAAAGTAGAACAAACGCTTGATCTATGCATAATGTGTATTAAATGTTTATTCAAATTTTGATGGTTTTAAATGAATGAATAATGACATTTTAAAATCAAAGATAAGTCTACGTATACAACGGCAACAGCGAAATTCAGACGTCGGAGAGATAGTGATCGCGATCAGAGACTTTCATTGTGAGTTCTACGAAAATGCACGGTGGTCACAACCAGTTGTAATTAAAATCAATCTCGACTGGTCCCGTCACTAATATTTGTGAAGTTTAGTACATAATTTTGTTCATAAACGCGTTACGTCGTTGGTTTGTTTTTTGGTATAATGGTATGTATCAATAATATAACAGTCTGTAATAATGAAATTGCCACGTGACTGCAGTTTGAAGACTTTGACTGGTGATAAATTAAAAATTTTTCCGGTAAACGCGCGACGGAATGGCAATACAAATATAATATTACGTCCATACACAATATGTTTGTAATATGTACATATTATATAATTATGGAGTTATTTTTTGAATAATATAGTTTTATCTTTTATCGAGGGATAATGCATGCTCCTAAACTTGTGGTAAAGAATTTTTAGGCCCTTCTGTTCCACGGTGTGTTTTTATACAAATTATTTTTACGTTTCGTTTTAAATAAAGCAACATTTGAAATTATATTGACAACATCCATTTATTAGATTATGCTATTGTACTATTTATCGATATTTAATGTATACTCACGATCATTTATGCGCTTGAACAGTTGAATATAATAATTTAATATGCTCTTTTCTACATTTATTGTATTTTACCGTTTGAAATATCAATTTGATGTCCTAAAATTTAAATTTATGAGAATTATCTCAGAAATATAATCAACAAGTTATTTTAACTAAAAAATGATTCATGATGTGATTTTAAATTACAAATTCATTCATTAAAAAAAATGTTTTAAACGACAATGATATAATTCATAAATTATTGGTTTATAGGTATTTTAAGAACTTTACGGACCGATAAGTACGGTTAAAGGTTGTACTATAGTGTATATACGACACACTTATAATTATCATTTATTTGCTATGGTTGCAATGTACTTATTTAAGTTAAAAAAAATCTAATTGAACTATCTGTTATCTGATCCTGTTTAATACTATTACATTGATACGTTTTGAAACTTGCAAAGTTTAAATAGACCATCTACGATTTACCAATGGAAGAGCCAACTATTATTATGTTAGTTAAACAATGGAAAAAAATATTAATTTATTGTTATAAGACATGACTTTATCCAAAAAACAAATATTTAATTAGTTATCCGGAATTGTTATAACTGCTTAAAAATATCGATTTCATTAAAATCATTTTTTTAAGTATGCTTAAATAACTTGAAACTTGTATTAACAGATATTTAGAGTTTGCTTTTCATCTTTTCAAAATTATGAAAAAGTTTTGTAATTTAAGTTTTTATATTAGTGGTATAATTGTTACTCGTTGTGTTCAACTATAAACAATATGAAATATGAAGTTATTTTTCAAATATACAATAATATGTTGTTGTGTTAAACTAATAAACAAATATGTTTAGGAAATTGATCAGAACTATTTTCATGTACTATATAACCATTAAACTATAAACACACTGTATAGATACATTTGATAAACAAACAAATTACTTCAGCTGATTGAAACAGCGATTATACCTATTACCAACTATTACCAAACATATTTGAAACAATAGAACAGTATTAATACTATATTTTTCATCGATTAATATAAATATAAATACACTTAAAAATGAAAATAGTTCAAAGCCCATAAATCCTATAGGACAATAGAAGACGTCATTATATTGTAACTAGAACTAAATAAAAAAAAACAACCGAATTAACCAAAACCATAGCGACCAAGATGTAATGATTTAAAAACGAAAATTCTAGTGAGTCAAACGAGATGAAACATGCTTCAACCTAACGGTCGCATCGCATCCCATGTTGCTAAAGAGACCCCCCAAGCGATGGAGTAGCTAGATAGATCACTACGAGCGATCCTCTTACCATACAATTTTTTTTTTTAATTTTCACGTAACCAAACTATGTTCTGAACCTAATATAAAATAATTACACTTACTTTTCGACAGATAAAAAACGGTCAACAGTATAATACATAACATAACCATAATGATAATATTATATAGATACTTTTATACGTATACCTATTCTTATTTTGTACAAAGTTTTTATCTGATTTTGTTCGGTAGGTAGGTACAAACAAAATAGTGTTATTACATGACCTGTACAATGTTGTTTTGGTATAGTATTATAATGATTTACAATAACAACTATAATTTAAGTTTAAAAACCTAAATCACCGTGCACTAGGATAGGTATTTGAAAAAGTTACGCACACGTACACGATAGCACGTATAACGTTGACTGCATGCATTAATATGTTAAATAATATTTTTGAAATCCAAAAATCAACCTTGTGGCATCGGTAAAGCGTGATCTACAGCGATTACGAACAGTAGCAGTGTAAAGTTTAACTCACGTCGCTATTGCGGGTTAGAAACACGACAGCGGATGGTTTTAACGTTGTTATAACCGTGACGTACTCTGACTAATGACTATTAATTATTATAATTAGGTACACGGTTTCACACGGGGATACCTATAACGGTATACGATCGAATCATCGAAAAACCCCAATCGTAAACATTCTGATTATTTGTAACTTTACACGTACGAGATAAAATAATAATGTGAACTTTGTTGGTAACATTTTAACTGATTATAATTCTTTTTTCCCACAGAAAAAATAATGTTTTCTTCTAGACGGTAAGGCGTGCAAAATTTTGCGAAGAGAAGTTACGAAACGAATGCCAATCGGACAACTACAATATTCCAAAGACTGTTAAGAGTATCAATGTGATAGTATTGAATATATACATATCGTACAAGTAGCGACTTATATATAATATTTATTGTTTAAGCCCATACCTTAGGGATTGCGCTAGCAGTGTGCAGTTCAACATGAGTTGTGCATTTCTAAACTTCTAAAACGTCAATCGTGCATTCGTGCAGTATCTACTGCAGTAAACCTATCTTATCATAACAAGAACATATTTAATACACTTGTTTTGTACACCAATGTCTAATATAAATCATTATGTGATTAAGGATAAGAATTTAGTCTAGGTGGCCATATTAATGAAGAGAAAAAAGGAACGATTGTTATCTCACTCCCTTTCCATACACTTTTTATTTTTATTCAATCTAACCTTTTCATTGAAAATTGAAAATTTTTAGGAAAATGTGCTCTCCATTATTTTATATTGTTAAACATTTGTTTAAAAAAAATTAGGGAAATTGGCTTATCTTAATATTGTAAATAGTTTTAATATAGTTTTTCTTCCACATTTTCCATTTTCAGTACTTATCCGAAGAATTTATTGTATTTAATCGTTTTGGGTGTTTCGAAAAAATATTCATGAAATTGTGCAAAACGCGTCCCGTAAAAAGTTAGTCTGTACACGGGACAATCCCGTTTTAAACAGCACGAACGGTCATTGATCAGCGTAGACTAGATACTAGACCATGTATTGAACTAATTGTTTTTATTTTTTTTTCATTTATTTATTAGTCACTTTGAATGTGTGATTATAGCAATATAAATATAGTACTTTTGCGGACGTAAAACGTTCACTGCACACTAATACTGGTGTACACTGCTATATAACAGCATAACACTATTGCACTGTTGCGTTTTGCATACAGATTATTGCTGCGATACATAATGTCGTAGCTGTTATAGTAAATAATATATCAGTATCGTATAATGTTATACGGTGCGTCGGACGAATTTCACGTCTGCCGGCCGTTGAAATAGTCGTGATGACGATAATAATAAATGATGTCGACCGGCAGTCGTCGTGGTATAAGTAGCGGTACTGCCCCCCCTCCAGCGGCACGCGTAAAATAGTGCCAAAAAACGGGTTGGCGAAATGTCTAGGTATGCCCAGGGCCCGCAGCGGTTACACTATGGGCGTGC
This sequence comes from Periphyllus acericola, assembly GCA_949715065.1. Lineage (NCBI taxonomy): Eukaryota > Metazoa > Arthropoda > Insecta > Hemiptera > Aphididae > Periphyllus > Periphyllus acericola. Next base: position 33,222,637 of record OX454267.1, on the reverse strand, counting down.
AAATGACGATACACATAATATTATATTATTATATTTACGGGGGGCCCACGCGAGCTAGTAGCGCATGAATAAAATTAATACAATCGTCACGTTTGATACCGAAACGAAAAGCCTTATGATGATGTACTATTAGTGAACTAGCCGAATAACATTGTCGATAGGTCCGCGTACGTGCGAATTCGCACATCTATGTTTCGGCACTGCGACGAGACCGCAACAACTACGCTTGTCGGTTTTGAGACGTGTTAGCTGGATTACAGCTTTCGAGTGGTTAAAAACGAGCTTCATACAACGCAAGAACGCTCTATTATAAATATGACATTTTCAATTGGCCGCAAAAAATAAAAATAAAATTAGATTAATGTTCATCGATGAGTTTTTCAATTTTTAACCGGCTACCAAAGCAACAGAGCTAACACATACTTCGTGGTCGTACTACGTTTATGATTCGTGCAACAGATCGCCAAAGTCAAACGGTACTATATCCGATTCGTAGCGTTCATACGTGCAATAAAATCGGATTTGCATGGATTTCATAGCGATGCAACGTTTAAAGTTGTAACGGTAGTGCATACTGCATTCCATATTAATTGTGTGTAATATTGTTCACAATTCAAACACAATATTGCCACATGCCAGTGCACATCATTTTGAACGACACAGCATATTAAAGCTGGCTTGGAAATAAAGCGGTCTTACATCGACTTGGGAAATTGCGAAACGCCCCACATTTTTTGGTTTTAAAGGGTGTTTCATAGGCTGCAGACTTACAGACGTACGTATAATTCAAGTTTCTAGTTTCAAACGCGCGAGTAAAAAACTCTATAGTATATAATTTATCTTATTTTTGAACTTGTTTTTTTTTCAAAACTATAAGTTTCGAGCTGCGGCGGTTTTTCTAGTGCAAAGCTAATAACGAGCAATATAACAATACTAATAATATAAATAATATAATATTACGTTTGGGGGCTGGCCAGGTTTAGCAGTTCCGCGGGCGATGTGGGCACCTTGGTGATGGTCAGCTTCCGGCCGTCCGTCGAGCCCATGCCGATGGACGCCAGCGACCTGACCGACACGGCGTCCGACCACGACCGGAGCGGCGACGTCGGCGACGCGGCCGCGTCCAGGTGGTGCTGGTAGTGCGCTGACACGTGCTGGCCACCGCCGATGCCGTTGGTGGAGTTCAGGCTCGCGGAGCCGGCCATCGCGGCGGCCAACGGCGAGCCGGGCACTTTGAGCGACCGCAGGCTGGGCGACATCGCCCTGGCCGACATGGGCGACAACGGTTGACGGTAAGAACCGTTCCGCGACACCGGAAGTCGGCGGTGCTCCGTGCCTCGGATACCGCCGCCGCTGCAGCCGCCGCCGTCGCTGCTCTCGCTCCCGCTGCTGATGATGGTCGTAGCGGCCGCGGTGTTTCGCCGTCGCTCGCCGTCGTCTGTTGCAAGCAAACCAAAATAGTTAGGACAAACGTAACAACGATAATACGATGATGATGATGATCACGATCATAGTACGAAAACTTGTTACGTTTAATAGTAAAACGACTTCACGCGATCTACCCCTCGACATTATAACCAAAAAATTTCCCTTTTTTATACACCACGGTGGGTTTAATGAGATGTTGCAGGTACATTCGAATTTTTATTTCGATAATATTGCAAAAAAAAATGTATGTTAAACGAGTATTTACTTTTTAGAAATTAAATATTTCTTGTCCTTATACCACCTCAGCCTACAACACACCATTCCGTTAGTTATAATTTGTATACGACCAGTTGAAAATACTTTTTATGTTAATGCATATGTTGATAATAAATGTGTGCAACATTTTAGCTTGTAATACTATTTATGTTGTTTATTAACGGTTTGCCTTGGATGAAACTTAGTTTTTCATCTTAAATCTATAAAGTTATTCTAGTACTTACAATAAGTACGAGATTCAAACCATTTCTCTTACTATGCCCAAATATAATAAAAATAACCCAAGCAAATATATATGGTAGAATATTTTAAAATTTTCCTTAGATCGATGAACAAATTTTTCTAAAAATCTTTTTACCAAAAAACTAGTTTTTATACCGGAATTCATACACTAGAACTATAATGAACATCTGAATCCATTCTGTCGGACGCAATGTGCAAAACCTTGGTTTTTCATGAGTAACTGCAACGATATTATAAACGAATTCTAACAGTTAAAAAATGAGCGTTTGCGACCCAATTAAAACTTGTTACGACCCCAAGGTTGAGAAACGGTGTAATAACATAATATTATAATATAGTCGATAACCAGAGTATTGTAAGGGGCGTTCTTTATAGTCTCGACACAGTCTACGGCCGGAACCGATGTGTTATTTTAGCATTCCAAACCGTTTAGAATTCATAAGATCAAAAGAAAGTATGTACATTGCGTCTGTTTAACTATAGACAATATTTTAATCAATATTAAAAACAATTATGTAATTCACTTTGCCAACATTAGCTAACGTTTATTGCTACTCGTGCTCGTGTACTCTTAACACTTATTGTAAATATAATATAGATATAGCGTGTTTGATAAACATAATGTTTATTTAAAAAAAAATTGATTTACTATTTTAGAATTAAACAAAAAAAAAATCTCTGCTTATTTTTATTATGTACTGTCTGTAATTATTATACGCATTAAAATTTCTATAAGTGATTTTTCCAAAATAATTCTTATGAACATTTGATTAAGGTGCCTTACGCATTATGTAGTTATGAACATTTTTGCATAAACTTAAAACGATTTGATGGTTCTGTGTTAATTCTTAATGAAATACTAAAATGTATTTTTTAAATATGACTATAAGAGTAATATTATAAGACATTGAAGCAATAAAGTAATAAATAGTATATCATTATAATAATAATTACCAGTATATATTTACTAAGTAAATATTTATGAAAAAAAAATTAAAACTTTCAAGTATGCTAAAAAAAACACATTATTAAACAATAAAACTAAGTGTCTTGTGTCAGTTAATACATTTATATATATGTACAGTTAATAGATATATAATTATACTCATTTATCACCTACATTTTTCGGATTATATTTATTAAGATTGCAAAAAACTATAGTATCGTATCAATTATTTTTTATGAAGTACCTACATTAACATAATATAATGCCTACCTTTTAGGTATTATTATATAAAAAAAAGCTATATAAAACATCATACGTATATTTACAAATAATTTAATAATTATAATCAATGTCATATATGATTATAAGTTTCGTTTGAAAAAAGAAAAAAAAACGAGTTTTCTGATGATATCATAATTATTGTGACGCGAAACACTACGCTTAATTAAAAAATGTCAAAATGGCTTTTCATTGTAAGAGCGTGAACGAACTCCAATTTTAATAAAAATGATTTGGTTAAAAAAAATTGATCAAATGGTTCATTGAACTATGTAAGCCTAACCTGCAAAACGTGTGTGTAGGTGTGTATGTCTGCGTTTATTATGACTGTGCTACGATATGAAATAACGAGGTAACAAATTGTATTTCGCAGTGAAGATTAATTAAACATAAATACAAAATATGTTTGGTGCAATTTGCATTTTAAATTGGAAAAAAAATCAATAGTAGCAGCAGGGGTTAGTGGACGGCCGAAAAAAAAAAAACTTCGAGATCGCAACTCATCCCGATTCGAATGTACCAACTACCTATGTACATGATATCGTTTTTCTATTATATTTGTACGCGCGCAGCAGTCACCCGCTCCTACCTTTGGACATTTTCCCTTTGGATTCCGTGACGTTAATGGGTGGTATGAATATTTTCGTATGGACTTCCGGGCTCCATTTCCGGTCAACGGATTCAACCACATTGTTATTGATATTCCGTTTGATCCCGGCAGACATGACGAGTGCGCGCGCACGTCGTGTGTATATGTGTATGCGTGTGTGCGCGCGCGCGTGTGTGGTGTGGTTCAGGTACCGGAAACAACCCCGGAAAACGCGATCGGCGACGGTAAAATGCAGAGTGATAAGACGTTTTCGCGCGAACACGATTTAGATCGCCGGAAGGAACCCCCGAAACGATCACGTCCTATTCACCCGGAACGACCTGGCCCGCGCGAACACTACCATGGCGAAGATGATGACTGATGATGACAACGATGGTGATGTGGTCAATTATTCGACTGATGTATTATTAAGCGTTTCCGCGGGGGGAGGTAACACACACACACACGCGCGCGCGCGCGCGATATTTAGGCAATTGTAATGATAATGATGATGATGATGATGATGATGACGACGGTAGATCGACAATACTGCAATAACAATTGTATTATATTCGTACGTATAATAGATCGTATAATTTACATACACATATAAATGTAAAAATATTATGTGTATATTATATTTTTTTCATGATTTACACGACGACGTACGGCGATTAGCGCGATGTGCACCGGACTGACGGATCGACGTGTGATCGACTCTCGGGAGACGCGCGTTCCCCCTACTGCTGCGATGGCATATTATACATAGGTACGCAAACCTGTAGATAATCACTCGCTCCGGTTTTCATTATCATGGCCGTAGTGCCGCGTTATTACAATATTATATTATCGCGTCGGGCCGGGTGCGTGCAACCGGTTTCCGGGGGATAAGTAATTTTCGCAACGTTACCGTAGGTAGGAAACTGTTAAGTATACATGTGCGGCGGAGCAGCGAGAGAGTGAGAGCATAAAAAATCGACGCACCAAAATCGTATGAAAAAAAAAAAAAGCGCACCAAATCACCGCGTAAGGTTGATCTCAGGATCCGCCGTTCCTGCGGGCTGTTAGAAACTAGAAAGTCGCACGATCGGTGTACACAAATATGTATAACAACGTATTACCTACACATTTCTGCGAATAAACGGCTCCGAGCAGCGGCGCCGTAGCGAGTGAACACTCAAGACCGTACGAGAATCATAGAAATGTTACCATACCGTTGATCGAAAAATAACGATACTCTCGGGTAGTTAACGTTATTTGTCTAAAAATGAGGAAATCATCCCGATCGATAGCGAATCACGTTGATTACTTCATGGAACGGGAAATATTGATAATAAGGAGATTTGTCGGTAACGGATGATTCGGATACGGAAAGAGGTTTTTTTAAATTCAACTTTACACGCCGAGAAATAGCGGAGGATTGTGAGTAAAAAAAAAATAAATTATCAGATGGTTAACAGTCGACACCGCGGGAAGCAGCAGCTGAACAAAGTAGTGTTGCGGGCTCTCAAGCGTATATCAGCGGTACCTTTGCAAGACCGGCTGCATTAATAAACGTTGTACCCGCCGTGGGGCTGAACGCATAGGTGTGCACAGGAATTTTCTACAGGGTGTGCAGAGTAATTTTAGTAAAGGTATCTTGTCTCATTACAACAACCCGATGAGATAATTATTAATATTACCTCTTTATTATAATAATTAACACTTAGCAAATAATAATATTTTTTAGAAAAATTGTTTCATTGATAATGAAATAATAATGCAGATGTAAAATTATAATATTGCTGTTTAAAACTTTTATTTGTAACATGCTTGTAACATGAGAAAAATGATTAAGTTACATGCAATACATTTAATACAATTTATTCTTATATTATTGCATATTAATATTATTATAATTTTTGTATACAAATCAAACAATTGAAGTTCACATAGACACAATATTTTGTAGGGTGTGAAGTTGCATACTCCACACACCCCATGCACACGCCTATGGCTGACCGACAATATGTCGGTATAATAAATGTTATATTTATAGTAAATGTTACAGAAGTATTTCATATAAAATAATTAAAAAATATTATTGTAAATGATAAATGATAATCATAAACGTTTTATTAGTTTAAGAAAACACCCTTATAAACGTTTTCATTAATTTTATTTAAGATCGGTACAACACTGTAACATAATAAAATGTCATTTAAAAATGTGAGTTTTAAAAAAAATTATACTCCCTAAACTCATAAAATCATAAAAAGATATAAGTTTAAAAAACATACATCAACACTTTGTATACAATATGTATCAATACAATTTATCGGAAAAGCCTAGGGATAATATTGTCTTCTTCTCACCCCTCTCGGTCGGTCGACTATGACGCCAACAAACGCTAGTTTACGAAGTTAATGATATTTTTTTGTCTCAGTTAAGTTAAATTAAAGTTTAAATAAAATTAATAGTTAAGAATTAGTAAAAAATTATCTATTAATTCAATTAAGTTTAAAGTTCACCTTAAAGATAAAATAAACTTTTGAACTCAAGTAAAGTTGTTTAAAAAATAAAATTATTTTCAAATTTATAATTAAATATGTTCTTTTTTCTAAAGACAAACAACTATTTGCATTAAATATGTTCTAAGACGTAGAATTAAATGAGGTAGGTATATTTGTTTCATATTATCTAATAAACTCAAATATTAATGACAAGTAATAAGACTACAGATATATTTGATTGATACTATTGATATTATGTAAAACAAATTTTAACTATAGTGATATTTACTAACGTACTTCATGTGTTTTCTTGAGGTATTTGTAGTTTTCATATTTTAATGTAAAAATATGTAAAGTAATTTATCTTATTTAAATGTAAAATTAACTTTCGTTAACTATAATATTTAATTTTGTAAAATAGTGCTCGTTAAGTGATTGATAAATTAGTATTAATGATTATCTTAATAAGTTAAAATGTTTAGATTAACTTAACTTCAACTTATTAACGCGTTACAGTGACCAGCCTGGTGAAAGATCCAACTACAGAGCCGTTACGGTTGCGCGGTTCCGTTTTCCGGCAACGCATGATTAAATTATCGTGTTCACGTACATGTTGTACACCGCTATAATCCTCGGGGACCAAACGGACCGACGGTCATTCTTAACGTAATTGTTAGGTAATTGTTAGGTAGAATACGTGTACTGGTTGCGATTTGAATAAAATAAAAAATTAACAGAGTTTAAATACATACGACATGCTATAATATGTACGTCGTGTGCACGGTGCACACTCGGTAATAATTTTATGTAACCCTACATAGATGTTTAAGACCTCTGGGCTGTTTTTCACCAACGAACACTTCTCACCATTTAACCCATCGTAAATTATAAATAATAACATAACACAAGACATACCTTCGGAATCGATACATATAATTTCTACGGATATTATAATAATTAATAATTATCATATTTTTCATGCAATGCTATTTTTATCAAAAACACGGAAACGATTTCATCCATACATTATGGTATAAAATATATTACATAAGTTTAAGACATTAAACGTTATAACCATCGTCAATACATATCCTGTTTTTAAAATTCAAGTTTCATGAAAAATATTGCTATTACTTGCATAGTATAAGAATGATATCTTCAAGATTATTCAAATAACCTGAGAGTGTAATTTTTAATCAAGTGTTATAAAAACATTTTATTTACAACAAATAACAATACCTAATCATATTTTATAATGAGGCACTTTCTATAATCTATCAGACCCTTACAACATTTTTTTAATTTTTAATCTTTTATTTATTTCAGAATTATAATGGCATTATGACGTACATTGATCCTTACTTTAAAATATTTCTTAACATACCTTTGACTTTTGTTTTTATGTCCTTTATTTCTTTTAGGTTATCATTCGAGTGAATGGCGCATTAAAGTGTTCAGATATGTTTGTAATTTAATAAGCCGCATTGATGATTGATCTGCAGTAGTGCATTGTACTGTAATAAAATATCAAATGGTTGATTCAAATGTTACATATTATCATAATTTACTACTTAAAAAAAATAATTATAATTACTTATCATTGTTTTTAACTATATAATGTTTATGATAGAAATTTTTTTTCCCAGTATTTCGTATTTTTAAATGCAAATCCGTAACAACTTCAAAATAGAGAAAATAAATTCGTTTAGTACAACTTAAACGTCGATTCGTTGGAACAAGAATGAATAATGAGTATGTGAATTTAAAAACTGGAATATCATACTTTAGTACTTATCGGAAGAATTTTTAATTAATATTCATATATTATGTACTATCATCAATAACATTTTGCATTATATTCAATTTTTGTTATCTCACACCTTGTAAGCGATAACATAAAATACATATTTGCATTTTATATTGCCTACACATATGAGATGAATATTACAATGTTATCTAAAAAGATAGTGATTTGAGTTTGTAAAATTATAACTTTTTTTTTGTTATTTATCACTCAGTAGACAAATATTGCAAAATTTTAATTATTTTAAGATAAAGTGTTTTCAGAGAATAAATTAATGAGATAAGCAAAATATGCGTATAATAAACTGTTATTTTAATCTTACTAGAGACTAGACTTATAATTTCAGTTTTTTTCTTTTAAATATGTTGAGATGTCCAACACATTGTCATATAATGACATTTGAATCACCGACTGAAGAAGATTTTTGGTCACAGTACCTCTTTTTAAAGTTGAATTAATACACACAACCAAATCATTCTATAAAGAATTCTAAATAATTCTAGTGTATCTCTAGTTGAATCTTAGTATCAAAGATATCTATGATATTGAAAATCCGAACGAATGGCATATTTATGATTTTTTAAAAGTAGCATATTCATACTATCAGTAATAAAATATACTAAGAGCCATTAATCATCAATAAAAAAATGTTTATTTGCCTCCATATGAACTCAACTGAATCCTACAGATCACTGCAGTAATATTTTACGTTATCTTGTATCTAACATATTTTATAACATATTCTTGTTGCAAAAGTCATGTAAAACCATTTCTTATCGGTGGAACAGATAAGAAACCTGAAGTCGGGTCAATCAAGTATATTTTTCTTTTATTAAAAGTTATCACAACTACAATGCATTTATTTTAAAATTTAATATAAAAACTGGTGTCACTCTAGGTCTCTAGCACCTCAGAATTTAAATTTAACACCCCTTGTTTTTTAAGTCCAACTATAATAATTACAGTAAAATGCATCAAATTTCTGTTTTTTAAAGTGATATTGAAATTTGTTTCAAAATCAACTTCTTTTTATTTTGCACATTCAGTTATTTTTTTTGCTAACAGTGCATATTTGTCTTATTTGTATTTTAAGTACATTTTATACACATATTATACACAATTTAATATCAATTTTCTAGAAATTGGAATAGAAAATCGATTAAAATTATTATAAAATTAATAAATAAATAATTAAATCATAAATACAATAATATGCATTTGTAATTGAAATTTTTATTTTTTTAGTTTTTTTAAGAGGCAAGATTAAAAAAGAAGAAAAATTAAGAAAAAAATAAAAATAGGTACTCATTAATTTTGACAGCAGATAGTTAACTAATATTCGTACACGATAATGTCGATCGCGAATATGGCATGTGCTACGCGTGTGGTGTAATTAGACTGTAATTAGTTAACTAGATGAATGGAATCCGACGTGTACCACACAATAATATTACTGTTGATGCTTTATGCAGTAACCGATATCGATAACAAGACGTAAGTGATCAACACGATAAATTGTGTTGTTTCATTTAAACTATTAGAATATTTTTTTAAAAAATGTTTATTTCCCATCTCTCTCTATAGTTTCGTATCAATGCCGTTTCGTACGGGAGAACAAGAATTTTCGAGACGTACTCGTATAGTTAGTTGACTACGCTTGGCATCACGGGAACACAGAATATCGCGTCCATTGAAATGGAAGCGGATAAAAACCCGAACACGAGGCACGTCCGCAGACTCGAGTAAGGAGAAGAAAAAAAAAACCGAAAACGTTTACGACCGTAAAAACCCGTTTGCGGTTGATGAAAAAGGAGGAACATGAGAAGAAGAAAAAAAAAACGACCAATCCCTTCGGCCGAACGACGACAAGAAAACGACATGCGGCGACCGTTGACTTTGCGCTGTCGGCGGCAGCGGTCGGTACCACAAAAACTCGATCGACGTCGTGGTGGTGGTAGCGCGCCCGGGCACCTGTCATAAACCATGTCAAAACGTGGCAGTTACGTCACTCTGCTACAAATCGTAGGTTTTCGGTACCAGGAGCGCAGCAGCGGCTGTGCGTCGCGCCGGCCGCTTGGCGCGGAGACTGCGGGCCGGCCGCCTACCAGCGACCGCGGTAAAACGGTTAATAAAACGGTTACAAGTGTTTCGACCGCCGCGCGCCGACGGCTACGACTCCGGGTCGCACGGACTCACGACTATCGAGTTGCAACGACGGCGGCGATCGTCAAGTACACACAATACTACTATAGCGCCTCGTAATAATAATAATCATGTTGGTCGCTCGTAATTCGTAGGTCGTAGACAAATAATAATAATAATATTATCGTTGTGGCACACGCGACGGGCGTATTCTGTTCTACGGTTAGCCCGCGAAGGGTTTCGCCGATACCACGCGACGACGAGAATATTATGTTATTGTACGAAACACGACCGATCAATTTCATCTCGTTAAAACGTAACTGTTCCCGCACGTGGCATTAAAATGAATTCTACATTGGTGACCGGTTTACAAGTTCGAACCAGTGGTTCCTCGTCGTCACAAGTTTTCGAGGACGACACAAAACTGGGTAAAACGGCAAACATGTATTGGAGCGAAGTAACTTGTAAGATGATAGACGTTTTTTCCGTTCGGTTTCCAAAACTTTGTATACAACAGTGAAAACGTTTGTAACAGAATACCGATATGTTTATGAATGAATCGACTCTGAACTCATTGAAGTAATTCCGTATTTCAATCAAGGAATCGAATGAACTGATTCAAACGTTAAATGGTATTACTCAAACACTGAGTTGCTGAATGACAACGACATTGCTTTCTTTATTGATTCCATGGATGTATAAATAAAATTTACAGCCGTAGCTACGTTGAATTTTTATTTGTAACATGGAAACATACATTTTTTTAGAGTGGATTCTTTGAAAAATGGAAACAACTTAAAACGATTTTGATTCTGGAAATATCATTAAAATTTAAAAGTGAGAACGTTTCAAAATCCTATTATATTAATTATATCAAAACACTATCCACCATCAAGTGACAAGTTTTAATGTTACGGAACGCGCGAGCATCCGAACTTCACACATACACGGTTGCCATATAAGCGCGGCGATAACTGTGGCAAACTGTTGCAAGCCGTTGTGGGCGAACGGTACCAGGGCGCCAGGACCCAACGGTCGTCGCCGGTGCCGCGTAGCGCCGGTCCGGCCGCCGCCAAGCAGCGCACTTCCCCGCCGCGGCACCGTTCCCCATCGGTCGTACGTGGGGTCCGTTAGTTTCGGGGGGGAGGAAAAAGTGGAAAAAAAAAAAGTAACACGCATTACCGCCGCCGCCGCACGACGGGCGTTTCGACAAAACCAGTCCCGTCGGACGTCTCCCCCGGTCACACGCGGCGCGCACGGCCACGGCGCTATTTCACGACGCGGTTACGTCGGTCGACGACGTGCGTACCGCGAGCGCTGTGCGACGACGACGCGGAGCCCACGCTCCTCTCGAGGACCCTCGGCCACGCAGACCGGACGGATGAAAACGTAGAACGCGCACGCCGTTTTTCCGCTCCGCTCGTTTTTCCAGCACCGCGCGCGCCCAGTAGATCTCCAACCGGACGTCGCGCACACGTATACATTTGCATATTGTTGTTTTCATTACGTGTCGTGCACATTACAGTATTTGATTATGAAATGCATGTTAATTATTCGTGTATAGGATCCTGGTCGTCCGGCTTTGTCGGAGCGTCCGAAACGGACCGGACGATCCGCGGCGTGGAAAATCCGGATGTTCCACCGTTTCCGTGTCGCTCCGGGCCTCCAGCTCCTGTCCGTCCGGTCGTCGGATTCGGTGCCGGACGTGAAATCGAACCGCCGCGGTCGCGCGGCCCGTCCCGTTGTCGTCCCGCTACGCCGGGATTTGCATCTCGTGAGGATCTTTTCCGTTCGGGTCGTGGATCGCGCGGAGAAACGGCTAGACGGACGAAACACGCGTGCGTGCGCGCGCAAGATAACGGCCCGGTCGTCATGTTGTTATTATTGTATTACGATTACGGGTCGTGATGCGTACGGGTGGTGATGGCGCGCGGTGGAGGGGTACAGTCGCCGCCGCCGCGTACGCGTTTCGTGGCGAACGGTCGCAGTCGTGGTTCACGCACCACGCCTGACCATAGTACCCTGGTACAAAGACCGCCAAATATTCACCGAGAGCGAGGACGACTGCGACCGTCGGACGATGGCGCGGCGCCGTCGCGCAGCGCCATCTACCGTTCGATCACAGTACCACCCGCACTTGGGGTCCGACAGGTGTCGTTGCTGTAATGCACCGCGCCGGCTGTAATCATGTTATTACGGTGAAACTTCTACATTATAGGCAGTTCTGTGGACAACGAAAAAAAAAAAAAATACAATCTTAGAGAAATTCGCATACACAAACGCAATGGTACATTTTTTATAAATTGAAGTTTTTTCAAAAGGAAATTTATATTTCTTCAATATTTCAATAAACCAGCTTAATTCCCAAAATAATTTTGTTGAACAGACATTTCTCTATATTAGTGGAGGTGCCTACGATACAACAAAAAATCTATTGAAAAAAAAGTACAAAATAGAAGAAGAAAATGTATCTTAAATAACCTTTTCAATAGGATCCATCATATTTTCGGAGAAATAAATATGTAAATAATAATAATAATAATAATAATTATATATTTTATATCTCGGCCGGCCGGTGTCCGCGTATTTACTGTTGCGCGTGGGTCGGCGAACTTTTGTGATACCACAATCAATTTAGAATCTTTTACAAAGTGAGTTAACTAATTCAAATGCAGCTTTCTCAACACAATAGTTGACTCATCAGTCATCACTTACAAGTTAAATTATTTGAAATCTTATATTATCGACATTTTTTTTATCAATCTCGTCAATTTAGAGTCTTTACAATATATTTTTTATCTTATACAGGCTGTATAATATATGACAATTCAATTTGAATTTATTCAAAATGTTTATAATTACATTTCATACATAACATATATAAATCAATTTATATCGATAATAAATGAATATGAACATAAATGTACACATTTTTCTTATCGATAAGATGACAGTTTCTTCAATTTTTAAAATTTTGATTTTTAGTGAATTTTATACTAAATGTTTAGGGGGCTTAAATGCATTTTCATGGTTTATAATGCATTACATTCACCACCCTATCTTTACTCTCGGTCCTGATGACGACGTGTCCTTACGAGACCGATTAATTTGAATACAAACGGTATCTTCTTTCTTCTGACGCATGATTTTTAGTCATAAATCATAACAAACAAATTTATGAAAACCAAACGAATGGAGGCACAAGGAATGCATTAAGTATAAATAGTTGAAATAAACAGATGACATCATTCGCGATAATGGAGAAAACTTTTAGTGATGTATGATCTATTGAGTATTCATCTTTTACATTTTTACCGGTTGATGATATTTGCTGTTAAATTAAAACCTAGTCAACTCTAGTCTACCAATTAACTCGAAAAGTCAATTGTTGCCTATGAAAGGGTAGTTATTGCCGAGTTATTGATGAAACAATTACCACATGGAAACAATATTTTCAATAGTTTTTTATCAGATTTTGTTGGTCAATGACTCAATCTTGGACTTGCCACTTTTGAACGATCAATTTTTCTATCATACAATCGACAGCAAAAAAAAAATTAAATTTTAATTCTACATGCAGTAGACTCAGCATCCCTATCAGTCATTGTGATATTGTGCACCTGTTTAATTTACTGCACAAAATAATATGCCGATGGAAAATCTAATCAGACAAAATTCCAGTTACGTTTCGATGCCTCGTGGGTTCGCTTATTACGTCTAAATTAAACGACGATTTCTCGAGCAAATATCGTTGGGGATTGCAGAGTTGTGTCACGTTTTTTTTTATTATTTTACAACGACGACGAAAGTAACTAGTAACTGCAGTTGTTAAACTAGTGACTACTAGTTACTACACTAAACAATATCGTACAACCGTAAAACACGTGATGGTATATAACTCCACATTTTCATTAGGATTGCGTATGGATCACGAAAAACGAAAAAAAAATGTTGACCCTATAAGCCGTGTGTCCAGTTGGACCTATATATTATAGCGTCGTTTCAGAGACGGTATGGCTGCGGATGTATGCGGAAAACCGATAAAACGAGTCAAACACGAAATACTACGTCTGATTATATATACCTATACAATATACATATTATGCGTGCCGGTGCGAAATGTGTTCATTCGGCCGTTAATTAAACCGCATATACGGTGCAGAGCACAAAGGGTCTGAAACTAAAGCCACGTACACGACCTAACCCAACCCGACTGCTATACGGTTTTCATTCGCGTCCAGTAGACTTGGATTTACATAGATAAGAGCATATGCGTGCGCATGTGACTCACAAACCTTCGTGCGTACAATAATTTAAAGCACGAGATTTTTTCACGGATTACGTAAATATAAATTTAATGTTTTTTCAGTTGGTGTTGGTGATCTAACGGCGTGCGTGTACCTCTACCGTCGTATTGTACATAAATACCTACGTTAATCGCGTTTTCTTGACATCACATAAAATATTCACAGTGTTTCCTGTTACCATTTATAGGAATATCTGGTGTTCTATACGTTTGCGTTTTGATTGATGTGATATTATATTTGAGCATTATTATCATCATATTTTTCTTTTCGCAATAGATATTTTTTTTTTTATCGAAAACAACGCCGGGAAATTTGAATATAAAGTATATTCTAGACATTCTAGTATACCTGTATAATATATATATATATACATATATATATATATATATAAAATAGACACAATGGAATGGAATAGGTATTTTTAATGTCATCAATAACTCTAGACGGCGTGCGGAAAAAAAAACAGGGTAGGTGGTAAATAAATAACCCTTCAGCCTTCAGACCTTGATAGCTATTATATAGTAGTGGGTTGGATTACGAGTAAGTAGGCGGCACACGGTTTATTGGAGTACTTTAATGTATATGGTAGGCAAGACTCTTAATTGAACACTTATATTTTTATTAAGATTATCGCTACTGCAATAGTCTATTATTATAGTGATGTATCGATCACGCTTAACAATAAATATTGAGCGCCAATTTATTTCGAGTGTTACCGAGTAAAGTAAAACGTCTGTGGCAGAAAATTATATTTGTACGTACGTAGGTATACCTGTATAAGCATGAAGTTATACTACCTATAACACGTGTGCACGCAAAAAAAATAAAAATATATACGAGACCATAAAAATAATAAATAAATGTTTATAGCGTAGTGTAGTGGAACCATAAGAATGGAAGTCGTGAATCAAGCGATGCTAATAAAATCTAGAGGATACGATTAATGTTATTTATGGACGTTTTTGCCGAGACATAACATTTAAAACACGAGCCAACACACAAGTATAATAATAATATCTACTATATGAACTGGATGTACCCCGAGTCTACGACCAAATTAATAACGTAGTCTAATCTACTGTCGTGTGAAGCATATTACTGTCAGAGTAATAGACAATACAATGCATGACATGTATACGAATCACTATTTTATACCGCCGATAATAATAACAATGTCAAAGTTATTAAAACTCCGCAGTTTGCAGTAACATGAAATGTCCAGTTTACGTAATAATTATTGGTCATCTTGGTCCGGAAAATGTAATTTATTTTCACATATATAGTATTACATAATTGCTATAGTGGTAAATGAATAAAAATATTTCAGTGAAATGCTATAGCTATTTTTTCTGTCGGCCTAAAAATGTTTGAACTTTTTACCAATGAAAAAATGCACATAATTTGATGTAAATTGGCCAGCACGTATTTAAAGGAAAAAAGACAAGCGCGTTAAATGTGCTTTTTTGTGCGTTTTTTTTTTTTTTTAAGAGATATGACCATCTCTTAAAGATTTACCAATGTTACATGCAAATATGCAACAGTGCAATCTACCTATCTACCTACTGAAGAGAAAGACGACGGAACAATAAAACTAACCTGTAATTGCTGCAGGACATGTTTTTTGTCATGAAAGTAATCAAAAAGAATTGTCCTGTTATACAAACGAATTGAGAGCCATAATATTTTTGGCGAAAACGAGCATACTACAAAAACTTAACTTAAGTATATATATAAACTGTTTTATGTCAATAAAAATAACAGTTAAGTAAAATAATGATTTTAAATGATAAAAATGAAATCATCGAACTATGTAATCTCAAGTGAATATAATAACATAATATGGCTATTGATGGAACAGTCAGTTTCACTTTGGAATTAGTTACCATTTTACTTCTTAGGCCTGGTGCGAAAAATTATTAAACGCAATTTATTGCCATTTTTGGATTATTGCACCATATGGCGTTGTAAATAAAATACATTTTGTTCGATTTTTAAACACAGAAGTTAAATATCGATATTCCACTTTAAATATATTTAATTTGAAACACTCTATGCATACTGAAATGCCAAATATAAAGATTTTAGTAACTTAAATTGTATAATGAGTGTTTATAATTAACTAATCAATCTATTAAATATAAAATAATTGTAATATTTGTTTAAATATTAGAATCTTAAGTTCGCATTTTTCATATGCCTTTGTTGTTATTCAGCGATTGCTCTATAACACATGTGATTTTTATTGTTATGATTTTCTATTTTAGTAATTTGTCTTAGAATGATTAACTAATTTAAAGGTTATATTAAATTGCTATTTTACATAATATTATTGCTTGTGCATTGAATTGTAATTATAATTGTAATTTCCATCATGGTAAATAGCCGGGTATACAAATAATGAAATAACTATAGAAACGTCAAAACAAATTTAAAAATCAAAATGAGATAGGTAGGTACGAGTATGTGTTCATTTTTACAACTCAAAAAGTTATTATAGTATTATTTCTATTCGACTAATTATTTAATTAAAATGGTAATAATTTTAATATTTATTATTTATTATTATAATTCTTTAATATTCCAACAGTCCCGTATTACATTTTTTCATCTAAGAAATGTTCTTTGTTGTAATATTGACATATGGTGAAAATGTTTTTATTGTATTTGTCGATTAAAGATAAGTTTTATTAATTTTTTACCTTCATTCTATAAACTTGGAAACTCGTAACATATATGCCACATTTTTCATTGTAGCATTAATAAAATTACACTTAAAAATAGCTTTTTTTATTTTTGTAAGATTAACTTTAAGTACACGTATACACTATTCACATGTATTACGATTTATGACACAACAAATAGTGACTTAACTAATAAAAAAATTCGCAATATAATTGAAAACCTACGCTTGGAAACCTAAAAGTAAAAGGTTTTCGTACTTTAAAGTGACAGCGAATGTATAATAAAATTAGGTAATCTTATTTTTAAGGAGTTCCTTTGATTATAAATACATTCTAAAAGTTTAAGCGTTCAAATAAATAGAAATATATATATTACAGTATTTATATAATCATTTAACTAGTAGGTATATATATTTCAGGAATTTATATTTTTAATATTATTTATAAGCTTACAGTTAGGTAGGAGTAAGTCTGATTTGCAAGTAATATGTAATTATGATTTTGTGTTATAATTTTACAAGGTTGTATTCAATTAAAGGCGTAGGGTTTTTATCATTCAATTATTTCAGAACAAAAAAAGTGTATATTAAGTATAAAAATGATTTAACTACAAAAACTACCAAAATTGAAATTTTTGGTCCCTGGGCTGTGCTTACAATTAGTTGTTCTATTTGTAATTAGTGCCATGAAAAACTAGTTTTATGGTATATTAGTTTATTAAGGTAAGATGGGTTCTAATTAAAAATGTTTGCTATAATTTTGTATAGCTACATTATTTATATTTTACTGTTATGTTTAACTTTACATTATTTATTTTATACATACTATAATTTTATAACCATCCGGATGAATTCAGACTGTTATATTGTTCAAAAGATGGCAAACGTTTCATCTTTTATATTCACACTAGAATACCAGACATATTAGTAACAATTCATTTCCGATGTAATAATGAACTTGTTTGCAAAATTAAATCACGTTAATGAAAGAACCTATACGAGTACATTATTTTAGCCGAACCGGGGACCGCAGTCTTGAGAATTGTTATTCTCGAGCAATAATTACAAGAAAAACAGGTTTTTTGTTTGTTATTATAATAGTTATTACAGCATTCTTATATTGTAAATTTGTTCTCGGATTACCGACCCAATACATTATTAAAATATAAGAAGGTATCGTTTAGAATAGTATTAATCATTGTTATTGTATTGATAATATACCTACATGTTACAAATATTCATAACAAATTTGAACTTCATTAAAATCTGTTAGTATTAAAAAAATTGTTTTATACTTTTAAAACACTATTTATATTTTAATATATTTAGCTAAAATTTTACTAGTTATCCATGATATATAATAAATACTATGTACCATAGGCGTGCGCAGAGAGTATGGTAAGGTATGCAGTTGCATACTCTGGACGTAAACTGAAACATTGTATTGTCAAATCACATATATTTCTAATTTTCATATTTTTTATTCCTAGTTTTAACTAGTAGCTAAACAAAAATATATAATATTATTATAATATATTATAATAACCTGATTTACAAGCATACATTTCATTTTAAATGATCAGGTACTATTGATGATTTAAAATAATGAAAATAATAAGAAATAAAACGATGAACATTATAAAAAAAGTTGTTAATATAAAAACAATAAATAAAATATTTAAATTTTGTTATTTTAATTCATCCAATAAGTTAGTTAGTAAAAAAAATATAAGACATGATTATATTATGAATGGTAAATAAAGTTAAGAGGGATACTCGTATATTTGTCTAGGCAGACTCTGTTTCGAATATAATGTCAAATTAAAAAAAATGTCAACAACATCGAGTATTTTTACTCAAGTAGATATAAGTCCTATTATTAGTCCTAGCTTATCACAATTAAAGAGCCTCAAATAATTCCTGACTTAACACCAAATTTGTGTAAATTTATGCGGATGATTAGTAAAACAAACTATTTTAAAACTACACTTTGATAAAAAATCAAATATCGTATTACAAAACTTGAAAATGTTCTAATACGTATAAAATATAATTCCTAAGATATCAGATTTCTATTTCATATGCGTGTTTAATTATATTTGAGCCTTGAATAATTATTATAACTATATCCGATTTTAAGCTCGTTCTAGGTTAGCTATAAAAAAATGTACACAATTCACTAAAATTAATAATAATATATTTATTTTTTTACTTAATTAAAATATAACGGATGAATTCATTTAATGTATATTATAACTTTTGGTTTTAGCTCCGAATAATTATAGCGGTGATTATAATCAATTAAAATGGGAATGAAGATGAACTAATGATTTATAAATTATATATTACAATGTTATGATTAGTTATTAACTACTATACCTAACTTATAATATAAAATAAGTATGATATCTCAAAACTAGAGTGGATACTGAGTTATAACTTATGAGTTATTTGTGTTGAATGTTACTTTTATATTTGTATTTAATATATTATAATATATATTATGCAAATAAGAAACTTTGCTTACAATGGCTTAAGATTGCGGTTAAGAGTACGGTAAAGTATTAAACCAGAAGGACACGATAACTTCATTACGTGAAACAAGAAACAAACTCTAAGTTTTTATTTAATTTTAATCTTTGATATCATTATAACATAGAATTTGAAAAATAACCGTAGGCACTCTAATATTGTTCGTGCGAATTAATCTATTTTGGAATACGGTTAAATTAGTTCAATATAAAAATGTTAGGTATTCCAATATCATATTGTGGTCATAAATTGTTTTTTGATTTTTTTTCCCCAGGTATAACAAATCATAATCTTGCTCCTACTTTATTATTCATATATGATGGCCTATGGGAAACCTCAGTTTAATGTTTCATTAATTTGTAATGTTTTGAATGGTTCCATTGATGATGATTATCTACCACATATCTTGTAAATATTTTGTCATACCCAAATTTTATTACTGCGGCCTGTAATTATACATGAAAAAACGCTTCGGGTTTTACATTTCATGTATAAAATTACACCAGGCGCAGTACCTATATAGCTCAAACTCACCAATTAATAGGACTCTTATTACAGCAGAAAAAACAGGTTAAATTAAAAGATATTCGAAGATTCACTGTCGTCAACATTTAAAAATTATCGTTCTTACTAATTTTGTTTTTCTTTTTTTATTTATAATGTTTTG
Organism: Periphyllus acericola; assembly: GCA_949715065.1. Lineage (NCBI taxonomy): Eukaryota > Metazoa > Arthropoda > Insecta > Hemiptera > Aphididae > Periphyllus > Periphyllus acericola. The sequence goes on along the minus strand of OX454267.1, from coordinate 33,202,252 downwards.
GATGCTTACAAATAGAATTTACACTTTTTTTAAGGTAAACAAAACGTTAACTATATCTTGACAAGAAAACTCACCCAACTGCTTAAAAAATAATGACTTTATAACCAATGGGTAGGTATGTAACTTTTCCAATACATGTATTATAAAAAGGTTGTTTGAGTTTGGAATTCTGGATCACTAAAAAATATAATTACTTTTAAATGTGCAATCTGTTTTCTTTAAACATTGTTTATGAATATAAAATGCATGATAAATAGTTGAAACACGACAAAAAATAGCTGTTTTTATTATAATTATTTCTTACTAAAAAAATAATTGTATTTTTATTACATTTTGATTTACTTACTATATATAGTGAACAATAGAAAAAATGAATAAAGTTAAGTAAACCATAGACTAAATAACTGTACCGTTATATCAAAAGTATCTCGGGCATATCCTGATAATCGCCCTTTAAGGAATTGGTAATTTTATTAAAATTAAATTGGTATATCAATATTTACCGAACTATGGTTTTAGAAAATGGTTCACTGTGGCTCGATTCCAATGAGCCCCTTGAAGCCCGACTATATGCATGTGTTTTATTAGTTTGAATATTTGTTTGGAAACTACTTTTTTTTCGAAATAATAGCCATGAGCAAAGTGTAATTTCTTAAATAGCTATAAATTAAAATTAAAACACGCAAATGGTATCTTGTTTGGGTACACAAAGTGGTTATATAATAATAATTTATCGATGCTTGAATAAAATCTATGTCCAACCGCCATTGTGTTATTTAAAGACAATACTCCCGTACGATACGGTAGCATGGAGCAAAGGTCATAATGGGTTAACAATTGTCCGAATGCAAGTGGAAAAAAATACAAAAGCATAAATTTCTTTGTAATTTCTTTGTATGAAAAAAAAAGGAGAAAAAATTCGTAGAAAACCATTCGACTTGATCACAGTTCTATACCTTGTCGTTGTATGTACGCGTAGACTTCCACGTTCCTCGATAGTAATTGGGTACCGTTGCGCTTGAGTAGAACTTATGATTCAGTATACCGGTTAACATATATATATGGCCGTACGTGATTCTTTAGTACATGTATTTGCTGTATTATATTTATAGGAAAAATAAAAACAATTAGAATAATTTATTATAATGTATATATGTGTATGTATTTAGTTATGTGTGTATTAACCCAACTTGTAAGAGATGAGGCGATAGATAAAGGAAATAGTTTTTGTCCTGGTAATTATCATTAGACACGCCTAATGTTTCTACGTACCAATGTAGTGTACCTTAAGGTCACAATACTAGTCGTCATTAAATGTATAAACTAAATGTATATTACTCCCAAATTTGTTGTACATATATATTTTAACAAATCGATGAACAAGAAAAATAGGAAAATAAATCGTCCGAAAAATCCGAAAAATACTGCCTATCAATATTGTCCGTTTCTTCATGCGCGAATCAATTCCTATGCAAAATGTATACTCATTACTCATAATATGTTTATATATTCGTATTGCACATACAGCTCTATAAGGTAATCAATATTGGTGCGGAGAGTTGTTTAATTTAGCACATATTATCATTTACAGTGAAACGCGTATGTCAACGATACCTCTACGATTCTCTATTATAAAACAGTTAAACACAACATTTCGACACTGAAATTGTATTAAATAATTCAATAAATAGTATATGTCCTCTTTCGACCCTGAGTGTTTTTCATAGCTTTACTATGATAAATAAAAATAAAATGCTCTGTTAATTTGTATAAAATATAACACTATAAGTCCTTGACTAATCTAAATCAACTTTCAATATTTTATAATTGACAGTTGAAAACAATAATAAAACTTCATCAATGCTAAGTACCGCACGTACCAGCTATAGCGTATGTTCTTGTAGCATGTGTTAAATGGTTGTTGAAACATATTATTATTGGTTAATTATAATATACTATTTAAATGGTACCAATTTTAAATATTTTGTTATCATCAGAGATTTTTTATAGTATCGCTACATCAGTTATACCTAAACCCTATTTCTGATAAATTTTTTTTAAAATTTTTTCTTGCAACACATATAATTCAAGTCAAGTTTATTAGATGGTAGGTATATATTATAAATTTCATAGTACCTAAACATAATATTATACACAAATTATATACGAGTTTGAGGTATTTTCGTTCGCACAATGAATCTTTAATAACATTTTAAAACTATGTATTGCTTCAACCATAGATTAAAATGTATACTTTATACTTATTGAATATTTAATTTATATGCTTCTATACGCTTATGACTCATCTTAACATTAAAGAAGTCATAGAAGAAATTATTTCATAGAAGAAATTATTATTAAATATGAATTATTATACATTTTATTAATGCTTCAAAAACTCACCAGCTTTCAACTTTTTAAATGTATTTAATAAAATCCTTATAACATTGGTTTTTATACGGTGTTTCCTAAAAAACGAGTTTCCATTTTTAGATTATTAATGTAATTTATGATAAAAATAATTATCAAAACATTACAGTAATTTCTTAGCTAAGGAATTAATACTGACCAATAATTCAAATTCAAATTGAAGCACACTTATTCACCTATCACCTAATCGCCTTGTTTGGCACGTGAAATCTAAATAATGTACATAGCAAACAATTATATTACAAAATTTAGTAACATTTGGCTAATGGTTAAAATTTAGAATCTTAATATATTTAAAAGTTGCATACAATTTACATAAACGTCTATGCTCATTAAATAAAAATAGATATATTACAGAAAAATTACAGCATAAAATATAAAATAAGTAAGTAATAGTGTTATACACTCTGTTATTAGCATAAATGAAAAATGTTGTTATAATATATGCATTAGGTCCAGGTTTTTAAATCATTCAGTTGTTTGTTGGTTAAAATTTTTTGCGTATAATCTTCCGAATAAAGTAAAAAATTTTTTTCAATGTAATTTTATTTTATAGATAGCTATTTAGCGAATAAAATTAATGGGGGAGGGGAGGATTTATTGTATTTGTAATATGTGGTAAAAATTGCACAGTATGGAATAAGGTACTCACATTTTAAAGTTAGTTATGATTGGATAATGATAACATTGATAAGAAACTGCTCAGTAATTATACATATTGTTAGGTAATTTAATAATTTTTGAAATTATTATTGTGACATTTATATATTAAGATTTAAGTTATACTCCATAATTATACATAGGTAGGACACAGGTATTAAATAGACTACCATTAATATGTAAATAATCATAATAACAATATTTTTTCATTTATTTTTTGATAATCATGTTAATTTGAATGTTGATATTATAATTTATAACGTATTTATCGATCCCTAATCCTCGCAGTAGTGTAATAGGTTTTGTCTGATGAAAATCGTCTTTTATCTTGCTGTAATCGAAAAAAAAAAATTCGCGAACTAGATTTATCATGTACGTAAAATAGATTCGAAGTCAACGGTTTAATTTTTAAAGAAAATTTCAAATGAAAAAAAAAATAGCAGGCACATACAATGTCAACATTGTATATTTTCATAGGGAAAAAAAGTTTGAACCACTATTGCCCGATGGAAAAAGTACATGTAATATATTATAGATATAATATCAACGTACACGTGAGAAAACGTATCGACATTATTCGAAAACTATGTAACTTTATAAAATAATAACGAACCTTCGTCCGCATGTATACAGACGTACAGATATTTTCAGACGAGAAATAAAGGTAATATAGCTATTAAATCATCCGTAAGGTCAACAGCGCGTAATTCTTTTTTTCTTTTTTTTTCGCTAGTCGATTCCGTCTGCGGTATTCTATTTTCTCCGTTTCGTATTTGAAACGAATGAATTCGCGTTTCGTCCGGGTTGCGTAATCTAGACTAGCTATTTATTCGTACTAATTTACGACATCTTAAAAACACTTTTATAGTCTTTAGATAACATATTACATTATAATATTATACCTATACTGCATCAGATCGTGATAACCAACGGTCAATACATTTCTTCACGATACTTTTTTCACAATCGTTTGAGATCACGCTATGTTATAATATTATAATGTTATGTTAACCCGTGCTGTTTCCTTTTTTCTTTTTTTTAATCGGTATTAGTTATTGCACAAAAGAAAGTGCAAAACGAACATATTATAATGTATACATTTTCGCTTATCTATTAATCAAATTTAGTCAGCTGTAACTTATTTTTTTATCGTGAGCATGATCTTTAATAATAATACTCGAACACAGATGACCGGTGAAATTAAAATACAGTCCATTCGTATAAAAGTACGAGTGTAGGTATATGCGCCGAGCACTTTTTTTTTTTTAATTATAAATAATATATTGGTATATTAAGGACTCTACTGAGTACAACGTTGAGTACAACTCGAATTAGATGTGTATTATAATTGATGATCTGTCATGACTACTATCTTCGTTAAATAATCCATATATGATAGTGTACCGAATCGTATATGACGTATAATATATAAATAATTTATTATTATTTTTTTTTCAATCTGGTGTTTCAAATTCCTTTGGAAAACAAAAACAACATGTTAGATTTAACTCGGTGCCTATATACCTATTCGTTTTCGAATATGATCTAATAAACGGATTTATCGAACTTAAGACGATTACAGCAAAGGTTATTTTTTATTAATAAATATATTTTTGAGGATTTTATCGATTGGTGAGGTTGACGGTCTAAACACTCTAAACGGAGATTCATTCATAGGAGTGTGAGATGAAAGTGGTCGTCTGTGGGTTGAAACGACGGGATATTTATTTATAGCCGACAACATATACATAATATTATAATATTATAAATCGTAAATAATTTAGCCGTCTATATTTAGCGATAAGAACTCTGTGTACCGAAACTCGTTATGTTCTTGGAAGAATAATTTTGCTCATTTTTTTTTTTGATAACATATATGGAAAATTATGTAAATTTAGCTAGATCGCATATTGTATTCTATTAAATTACGTAGACTTCAAAATGCGATAAGTATTGGATTTTATGCCTCATGATTATGAATTTATATTGAACGTCTGGCGTATAGGTAAAAGTCCTAATAGTTGTAAAGCTAATCTTTTTAGCCAGATGTACGTGGAACGGTTAAAATAATGCAGCCGCTCTGTATTGCTGACAACTCCGTGGTAATCACGGTGCCGATCAAAAAAAATTCAAACTATAACTAAGCATAATATTATAGATTATAATTTAATCAATTTAAAAGATCTGATGTTGTGTATAATTTAAAATATATAATATAGGTGCTAAAATTTTAAACCTTGTTTTTTTTATGAAATAAAATATGTTTAACTTTTTTATATGATCTTCAGTGTTGGATTAATGTTTTTTTTTTAATTTCTTTTACGTACGTAGATCAAATGAAACAATTTAGCGATAAAATATTGTATTACATTGAAATACTATTATAGATGGAGTTTTTGCGACAACTGCAGTTTGATATCGAAATAATTCATAATCGGTAAGATATTTTTTTAAATGCTCCATACCTTTATTATATCGTGAGATCACTTGCGTTCGTGCGTCGGGCGGGTATTGACCCATTCCGTCTGGCCGGTCTTTTTGTTAACCAAATGATTTTCGTGTTCTTCGTTTCATTATTCGTCTTTGGAATTAAATATTATGTACAACGTCATAATCATTGTCGACCGGTTGAGTGCAGTACACTGTACACGCGTCAAAAGCTATACGAGGAAACACCTTTGGATTATGGTTAATCGTTGTACACACGCATTACTCACCGGGTATACACGCATATAATAGTATAATACACTGTTAGACAATAATTATAATTATAACTTCATCGCTATTATGATTGATTATTATTGTAATATTAATAATCTGTAGAAGGTGTTTTTTTTTTTTTTTTAGATACATAATAATGTATGTAGTTAAGTAGTTTATAACATATATTATACCGTACTTATACAACAATAGACTTCGACACCCAATAACATTTGGATAAAATACATTTTTATACGTTCGTTCTTAAACCACAGTGTATCAAACATGTTGTTTCATTGTTCATTTTCGAATGTCACGTGTTCACAGAACTTCTATTGCGGTTATAGTATTATATTGTAGGGTACATACGCACACGATTTAATTGTGAGCTATATAGGTACATGGAATAAATGCGTACAAATGAATTACCAAAGTCATTGCAATCTATTTGACGTATACATTATATATACTCGTATATATATATATGTATCCCGCATAGTAAAAACTGTTATGCATGTCAACGCGTTGACTCGGACCGCAGTCATTTGTCATCAAAGAATAACCTTATAGGCGAAGGAAACGGGTTTTTTTTCTCACTGTACGGAGAGAGACATGAAAACAATTTAAAACCGTCGTTTGAACGTACGCGCACGGCGAATGCCTTGTACATTTTTATTTCAATTTCCATCTCCTGAAGTAGCGTTTTTATTATTATTATAATAACGATCATTATCTACCGCATATTAAACGAACGTGATGACTTAAAGATTATTTTTGTTTTACATCCGAACGACGCGCCCGAACGATTCTTCTTAAACGCGTCCTTCAGAGGTGTTGCTGCGCGTATTCAAAACAAACGTGGACATTATTTAACCGTTCAAAAATTTAAGGTATAACATAATATGTATATGTATATAGGTTACGCGCCTCATGCTGAGCTATATATTCGCGGTCGGATGACATAATAATATATTATATCGACTTGCACATATTTTATCGTTCGCAGAATGTGCCACCGTAAAGAGTAGAGTCGACAATAACCGCGTCACGAAATAACCTATTACCTTTTTGTTGATCAACCCCACCCAACTGCAGCCCATAAAAGTATATTTTATGTACCCAGGCCCAACATACATAATATAATACATGAACATACATACTATACGTTTGTGTACTTAAAAAACCACATTTTAGTCTCGCAGAGTATTGAATTTCAAATAGAACTACACTTGTTTGTCAAAATACACCGTTATGTTTCAACATTTTTGTGATTTACTATAAAGTTACCAAGTCGAAATAACTAACGCTCCTTGTAAAGTCGTACGCATCTAAAACGTGTTTGTTTACTATTCGCCCTGCAGTTATAACGGCAATAAATCGATAAAAATTCGATGCTAATTAAAATAAAATTATGTTAGGCATTATAATATACGCGCACAATGCACCAATATTATATAACACACGTAGTGTACCTCACGCCGTATGCGTAGGCATGTAGTTTGGTTAAAACATTTTAAACAATATTATTATTTAAGTCGTTTAACCGCGGCGCTTTCAAACGATTTTGACGTGGATATGTTTTGTGGCTCGCTACGTTATTCCGAAAATTTTCCGACACCGAGAGCGTTTTCATCTAACTAAAACGTCAGTATGACAGTGTCAGATGAGAAAAACCGTCTAATATACAGTTCATTAATGATTGTACTCGAACATTTGCATGCGATCTACACAATAATATAGTGTGTTTGAAATGACTATCTCTGACCGTATAAAAATTCTTAAGACTCATGCATTATATTTTTATTATTATTATTATTATTATTATTAATATTATTATTGCTGAAGTGCAACCGTTCACTCGAGATACGCGAACTACTCATATACGGTGTTCATAGTGTTGGTATCATTGCGAGTTCTGGGCGGTGTTGTTTCGTAAAAAGGTGCAATTTCTCGCATCTCGAATGCGTGTGCGCCGTGGGATTGTCTACTGCACTCGCAATAATGCTAGCAGACGGTTTCAGTCGTTTAAGCGCAAGAGCAATATTGATTATTATCATAAGATGTAGGTGATATTATTATTATTATTGTGCTTTGATTGGGTTGGGTCCGTCGGCGTTTAGCTCTCTAATGTTTTGCATATAATATACCTCGCGAAACTCACCGCGCATCGTTAATGTATGCAAATAATAATACCTACACGTACCTACAGTTATGGCACGCAGCAATATAGATGACGAATACTCGATGTCATTATTTCGGTATAGTATTGTACACGTACATACATAACTGTACCACTGGATCCGTGTACGGGGTCGAGAAAAACATTATCCGTATCGCGCTACGTGCCGGGCTGCACGTGGGGTGCGGAGCGTGTGATCACTGAGCGGAAAATCTAGCGGGCACGGGGTTCCGAGTGTAATCGAGCAAGACGCGCGTATATTCCTGTAATTATTTCGCCAACTTTTAGTGCGGTTATTAGCTTAATCGAAACGTTAGATATCTCACAACACGAGACCGTGCGGAGACCTCCGGGCTGCGAATCGTTCGGCGACCCTCCGTAAATAGCCCGGCCCTGCGTTGTGCGTCCCGCGTCCTCCGCGGTGTCTCGCCAACCGACTGGCTGTTGTCAGGCCCGTGCGCAGGATTTCATAATGGGGGGGGGGGTTTGAAAAAAAATCTATATAAAATAGATACATCAGCTACGGAGTCTGTTATAATGTTAGAACGGTTAGTTTGACGTGAGGCAAGTCTCGGTTTAGTCACAGATATATTGTACTTCTTACAAATATCTTCTATACCTAGTCACAAAAATATTGTTGAAGTTGTCTGTAGAATATTGTCTTCTTTGCTGAAGTTCGTGTTTTGCTTAACTTAACAGCCTCAGCCAAATCTTGATTTTATTATGTTATGCATTGTTACAAATATGATTATAACATTTTACACATTATAATAGATCAAAAAACACGTTTTTTTCGGTCCTTTGAACCCCCTAACCCCCCCCTTTGCGCACGGGCCTGGCTTTTGTCGTCATTCGACCGCGTTCGGGGCGCTGTACAGGGGAACAACGAGACTGGCAATAACATCGGAAGGCGTGCGCGTACCGTGCACACAACACACACATACGTATATACATGTACACATAAGGTGTATTATAATATGTGTGCACAGGTGTAGCAGCTACATAATATACGTAGCAGTGGGTACGTGGCGCGTGTTTACGCGCAGCCCGTTTGGAGGTTTTACTTCGGCCGGCCGAGATCGGCTTGTCGCGTCCGACTCGCGTGGGCAGCGATACTGCTGCTTCTGCCTACGTAATTAAGTACTGTGTCGTGTATACACACACACACGTACGCGCACGCGTATAATACAGTCGCTCGTGTAGGTGCGAGACATGCGACGGGAACAATGGGTACAGCGTACAAGGCGCCAGATGGTGGTGCGGGGACACGAGGTTTTATTATAATATTATAATTTCGGTCCGCGTCATTGTCGTGCGGGCTTTCCGAATTTACAGAAAACCTCACCGGCCCATCATACCCATAACGTCGTCATCCTGGCTGCGCGCTCTGTAGCTGGAACAAGATATTATATTATGACGGTGTAATTAAAACAAATCTGAACGTCAAAACGTATAATCACGCGTTCGCCGCTTTCCGCCGACCACACTCGTACCGTATGCTACAATGGTTTAATATTATAATAACATAATAGCGCTGCAGCAGCAGCAATGACTCGCGTACAATCGTAATGATAATGGTAAACGCAGTCACGACGACGTACAAATCCGAGCAAACTCAAGTGCCGTGTCCTACAGTTGTGTTTACACTGCAGCAATTGAAAAATTAAAATATATTATAATAATCGTAACGATAATGATGATGATAATAATAATAATAATAAAGGTAGTAACGCCAGTTCGCACAGGATAAACGCGACGTGCGCTTGCTACAGCGAAATGTGTGTGCAGTGTAACAATTGCGAGAGTGCACGCAATCCCTCGCACGCGCGTGGGTGTGTTTGATGTGTTTCCCGTCGAGGCGTCATATTATGCATGTATATCCACGTAGTACGTCTGTGGGAAGACCTCCCAGAGGCGTCGTCCTACACGCCGACAGGTTCAACACACGTCCTTCGGTCAGCCTTGTAACCGTTTGCGCCAAAATCGCGCGGCTGCTCCCGGATATCGTCGGGCCAGCCGGGCCCGGTAGTCCACCATCATCGCAATTATCATCAGTTGTTGTTGTTTTATTTTTCCTCCGAAGCTGCAGCGCGCGAGTCCTTATGGTTTTTTGCCCGTGTCGTCGAAGGCGTCGCGTCGAGTCTCGGAAACACTGCGCGGACAACACCTCGCCTTCTCTCTCCTTCTTCTTCCCCTTCCCTACCAGTCTTTTGAAAAATTATTGTTATCGTCGTCACCGTCCTCGTCCCATTATCATCGGGCCGTAATGATCGTCATCGGTCCACCCTACGCAATGAGCCCGAGAGACGAGCTTAATATTATACGACGATGGCCGACGACGACGCGGCGTTAGCGTTACTTTCCACTATATTACGCGTATTTTACACAAAAATCCAATTATTACTGGAATAACTTAAAACGCTAACGATCTCATTGCCCGTAAAGAGAATTCTAAATCATTGTTGTTCCCACATTCAAGATTGTTTTTCTTCTTGCATAACCGAGTCGTGCGTAGAACGTGTTTTCCGGTATGTAGTGACAAATTGATGCAATAATCGCGTGTGTTTAGAACAGTGCATTTTCGATTTGTCTATGTTTGAACATAATTTATCATCAAGATACGTCTCAATTCGATGTACCTACATCCATCTCGTGACAAATATCTCTAGCGAAAAATATATATGCTATACGAGTATTATTGCGTAATAATAATATTGTCCTCTACTGCAAAAAAATATTCCGTTTGATAAATGTTCGGCTTATTTAGTACGATTTTAACGTCCGCGACAAGGACACATAAAATTTTTATCCAAGACAATTGTCCGTATTTTCTCGGATTGTCTTTGATTTGAATTTAATTTCACTGTATTTGTATTTTAAGTACCTACGTAATAAATGTACTTAATCCATTGTTCATACTTCATAGGGTTATTCGATTAAAAATAGATTATGAATAATAAATCATTCTGTATATTATACTATATACATGCATTTTAAATACTTAACGCTGAATAATTGAACTCATTCATTGATTTCAATTAAGACCAACCTTCTTCCGTTTCAGACTTTCAGTGTTTGGAAATACATACATAATATTCATACATATATACAACACCATATTATGTAATAAAACGATATTTTCTGTGTAGAAATCGTAACTAAGTTGGAGAAATAATATATGAGTACTGGACTTAGTGATCAATATTTCTTGGAAATTCTTCGTAAACAATATTAACCAATTGGTTCCTTTAATGAATCTAACAACTACTCTATCACGAAATAGATATAGTTATTAACATAATAGGCTAGAGTAAATAACTGATTTTAATTAAAAAATATGTGATGATGATTTATTTATAAAATTTATGAATAGTTAAGAATAATTATTAATTATATTGGAACACAATAACATGTCTTTTATTTCTCAATGTAAACTTTTTAAAGTTAATATGGAGATGGTACCTATGTTATTCAAAATCGGCCGTCCTTAAATTATAATTTTCGTTCACACACTCAGATATAAAAATTATAAGATAAAATGTAACTTTATGTGCGTATACCACTATGTATAATTGTTCCGAGTTAATGGGAAGTATTGGTTAGGTATTATATGCCTATAAAGTACATGCCGACTTCTATGCATTTAGGTTTGGTGTATCTATGTTTATATCGTTTAGAAATTTCAAGAACATATTATTACATGTGTGTTTATGAACTATATATATCAGTGTAAACGTATGACTAATTTAGAACGTTTTTTCATAATTAAAAATGTATGTCCATAAAATATTGAAACTTGCGATCGTATTACGTATATAAAAAAAGAAGCATATATCTATAAGAAATTAACGGAGAAAGGTATGATATTTTTTTTAAGTAAAGTCAATACAAATTATCTAATTAATACATATAAAACTGATATAGTAAGTTATTTACAAAATTAAATTGTTTAGGAACAATTCTAAGAATATTATATGCACTGAAAACCTATAACAATGATATCATACTCGTATGTTTTGGGTTGAATATTTGTTAAACTTATGGTTTATCAGACATGTTGTTTATAATAATATATTAATGTTAATACAAAAATTATACTTTGAATTGCACACATACTTCAATGTATATATATTACATATATTTAATTGAATATAAATATTTAGATTAAGAGTATTGAGCTTGATTGTAACGGTACAAGATACGTATATGCACTTTCATTAAAAACGAAGTATTCATTTGACGATCGAGTGAGTGAATGCAGTGTATACAGATTGGTGAGTTGGTGGACATCATTTTTACTGATGAAATACTTAATTCTAAACAAGATGATGTAAAACTATGTTTATCATTTAACAATGCTCTTTGAATTTTATTATGAGTATGCAAAACTAAAATGTTAACTACTCAACCTTGTAATTAAATATTGATGATTACATAACATACAATTTTTTGTCTTCAATTGATATTCTAATAATCTAATGTATCACTTGGGTTGACAGTTGTTGTAGTCGTGAGTGAAAGTTAATATTAATGATTGGAACGCAGTCTGTTGATTAACGATTCTTATTATTAGTCTACATTATCTATAATGTTGTACATTTGAACGATTTTGGTTTACTGCGAAAATGAGGTATTCTATTGCTAACATGAAATTGATAAATATTTTATTAGACATTTGTAGGATTAATTTATGTAAATTTAATAAAAATGTGATTCTGAAAAATGGAGATTATGTAACATTGACTGTCAGTTGTTACAGTTTATTATCGATTTTGAGTTTTACAACATTGCAACCTAAAACAACGAAAGAAAGAACATAAAAATAATATAATATACGTTAACACATATTTAATTTCATTTTAGATATTATCATATTTTAATGTAACATAATATAGTACGTGAAGTGAACCAAGTGTATATAAAAAGTGAATATTATGTAATAAAAAATTATCCATTTTTTCTTATTGAAAAATATTGGTTCCAATTCAAAAGTTTTTAAATTATTATTGCATGAAATTCAAATCGATGTCACACATTTTTTGAAGTATTATAGTTAATTAATAAAATATATTCAATATCAGTACAAAAAAAACTTCATTTTTATTTACATTTGTTTTTCAGTTTTACAGTCGTTTATAATTTTTTTTCTTCTAAAACTACTTTGCAGGTAAAAATATAATCAGTTTAATGTAAAATTAAATTTTATATAATACATTTGTATGTAAAGTGTACACGATCCACGCAAAGATATGCTAGTACGCGATTAACCAAAAATATTATTATAACTATTTTTTTTCATAAACTGATACACAACTTTATTGACATGAATACCTAAAACATTAAAAAAAATGTATTTTAAAGTAAATAATATTAGTCTCATAATAAATTATTTAAAGTAGTATTCGAAACTAAAAAATAAATACAGAAACCATATTATGCTATACTTATATTATGTATTTTGTAGTATGACTTTTTCAGATTCAAAAGCAACGCAGAGATATACTCGATTAAAGTGGTTGTATGTTCTTGTGCGAAGAAATATTATACATTGTGCAAAAGTGCCACAATGGAAACCTGGTTTGTAGCGATCACCTGCACGTTATATATAATATTGTATCGTTCAAAGAATAGTATTTTCTTCTGAAGACCAGTCCTATATTTTTATTTAAATTTCACTTGCAGCTTATAATTTATATAGAATGTTGGAATGGATGCCAGTTTTCTTCCATTGTTCATACAACTCAACTTTTTGTTTTATTCTATTCTTGGCACATAAAGCTCCGAAACGATTAGAAAGCCTTTTATTTTTTTTATCAATGAAAAGCAGTTCATAGACAAAGAATTGTTCCATGTAGTAAACGAGCTTGTTCTACCAAGGTCATATATAAATTACTTTTCACCGAAGTATAACGTACAATTGTTTTTCGCAGTTAAAGAATCGTTTTAAGTCGATTATGCTCAATTATAATGGAAAGTTAAACAACTCATGTTTATATTATAACTTCATAACATGCGAGTTTAGAATGATCAGAAGTGGTTACATAATTTTATCCTGTAGGTAGGAATTTATTTACCTACATTATAATTATACAGATATATAAATGTAGAGTTAATATTTTATTAAATAATAGTTATTGTTTTAATTTTTGAACTATTAAAATAATTTGTTTTCTGTTTTCTTGTTATTATTTATAAGTAAAAAGCATACCATTCAACCGAGAACTTATTTAACCGCTTGTGGTTACGTTACTAGTCATGAATTCACATAAAATGTGATGTGTACGTCGTACAGTTAATTCTCTTCTCCATCAAGCTTCAAACAAAGAGTCTTAAAACTCTCTCGGTATTCTAGACTGTAGTTAATATTGATACAAGATAATCTCTAAGGGTTGTTTATAACTTATTACTGTCGGGAGTTTGTGAAACGTATACACATGTCTACATGGTATCCTTGTTCAAATGAAAAAACGGATATTTTATGTAAACGAATATATTTCAAAACCTTAGATTATTACGCTGTTCAAATAAACCTTGGTTGCCTATCTGTTTGCCTTACGGGCAGTTTATACTGGCGGTTCTATAGTGGTGGCTTTTTTCTTGTTGTTCGGACGTCTGCACGTTGTCTACTGAATCATAAATCTGTCTGTACTGAACAATAATTAAAATTACAGAGTACTCGTCTTCACAACGGCCAACCTATGGGTTTGAATGTTTTCCAATCAACGCATAATGACCATTATACATTTATAAATATATATTTGTATGGATGTACATGATTATTGATTTTCTATTAATTCATAAAACTCACGATTATGTTATTATGCACTTGGTATTCCGCACGTATCACCGTTTCCCGTTTCCTGTGTATATAGTATCACGTGGGTCTGTGTGCGTGCGTGCGTGCGTGCGTGCGTTTTTGTGCAGTACCTGTTCGTATGTACATATTATGCACCTTGGGAATTTGTTAGCCGGCAGTGGCAACCCCCCATACGTGATCCAGCATCAACAATATACACATACCTAGCACAATGGATTCGGAAATCGTTTTTATTTCAGGAATATTTATTGCCTAAGGTTTAAGTCGGGTTTTTTAGAATTTCAGAATTATTACTTAATGCGCTCACACGGCAGCGCCGCGTTATAACTATCGCAACGATGAAATGTGTGGGTGAATTATAGCCTATATAGGTGTACAATACACAAACGAAACCAGAATGCTATTAGGTTTAAATGGATTACCGCGATAAATTCTGTTAAACGAATATCTTACGATGAATTCAAACGGTGCAGCCGATTTGGCTTTAACGGATAATTTATTCAAACATTTTTTTATATGTTCTGTCAAAACGTTAACCATTGCATCGAACAAAATAATTTAAAACCTATTCATTCGGTTCTGTTATATTTAAGGAAAACATATATATGTATATTACTAGACGGGAAATACACTTGGGTGTTTAATTAATCGTGTAGCCATGTAAATATATACTAGAAAAAAACGTGCAATGCACAACGGTTGATTGTAGCTCAACACTTTGAAACCAAGAACGCGAAATATATAATTTTGAGTACATTTTATTTTAATGCTAATGGTAAGTTCCTATATTAAAATAAATGGACTAAGTTGCATAATTATTTATACGTCCTAATTTTGATCAAAAGTAAAAAATAAAATAAATCGTGATATTTTTTTGTACATTTTTGAAAAGGTGTACAATTATTGAAGTGCTTAACAAATAAACAAGTGAACAAAAAGTATGGCATTAATAGTTTTGAAAAATCAAGAAGATAAATAGTTATATTTGAGAAATCGTTTGCAAAATCAGACAATAATTTAAACGGGGAAAAAAAAATTAAATCAAGCATAAAGTTATTAGATACACTATAATTTAAAAAAAGAAACACATACAAATAATGGACCTCAAATTGACAACACTCAATTATTCAAATATGTGCCAGTTTTTATGATTTCATTAAATTATTAATACTCATAACAAGCATACAAGCGTAGTAGGTATATATGTAATATACTTAAACCATAAATTATTTATTGCACCCTGTCGATGTTTTTTATATGATAACATAATATATTATATAATACGGCATTTAATGTTATATCTATGTGACTATGTCAACAGAACTGATGAAGAAATGTATCATATTTTTTCACACGATGTGTTCGATTGAGATCGTTTAAAGTTCAAATAGGATTATTTTCAGACCTAATCTTAGACATTCATATACAAATTGATTAATTCTCTATCTAATAAAAAATGTATTTCATTAATTCAATAGTATATTAGAGTCACTGATAAATCAATAGAAGAAAAGAAGGTTGCCTGGCAATATGTTTCATAAATAAAATCTTATGGTTTATTACTTTCAAGCTAAGAACTTCACTAATTTAAAAAAGATTTATATTATAATATAGAGGTATGAGGAAAAACTAAATAAATATAATAACGAAATGAAAAAGAACTTGAGCGTTCGAATTTAACTTAATTAAAACATAATTTTAAACTGTATTATACTTAATGGTGGAATATATAAACATAGTGGCTAGTTTTAATGTTAAGGTATAATAAAATATCATTAAAACAGTTATGACCGGGGCATATAACGGAACATATTTTAATTTCCGTTCATGTTACGTTAAGATCCGAACATTTATTACATAAAGTTAAGTTCGTTCCCATGTAGAGAAATATTAAAATATCTTACAAAAAAAACGTGTAACTGTTGATTTGCTACGAAACCATGTTTAGTAATAAGTAGATAATAATACGTATTATTACTAGTCAACCAATTCATTTGAAAACAAAGACTTTATGGAATCCCGCTATTCAAAAACCCGAGAAGGAGAGAAACATAGGTTATTTCGTACATATGTCAAATATATTTGACTATTACTATGTATATACATTTATAAATGATCATATGAAGCCATATAGTACACGAATATAGTAAACGTTGCATTATTATATGATGGTATCACGCAATATTTACACAAAATGACAGATAAGTTTAATTCTAGTTTCAATAATGCTACTTTTTTCCAGAAATTTGCAACATCGTATTTTTTTTATACTAACATAAAATCAAAATATATTTATAAAAACAGCCTTTACTTCTGTCATCATATTGGCTGGAAAATGAACTTTGTCAAGGTTGAGTATATGTGTAAATATTAATAGAACAACCGATCGATGATCGAGAAAGAATTTTTCAATATTTATCTGAATTCAGGTTTCTCGAAGAATTTTTCCTTTTATGGAATTGAATAAATAAAAGTACTGCAGGCTTGTATCCACATTTATTTTTTCCACGTGATGATTCATTCTTATAATAGATATTATTAAATATTATAAAATAGATTTTTTTTTTCGTCAACATTTGCCTACTTTATAAGTGCGTGTATTTTAAAAATAATTGACTAGTTAGGCATCAGGTATTTTTAGTATGATTATTCCAGTGATAATAAATTGGTGGCGATCTCTCATATAATAATATAATATCATATAATATACGAATACTTTGCTATTTTTGAAGTTATAGACCTCGTGGGATTCAAGAGACAAAGGTTCAATTAATCAGATACATAATTTTATACTACACACAACACGCAGGCCCACATGTGGCATTAAAAATAATAATAATAAAAAATAAAAAGTTATATAATATTTATTGGTCATTATTGTGCCGGTGCCGGTGGGTGAACCAGTTTGCAGGCGCATGGATCTTCCCAAACAGAGGACTCTATAAGGAAGAACTGCTTGAGTATTGTGTGATTCACCCGTTCATCGCCCTCGCTAAAAAAAAAAATAAAATCCATCGACCTTTGCCGGTCACGAAACGAATGCACGCGCGTGGGGACAACGCGGGTGTAGCTAACATGAAAACACATCATGCAACAAGTCCACATGAATCATGTCCTGGGGGTAAGACGAATTTGGCGAAGGGCAATTATAAATAAGTACATTTAATTTAAGAAAATTGAAAAATACGTAATTGTTCTATGGTGTCTTATCATGTTTACGCTCGCCGAAAACTTTTAGAAAATATTTTTGAAACCGACATTTTCATATAATATTACGTTGAAGTTAAATAATACGTTCCTGCAGGGCCTCAAATGTTCTCATATCGTTACAGCGTTCAAAAGATGTAGCTGACATTTCCTGAGAATACATTGTGACGTAATGGTATGCAACATAATTTTGTCACTTTGTTTGGAAGAGATCTACCACCTCTAAACATATGGTCCAAATTGCAATATATGAACATAAGACTATTAAAGAAAATTTAATATATTTGAGTACAAAATTAATATCAGTTTCAAATAAAAATATGTTAATAGGACATAGATCATTATAGGGGAATTTAAACAATGCTTTTTATCAACTTACAATTGCGTTCAATACTTAACAGAGTAAAGTTAACTCAATGAAGATAATTTATGTATGTTTTCAGAACAGGGAAAAATATTGAAGGTAAGTTTTTTCATTTTCCCAGTAGATTATAACGTGAAATCGGCAGATGCAAATGACATTTTAACATTATAGTGTGACGCAAGTTTCTATATCACATTTTATCATGGTTGAAGGCGGATTTCTACGGCACGGCGCTCAGGGCGTCTATTTTGTTCGTTGTACGAACGATTTCCGTGCATGTACATGTTGTAATATTGTACATCGGAAAATGTGAGTTTTGTGACGGAAGTCATTCGTAGGACTTACGAAATAAATTCGCTACGATGAACACCTATCTTTTTACATAAAAAATATTACTTTTGAGAGTTAAGAATTAAAATTCTAGATAGCCCCATGTAGTTGTTTGGAAATTAAATTGTATTCAATTAGTTTGTAAGTGTAGTCGTAGTGTAATGCAGTGATGAAGTAAGCTTTTGAAAATAATCATTCGTAATTTTCATAATAACCTAATAATTTATTATAATAATAATTAAATTACGTTATAATGTTCTAAAACAACCGATGGTCTCATATGTACCTGCGTACATTACCGATGAATTACCTTGTGCACAAGACGTGTGTGCGCATGCATAATTTGATACGAGTCTGATAGATATAATATATACAACATACATAGGTATATGTGAAAATAATATAATCACTGGGATTCTACAATACCAATAATATCCAAAAATTACCAGAAGTATTATTATTTTATTTTTCGTCTACGACCGTGAATATTCTATTACGTGCCCCGCCCTTTGTTAGCACAATCATAGAATCAAAACGTGAGCTCGTTACTAAATTGACTATCGACCAATGATTTTCACTTTCCAAACGTAAATTTCGTGGTACCTATACGTACAATGTCTATCGACCATCGTTGAACGTTTGCGTTAAACTTTATACAAATTATAAACTGTGTGCTGTACAAAATATAACAAAGCAAACATTATTTTTTTATTTTATTGACGGTTGACAGTCATTTTTATACACGAACGCCTGATAATTTTAGATTATACAATTCTTGAACGTCGTCGATTATCGGACGTTGAAATTTAGACATTAACCAAACATTCCCTACATGATTTCTTATTAAAAATTAGACATACAAGTATTAAAACTTGGCGTGGAGTTAATTTAAATACATTTTAAATTTACTGTTTTTTCTAGATTCTGTTATTATAATAAAATACGTGTAATTTTATAAATCAATAACATTTTAATAAATTCTACTATGTTGGTACACATAACAGTCCAAGATTCTTTAGGTCTTGAGTACTTAAGGTTGACGTCAATCATTAGATTAACATTTACATACGGTATAATTTTAAATTAACTTAAAATGTTAACACTCTATTATGTTATATCATAACATAAGGCATCAGCGTGGTTTGAAGCTACTAAAGATTTATTAAGTAAATTATATAATGTTAAAATGAATACATCATTCAAGTCTCATGATTATTGATTAATTACTAATATAATTTAGTCATACACTCATACTGTAATAATGTAACGCCTTGGCATGTTGGCAAAACTACCACTCATTATAATATAATTATTGTAATTCATTTTTGGATTAAACTGTCAATACAGTAGCATTTGTTATTACTTGTTAGTTATATGAAATACTCAATAGAGAATGGTATGATAATAACGATTTAAATTAATTTATTTCACATACGAGATAAGATAGAAAAATTGATTATTTAAAAAAAATCGTTAAAGCTCTTTGAATGTTTTCATATTTTGAACGTTCACTAATGATGTGTGGAACATAATATTATGTTGGCTGTTTGACAACCTTGTCAGTACAATTGTAATTCTTTTGAAGTTTCATAAGAACATGTTATAATGGGTATATTTATTATTCGAATTTTGCTTTGAACTTGATTCAATGGTTGACTACTTAATACATTTTAGTTGGTTGAAAACATATTATTGTATTTTCAACTTATCTCGTTACGTTTTCCGTGACTATGCTGAAATGGTAAATTTACTACAATTTATATGATTTTCCATTATTGTACAATTTTTTTTTTAGCTACAATCAAGTAGAAAATAAGTGATCGTGATTTGTAGTTGGTATTTGCTATTGGTAGTTTTACTAAAGAATTTTGTTTTAGCCCTTAAAAATAAAAAATTTTAGCCCTTAAATAAAATATTTAAACTAAATTTGTCTTTTTATCACAAAAATGAATAATATGTGCGTGCGATAGTATACCAAGTTTATGTGGTTTACAGTAAATAAAACTAACGTAGTTTGATTGCTTAACGTTTGTTAAAGGTTTTGTTGTAAATGAAACCTCCGTACTGAATTGTGGTGCAAAAAATGGGATAAAAACTTTGAAGATGACTATTAATTTTACAAACAATAACGACCATACCGATATTATTTGTATGTGTTAAAAGGTTGTACGTAAAAAATAACTCGATTAACAACTTGGTCTTTGTTTACGTGAGTTATGTTTCGGTGGTTAACTTCTGTAGCGACTGTCACATGGCTTAACGAATTTTAAAATTTAGTATGAGGGTAATAGAATATTGCATAAGTCGAACCGAAGTCCCCGAATAAATATTATAAGATCACAAAAGAAAAGAAAGGTTTATAGATTTTTATACAAGACAAACAATAAGGATGTATTAATAAATTGGTAATAAAATAAAAATGTAAGTTATTAAATAATAATTTGATATATGACTTATTATATAATATGACTTAATAATGTAGTGAGAAGAAAATTTATCAAGGAATTTTTTGAGAATAACGCTATAATGAAATTTTTTATTTTTTATTATGCGACTGAACTAAAATAACTAGAATGAAAAAAAAAATATTTTTAGTCACTAACAGCAAACTGAACTCCTGAATCCTTTTTTTGGATGTCTCAGTAATCTACACCGAGTGGAGCTAAGATTCGCCTGCAGTAAACTCAATAACTGGATATAATAGCAAAACTAGACTGAACCTAATGGTCTGGCATAACGGGTGTTCTAGTTGTTACGTTTCGTTGAGGCTTATTAATTTAAAAAAATAACTATATCTTGATCAAAAGGATGAAATGCGAAATCCTTCAACATTTACCTGAACAGGTATAATATATACAGTTTCAAAGAGCCTACCCTGAAGTAACACGATGTGACAAATCTGAATAATACAAGACTGTAATATTTGACTAAATAAGTATTATAATAATTTATTTATTAATCATATTGTATTATTATGAACAAAAGTGTGAGTTTCCTCACCACCATGAGGTATTACACAGGGCGCGTTTTTCTTATCGTGGTTTCCTCGTGATTCCTAGTCCACATGCTAAACAGATGCCGGTTCTGTTTCAAGGCAATGCTACCTAGAGGCATCGGAGGTCTAAAATGGTCCATTTTCGTACGTGAACCAATTCTTTTTCGAAATTATTTTGGTGGTCATTCTCCGACTTGACAACTAAACACATAAAAATGTCACCTTATTTATCAGTGTCTTTGTACACACATCTAACCGTCGCTTTTCAAATTAATTAAAATGTATGCCGTCTTTCGCGGTTTTTGATACGCACTTGTTGTATTAAAGGATTCATCTACCCGGCCATACGGTAGCGTCTTTATGAGAAATCGCCTGCACCGTGTATTAATCTGCATGTATACACGGAAATACAATTATCGTCAACAACTTTCTTAGAATTAAGCACTTTTTCAAAATAAAAATACTTATCTTTTAGCGTTTTGAGCTTCTTTCACCATCCACCTATGTCTTTTAAGTTCTTTTATATCTGGCCTTTCTTCCTCCTTTACAAAAATATGTCCAAAAAACGATCGACATTCACTCGACAATCTTTGTATTTCAATTGGACTAAAGTCATGACCTATTCTTTGACTTTTTAGTACCTGTCAACAGTTTTTGGTCGGATAACACAAGCTTGTTTTGACGTCAAACAAAAGTCTAAACATACAGAGAATGGCCCGGAAAATATAAATGAATGAAAAAAATAAGTTCCTCTCATTGTTTGATTCAAAGTCAAATAGGTACATTATCAAAAACCTGTAGTACGTGAATTTTTGCGCCAAAAATCGCCGGCGCGATGCACTACCAGTTAGTGGAATCAACGGTACGTGATTACCATGGTTATAGACAAACTCAATGATTATACCCCGCCCTCCACCATGACACGGACATACCCGCAATCGTACAGATTCATTCGAATATTTTGCCTAACACCGGCTCATGACCTCGGCCCGTCCGTCATAATAGTATCGATTATCCCCGACGCCATGTCTTCGGATGCCTCCTGAAAAACGACCGTTCACTCGACCCACCACCATCCCCCCCCCTCCACTACCCGTAAAGCGCGTTCGTCGGTCGCTGCAGCTGTACCGCAGTCGTCGCGGTCGCGGCTAATGATAACGTACCCGTTCGAACGCGTCGGACAAGTCGTCGGTGAGCTCGGCGAACGGAAACGGAAGCCGCGCCGTCACCAGACGGTAGAGCAGCACACCGGCGGCCCACACGTCGGCCGACTGGCCGTGGTACGGTTTGCGGGCCAGCAGCTCCGGCGACATGTACACCGTGGTGCCGCACACCGTCGTGTTGAGCACCGCGGCGGACGCGGCGCCGCACAGGCCGAAGTCGGCCAGCCGAATGCGCCGCTGCCGGTCCAGCAGCACGTTGTCCAGTTTGACGTCCCTGTGCGAGTAGCCGCACCCGTGGACGTACTCGAGCGCCGAGCACAGTTGCGCGAACCACTCGTACGCGACCGGTTCGGGCGTATGGTCCACCTCCCTCAAGTAATCGTGCAGCGTTCCGTTCGGGTAGTATTCCATCACTATGTACAGCCTGTTCGGTGGCGCGGTGTTTCGCGATCGAAACGGAAGAAAAAAAAAAAAAAATGCCGACCATTATTAATAATGTTGCGGCGCCCGGACGGTGTGCGTAAGCTGCGAGTTTGAATATTATAGTCGATACGCCCCGAGGTACAAGGTTTTATGTAACAGATTTCAGCATGTTTTTTCCCGTGAATAACTTACCATGGTACTTAACGAATTTCCTCCCCTATGTTAGTTCGGTTTGCAGATTGAAAATATGTCGAAAATACCATATCAAACGTTATTTTATGTAAATATGTTACAAATAATTGAGGTAAAAGAACACGGTTTTTTTTTTGAACATCGAAAATAGGATAAATTTTAAAGGATATATTTCTACAAAACAAGATTATATATTTATATTATAGAGTGCTTCGTTCTAAGGTTTTCAGATCATACAAGTCCGGGCCCTAGATATAATATATAGTAAGTTGCGCGCGGGTGTTCGTGTGGTGATCTATTATATCGACATAATATTTTCATCGTCGACTTTTTCTTCGGGCCCACTCAGGATGCATTGCACTGCATCACGTGTTGACGCTCTTAGGAGTTAACCATAATTATAAATTCGTTTCGACAGTAATAACCGCCGACTGTGCCGTTAAACAACCACCGTATCCGTGTATCCAAGGGTACGTTTTCGAAACGCTCGACCTGCCCGTCATATGTGGTGAAGCGAAATAAATACCGTTTCTCCCCGGGAAATACAAATACCTAACACCTGCATGCAGCACGTAGCTGAACACGACTTTAAGCGCGAGAGGGACGGTAATAATAATCGGACGTGATTATAATCGCATCGATTGTAGCAGTTGATCTTACCTTCTTGACGTGTTGATTATTTCATGGTATACGTTTATGTACGGATGGTCAAAGAGACCGGCGAATGTCACCTCATTGTCGATCGACCACTGTAGACTGCTATCCATCCGGCCGTTAGATAATTTTTCTACCATTTTTATTGCCATCTGGCCATGGTGTCGTTTCGACCTTGCCAGCAAAATCGACCCGTACCCGCCTTCGCCTATTCGTTTGTTGACGGTGTAACCACGCTTCACCAAAGCGCGATAAGTATCCACCGGGGCCGGCGACGATTCTGCGGCAGCTTCCGGTTCTACGGCCAAACCATCGTCGTCATTCTGACCACGGTCGTCTCTCGCTGAAGCGACCAAACTATCATCGACGTTATCTTCGTGGTCGTCCACTGCTGTTGCGACCAACTCATTATTATCTTCATCGAGACCGTCGGTCTTCAACGGTTAAAAAAAAATGCACCCGGGTTAATAATATAATAAACACAAAACCAACACGAAGACGTCGGCATGCTACAACTGTTGTGCTCACCTTCTGTTCGTTGTTGGGTGCTTGTCGTCTCTTCGGTCTGAATTTTCCGAACACCCATCGTGGAAGTTTCAAAAGTCCTTTCTTCAAACTCTTGAGCCGACGCATGATGGTCCTGTTCTCGACTCTTGTCGACTGTAGTCGGCTACACTCCATTGTCGCCACACTGCAGGACATCGCTCTTCGTGTCTGATAGGTATTCGCAAATATTGGGAAGAAATAAGTTTAAGACAAAATTGAGATCAGCTAACACTTCACTATTAACGGTCCCAAAATGTCGAATGATTGTATTCTATTAATTCTTATTCATAAAAATAAAATTAGTTCATTTCGTTGCGATGGCACTTTTTATTTGAACCAGCAGCCAGTTTATATGTTGTGAAACAAATCATGTATGTAACTATGTGATGACCATAATACTATATATAATAAGTATATATAATATTATACTAAATTTTAATTATTATATTTAATTTTGCATTCAATAGCGTTTTTTTCTCTTTTCATTTACAGACAACTTTCGTTCTTCCGTTTATCGAATTTTAAAAACATAATCGCACTGTGAACCGTAATTAGTTTTCATTATGAGTTGAATAATTTGTTCAACAATGCACAATATCATTTATCCCACTATATCGAATTCAATTTTTATATTTCTAATAAACTAAGAACGTTTTTAGTTATTGAAATTTGAAATATATCAAGATAATACTACGAAACGTGTATAAAATGTGTATGTGTGGTGCATAAATGTAATCGTTTTGTTCACATTTGTTTTCTTTTGGAAACACCATTTCATACTTTGTTCAAGAGGGAAATAATTATTCATTCATTTCGTATACATTTACAAACTTTATCACGCATTATTATTTTTATCAATGCAAAACATTTTGTTCTGTACGACTGTACAGTCCCTTTCTTCGAATAAAATATGGATTCTGTATCTCTGTAACAAAAAAAATTAAAAGAGCCGTTTATTTTGATTGCAATTTTCTGCAATGTAGCCCCGCACGCTGATGACAATTCTTACCGGGGAACGAATCAAATATATTATTTGTTTTAATTGTCGCCCCAAGGAGATGAATTAATTTCAAATTCAAACCAATTCGTTTACTCATGTTAAAACAACAGAAAAAATACATATTTATTTTTATCAGAACGTTGTAGTTTGTGTATCAAACTATACCGCTCGTGCTAATTCGTTATTTTTTACATTTTACCTGCAATAAAATAACATTATATTTTATTTTGATTTTTGAATATTTGACACTAAAATTTACTGACCACCGATGAAGACCACTTAACACATTTTTGAGTAGTTATTTCAGAGACAGGCTTATTTTTTATTATTCATTTTTACTCTTTATATTACACGACCACGTATATGTATACCTGTACAGTGTACACACGTTATCAGAAAGTAATTCAATATTTGTTCTTAGTGGAAGGAACTTAGTGATTTCATATACTAATATTAAAAATAACAATATATCTACTATTGTTATTTTTTATATTTCTTGTATTTCACGACATGTAACGAACGTGTTTACACAATTATATAATCATGACAAAAAAAAATCGACAATAATACTATTATTAACTAATATGTGTATACAATAATAATATTTGCATATATACATAATGGGTAAGCCATTAGTTAAAATGTAATATAAATTATATAATATGGACAATTTTTATGCAAACGTTTTTAAAACTATATATTTTGCTATACAATTCTACTTTTTATTATTAGGTATGGTACAGTAATCTAGTTATTAGTTGTACATGTAAGAAACGATGACAATCATTTATAAACAGATAAATAACTATCTGGGTGGACATCTATCAAAATGAATAAAAGTCTCGGGATAAAAAAAAATGTACTATGGGCATGCCTTTAATTTGACACTAAATATAATTTGATAGTAGTGTAGTAATAATAATTGTTATACACTGTCATGTGCCCATGTTATCCGATCGTTGTAGTATATAATTAACTGTAGTTGGTAAACAGTTACTATTAAAAGTAAAATAGTATTAGTTAATTAATTATTTCGAGCATATTTATAACTGTAAGTTTGAACGTGCACGGTATAGTGTGTAGTCATAATTATATCATGTGGGAGCAGGAATCAGTGCAGCGTAAACGTAAAGAATTATTATAGTTGCAGACTCATAAACTCATAACTACTCTTCCGTGTATTATTAATGTTAGCAAAACATTTTATTCTTACTTAAAATTTTCAAATAAAATATTCTAAATCTAAACTAATAGATACATACTTTTAAAGAATATACCTTAATTGAATTGGTTATTTAATTATATTGGTATTAATTGAGGGAAATTAAATTATTAAAAAATTCTTGTTATAAAGTCTGAATATAATCTAAGAATAAAAAAAAAGGTCTCGTTCTAAATTATTGTTATATTTTCAATGTCGACTAAAATTTTAAAATGCAACATGGTGCAAAAGTAATATGTTTTTCAATTCAAGATCATTCAATGAGGATCATGTACATTTAACCATTTAATAATACAAATAAATAATATAATATGAATAATAATAATGTACAAAACGCTTTTTACATTTAATTATATATAATTATCACACAGGTGCCTACACATAAAATATGTATATCATAATTCATAATGCATTAATATGTTCGTGATACCGTATACGACATTGGCTCAATTTAATACAGTATATTACAAAATGGAAAAAGTAACTCGTATTATTTCGTTCACTATATTATATTAATTCTGTACTTAACGATCGCCGGCCATCATGCTATAGGCGCACTACAGGTATGAAGAAACATTTTAGTCTAATGATACGTTATTCGAAGTGGACACTATTGTAGTTTAATTTCAAATCTATAGAAGACGTTATAAAAGAGATCTATAAAAGACTTTATGATGTATTAGTTTACTAATGTAAAATACATCTAGCAACAGTTGCAATGTAACGGTGGATATAATTTCATTACGTGCTATTTCATTAACGTGAGATATATCTTGTTCAGTTCACATAGTTATAAAGTTATAATCCTATATCGATTATTAGATCCGAGGTTCATCAATAAGCGATGAAAAAATAAATGTAATAATCATCGTCAGCTAATGATTGTTTTTATTATTTTCATTTTACGGGCTATACATTATGTTACTTATACGAACATTTATATTGAAACGCTTAATTAAATTATTGATATAAATATATATTTATATATGTATACGATACGTGTTAAGTAAAATAAATAATTAAATAATATCGGGAATAAAAAATATGCCTCTCTTTTATAAATAACTATCTTTATATTGATTTTTATTTAAAAAAATATAATGCTCTTTTAATGTTGATATAAATGTTAATATGGTTATCACAAAAATAAACTTCTGGTCACACGAGACAAATATTTCTTTGTGTTGGAGATCAGGAGATGTAAAATCACTGAAGTTGTGATGGTAAAATGGCATTCATTTTTATAAGCAATTAAACGATTAAATAAAATATTTTTTTCTAAAATGTATGAAACACTATTTATGTACCTAGTGTATTGGATAATTAAGTTATGACTAAATTATAATAATAGACATTTGCTTAAAATAATAAATTATTGCATCTTCATATAGGTAGTGTTAAAATGAACATGAGCTTAATACCTAGTGATTATAATTATTATTCTAATGGTTTAAGAAATTATAATAAACCATCCATTAAATGTATTCTGGAATCCTAAGAATACGAGAAAATTATTAATAGTATTTAAAATGTTTGATTATCTTACGTCATACTATAATATTATTCATAATTATTCATTAATAAGCGTAATCAAAAATTTATTTATTTTGCGAGACAGTTTTTTCGATCAATATCCTATAGTCTATACCTATAG
Source organism: Periphyllus acericola (assembly GCA_949715065.1). Taxonomy (NCBI): domain Eukaryota; kingdom Metazoa; phylum Arthropoda; class Insecta; order Hemiptera; family Aphididae; genus Periphyllus; species Periphyllus acericola. The sequence continues at coordinate 33,173,716 of OX454267.1, read as the reverse complement.
TATAGGCTACTATATAGTGTCTAATATATTCATCGATAACATTAACAGATAATATATAGTACAGATTTAAATAATATTTCTGAAGTAAGCTGAACTCTAAATGGGTTATTGACCAGTTTTTAAATTAATATTCAAGCCACCTAGGTACTTTTTTTCGTGTAAAAATGTATTATAATACCTAATACGATACTATCATTTTTTTTCAAAACATTTTATTAAGTTAAATTTATTTATGATAATTTACGTGTGATTTTTTAATCCAATATAATGTATAAAAAAATATAAGTCGCATATTTAATTGAGACATTAAAACGTTAAGAAAAAACCGGACAGTTTTATTATTATTGGTTCTTTAAAAGATGCCACCGACACGCAAAGTGTTTCTGAAATGAATAGGATTCAGTTTTGGAATTTTAACTAAATTTGCATTAAGGATATGTGTAGATTTTATATACATAAAATTCTATTTTATATGCATTTATTTTCTGTAGTTTGTAGAAACGAGTTGATACACATTAAATAGATAATAGGAAATAAACTGACTTTTTCTGCCTCCGTCATTCTCACAAAAACTGTAGAAAAAATACTTGTTTCATGTTTCTTTCACAGTGACAGTTTACAGTGCTAATATAATAATAATAAATATTATAGTAGGCTATAACATTTAATACGAATTCACCTGAGCATTATAAAAAATTGAAAAAGAAAATCGTAGGCATGTTATACGCGCTTATGATTTTATGCTAGTTTATAACATTATGAATCTTAGTGGAGCGATGACTGTATTCATTTTATATTCATACTTTTTCATTTTATAAGCAATATAATTTAAGTTTATTTAGTTATTCAAATATTAAATAGTTAAATCTTAGGACCAAACAAAAGAAAAATAACTCATTTTTGTTAGATATATTTTTTGTTCATCAAAGAAAAATTATTTCTGATTTCATGTTTAGTAATTCTTATATTATTAATAAAAAAAACCCTTTTGTCTGCACCTATACTCGTATATTAACTTCTTTTATTTTTAAAAGTTTTGGTGAGTTAGCTAGTTAGATATAAAAACAAAATCTTCGAAATTTCTGTTTGAGAATTCCATTTATTTAGCTTTCTACTGCTATCGGTAGTCTGATAGTGTAGTATATTTAATATACTATATTATGTATATGATTATCTATATAGTCATCAATCCACTGATTGAAAATACTAAACCTCGCAAAAAATGTATTAGTTATCTTTTATTTTTACGATATATATTTTTTAAATGCGATATTACAGGTATTTTAAACGGTAGAAAGTATATATTGTATCATTCCAGAAAAATCATGACAATAGATATAATATGTATTTTTTAGAATGACCATATTCACAAGCTTCCTTATACTGCAATAATACCATACAATAGATCAATAGATAGAAGTATATTATATTATTTGATTTAAAAACCATGTTTTTACTTGCGTTAAAGTCCCCACCAATCGTTTTTTTCGTTTAGATATTAAACAGAAATAAGAAAATTATTTGTTCGGGAGTCGTGAACAAACATTAGCGAGTAGATACTTGGTAGTAGATAACCAACTGAAAATCGAATGTTCACGTTCAAAATATTTACCCAGCAGTAAAAACAAAAACACTATTCAGCTAATGTATCAGACCAGAGTCATACCACAAAAATATTTTCGGTATATAAGTACAAGACTTGTACTACAAGTACTATGAGACATACCGATTTATAACACTGTTATGTACCTAACCGTTAGGCAGATTTCACGCGAAAGTTTATTTTGAAATCGGCGTGCTAACATCTGTTATTGTTTTACGTAGGTTTAATGGCTTCTGAGAAAGTGTCGTCGAAATCGCGTTTCAATCATGGCTGGATACACAACATTCGTTCAATTACAGTTTCGCAGTGTAACGTTACCCTACCCGCGTGATACTGATATAGGAAATAAAAATGCTTCAGCGGCGGTTTTACTAAATCTCCGGGTGAACATATTACTGTGGGCCAGTCATCGTAATAAATAATATTATACCATCTGTACGTATTGAACATAAAATTACGTGGCGAGTTGCTTGACCCGTGGGTTGCCAAACGACGGTACTGCAGCGTACCAATCGGCAATCGGTGTGCCTACTAAGTATACACGGCGCGGCGCATGATGACCAATACGCACGGGGAATTTAATCAAATAGCGTATAAACAGTTATTAAGTTCGTTTCAGTGTATATGTATAAATCACGTCTAAACACTGGTATACGACGACGATCTCGCACAATTTATATGTTTCAACGCTAGGAACAGTAATTATTCTATAAATATACACGTATATATGTACAAGAAATTAATGATATGTTGAAAACTGCACGCGAAAAACGTATAATCTCCCAGTCATTCCCTAAACCCGAATGGTTGTTCGCAATTTAAAATGTATTATCGCTGTTTATACGGTGTATGCATACCGTGCGGTGTATACCTACTCCTATTTGATTTTTTCCCCTCTGCTCATTCGCAGCAATCTAATTATACCGCGCGTAATAATTTTGAAATTTTCGATTTATTGTACAATAATAATAGTACGTTTTACCCGTGCGTACCGTATTCGTGTATTAGAGCACCATCTGTTGCAGCATGCGTGTTATTTCAGCGCTGAATTAGATAGTTATCACCATTTACATAGACTACGAGTATCGATTGGAAACGATAGAATAGCATTATTGTGAATTATATTTGAATCAACGCGGATATAATCTGGGCATCGAAAAACACTATATCGAATGGAGACTACGTTATAGGGTTTAATCGTATGTGGGTTGGATGTCTTTCATGGTCATATGTATATGTAGGTACGCGTGTATTACAATCAAGCGTTTCATTTTTTTTTTTTTTTTGTTTAATGACAAATCATGTTAAACACAACTGGTTTATCCATTCATGTTTTATAATGCACGGGTAATTATTAATATAATAATTAGAATGAATTCTATAGCCGAACAGTCGTGAAAACATAATATGACATGTTGTATAGGTACCTAGTGTAAACAAAATTATGGTTAACATATTATATAAAACGACGACTCCTACGTGATAGCCTTCTAGATCCGTATTTTATTTTTGGATTTGTTAGAAAAGTGTTTTTCAGTTTTCGTCTGTTGTGCAAATTTGCTATGCCGATAAAGTAACGTGATTTTAATAAATACCGATTTTTTTTTTTTTTAATTTTTTCACAATGTACGTAGGTGTAATACGATTTGTGTGCGATAAAAAAAAAGACTGACGAAAACCGCTATAGTAAATCATTGAAGAAACTAACTCACAAATTTGAGCGAGGACGGGACGTGCTCCTATCGTTTTTTGACGTGCTCGTATTCAATTTTCATCGTCAAAATCTATAATCTTCATAAACCATGCATATAAAACCGTTACGATACGCATTTTAATCTATTGTTTCTTAAAGTAGCTAGTGCCTATAATACCTATACGCTCTATAGCACACGTTTATATGTCGATTATAAGATAAGTTTATGAATAATTATTACTTATAAAGTTATAAGTTATTATAATATTATAAGTAAGTAGGTAAGTAAGTTCGATAGTTTAGAAATTCATATAGTCAATTTATTTTTAGGTATTTTATCTTCTTAAATATTTAGGGAATATTTATAATTCATGATTATATTTTCTTTACTGTTAAAATACCTTTGAATACATAAGAGTTACAATTCATATTTATAGAAAGTATTAAGAAAATAAATCATGATACATAATTCTGTGAATTTATTTTATAACTTAAATTTCAGACATGTTTGCATAAAATTGTAATTTACATAAAATATTTGCCGTGGAACATTTTGGTCTAATGGCACCAAATCCTACTCTCAATAACGGTCACTTTCACAGTAGGTAAGCTTAAATGGGTGGTAGGTAGGATATGTTAAGAAATAATAATTTATAAAAATTAATGGTTTTTATATATACGTATATATATATATAGTATACATAGTTCTGTGGGTAGACAATTTAAAATTGTCAAGTTTTTCTTATTACATTTACTTTTACTCAAACTGTTCAATGAATTTTTAACAATTATTTAATTTCAGTCATGTTTTGTTCTGCAGTAAATCAAGTTATATTACATTACATATACACTTTTTATAAATTTAATTAATATCTAACAACGCAGATGAAAAAAATCTGATACATTTTAAATTAAAATATTATTTTAAAAAACTTCCTGAGATGATTTCAAAAAAACGTCCGGACATTATTTAAATAAAATACATGTATTTAAAGATATATTTTAAAAATTTAACGAAGTCATATTTCTAGAACCATCTAAGAAATTTAAAATATTGTATATGTTATTACTATGACGGGTACACGAACACAATAATTGAACGAATTACCCATCCGAGTGATGCGCACAACATTCATGACTTCACGATAGTAATAAAAACGAACAGTCAATTGCCAATGGGAGTTAATTTCTGCTAGGCTCTCAACGGTCATTGTCTTTAATGTGGTCTACGTCGGTCGTCGGCTGAGTTCTAAGAAACGTTTAAATGTATATTATATACATCTGTATAAAAAAAGGGCAATGAAACAAAGGGAAGAAGAGTGAAGGTAAAAACAAACTATTAAAACAGTGAAAACTATAATAGGGCAGATATAAACGTGTGAGCGAAGATATTCAAGTGCGTTTGTTCGAAATGCCGCACGGATGAAACGTCTACGTACGCGTACGGAGTGAATATATTGTCTGGTTAAAACATTCCTAGCAGCCAACCGCTACAGTGCGTACGGTGACATTGTGTAATGGACGCAAAGATTTCAAGTTCACTCGGTGTGTTTGAAATGAATCGAAGAACTAATGCATTTATCGAGGAGCTGCTTGATTCAAAACAAACGAATGAGTTACAGTTTGAAGTACAGAAACGTAATGCATTTTAAACTAGACATGTTAAATTATACATTATACGTTCGTGAATAGTTTACATTTTATATCGTTGTGTATAATAAAATGTTTTTCCTTATTATATTCTGTTTAGAGGAGACACTATTTTTATTTTTTTGTTTCTATTTTGTCAATGATATATTTTGTTTTTTGATGAACGCTTCTGGGGCGGTAAATAAGCTTCGTGCATTGATTGGTACACGGAAACAAATTTTAAGATCAAGATAATCTTTAACTTTGCGGGGTGAAAAATTCTAGGTGCTAAGTAATTGCCATACAACAAAAAATAAGTCACAAATATAGATCGCTGTAGTAAGTAAAAAATTTTAATTATATAAATGGTAAATTTATATTTTTTGAAATAAAAAATTATGTACAAACATTAAATTTAAAACAACTATTGTATTATATTACTAATTAAAAATTTCAACTTTCTACTTTCCGAGGTGTAGGTATTAAGACATTATGTAAATAATAATTTTAAAAACTCAAATTTTCATTCACTGTTGACTTAATATTAAATGGTATAGGTATATTTTCTATAAACCTACTGGTAAAATGTATTAAAAGTTAAAACTAAATACTAGACGTCTAGACTTTATGTTATAATTATGTTACAATATAACACTGATAAATTAACTTATAGCCAGTGCAAAATTGTTTTGTCTAAAAGTAGATATTAATTTTGATAGAGATATTAATCGTTATCATAGAAAAATATTAAAACCAAAAAAAAATTGATTCAAATCCACAATCACATGTACACTTAACTTATGAAGACTTTTCTAGAAAAGAATTTCTTCAAGTTTTGGACACACTAATAAATTTGAAATCCTGTCTGGTTTGTATTTTGTAACAGATTTCGATAGCGCACTATGTGAGATAAATATATTAAGGTTTCAAACTGAAAATATTAAATCATTAGCAAATGTTATGGATGTAGCTAATAAATGAAGGACCATATTCCTATGGCTAATGCACTTTGCCGTTTGGCATAAACATCACCGGTCACCACAGCTTCGAATGAACGATGTTTCAGTAAATAGAAATTAATCAAAAATCATTTGAGAACAACTATGAGCAGTTCGAGATTAAATGATTTGATTATACTTGATTCTGAGAAAGACATTTTAGATGACATTGATTTAACAAATATGATTAAAATATGAGCTTCGATAAAAGAAAGATGAATCTCTGTGTGTTATTTATAAGAATTTCTGTTTTTTTGGTATGTTCATTCTGATTATGTTTTATATTATATGGTTTGTTGTGATTTTTCATTTGTAATATTTAATACTTAATAATACTTATTTTTATCTAAGCAATATTTTTTGTTTTTGGATGACTATTATAACAATATAAAAACTAAAAACAATATAATTATTCATGAATTTAAGTCGTCAAATTTACTAACCACGACCCCTCAAAAATATTACATAACGCCGGCCCTGCATTTAGGTATAAAATACAGGCTTAAATTTTCGGATACCCGTAAAATATCTTCTTTTTTCAACTTTCAAGTTAGGTATATTAGCAATGAAATTAATACAAGTTTTTACATTTATAAAAGATTATACATGGGATATATTTTTCAAACATTCTTTGAATAATAGTAAGTATTTTTTTTAAAAATGTGTATCAATCTGACAGACTGATTTATTTTTCGAGTTCATAAAATAAAATGTTGTTGGAGTCGGAGAGCAATGTTTAATTATATATGTACTTAGATAATGTGTAATTTTGCAAGTAATGTGGTTTTTACTATTATAGTAGATAAGTATAAAGCCATATAGATACTCTTTATCACACTAATTACTTTTTTTCTACCGTTTATTACTAAAATAATAATATTCGTATGTATTATTTATTGCTAAAATGTTTTTACATGTTATAAACGTTTATAGCTATTAAAATACGTACCTAAAAATAAAAAAGTAATAGCCGATAACTTGGTAAGTTTATAAAAATATAATTTTTTATTTGCATTAGGTCAAGGGTAATGCATCTTTTTCAATGTCACTTGCGGAAATCTTGTCAACAAAAAGTTCAAAATATTTCACGAACCAAAATATGCATAAGTAGGTACCTATATTAGTTCATATAATTAAAAATGTTGCTTACCTGAGGTATTTTTATTTTATGTCTTTTTTAACTACATTGGTTTTTCCCGTACGCATTTTATATTAAGCTGTAATGTGCTAGATTTACCCACAAGGTTGAGACTTGAAATCGACTATATTCAGCGTTGATCCCAAATAAATATTTTTTTCGTCCGAATAAAAATAAAGATAATATTATCTTTATTATGGATAAAATATGATCATAATTTATCTAGATAAAAAGGAGATATTTTTCCAAAAAAAACAATGATTTTATAATCGTATAAGATCGACGATTGAATAGATCAAAAAAAATGATCAACTTATTATGTTTAAAACATTTTGCATTTTATTAAGGCGTTTTAAATGTGTCTCGATCATAAAAAGTTTAACTTTTGTAATATAAAAATTATTTTATTTGCTTAGAATAAAAAACCACGGGTAAAATTGGTCAATCTTAATATATATTTATTTCTGAATCTTATTAAGTAATTAAAATTAATAATTGAAAAATAATACATTTCAATTTATACAATGTTTAATCTCAATTAATAAAAGGCAAGTAAATGGTCACAGATCAAACAATGAATATTTCAAATTTTTTTTATCTTGAGATGTCACATTTATTGCTCAAAGCAATAATGATAAAAATATAAGTATATAAATATATAATATATCTGTAACTACAAAAAAGTAATTTTTATACTTACCTAGTTTTCTATGTTTCTTATTTTCTACACAGTTTACTTAAAAGTTGAAAATAATAAATGGATAATAATAATTTGTTCAAATAATAATCCGTAATACCTTATATGAAGGTAAGTTATTTTAGCTACCCATCGAAAACAATTTGTTTTAAATAATAATTTTTCATATAATATACAAATATTACAAAAATATACCATTTACTCTATTTTTGTTGTACTCAACATTTCAAGCAAAAAAGCATCTCAAAATGTTTAACTTCAATGCAACTTCGCTTTGAGGTTAAGACCTGAATAATCTCACTAAAAAACTTTTTAATAGGCGCTGAATAAGGTATTGAAGTAAGTACTAAATTTAACGATTTATTTGACAAAAATTAGCAAAAACTAGAATAATTTGCTAATGTGAATGTGATGATGCATGCAGTCAATATAATTAATATGACTGCTTCCTAAAGACACCATTACAAATTATGAATTATGTTTCACTTTCCCATGTATATATCCTCCACCCATATCAATATCCCATGAGTGAAACCACAAAAAATTATCACTTTATCTTTGGTTTTTTCAAATACTTTATATTTACATTTCGTTATAACGAAATGTAAATATAAAGTAAAAATATAACGAATTCGTTATATTCATATGCAATCAAACAAGGGTAAGTTGAGTTTGACTTAAAACGTTTTTTAAATAAAAAATGAAAAGCTATACCAATATTATTTATACCAATATCGTTTCTATAGTACTAATAGCTGTATATACAAAAGGATTTTAAACGAATTAGATTAATTTCCTATTTAGTAATTACTAATTACTATGATTTATGATGAAAATAATACGAAATCGGTTTATTATTATTGTTTTATGTTTTTTATCATTTATAACAGAGTAATATCTAATATGTTAGTATTTTATCTCGTCAATCGCCCAAAACAGGTTTCTAGAAAATCTTTTATGGGATTTGACATGTGTAGTTTGTAGTATTCTACAATTAAATAACAAATTGTGTAATAAAATAATATACATCTTCGAATCAATCAAAATAAAACGAGTAAGAAATGAAATAGGTGTTTGTATGAGGTCAGTATTGAACTGGAAGATCAATGACGAGTGCTTCAGAAAGGAAAGTTGACCAGAGGTTATGGGAAACCACGGGTGAGGTGATTTGTCCAGCGAGATGGGAATTTGTTTAGTTTTATAAAGGTGGGTATAACTAAGGGACAATGTAACACAGTATTACATATTTATATATTCATACTTGGTAAATGGTTTAGGTTTTTTATGGTTTTAAAACACTGGGTACATTTTTCGGAATATCATATGAAAGCTGCTATTAATAATGTTGAGCAGTATGTGTTTACTTTTGTGTACGTTTATAAATAATCATAGTACTTACTCACATTTTATATTTTATTCGTGTTTTTGAGTTGTACACGGTTCAAAATGTTTGAAGAATCGTAGTTATTTTCACGTAGAAATATTTTGTATACCAAGCAAATAGTTAAATGCGTCAAAGTAAGTTTGTCTCATACCCTGTACACTATTGTACTTCAAAAAATAAATGTATCTTTTGCCTAATGGTTTTCCTTTAAAATAATTTACGAGGTTGAATCGCGTAATGCCATTAATATAATTCTACAAGTTAAAACAAATAAGTCAACCATACACAAGCAGTGTTAATAATATTTAAATAAATTATCTCTCCGGTCATGAATAGCTTAAAATTTTTTATTTTTTCAAAAACCGAATGCAAAAAAAATGTGGGAGAAAGACCGGCTTGCGCGCGCGCGCGCTCATGTTCCGTACGGCTTCGAAAAGCCCATCTGTTCGGTTACAGTGGTTGCGTCCGGTGGACATATGACGTCACAACAGCAACAGGCGGAGGGCATCAACACGCGAAGGTGGTACTCGCCGTAGCGTACACCTCTGTCTGTTAGTCTACCAGCGGGTTCTTTTCAGTCTTGCACGACATCCCGCGAGTTCCACATTACCGGCGTTAGTGGACATCGGGTTTTTTATTCCGATATTTATTACGCTACACATAGTTTTTTTTTTATCTAATAATACACTAACAAAATTTAATAGATAATTATAGTTTTCAAATTAATTGTATTTATTTTTTTATTAATATTTTTTTTTCTTTCAATCTAATTCGTGCAGTGTATCGATTAAGAGTGATACATATAAAGTATAAAAATATCGTTTTTTGTATTTGAGTTCGCGTGTTTAGTGATAATATAATGTTCATCGAACACACGTGACAGAAATGCCAAACTACGGTAAGTACATAACTATGAGGAGATAATGTAATGATATGTGTACCTGCACGTGATTTACCTAAGTTTAAGAAATAATGATGACTGTGAACATAATATAGTAGTGCATTATATGTTATTATAATATTATATTGTACTGTTTTGGCCGTATTAATTTTATAAGTATTTCATTTACGTTGCATCTATGGAATAATAAAAGTGATGTGGTGAAATGTAATACTATTACGATTTTGAATATTCTTCTAAAAATAATTCCGTGATCAATTGCAACCAGAAAAGTGTAAGTTTTTTAATAGTGTTGTTCCGACGACTTTCTAAAACGTAAGCTAATCCAAACACGGTTCGAAAGTGATATATTACATACGGCATCTACATAAATTAAGTTGACAAGTTTGCCTACACATTCGGCAGTGTCATTAAAATTAGTACTAGTACATGCAAAGTATTAATTTTCGTTTATAATTATACAACATTTTTAAATCGTTAGTTTATTCCCAAGTGATATCTTACGTGTCTTACCAACATGTCATTTTTGGGGGGAAACTTTTCTTTTAAACATACCTATACGGCTATACCTACATGGCGGAATAAAACATTTTCGTCACGCTTTGCTGCACGCGCAACGCAGCCCTCTGTGTCAAACGTAAACGTGACGACGGCGTGAGCAGCAGTTGGACGAGTTGTGTCAAATGCCTCGAAACAATTAAATAATTTATGCACGTTTTAGGCCTTCATACAAGGAAACAGTGAAAACAGTCTAGTAGGATTAGCCGAACACTATTAAGTTTGCCGTAGGGTACGGAAAAAAAAACAACGAAGGTTTTCGCCTCCGCATTAACTGTTGTATAAAATTGGTTTTCTTAAACGTATTGCCTCCAGTTTGAATTTTAAACTGTTCTTTATTAAATATGAATGCATAAAAACTTTACTGAGTCTGTACGTTTGGTACAATAATTGTATTCATAGAATTAATCAATTAAAATATAAATATTTAGTACCATTTAAATCTATGTTTCGCCAGTCCAATTAAATGTTGTATAAATTCACATGATATAAAAAATAATTTATTAATTGTTGAAAAAATGAAAAAATAAATGTTCGTTAAACTTAATCATAACTATAAAAAATTATCAAAAATATTTTGTTTAATTTCAAGCTATAAAATCATAATAAATAATCCTCAGAAATATATTCTATTCGTAAATAAAACTAATTTCCTATAGAAAAACAAACATTTACTACACACACTATAAATAGTGTAGACCGTTTTATTTTACGTCCACTTCACTATGTATACATTGAAATTATATCGGGTTATCAATTCGTTATACACACAAACTTGTACGACAGGTGTTAACCAGGGGGTCTTGGATTAACCACAAAACAGGCGATTACATTTTAGACCACATTTTTTTTAACGACAGTTATATAACATTGTCAACACTTATGTTTCAATATATCTCGATGGGAAATAGTTTTATAAAACATAATCAGACAAATAACTTTGTAACGAAGCGTTACTGGATATAAACGAGTGAAAAATATATAAATTATTAACGTGCGTAAAAAATAATATTCCCGGAAATTGTTTTTGATGTACGCTTCATTGACTGTATACACACATGTACCTCTATCTTTGGTGCATGAAATGGTGTTTTACGATTCAAAATAATTAAAATCAACAACGTTTTATTATTTTTATCAACTATTCCGATTACATCCTTTGTACGATTGACGACATTCTTTCTGATGTGCCGCAAAATTTTGCAATATCATTGTACAGGAAACGAAGAATAAAGGTTGACCCAGGGTATTTTCTGGCATTGATATTATTGTTAGATCCCTCTGGGGGGTGAACGAAAATCGATTGACATTTATAAAGACCCAATACGCCCATTTGGAAATTAAATTTACTAACAAAATAAAACAACCAGAAAAATGAATTATGATTTAACAATTGAAAAATGTTGTCCAAAAACTATTATAGTATTCTAGAATCCCAGGTGCATGTTTCACCTAAGTATTTAAAGAATAAGTGTGATTTTATCATGACAAATATTAAGACAGCTTGTTGAGATTATTTCATTCAGAGAATATAGACCGTCGAATTATGAAATTTACTGTAAACAGTAATTGTTCTGATATATGAATGGAAAATAGGAGCTATTAGATATTTTAGATACTATACCCGGATAAATATGAAAAAATAATAAAAAGTTTATTGGAATTTTTTTTAGATAATGAATTTATTTGAGGTTTAGGATTCAGGTTTAAAACTTTTGATGCTGTAAATGGGTACGGAAATGGGGATATATAACTGACTTAAATGCACACATAATGTTTTGTTTACCATTTTTACTTTAAATACGTAAATGTTTGTATAAAATTTAAATGTGCACTACTTTAAAAAATGTACGATAAATATACGCACTTATATCACAATGATAATTTTGAGATTTATAAAAAATGCGTTAACCATTTATATAGTATATATTACATTAAATATACCCATCAAGATTAAATTTTCCGAACTGGACCATTAAAAATCCTTTCAACTCATAATGAAGTATATACCCAGTAGATTGCATATTTTAAACATCATTGACCTCTTTTAATATAGTAAATGAAACTCGATAATTTTGTAATTCTTTGATAAACACTCATCACCCACAGTCTGGTTCCCACTCAAAAGTAATTTATTTAGTAAAGTGTATGATTTTAACGTGGGTGTAATTATATTATATATTATTATGCACGAGTAATTTTATCGACGCATCGACGTCTTATTATTTTTTTATTTGCTTTGATTTTGTTAGTAAAAATATCTGTTTGAAAAAAGTTATTGTTGAAAAATGAATAAAATTACATGGTTCTTGAAGGCTAGTATTACAAAATCGTATACAACATAATACAATAATAATTGTCAAAGTAAATAATAATATTATCGTAGAAGATACAAGAAAATATACATACCATATGGTTTTTACAGTACTACGGTAAATCAAACGAGAGTATATTTAGTATATCGTAGAATACGTATATACGTAAAATGATGTCGTTATATTTCATCGTAGACGAAACGCAAATATAGTCGTAGGTATAATATGCATTTTTTTAAAATAAAAATAAAAAAATAAATCACTTGTCTCACGTATACCGTAACGGCTTATGATTTGTTTCGTTGTTATATATATATAATATTATGATTATTGTTACTTTTGTTCGATGCGCGTTCAAACGGCCGTATAAAATATTATTACCGTGCTTAAGTGATATAATAATGTGACGTTTTGTTGTGTTTGGGAGACACGTCGGAGGCGGCTGGAAACGGACCGAGCGAGTATACATTTATACGTTCGTACTAAAACGTTTATAACCCACTCTATACGGAATAGGCGATAAAAAAATAAAAATCTATATAAATGTATAGCTAAAAATCTCATTTCACGCCGCGAACTTTGACGATCGTTAAAATGTCGACCGAAATGTTATATCACGTCAAGGACGACGTACCGTGTATACGTTATGCTAAACCCGAATCGCCCGCGGGAGAGAGGGGGGTCATAGGGGATACACACACACACACACATGTATGCAGCTACTTTGCCCTTCTCCTTCTTCCCCTCTCGAACCGCCGTCGCGCGCGGTGTCAATCCGTTGATTATTTTTGCATAGTCACGGCGCCGCCGTTACACATTATTATACCCGCGCACGCGTTGACGCCGCCGACACATGCACCATAACCACCGCGGTGGTCGCTGTAGCTGCTTATACCATAACACGTCCGTCGGTCCGTCTGTCCGTCGTCGCCGCCGCAGCCCACGCCACTCGGTCGCGCACCTGTAGCCGGCCGAGTCGGCTGTTCCGCGGCGGCACGTCGCGCGCCACTATAGGGGGGGGAAAAAAAAAATGAAAAAAAAAATAAGGAAAAAAAAAACACCGGAATTCCCTTAAGTGCGAGGTATACCTGCACATGTACTGCATTATAATATGTCGTCCAGTCGAAACGCGATGAAATACATTATAATAATATTATGTGTAACGGAACGCATTCCGTTAGCGGCGTATACGTGCGCACTGCCTTATGCACGTGCCTATGCGTATTTCTACAGATTCCTCCGTTTTAAACAGGTTCCCCTCATCTCGGAAATTATACTGTAACCCGTCGTTTTTCCGTCTACTCACGTAATGCGCGCTTTTAATTTATTTTTCTAACATGCGCGTGTTACCCGTCTCAACGCGGCGAACTCGTATTATACGTGGGTATGGTACGTACCGCGCGACCGGTAGAAGTAAAAAATTAAAATTCGAATAACATAATATTTTCTTCGTATCCGAGATGGTATTTTCGTTACATATAATACAGGTACAATATAATACCGACGTATCTATAGAGAATCTAATTATTATTAAATTTGTAATCAACGAGATATCTCTTAGGGTGGAGAGTTATCAATCAAAAGACCTTCGGTACCCATTATTATTATATTAGTGGGGATAATTAAAAATCGTATTTTTATTTAATTTTTTTTTTTTTTTAGAATAGTTGTACTATCGAGACCGTGCAGCGTCTTATAGCCGGTGCCTACATGTATTTATTGTTTGTAACTCATATAGGCTATTGAATATTAATATCAATTGTTCGCGTTCGTTTTTAAGGGTTGGGTCAGTCGTCCCATCTTTCACGGTCACACTCTGTCATTTTTTATTCTGTACCAAGACAATCGTCGATACATCATATTATGTAAGCCTGCCTAGTGTTCCTATAGTGGAGCGAGTTTTGAGCATTTATTCATACTAGTCGTTTTATAGACTTTTCTACATTCTTTGCAGGTTACATTATAATGTTTAATGGAACCGACATCAAAACTTGCGCTAAACAATATTACGAAACCAAGTGCCCTTGAAATAAATATATGAACAAAATTATGTTATTACATGTGAAAAGATATCGTATTTACTTTTGTTTGATACACTATTAAGTAGGTAATAATCCAGGTTTTCGATTGTTCGTCGCTTCAGGTTCACCATACCTACATTTGTATAAATATTTTTTTAATTTAAAAAGCTGTTCGTGTATAATGTTACTCACATATACGTTTATTTTTTTCACAAACAGAATTTTAATCAGATAATATCAATCATGAGGGCCCCTCATATATAATATATAGGAACACGTGTACAACCACTATTATTATTGACCGTTACACATAATATATTATAGTATCATTGTGGTTTAGCATTGTGTCGGTGTTACCTGTGTTTTGTGTTTCGCACTTCACCTTTAATGCGTTTTATTCGAACGTCCGCCCCCGTACGTATAAATGTTCAGTGGTGATTTAGGGCGAAATTATTTGCACCACAAACTCATGGGTGGATAGGAGGGGTTATGATTAATATTGTTTTGGCCGTTCCGTCAAACTGCGGTCGGGCCGCGTGTTCTGCAATAATATAATGTTTCATAACAGTTCCGTACAAGGAAAGTACAAGTACATACGGCGTTTATACATATTGTAACACCATCTGAAAGATTGAATAATAGGAATAAAAACGCGAAGCGCTAAGCAAATTTCTCCACAGTCTTGCAGTATTTTTATGTAATGCTCAAAAACTTGGATAGTTTTTCAACGATTTCAACGCGAATTCATGTCCTTTTTAGGCATATGGCACTCTTCGATTAGGTCGTTGTAATATTATGTTATTCCTCCTGGCCATCGGTACAGTGAATATTAATATTCCAATAGTACATGTACCAGACTTTTATCGTCTGGAACGTTTAAAATACGCTACCAGTTGGCGTGCCAAATTTTCTGTTTTTATTTGTGTGCCGCGTGGTATAATACTTACCATTGTGACAGAAATGTAATTTTATGTAAATAAACGACCTCGGCGAAGATGTAATACTCACATCGAGTAATCGAATAACATATGGAATACAAATAGTCAACGCAGCCTTCAGAAAGTGCATTGTTTCCCATATATCAATTCGTTTAGTCTTTCGCCCCAAATGGACAAACAAAATGCCAAATTTCGATTGCAATGTTTAATTCTTTTTTATTTCTGTACTATAGACATGAGGATTACGTTATGCCATTTGAATCCCGTCGGGTGAAGGCCAACGTAATATATCTTAAATACAATATTGTTCAGCTGCACAATGCTCTGTTTTACTTTCTTTCCATAACAAGGTGCGCGCGTGCGTATGTTTAGAGACAACAACAACAACAAAACTATAGTGTGTGTGGGAGAGCAGATTTGAAAGTGAAATATCTTTCTAAACAAGTCGTGGCGACCTTTTTTGATCTGGTCAACCACTTTTTTTAAACACTTACTATATTCAAACGTAGTTCATAGAATCGTACACGTATATACTTTATATGTTCCATATATTGAATATATGGTTTAATGACTGCGAACGCATTATTGCGACACGCTTTTCAAATTATTTTACTAACTGTAATGGCAGCATCGACTATTTATACTGCGACCATAAGTATACATTTGTCATTTTTGAATTAAATATTTTTTACAATGTTATATTAAGGAAACAGTAAAATTCATCTTTTATGCTCGAATAAATAATGAACGAGGATAAGGAGCTTACTGTCAGTGCATTTATTGTATGTTGCGATGATAACAGCTGTATACTTTAAATCATTGTTAAAATGAGATCATAATGATAATATTCTGTTCACTTTCGCTGTGTCCGAGATCAACGATGCACGAAATGTCCGTTTACACGATCCATTGGTCTGTTACGTATAGCCATTGCAAAACTATCGAAATATTTACGGATGTGCAAATAACATGAGTTCGATATCAGTTCTTTCGGTTTTATTATTTCAAATTGACTTGTACACAATATATTTAAAAACGAATTTATAATCTGATGGTAAGCATGCAGTCTACAAAACGTTTTTTTTTAAATTGTCGGTTAGTCGGGTTTTTTTATGGCTATCACCATGGTACACATTGACTGTTATAGAAGATCACCTTGAGACAAATTCATAAGTAGACGACATGAGTAAATCCCAGACGATTTTAAATAATTATACAAAATATTCAGTAAGTATTTAGTGTTTTTACAAAGATTTTGAAGATATTTTAACTTTCTCCGGTCGGCATATAATAATGGTACCTATGCCATATTTGGCGATACCCAATTTTGTTGTTGAAAGAAGAGGAGATTGCCGAAAATGGGAATCCGAAATCCGTGAACCGGTTCATGGTTAAGAGAAATTAAAATTTGTCAACTTTGAAGTGTACTTACCATAATTAAAAATGTAATACTGAAGATGTATACATCAAAATATGCCGTATACATTTTGGACTTTTGGAAATTCTTGAACATTTTCCAAATAATTTTCGGCATTCAATTTGTCGTTTTTAGTACTACCTAATACAACTCATTAGTATAATATTAATATGTATGAACACTGCAGCGAATATATTTATTTTAATTTTTGTATTGACGAATATTAATGAAATGTATCATGAATGATAAATTAATTATAAAGCGGTGTTTTCATTTTATATAAATTAACTTGAATTGCATTTTCAAATTAAAGAAAAAAAACTTTATACATTTTTTGACTCGTTATCCTTAGCAAGTAATGTACGTTATTTCTTTTTGGAACGTGATGATGTAATCACTAATTGTCTGTTAAACGCTACAATCACCAATGAGTTATTTGGCATTGGATGCACAATTTTTCTCACAAAACAAGAAAGCTTAAATGTTTACGTGACACATCAGTTTCGCAGTACAGATTTTTATGAAGTTGAAAACACTATTGCTATACGTCAAGGGTGCCGAGGATACACTGTCGATCGTATCAGTATAAACTGTAATTGTTTGATTCCAACGCACGCCTATAACATTGCGATAGTGTAGCACTAAATACAGCAGTGCAGCGTACGAATATAATAATTAATGCGTAATATTTTCCATCCGGATTATAAACATTGCTCTCCGGTCCTTGAACATTTGAGACATGAAAGATAATACAACGTTCGGTGTAAAATTAACACACAAGGCGCATTGTGTGCAGAAAAAAAAAAATTAAAAATTTCTCGAATTCGCATTGCGGTTACAATAACAAGTACAATCATAGCAACCGACAATTGCATTTGATCGTGGAGGTAGATTTAATCCGGACTAGGATAAAATCGCATACGCCAACGTAACCGTGGATACGATGAGTGCAATTTTGAATTCGATAATACTATGGAGTATATGTTTACCGGAACGGAAATTTTCAAATGCATTGGGCGAACAGCAGCTACACTATATGTATATTACAGAAGTAATATAATGTGCAACTGGTTCACGCGGCCTTGCGACGAGACCGCGCCCGACGCACACTTCCCAAGAAACTTTCCAACCTTAAAACACACGTCATGACTGTATACCAGCCGGGTTGGATAATGCAAAAAAATAAAATACATACATATTTAGTTGGCACTTTCTATATTAATTCGCGGTAATGACTGTAGCCAGTGTGTATAAATTATAAAATCGTTAATTAACGCACATCGAAAACGTTTAGCGACGAATCACTATATCGCGTTGCCCGTAAATGGAAAAGGACAGAACACGGCGGTGCGGTAATATAATAATACGATGTTATTACCAATAAACACGCGTAGTACGTACAGCGTATAATACTCGTGTTCCGCGCCTTGAGAATGTGCACTATTATTCCGCCGCTGATCAACGTGTCGTTAAAGTTATGCGTACCTGTGTACACCGTCCCCGTTCACGGTGGAACGATCCTCATGCTTCACGTTTGGCCGGATTCGCGACCTTGCGGAAAACCGCAATTTTTCTCATTCCACGAACATTATCACTATCTCAACTTATACTGTACGGCCGCGTAATGAGGGTCGTCCGGTGATGTATACACCAGAACGACATGGCGTCTTAATGCAACACGCACTGCCGACGTGTAAGCCTGCACAGGGCCGTATTTGAGGGGGGGGGGGCAAGTGTCCCTTGTTGCCCGGGGCGGCAAGTTCTTTAGCTTAGTAGGGGGGCGGCAATTTTATATTGAAATTAAATATTATGGCGTATCTAATAACAAAAAAAAAAAAATGTTTTTATTTATACTTCAGTCTGTTCAATACATTTATTGGAAAAACTATTATGATAATTTAATTTTTTTTTGGGGGGGGGGGGTACGGGAAGGCGGCTAAAATATGTTGCCCCCGGGACGCAAAATGTCCAAATACGGCGTTGAGCCTGCACGTGTTTGTCTTGCGATCCTACATAGGCGCAAACGCATCGTACGCTTCGAAGCCCTGGTCGAAAACCATCGCTCATGCCCAGAGCAGGCGTGTTCTAATTATGTCGGGGAAACACTCCGAGTGGCCGGGCACTGCGACGCGTATACACACCACGTATTTCGGTTTATTTTTTTCGTTCGGGCCACTTGCACCTGCTCTCGCCGCGTATCTGCCTCGGTTTCTTTGACCTTTATACACGTACACCAATTGTCAACCTCACAACGGTGGTTCACACCACCTCATGCAGTGCGTATAACAAATCCAACGATAAATCTTGAAATACCAACGTTCACTTCACCCTTCGTGCGGTGCATGCATACGCTCCTCTGCTTTGGTGGTGGTCCCGAGCGCACTTGCTAGAAATGTCCGTGTTCCGCAGGCCGAAAATAATAAATTTAATAAAAACAACCGTTTCGTCGGCCAGATATCTGCAAGCTAGAAGACGTACGAGAAAAATTACGTTTTATATTGTTTCTCGTCCGAAACCAACCATTCGACGATCATTCTATGGTGTCGTTGACCGCTATAACTGAACGTTACTATTCTTTATCAAATCAAAAATACGGTATTTTTGATTAATTCTCTGTACGACAACGTTAATAAGTGATCGGATAGTGACCACAATTGGCTTAAAATTGAACAAGCGATGATTTCCTGCCAACTGACAGGATTCCTGGGTTTTTTTTTTATTTTTATTCTTAGTTTTTGAACAATAGGAAAAATATCGTCGCCTGATTGTCGTGGGTAATTACTTGGATAAAAAAAAATTTATTCGGTAGATTCGACAGCCAGAAACGTTCAAGGACACCATAATGTTAGTAACCATCAACAGTAGTGCACTCCAAAACTTCTACTCGTCTATACCGGTAGCCTGTTGTGACTGCATACCTGATGAAGTGAATCCGAGTGCAGGTCTTTGACATTATTGAAACCGCACAGGAGGCATCCATCCGCCCGCAAGTTTTTATACAAACACGTGATTACTGGATTGATACATTGGCATTAAATTG
Organism: Periphyllus acericola; assembly: GCA_949715065.1. Lineage (NCBI taxonomy): Eukaryota > Metazoa > Arthropoda > Insecta > Hemiptera > Aphididae > Periphyllus > Periphyllus acericola. Next base: position 33,153,384 of record OX454267.1, on the reverse strand, counting down.
TTTTTACGACAGATATGTAAACATAACAAAGAGTGATATTTTACGTCTTACTACCGATAATATGATGTAAATACCTCTCGCCGGATCTGTGTGTAGGATAAGGTTATCTTAACCACTAAGTAGCCTACCGAGTAGGAATGCGGTTGTTTGGGGGTAAAATGGCAAACATTATACAGTCGAATGGATTTAAAATGGAATACCAGTGACACGAAAATCGTGGCTGAAAAAATTGTATTTGTTATTTTATACATCTATAGTTTTCTTTTTGGAACTCTCAAATAATAATTCTGACCATAATTATTAACATTATATTTTTGTTAAGTAAATAAAAAAATAAAGATATTGTAAACCAATAAAAAAAAATGTTGGAATACATTTCTCACCAACATATTAAATTGATCGTGGGTTTACATAACCGTAACGGTTCTTGTTAACAGTTTCATTTCAGTTACAGTTACATATGCTCAAGTATATGATATATTATGTATGCATTTAAGAATAGTTAAAACAAATGGACAGTTGTTTTTTTTTTAAAAAAGTACACCTAGTCAATAGAAAGTGAAAAAGTACACTATGATATATGGTGTTCATAGTGAAAGATTTCGTGGGTGATACGAAGGCGTGTTTCGTATTTGGCATGACAGTTGTTCTTACCTCCCCTTCCCACAAATTGGCCCAGATTTTAAAAAAAAGTATACACAATAACTACCAATAAGCGTTAATCACGAACTCGTTTTTCATTGAAATTATTATAAAATTGGAAAGTATTGTAATTATCAAAATGACATGTCACGACACATACGTTTTGTATACTTAAACCGCGGTTAAACGATTGCACCGCGCTGATATAAAGTCGGGTGTGATTGGCAATCAGATAAACCATTCACTAATTGATGTTCATTAATGCTACCCATGTTGAATTGTTATCACCGATCATCGTTAATGATAATTATATAAATAACACCAGTGAAACTATTGTCATGATATTAAGACGTAACTAAACTTTTTTTTTTTTTGCAGTGAAAATGAAATACATCCTGCCTGCAGTGTTATGGCTGTGGCAACTGATTAGTTTGGTAAGTAAAAATATAATATTATTGCATGACAAGTATTTTGTAGAATCTTGTTTAAATTATCAATATCAGTCGAAATATAAATACATATATATAAACATTATATTATATTAAACATATTTTAAACTAACGACAGCTTTAGAGAATTTCAAACTTAAGTAAATAATTAATTTTGATCTTTAAAATTGATGCATAATATTAAAATTAGGGAAACATCAAATTCCCAGAAAGTTATGATTTTAGGCTATGATATAAATATGCAAGCCTAAGTTTGCAGTCGACTTTCATTTTCGATCAAATGTCCAATCATCATATTAGTATCGAAATCGAGGGGAAAGTATTGAAATTATTATTACGCTTGTATTAATGTTTTTGAAACCGGTTTGAATATTAAAAAAAGAAATGATTCACCGGCGTACGAAATCTTTCTTTAATGTTTACATGAATAAGTGATTACTCCCCCTCATTTTTAGTATTCTTCGAAATTAGAACATATTTATTATTTACATGCTCATAATATATTTCTCGGGCCGATCTACGTATAGCGTACTTTTGCTAAGCGTGTAATGTCACTGAAATCATACGCACTAAAGTAATTACGGAAGCAAATTTTGAATAATAGCAATATTGCATTTTTTTTTAAATTAAAAAAAATATATTAAAAATTATATTTAATAGAAAATTTTACTGATGGAAAGTCATGAAAAACAAGTTGAATAATAAAGATTTTTAATTTCGGTCGAAGGTCGATGTTAATCACCTGTATTTTGACGTTCGTCGTTAGCTAAACAATGTGTATTTTAATAAAAGTGTTCTTGAGATATATAGACTGGAAGGTTGTGCATACATTTTTACACTGTGTTTTCATCATTTGATAATTTATTTTATCCTTCAAGAAAAGGGCGATGGCTCAACAATATTATTTAAATTCACTATACAAATTCGATGATATAATTAAACACAAATATACACGGATTTTCATTGTATCGACAAACAAATAAACAAGAAAATGTTTTGAGCATTATTTTGTAACTATACGATGATTATGGTTTACACTAATATTTTATTGTATTTTAACTATTTTGGATAAATGTAATTTTATGACATAGAATAATAGTAGTAAAAAAGACACAAACCTATTCGCTGTTCGTTCACTGACCTGTAATTCGTGGGTAGATCCACCAACAACGCCTAAACATTAATAATTTACATTTAAAATTTGCATAATTTGTTTTTTCGGTTCTTTTATTTATCACCGCCAATACTATTATAATAATGTATTGAAAAATACTTTACGATTTCCATGTATTTACCTACATGTTATAATATTAGGTATTGTCGCAATGTTGTCGAAATTTTAAGTTTCTTACAATTTGTATTCAAGTGTCTATCATTAGGTAAATACATTAAATATATTATTTTATACATGAATAATACCACCATAGTTTGTTTTAACAAAGAAATCCATCCATTATTTTTATAGATTAGTTAAATTCAGTTATTAGATCATGTTAAGAATTGCGAGTTTAAAGTTTTTTTTAATACCTATGAGTTTTGGGAAAACAATAAATAATATAAATTGCACCCACATTTTATTTTTTGACGATATACTCTATACTATATTAAATGCTATTAAATAGGTAACTGGAGGAATTTATTCGACTAAATAATAACAGAAAATTAATTATTCTTGTAATAATTCTCATACGATGTATTATGTATATTTTATAAACTACATATACTAGACATTACCGTGTGTATGAAGCTATTCTTCGTGTAGAATATCGCCAGACAAGCGAAAGGAATAACTGGTTTACTTCGTCTTGCGCTAGGTTGGATTCAAGATAAATATATAGATATTATATTGTTTACAGAAACTCGTTTTCTGAGCATATTCCAAGCTTGTGTAGATATTTTGTTTTATTGATACTCCACTGCGAATGCCCAAGAGTATAGGCAGTTGGTTTGAAGAATTTACACAATAATACTTCAAAGATTCGAATCATCGATTTTACACATACCTATTTAACGATTATTAATTTGATGTTTATTTACTTAATTATAATAATTTAGCTAGAAACAACCATTGAATATGACGTGTTGTATATATTCGACATTTATTGCTTTACTACCGCGTTACGCTATACTTGACACTTGTTATTATTATTGTTTTTATCCATAAGGTTTTTTTTCCTCCTGATAATACACACGACTACTACAATACAATACCCAACTACGGGGATTAAAAACGAATTGTGACTAGATGTTGTCACTGCGACTGTCGTGCATGTTGCGTCTACACTACATCATATTATCGAGTATCGAACTTGGCACTGGCCGGAGCACGGGGCACGAGCTGCAGTCATTCACCCTTAAGTCGTGATTTCAATTCTATCTCTCTCGCGAGTGCTCTCGGACGATTGTATTAATCGTGATCACGGTAGAATCGTTGCAGTGGTGCGGCCGAGTCGAAAGCATAGGTATTTCACGCGAAACATCCACCGGGGTAACACAAAAGAATCGGAGTTAAATAAATGAAGAGATCGACTGCAGTTTTGCGGATGTCATCGGATCGCCCGAAAAAATAAACCAGTCTGACAACCGTGGTCCGTTGGCTGAGCGGGACGTCGCGTGTTTATAGAATGCAACAGGCGTGAATAAATCGATTAATTCGGCGTGAAAACAATAAGTGTCGTGCGTTGCTGTACCGCGAGGCACAACATTCGGTCGTCAAGTTCAAGGATATATTATTTTCCACTGCGACTACAAAACCATATTGTGACCAAGTTCAAGATTTCGCGAGACGTGTTTTACACCCATGACGGCCTATGGATTCGGACGTTGATAACCGTGCGGGAAACACAAATAACGTCGCCACTGCCGCCGTCGCGACTGTCAGTTTCAAAACTTATGTACATTATTTCAGGAGCCGCGTCGGTCACGCTGTGAGAAGTCCGAGTTTCGGGATTAATTGATCGAATATTGATTACCGGATAATGTTTAACGCTCTGACATTATAGTTGACTGGTTTGTTACGAGTACTACCAACATGTTTATGCCATATACCGGTTCATGAAAAAGTATTTATAAATATTCCGTGTAATGTGTAACACTCGGCGATTTGATTCGTTTGGAGAGTATATTGTATTCGGAGTGACAAATTACTAATTAGTGTAAGTGACTTGACGAATTCAGCGCTGGATAGTTGAATACAGAATTATCCACTGAGTAGAACTCGATTTGATTAGTACAAACCGTTATGTCGTCGTCGGGAAAAATAAATGAACTAGAGTCTACTAACCTTAGGTAATGATTTATTGCTTCGGTATTCGTATTCATCATAATATACGAGTTGAAATATAAAGTGCGCCCATGGAAATTATATATATATAATATATATAATTCGATCAAACACCAAAATACATGAAATCGCTTTGAAAGCTGCATAAAAAGACCTCGAATACACTGTCGGACACGTAAATATACTTTATAATATGGTTAAATATAAAATATTATGAATTTACCGAAAACACCGAAAACGACGAGAACCTTTAAAATGAAAATATACGTTCATGATGGGGTCACCGCCGTGGTCACTGGCCAAAGAAAATAACATGTTGCCGACGCGGGCGATTATCGCATCCACTGCAACGCGAGCGTTTATCAAGAATAATATGCGCGCGTGATGGGTGTACATCGGTAGTTTGCAGCTCGCGATACCCATACTTCGCATAATCATCATTAAAATCTCAAGTTCGGCAGACGAAAAACAAATGATGATTTCAAAATAATTTTGACGGCCCGTACTGCAGCGCATTGAAATATGTTCACGTACAACGCCTTACGTATACGTCTTACAATGTATTTTTTCTACGAAATAACCCAGAACGAACACAATAAAGGAACGGACGTTCGCGGAGGATGTACGCGTTCAACACCGCCGCGGCGCGCGTAAAATAAATTATTATAATGGCATTACCCACTAGCTATATGTCTTTACGCGCGCAGCGTGTGTTATTTACGCAGTTAATGGTCGCCGTCGCGATGTGCGTGTGTGTGCGCGTGTATATACGTGCGCGCACGGCGTGAGTGCCATCTAACACAAAGATACGCGGTCCTCGGGGGTGCTGTTTGTAGACAATAGAGAGTATATGATACGTACACGCCCGGCGCGGTGTGTACATCCGACGTACACGTATATTGTATACATATTATGTACCAGACATCATACGTGCGTACCAGACGCATACGAGACCACGTAATTATTATTATTCGAATGTTGACGTAAAGGAATCGGAAAATATGTACATAATAATATTGTATTATAATAGCGCGCGCGTATAGGTATACAGTCATATCATACGTGTAGGCACGGGCGCCTGTATACGTACCGGAGGTTATGATATTATCATTACCGTGTACCGGGTACACCCGGAGTACGGCGACGTATTCGAGCAGGCGTTATAATCGAAAACAAATACGACGCGCGCCCCGTCGTATACACACACGCGTGTACGCTAATAATAATAATCGTATTATATTTTATCATAATGACGAGACCGCGCGCGCGCGCATTGTGTACTTCGCCGATTGCGTTTGTTACGACGATGGTCAGCGCGCGTTCTTAACGCGCCGAGTCCGCCGCCGTCGTCTCCGCGCGCCTGGAGTCGCGCCCCCAACACCGCGGCTCACCCGCTCACCGCCCGTCCGTATGTACGTATTGTTGTACTGCACGTATATTATGCTCGTCTACCCGTTCGTCTTCGCTCCGAAAATTGAATTCGTCCTATAATGAAAATATTAAATTATATCGACGGCGGCGGTGCGACCACGGGCGTCTCGTTAACCGTTGATCGATTTAGTCATGCGACAACGTAATAAGATTCGGCATTCCTGCGCCATTGTGATGTGTTTAAAAGATCATTGTGATGGGGCTTCTGTAATTTTTTTCCTTCCATTTTCTTCCACCTCCTTCTGTTCCGTTCTGCGACCGATAAATTAACAACGCACACACCGCACACCGCCAGAGGTGCGAAAGTTCGCAGGACCGGGGTCGGGAGGAGGCGGTTGTTTAATTTTTTTTTTTCGCACAACGGAAGTCTCTTCCAGCGCCGAGTTCCCATCGCGTACTATTATTTCATTATATTATGCTAACGAGATAATATAGATGTATAGAACCATCGACCGGGGGAAACAATCGTTTGTTCATTAAATGAAACTACTAAACGCCGTGTTCGGAATTACTAACTATATTATACACGCTGCGCTGCGGCGCGCACACGCGCGTTGTAAATCATTTTTTCTCGTTTATCGTTAGCGTGTGCACTCGTGTTCAAACCCTTTTGCTCGACTAATTGGAGAAATGAGCAGAATACCCGTCGGCGCACAGAAAACCACGTAAAAACAATCATTACATTAAGATTATATGTTTCTGTAATTTTCGTAATAATTGACAATTTTAAATTTTCGAGTTGTATTTATAATAATTATATATACTTCTGCAGTTCAACCCCGGACATATTTCTGTTCCTCAAGATAATAGATTTAGGCACTAGACATTTTTCGATTACAGTTAAGTGATTCCGTGTTAAACTCCTTACGTATCCTCCAAAGTGAATACTTCTCCCTAGGGTCAATTATTTAAAAAATTGAATATCACTATATTTGGAGTTTGAGTTATTATTGAGTCGTTTAGTATGTAATCGATATTGTAAATGAGTGTGTACACATACATAGGTACACATAGGGAGCCATACGATGTAATTAAATTATTCAAGAGACGTGGTGCGTAGTGTAGCATGATTCTCGGCCCTTTTCCCTGCGTCTCTACAACGACACCCTAAATTAAATAAAAATAAATTAAAAAACGTACACTGATGGTTATAAAGAGTTTACAGAAAAAAATACAAGTACAAGTCATATTATTATGTATGACTATATAGTGTTCATACAACAAATTTCCACAAATAATATATTCCTATTATATCTAAACCATTTATAAAATAACATAAATGGAATATTTGAGATTGAGGAACTCAACTAAGGGTTTCAATTCGCAAATCAATGGTTATTTTTATAAATTATGATAATATCTCGTATACAATTTATTTCAGTTATTCTAAGTGGTATACTACTTTTTTTATTCGGCGTTTTCCGGTGTCTATAATTTTTCTGTGATTTGTTTATTCGTTCATTTATTTTTGTCGCACAGGACTTGCACTTGGTATTTGGAGATTCTCACTCACTGTCACTAATGCCCCATTATTTATCTTATCATATATGATATATTTAATGAAATATTTTCAATTTTTTTCCTCTTGTTTTTATATGTTCTTCAAAGGGGTATCTTCACATAATTTCTACATATTTACGTGGGATAATCCATGTATGTTTGTATTTACACAGTCCACGACCACGCCGATGTTTGCTCGGCAATAATAATTTTGAACGTTCCGACGGGGTCGACGAACCTGTCTTCAACAAATTGGCTGGCTATGTCTTGTGAACTGGAAGTGAGCCGACATTCGGCCCGAAGCATTTCAATAGACGTTTATAATAAATTATTATATATAATATGTTTTTTCTTCTTTTCCTTTTGCAAATCTTCGGAGATATTAATCTAGTCTTTACGATGCTCTCTGTACTACGTGTATTTAGTTCAGGTACACTGCAAGAGTGTACGATAGCAATGATAACAAATATTTATTTTGTTAATTTCAAAATCTTATGCTCAGTTCAGTCGGTAATTTGTTTACTCTTTGCGAGGATTCGAATTCCATCGAATAATATACACTGTTCAATTCATACGAACCTATCTAGAAACAATACAATGCGTATATGACTAGGCTTATGTAAATTCGATTCGCACATTTCCACTGTTCTTTGTGCGTATCTCGTTTATCTTCATTATTATATAGGTAGCTATAGTATGAGAAAATACCAAACACAGAAGCAATGGGTTTTTATAAATTATTACATTATAACAAAGTTTAAATCAGACAAAACAATAGAGTATACAATAATCTGCTATGTTCACTATTGGTAAACGTGCAGCCTATTATAAAGTTTTCCTTCGGCATTCTCAGGTCGATGACGTAAAAATACCGGTTTCTGCGAGGCATTGCAGAGTTGCTTGATTAGACGTGCGGTCAGCTTTTTTATTTTTTTTTCGTTTTTCCGCCCACTACATGATTCGGCTCACGGTTTTAAACAAAAACAAAACGTGTGTAGGCTGATATGAGTTTAGCAACGAACACACCAATAAATTACTACTATGGACACGATAATACGTGAAAAATGAAAAATAGTCAAAACAAAATAATAAAATTATCCAAGCGACTTATTCTACTTCGATCGAAAGCATAATATGTATAACCTTTTGTGCGTCCGACCGTCGAGTCCGTATGCACGGAAGTCCGAGAATGACAATTTCGTAATACGTGATGGAATATATAGTATAGCGTACATGCGCAAAATAGTGTGTGTTCGCGAGCGCGCGCGTTGGAGTATGCGTGAAGAATTTCGAAATGACCGTACATAGTGGCAATAATACTTGGACGTCTGGAAATAATAATAATAGTATAGCCGATTGTTTGCCGGGCCCAACGTGTACATCGTGCGTATGCATTTTAAAACAACGCGCTGAGGATTTCGTTTCCGTCCGCATCTATGTTCAATTAATGAATCGCCGGTGAAAGTGTTTAAGTCATGAATATAAACGCGTCGTCGGTCGGTCGAAAACCCTTAGATCTATAATAACTGCGTGTATAATGGAAATTGAAAACCAAGTGTTTTAGCGCAGCCGAGATTTAAACGAGAATCTGACAGTGATATTAAATTCTACGCTCATACAAGATTCTTGAACATATTTCATATAGCAAGGAATTCTATTAATATTAAACCATATTAATTTGATGGGTTGAAATACATAGCCTAATATAATATTATAATCAAAACTAAAACCTTAAATTAAAAAATAACATTTTACTCTTATATTATAGTTAATATAGGTATGATTATTACATTTTAGATTTTTTATTCACGAAATTCTTCTTTTGCGTTTAAAACAATTCGATGCGTAAATTTAATTAAAAACAACAAGTTTACTAGCATATTAATTCAAATTGGACAAAACAAAAGCATATTCAACATTATGGTATTTATTTATTTATACATTATACGTTATTTTTATTTGTTAATCTTATTTTATGGAGTTTAGTACTATTAGATATTATATTAATAATAATTAAATATGAACTGTAAACATAATTATGAGATCAATACCTTATAAAAATAATCATATAAAAACATAAATAGCTTAAAGTATTTGCTACATTTATTAGTTTTGTCGTTTGTTTTTCTCAAAAGAAAAAAAAAATTGCTGAATCATTATCAAATGATGGACACTACTTATCTTTGATCGACAATTTATTTCCATTAAAAACGATCAAATACTTAACTCGAATAGTATCTAAGAAGTTCAAAGAAAACAAATCGTTTATTAACTCTATGTCAGAAAATATACCGTTTTATTCGCATTTGATGTTATCGAGCCTCTTTAAAGGATGTCATAAGCTGAGATTTACAAATCGAATTTATTTTATTGTACAAAACAGGCGATTCTGATTAAGTTGATAAACTCAATTTGCGGAAAAAATCAAAGCATAGAATATTCGTGATGAATCACTTTCTATTTAGTTAAGTTTAGCCTGAGAACTGTGAACACTGAATACACAGGTTGTATTATTATGGGAAAAGTCAACAATGTCGTTTTCCACACATTATCATTGAATTTGATTATATTCACTAAGCATATCAATGCTTAATAATAATAGTAATAACAATAATACGTAAAAAAAAAACTACTTAAAGATCACCTGGGCACAATAGTGATGTTAGTTCCACTCGTGGACGTTGTGCAATAAGCAGGGGAACAATATCAAGGGCGAAATTTTATTTACTGTACCCATCGTAGGTATCTCGCATTCGTCCTTCCAGCTATAACATAAAAGTATTAGTGAGTAGATCCGTGTAACGAATTAGGAGGAAAAAAGTGGCGTAAAGTAAAAAAAAAAATGAAAAAAATACACAACAGTGATTAACAACGATCTTCCGGACTGTCCAAATCAGGACGGACGAGAGGGTTCACTTTCGCTCTTCCGTATTTGGCCAAACGGGTCACATTTCTACGCATAAACAAGCGTCTACTGTCGCTTTTCGCGTATGGGAATATTATTTTTTCTCGGTTTTCAAACGCGTCATAATCGCGTGCGTAACACGCCATATAATAGTTGTTAGTAATTATTTTATTATTGTTTTTAATGCAACCTAATAGAGCGGAGGGGGGGAGGAATTAGCAGATTTCCGCGAGCTAACAATAAAAAAGAAAAAACCAGAGAGAAAAGGAAGATGTCGCATTTGTCTCTGCGATATATGTGTTACCTTATTTTCTCTTTTCTTTTGTTGTCACGTGTACCGCGAGTTACACAACCGCGATTCGTAGGTTGGATTCCGGCCTTGAATATTTTACGTTTTATTATTTTGATCCTACGTACGATATAAATCTAGAGCACATACAGAAGGTATAATCATCAAGGCACACAATGCATGTTTTTTCCCTATCTATCTTCGTATAATGTGTCGTCTACATAGAAGAAAAATGATTATCGTCGGTGGTAACATTTTCACTCGGTGACATTCACCCAGAAACTGAAATGATGTAACACAAGACGGTGGCGTCTTCGTGGGTGCTTACTAAATATTCTTCGAACATTTCATTCGGGTAATCTAAGCGCACGTGAGCCATCGTGTACGTATGCGAAACACACAAAATGATAATGTTATTACGTCCTTGGGCCAACTCGAGTTCCCATATAAGGGTAAGCTAGCGGTTTCTCCGGTAACCCACGCCACGCTGAAGCGGATGACCTCCTGCGCATTGCGATAATTTCGTAATGTTGCATGTGAATCATGTTGAACCCGCCTAAGATTCCGAACGAAAGCTGATTAGAAGAACGCCTAATAACGCTGGTGAAATCATGAAACATAATCGAATAGACGGCGCCTGACATAGAATTAGTAATGACTGTACGTTTAAGTCCCCATATGTCCCATACACAATATTATTGTATTAGAAATTATGTTTGTCATGGGAATCCATCCTGGCGTTACCGTATGGTCGTGGACAATTTTTTTAAGCAACTAATAAATGTGATACAGAACAGTAACCCGGTACATTGGTGCGCGTTAACGGTCAAGCCCAGTGCTCTCGGTAATTATTTTTTTCTTCGGTGTTTCCTGCTATTGATACCGAACGGACAGTATGCTTGGTCATTGCTATGACCATCATCGTGACTATCTGACAAAACTATTGGCTGCAGATGTCTTTTTTTATTACATCTTCTGTAGTGGCCCGGTGAAACGAATGAAAAAAGTAATGTATAACGGTTGGTATACGAATCGTTAGAATTCTCTATATATTACAGTTCCATTCAGTAGTTTAATTCAATAGAAGCTGAGTTTTTTCTATCAGAAGCGACCAAAGACATTTATATTATTTTTCGCTTATGTATTTTTTTAACGGTCTACAGTACCTACAATATGTGTAGATTAATTGTTACCTCTACAGATTGAGAATTATTATATTGGCATTGTCACCTGCAGTTTATAGTTGCGTACAGGCAGAGTGACTTGAACGCTCGGTCACTAAAGACGATTCGAAGTGTGTATTTCCTCTATGTGTTTTATTGCTTACACATACGTATACATTCTCGTAATATGTATATTTACATAGTGAGTTTAATTGTAAATCAAAAACAAAATATCTAATAAATATAAATACAATAGTAATTACCTATTGTATTTTCTTTATTTGAAAATGAATAAAAATATAATTATACGTATATAAACCTGCCTTCTGCCTAAATTATATATATATATATACCAACATCAAGCTATACAGTAAGAATCAATTTTAAAATGATTACTATAATATCCATATGCGTTATTACTGACACGTATACCTAGGTATTATTTTATGTTTGTACTCGTGTATATATTCGTGGAACTGCCATTTATTCGAACTCGCGTGTAATTTGCCTGAATTTGACTCAGGAATATCAAAAGAAACAGAAAACATGAAACAGTCATGGTAGAAACCTAAGGTTAAGGGCATATAGTAGTCTCGGATGGTTTCTCGGGAGTCATAACCTTGTAGTTAAAATGAAGACGATATAACGACACAAACTTAGATAATGGCTACTGCGTGAACCTAAACGAACCCAACAAACCATGCAATCGTTGATGGAGCGTTACGTTTTCATCTGTATACCACGTCTTCGTCGTTGTTTATCCGGTGTTAGGAAAATTGACATTTAGCATAATAAACCAAACAAACCATTATTCCATATGACATTTAAGATCCGACGTTTGGTTAATCAAAATTGCGTTAAGTTAATCGTAGGTACGTATGCGGATATTTCGAAATTCATATACATTTAATAGTAAAGGCTATAAAAAAAATTCTGCATTAATAATAAATTAGACTACGCATAATATTATACTTTAATAATTCTATATAATTTAAATCAACCAATTTTAAAATACAATTATGGTGCAATAGAATAGTTATTTTAACCTCCAAGACTATATGTATATAGTTCTGCTGTGAATATTTTTTTAAATAAAATGTGGTCTATGTTTTTGACTGCTGAAATAAATTAGTCGCATGCACTTGACACCCATAATATATATTGTAAATACGACCAAGTCGAATAACAGAATAAAATCAATCTCAGGGCTAACAGCACCACATGGTATCTTTTTGTTTTAAAATGTAGGGCATGTTATAGTTTTAGGCGATAATTATAACTCCTATAAGAATAATCATCAATAGTGAGCCAGTTATATTACTACAGTTAATTATATTAATAGAGTTATACACAATACAAGTCCGCGAGGTACATATTTAGATAATTCCTTCCGTACGGTTACTTATTTCATTTATTGAATATATTCATTGAGAGTCAGTTGAAAGTTAATCTTATATAGTGCTGTAATAAATTTTATCTTTGTTGTCTCGCAGGTAAAAAAACCGAATTATAATACATCATTTGTGGGTGTGAATATTATTGATTAAAAAGTTGTTTTTTACTGGTGTATAAGATTATAGAATATAGTATTTCGTACGATTGATTTAATTGTATTATATATAGATTTGTTTAAAAGTACGCGTGTATTAACTTTTATCCTATTATTTATAGGTAAATGCTCAAGGCGGAATTGGATTTGGAATAAAAAGAGAGTTGTTCTTTTTGAACCTGGAAGACGGATACTTTGGTTGCCAAGTGAACGAGTCCACTACGGTTTTGCAACTGTATGAGCTTTCCAGGCTGTGCGATGGCAAACAAGACTGTTACAAAGGATCTGATGAACTGAGACGAGAGCTCAAGTGCACGAGTAAGTTTAAAAATATGCTGTATTCCAGTATGAAACTATTTCAACGCTGCTGTATCGACGAATTATTTATCATGCAAATACAGCGATGGAGTTGAAATGACAAACGCGCGCGTAGGTGAAACCGGATATTTTACGATACATGCATTCAATATTATATTATAGTGCGATACGCCGAGGCTTATACAAAGATTTATGATTTTATGATTTTTAACGTGTTTGTGCGGTATGATGTAGTCGTATTTTTAAGCTGTTGCGCTATTAATATTATCAATCAAAATAATGAAAAGCCTTGAAAAGATTGAAATGATATACTCAGGGGCTAACTTTCACGACCCTCGACATACATTCAATTTAGGCCCTGTAGCGTGTGCATTACACGACTTGCGCGTGACGACATATTTTCTTCTAACAGAGTAACCGGCTGGTGTGCCTTCTCGTGAATATTGTGAATGCATACAACAATACTTGTATATATTGTTATAATTGTGACAGACTAATACTACATGCTATACGGTGTATTATATAAAAAAAAAACATAATATTTTATCTCTAATTATACTACGATCTGAACGATTCAAGTTTCAAATAGAAAACAACAAAATTCGAATTACTGAACTTCTTTTTTATCGAAACGCAATGTTCATATCATATAAAAACAGTTTTAATTATAATTCCGGTTAAATAATTGATATTCCAGCGTTTGTTCTGTATAGATTTATGTATCGAAAACCATATACGTGTATTCGATGAATTCGATTTTTTATCATTAATCAATCATTGTACTTCTATTGTTTGCCCCGTGTATTAATATTAATATATTTTATATCTACTAAAAAATTAAACCGTCCGGTTTGCATGTTGGAACACTCGGCGCGGGAGGTACCTATGTACGTATTACGTACACTGGTCGGCGGTGTACCGCTGCAGTCATTAATATGCCTATTATATGGTAACCGCACAGACACGCACATATAACACACGTGTACGTATACACTATGTCTACCAAGTTGAGGTATCGTTCGGAAAATGCACCGGGGTGAGTCAGCATGTGGTCAATTATATATATATATTATATATATATACTGACGGACACAATATGAATGTAATAAGCGGGTTGATGTACCTACCCGAAACGACCGTCGAGTCGTCACCGGGGACGACGTCGACGTGCATGGGTCTCTTAATAATCAGCCGGTACGTTGTTTGAATAATCAAACGCCGCCGTACGAGTGTAAAAAAAAAAAAATAGAAATAAAAAAATTAAACCGATGCATGAAGAGACGTGTTGACGTAACACCGTGAAATAAAACATGATTAATATGCCATTGGTCGCGTTGTTGAATCAAAAGGAAATGCAACTATATCCAGAGTGTGTGTGTATGTGTACGTGTGTGTGTGTGTGCATCGATAACGCTCCTCGTGTTTCCACTAATTTATTTATCGATGATATCAGATATTAAGGAATGAACCTACAATACATATGAACGGAATGCAATACAAATGAATTAATTTCTTTATATTTATTCGCCTGAAATTTGATTTCACGCATGGTTTTAACGTGAATAAACTTGTTATAACTTATTTTATAATATTGTTGAGCTGTCATAGTAATACTATAATATCTAATAAAAAAAAACCTCGTTATAACACTTATAGTATTCACTATATGTCATGATGTCCATGATACTATAATATGATATCAGATACATACAATTATCATTTTTATATCGTGTTATATTGCGAGAAAAAGCTTGTGAACAAAAATCTCGACCGGGCGATGTTTTTATTACAAAACGCGTGTACAGAATTCCGCAAAATAAGCCAAAATCGTTTTGTCATTGAAATCATAAAAACAAAAAAAACACGCGTAGTTGACCATGACAGAGTGTACCGTTTTGATTAAATTTAGTCCGAAGAAAACGGATATTGTGCCTAGAAAAGGATGACACATGATAAACACTTGTTTAATGTTGCCTCAGCACTGTCGAAATTACGTTTCTCATAATAGCCCGGTGGTCTGCATGGTGGTCGCGGCACCGTTATTTCTCTAAACTACATCCACATTAATTTGATTCATATTTATGGAACAGTCTTCACGTTTTGGGGCAAAAACATCGCATTGCACATAGAATGACGTTGAATTATATATATATAATTCCATACTTTACAAAACCCAATATAAAAGCATTTTTTCACTTATTCTATCGGCCTGATCTGAAGATTTAAAAATGGTCTCAAATGTGTCTGAGGGATGTCATCGTCCGAAAGGTTATTCTGTACCACCCACAATACACGTAATCTGTTTCAATTGTTGTTATTATAGTTAGTTACATTAACAGACAAACAACGCCGACAATAATGACAAGATAGGGATAACCGCCCCAAAACATTATGAAAGATGTCGAAGGTAATTTTTTTATCTCTCGCTCTGATGTTTTGTTTTTTTTTTAGTAATTTTTGTTGCTATAGTATCTAACCCTCACATTTCTTTTCGACTTCCATTTAATTATCCCATGAGAGCCTTCTTCGTTTATAAATACATAGGTTACATTATATTATTATCAGTAAAAATAAAATAGTTACACGAACACCATCGCTGCATACAGTGTATCATAATAATAATTTTACTCGAATAATTCACGGTTACGCTGTATATACGATTGTTATTATTGTTTTTTTGTTTTTGTTCGGACATGAGAAATACGAGTATAATATGTATATTATATACACACCATTTTTTTTATTGTCACAGCTCGTAGACGACGCGATTTATCGCGTATTCAAAACGTAATTTGCATAACGTGTGGTTCAATGTTGACAGATCGCTTAAGTGGGTAAATCGAATTTGTTATGTTATAATATGGGCCCGTAACGATTTTAATTTTCTAGGAATAATAGTATTATATAGTCATAAATAATATGGTGGTAGTCGAATTGAAAAAAATGGGAGTATGTAATATTTTTTTCTGTAAAATATTGTCACGTTAATTTTCTTTCCGGTTCATCATCCTCTCAGTGGGAAAAATATTATAATGACATCATTCAATAATACGTACGGTCGTCGATCGCTATTTGCAGTCCTAAAAGAAAATCCGATGCGGAGGGTAAACAATTTATTTTTCTTAATCTAACCATCGATTTTCACACTTATATTCTCACCAACTGCTTTGATAATATCTTCTTACAGGTATTTGATAATATATTGATGTTAAATTAACTGTAATACACATACATTTTATATACGCCCTTTTAGTCAAGTTATTTTTTTATTTTGGGAGAAGTAATACAAGTTGATTATTTTCATAAATATATTGTCAACTACTATTTTGCCTAGTCCACAGAAATCGGATGTATAGGTGCATTTTTCATATTCTTTTTTTATGTGATGGAAGCAGATTTAAGTGAACTATGCTTATAAAAAAAATATCATCTTTTTGTCCTTTACCATCCCAATATATTGGAATAATATTTTCTGACCACGAACATTAAAAATTAAAAAACGAATTTAAATACTCCTAAAAATGATTTTCTTATGATACTATCGTGTTCTATGAATACTTAACTGTTACTTACTCAACGTAATACTATCAGGATTAAATCGGAATATTTCTAGCACATATACGAAACTCAAAACGTCTAAAGCAGCTGTCTGTGATCACCATCCCCATATTAAGATTTATAATACTTGTACACATAATATGTCGTACAGTGTTCACGTCTCGGCGAACGAAAGACTTGACGTACAATATAATATTATGTATAAGACGTGTAGAGTAACGTTAAGGCCAAGGCCCCCTTTAACCTCTCTCAACGTTTCGCCTCCGTACGTCGTCGATCGCCGACAAAAATATAAAACCGTTCGCGAACCCGTATCCGCAATATTACATAGTAATAATAATAATAATAATGTCCTGCGCCAATATCGCGTAGAAACTGCACGTGCGAGCTACGTCTTACGAGCCGGAAGTTGCGCGTACAGCGAAACGACGTACAATTATTAATGTGCAACACGAACGGAACTTAGACAGACGCCACTGTCCGCCCGCCCGTCCGTCCGTCCGCGTACGATTATTTTTTTGAACTCGAAATTTCCCGTTGGTTCGGATTGATGAGCTCAACTCACTGAGGTCAACGTATTTTCATCTTCTTCTTATTATTATTATTGGCGGACGCGCGCATCGGCCGAGTGTATATAATTTATTACGTTATAATTACCGACGACCGGACGACCGCGGTCTTGCAGGCGGATATATAGGTGAAAAACAATAGGCGCATATTTATATCAGCGCGGGTAGATGGATATACATAATAATATAATGCCGGCCGGAGAAACCGCGAATTCTGTAGCGTCGAAAACGTTTTCATTATACGGGTCGGTCACGAATTTTCGTTATAGGGGGAGCGAAAAAAAAAATTCTCCGACAATCTCTTATACTTTTTTTACCGGTGGTGACCGTTAATTACCCCGACTATAATTACGCTCAACATATTTTTCCAATAGAATACCTATTTGTGATAAAAAAAAAAAATAACAATAATAATAATAGTAATAAATAAATAAATCGTGCACTCCGAAGAATGTACAAGTATAGGTATGTTTAAAATATATTGTATATATGTAATATTATATGTATAACGACTGTTGGGTGAACGACCTTAGCATATAACAAATGCTATGTCGCTTTAATTCACTTTTCTTCCATGCGTCACTGTGTAATTGGAAGTCCATTTATAGCATCCGTTTCTTTCTGCGAGTATGTGTTTATTTCGCGCTCGTAACACTAGGTATACGCTAACTGTAAATTGTTTTTGTTTATCACTCGGTTATTTGGCTGCGTATACGTACATAATTTATATTTTATACCTATATTATGTTTCTTTTTTTTACATATTATTATAAAATAAAAAAAAATGCGTTTTCCGTTGTTTCGCGTTTCTCGCACGAAGACGCATGAGAATCATAATTTTACTCTAGATATATATATATATATATATAAATATATACAAGCCGACCGAAGGACCATAAACTGCTGGTTCACAAACTGTTATTTAACTCGATTTAATTTGAATTTTCAAACAGTACATTTGTGTTTTAATAAGGTACTCTCGAGTTAATGCAATTTTAACCACGTGGTATCCACTAATAGGTTTATGTATTCTGTAGTCTTAAAAAAACATGCGTATGCAAGCTTAAAGGTACAGATAATTAAAATAAAATAATGGCGCAATGTAAACGGTTGGTCTAACTATAATTTTTTTTCGTATCCGACAGTATTACTTTCTTCCAAGGCCGCACCATCTGAATTGAATAATATTAATTGAAATCAGATGATATACCGCGATGATATACCGCGGTCTTGACCAAAAAAAAAAAAAACCAGAATTACGGGATACTTACTTATACATTTTTATAAGTCACACAATACGCAAATTTACTGTGCCTGAATTAACTACAACAAATTGTTCGGTTTTATTTTGCAAAATGTTATCATTCGGATCTGTATGGAATTCAACAACAAAATAATGCCATTAATCAAAGACTAACGACAATTGTATATTTATAGGCATTGTATTGTACGAACGTACGGATTACACTTATATAAATACATTTTCAATATCGTAAAAGATCCAGTACCTACGGATATTTATCGTATTTTATTACGATTGTCAGTCTATACGAGTATATATATACGTATAAATGTATTCTTTTTTTATGCGCGTATGACCATTACGTGGCCTTCGGATAAACGATTTACATTTAAAATATATAACGCGTTTGCTATTGTTTCAGATGACTGCGAGGCTAAAGAAGGAACGCCCTGTCAGAACGGTGCATGTCTCGATTCTCTTTGCCATTGTAACGACGGATACGGTGGATGTTCATGTCAAGTGCCAGGTACTGTCATCGTCCGAGCGCGACTTCGCGCTTTTACAAAAGCCCGATCGACACGTGGACATGCGTAATATAATTTAGTATCGTCAATCATTGTGATATTATTCTTTATTTTTAGACGAGAATGAATGCAAGTACCGCCCGTGCGACGTATTCGCTCACTGCACCAACACATTGGGCAGCTTCACATGTTCGTGTTTTCCTGGATACGTCGGAGACGGATTTCACTGCCAAGGTACATACACACCTAAGAGTCGCACAGTACACACTCTCTCACACACACACACACACACACACACACACACACACACGCACGCACACAGCACATACGCATAATAGCATAATACACATACATAATACATATTATACGCTTACCTATACGTTATAATATATATTATATATATACGCGCGTAAACGCATACGTGGGTACACATATGCGCATAGACTCCTGCACCCATGATTTGCGCATAATCACGCCGAGCGCCGTGTATAATTATATTATACACGAAGCCGTGATCGAGCAATCTGGCCAGAGGTTCTTGCGGAACGTAGTCTAAATGGCATCGACCTTGCGCATGGGTTGTTTATCCATTCCGCTGCCGTCTCCCGGTCTGTTTTTATATAACATACCGTTATATTTCAAGACTGGCGAAACCGGATTAACATTATTATTATGATTTTCTCTGTGCCGCGTTTCAGTAGCTTTTTTTAATGTTTTTATTGTTACACATTGTACTACGCACCGTAATATAGCTTTGCGGAACCGCCAACACGAGAAAAACCAGCGGTTACGATTATTATTTTTCACGTTATGTTCACGTCGAATTAATGTTTAATAAACTCCGGTGGTTTGCCTCGGTATCGAAATGATTATTGAAATTCCTGTTTGTAAAGCGTCTTTATGATAATATATTTCCATAAAAAATCAACAATAGGGTGTCTGCGGTCATACGCGCATATACCAATGCATA
This sequence comes from Periphyllus acericola, assembly GCA_949715065.1. Classification (NCBI taxonomy): domain Eukaryota; kingdom Metazoa; phylum Arthropoda; class Insecta; order Hemiptera; family Aphididae; genus Periphyllus; species Periphyllus acericola. Next base: position 33,132,991 of record OX454267.1, on the reverse strand, counting down.
GCGATAATAGCCATTTAAATTACGTGCACGCTGAGAAAGATGTGTTACGTGATGTGGGCCACCGACGCCTTGGTGTCATTTTCTTCTGTCCTTGGCCCAAATATAATGGGGAAATACACTTTTCAAGAGTCAACAACAACAGCAGCCTACGGCCGAAAATTAAAACCAATAACACAACTGATTTAATTTTAGATATTAACGAGTGCGAAGATCCAGCCATCGCGTCTAGATGCGTGCAGAACGCCGAATGCTGTAACTTACCATCGCATTTCTTGTGCAAATGTAAGCCCGGATACGTTGGTGACGGCGAAGTCGAGTGTAGAGGTAAGTCGATGGGAATTTAGCCGATGTGCACGCGTTGGTCGTTCATTCGAAACGACACTTGGCCATTGTCAAAACATTCGAAATAGGCCTGACAACCGAAAAATCGCAAAACAGTCGTCGACCTTGCTGTCGCGTTTCCCATCAATCACGAGGAATTCAACGACCGATATGAAAAGAGCAGGACAATCGAATCGTCCGTTAACGTTCGTATGGTCTCGTGGGTGCTTTCTGCAGCGTGTCTATTTTTCCCGGGGGTTCCGATTCATTAACGATCTCGGAAAGATCTCGCGATCCCTCGTTCGAATATATTTGTTTTTATATTGACAAATATTAATTTTACTAACGGAACGGATAATACGATGTGTAATTAACGTTTGCTGCGGTTAAGTCGGTGGTTACCGATGGGTTCGGAACCTTGACTAATTTCACGAATGTGATTTTACCATTGTCAATACTAATAATTGCTCATCTGTAATAAATACCATAATTTCCCATAATATACCGTGTTTATTTTCGTAGTTATTACCAGAACGTGTGGTACGCTAATAATCCGCATATTTCACACAGGCGTATACCTATGATTTTATGACCACTACACGTCATGCGTACGCTAAGTACTAAATAGCTTTATGCGTTTATTTTCCCAGACATTGATGAGTGTTTGAGACCGGACGCCTGCGGCAACAACGCGATATGCAGAAACACGCCGGGCAACCACACGTGCGAGTGCCAACCAGGGTTTGTCGGCAATCCGTACGACGGGGTAATTATTCCGATTGTATAATAACTCTAATAGACTTACTTTGTCGTGGTTTCACGCACTCGCAGGTCGGGTGATACTTATATTTTACTCGTCCCACAATTGAAGCAGGTAGGTGCGTTATAGCTTTTTATACCTTCTTCCGATCGACGAAAAGCGTTTATTACCATTGAACTCGTGCCAAAGCGAATTTGTTTTTTTTTATCTTTATCGTTCTCATGGGGTATCCGTGGTTGTCTTTAATTAATTCACATTTAATATTAACTTTAAAAGTCTAACGGCTGGATATTACAAGGCGCAACAGTCATAAATCTAATTACACGGTTATCAACAACGTATATAATATAGTAGTAGTATACGTATATTATACGTATTGTATTTTACAGTACAAAAATAATTATTGTAACTATTCTTCATCGGCGATTCTGGTTTAATGTTTTTAACGTGTCGGTGATGTCATTTTTTTATTATCTTGACATCATCGATTTAGTCGCGGGACGTTAGAAGAATATTACATAGGTACGCAAACTGAGTCGTCTGCGAATACCGTATAAGGACATGGAGGAACTGCATTTTTTAATAGCGTAACATTAATTGTTTTTCATAATGACCACTAGGCATCATATACCTACAGCTAATTCATTATTAATTAAATCTCACCTATAATTATCTGTTGGAAAGATAGACTTAATAAATACTTGTGTGAAAATATTTATTGAATGCCATTAAGACGATTTTAAAATAATTATAATACTTTTATAATTAATATTTTATTGTTCTTTTATTTAATTTTAAACCTTGAACTAGTTAAACTTAACAATAATTTACCGCAATAGTAGGTGTTTAATAATTCATTAACTCTGAATTAATTAATAAGTTTATAAAAACAAAAATGAATAATTAGTTTTTTACCTACAAATTATGTCCGTAACGACTGACGTTAAAAGTTTAAAATAAGAATTTGAAACTCTGTTACTTTACACTTCCCTACAAAATGTAAACTTTAAATCATTTAAAATATAGTTGGTTAGGTAGAAGATAGTAAACATCGTCGTACTATATTTCAAAGATCAAAGTTAATTTGATGGCGGTATCATTATAAGTATATACATTTCATGTAAAAATTAATCGTACATGTTTCTCAGAATAAAATCATTACAAATATACTTTAGAGGTTATAAAAATGTGTTTTATTTAAGTGTAACAATCGTCATGCTTTTGTTTTGTAAAATAAACTATATAGCTACTCGTATATTAAGATTTTACACGTTACATTTTTTAAGTTTGAATTGTATTTCTTCACAGTGCGTGGACGTAAACGAATGCAGTCTGCCAAACGCTTGTGGCCCAGGATCCCTGTGCACAAACTTTCCGGGTGGACACCATTGCGAGTGTCCCGAAGGATATTCAGGTAACGCGTACGGCGCTGGATGTCATGATGTCGACGAGTGTTCTCGGGGCCCTTGCGGCAAAGATGCATTGTGCCATAACAACGAGGGCAGTTTCCGATGTTCCTGTCCACCAGGATTCGTTGGTGATCCGTTCCACTCATGCAAAGGTATGCGACGAAAACATGAGGCTTGCCTCCAGATTTTGTATAATACAACGCAATTTAACCAGTGACTCATTAACAACTATAAACATTAATATCGTATTTGTCGACTTCTGAAATCGAGTTATCTCAAACAGCAATGTACTGCGAACACGTAAATACTGAGTTTTAGATAGACGTATACAGTCCTCAATTAATTATTATTTTAATAAATGTCTTTTGCGCAAGCTTCGAAACACACGAAAGTTTGAAAACGTGTAACACTCTCATATCTGTATACCGATGTCAAAACTGCACTCGAGTGAAATCGTCTATAGTTCAACTCTTTACTTAACATGTAATATTCTATGTCTCGTCGACAAATACGTCGCATAACCAAAACCTCTTTACAAAATACAATTGTAACGCACAAATGTCTCACGTGCATTTCTCTACTGACGTTGTGCCGTCGAAAGACTGTCTGTAAATAATATATTACGATGTATTCACCTACCGTTTAACACTCGCTTACTTAACATATTTATATCGTTTAACCAACCGTTGCAAATACAGACGTAGACGAATGCGAATCATCTCCGTGCGGACCGAACTCCGAGTGCGTGAACGCGATGGGAAACTACACGTGCGTCTGCACCGCCGGCTACGCCGGGTCGGCCAATGATGGAGGGTGCACGGACATCAACGAATGCGCACTGTCGTCCAGCTCGTGTGGCATCAACGCCAAGTGCATAAACACCCCGGGGTCGTACACTTGCCTGTGTCCCCAGGGGTTCACTGGTTCTGCAATAGAATATTGCCAAAGTTAGTGTCCACCCGTTAACGCTTGACTCGCACAATGTGTTTCACATTATTATTTTTGCATGGCGCTTACGTTTCGCGTTGTCTACATTATTTCAGCTGTTGTGGGTCAATACTCTTGTCTCTATACGTATATAGTTTCTAGTTGTACTAAGCTAAGTTTTGTTTATTTTTCTTGGATGTATACACACATCCTGGTAAAAGCATAATACTGTTTTCGGTTCTCACTAGCCTGAAATTCATTATTATCATTTTTACAAGTATTTAGCAGCATGTACCCGATAATTGGAGGTAAATCGATTCTTTTTCTTTCTATTGTGTGGCACGAACGCATCAAGTTTTTGGTATGTACCAATTTATTATTGTTTTGGACGATTTCTTGACTTACTGTGTAGTTAAATGTCTCTTTTGCATTTCTTTTTTCTTTTCCCGTACTCAAATGAATAAAATATATACTAATACTTATTAATTTGTTCGCGATAGACATTAACGAATGTGATCATGCGCCTTGTGGAAATAATAGTATTTGCACGGATACGATTGGAAGTTTTGTTTGTTCGTGCAAAGAAGATTACACCGGTGATCCGATCAAAGGATGTCATGGTAATTTTTTTGATTTAATTTTTTTTTAAATTTTATCTATTAAAATCTTAATGTCTTCTACTTAGATATCAACGAATGTGAAATTTTAAGTAAACCATGTGGTCCCAACGCGATTTGTGAAAATACTAGTCCAGGATTTAATTGTCTTTGCCCACAAGGATTTTCTGGCAAACCAGATCCAAAAGTTGCCTGTGAACAAGTAAATAGGAATATTATGGTATTTATTGTAACATATAATTAATGTTTCGATTGTTATGAATACAGGTTGACGTAACGGTATTGTGCAAATCAAATTTTGACTGCACCACTAATGCTGAATGCACTGAAGGTCAATGTTTTTGTAAGAACGGATTTGATGCTAAAGGGTCAGTTTGTATAGATATAGACGAATGTTTGGCTCAGCCATGTGGCCCATATTCTATGTGTTCGAATACCATGGGTGGATTCCATTGCCAATGTCAAACAGGATATGTAGGTGCTCCGCCTAGAATTCAGTGCAAAGGTATATTTCAATTTTTACTATATTATTTGCATCTGATTCTTAACATAATTACATATATATTTTACGTATTTAGCTCCCTGTGAAGACGTCAAATGTGGAATACATGCTTTTTGTAAGCCCAATGGCCAAGAAGCATACTGTATATGTGAAGAGGGATGGACGTATAATCCAAACGATTTATCTTTAGGATGTGTTGGTAAGACTAATTAATGTATTATTTAAACTTTGTACACGTTTTCAGCCTGAAAAATAAATTGATAATAATGTAAAAATGTAATTCCAGATATCGACGAATGTGACAAAGTAAATGGACCGTTTGGTCGGTGTGGAGGAAACACATTATGTACTAATACACCAGGAAGTTTTGGATGTCAATGTAAACCAGGGTTCACAGGAAACGCATTTAAACAGTGCACTGGTACGATTATACAATTTAAATATTTATCTTGAGTATATTGTATATATAATAAAACTGATATTCATTGATGTTATTTTTTAATTATTTACAGATATAAACGAATGCTCTGACATTAATAGTTGTGGAAAAGATGCTTTGTGTATTAATTTACCAGGAACGTTCAATTGCATTTGTCCTGGAAGTTCTATACCTGACCCGGATCCATTTATCAAGTGTACCAAAGTTATAAACTGTACAGCTGATATCGAATGCCCGGGAAATTCTTTTTGCAATAATCAAAAGCGTTGTTATTGTCCCGAGCCGAACGTCGGTGATGATTGCAGGCGTAAGAATGTTATTACAACATATAGTATCTTCAAACGTACTAATAAAAAATGTCAAATATTTAGATCCGTGTGAAGATGTACAATGTGGTCCCAATTCTGAATGCATGCTACTCAATCAAAACGCTCAATGTATGTGTTCAGCCGGGTACACAGGAAACACGAACACTGGATGTTCAGATATAGACGAATGCAAGGGTAATCCTTGTGGTCCAGGGGCCGTGTGTAATAACGAACCCGGATCATTCTCGTGTCAATGTCCCGGTGGAACAAATGGTGGTGATCCGTTCAGAGAAGGATGCTCCCAAGCCAAAAGCCCCGCACACTGTAGTAAAAAATCCCCATGTCCAGGATCTGAAATATGTGTACGTGATGAATTCGTGGGCGAAAGCGTCTGCATTTGCCAGAGAGGTTATTTGAGGGACCCGAAAACTGGTAAATGTAGAGATGCCAATGAATGCACAGAACTTAGAGACAAACCCGCCTGTGGAGTGAACGCTGTTTGTAAAAATCTTCCTGGTAGTTACGAGTGCCAATGCCCTCCGGGTTTCAACGGAAACCCTTTTACTAGCTGCGAAGGTAATATTATCGATTTAATGAAATAAAATGTATTTTTATTTGACGAGTGTTTTTTTCACCTGTTTAGAATGTAATTCGTTAGAATGTCAGTGTAGACCACCATATCAAATCGTTAATGGAGAGTGCACATTAGCTGGTTGCAATAAAGGAAAATGTCCAACTGGTGCAGAGTGTGTGTCTATTTCAGGTGGAGTTAGCTATTGTGCTTGTCCAAAAGGATATCGACCTAGGGAGGATGGATCATGCTATGGTAAATATTAGATCTATAAATATAAATTTTTTATTTTAATGAATTTAAATGTTAACCTTGGAATAATTTTTTAGACGTCGACGAATGTGAAGAAAAAATTAATTCGTGTGGTTACGGTGCCGAATGTGTCAATAAACCAGGCACATACGAGTGTTTGTGCCCAGAGGGTTATAGCGGAGATCCACACCGTGGATGCTCACGCAGTCAAAAAAAATGTATAAAAGATTCAGATTGCTTAATGAACGAAAATTGTATTCAACCAGGAGTTTGTGTTTGCCCCGTACCATATTATACTGACGTTATTGACAATGACCTTTGCAAAAGTATGAATTTATATTATAATATTTTTGCTACGAGTTTATTTTTCAACATGTATATTTATATTATAATTTAGGTCCTTGTGATCGGTTTCCGTGTGGTGTCAATGCACAATGTACACCGAGTGATCCTCCGAAATGTTTATGTTTACCTGGTTATAAAGGAGATCCTTTACATGGTTGTGAGGATATCGACGAGTGCAAAGACAATCCTTGTTCTTTAGGATCACAATGCATAAACGAAAAAGGGCACTATAAATGCATTTGCCCTCTTGGAACAAATGGTGATCCATATTCTGGTGGATGTATGTATAATATTTTTTTGGTTCTACGAGAACTCTATTTGTGGTCAGATTATAATATCGTTGTTTGCTATAAGGCTTAGGGAAAGAAGCACCAGAATTCGAGTGTTCTAAGGATGACGAATGTGTTGCTCAGTTGGCATGTGTTAAAGGAACTTGCACGAACCCTTGTAGCATTCTACCTTGTGGTCAAAATGCATATTGTGAATCTGAAAAACACGCAGCATGGTGCAGATGCAATGCTGGTTATGTAGAGTCTATATTCGGTGAATGTGTGTCACGTAAGTATTTAGAGTAATTTATTTAAATATATAAAACTAAATTAAATTATATATCTTGTAGCGTGTGACGGGTATATTTGTGGCTCTGATGCACAATGTATAGTAACACCACAAGGGCCTACTTGCAAATGTTCGGAAGGTTACACAGGAAACCCATTTGCCGGTGGATTTTGTAAGCCCGATGCTTGTTCGAGCACTAGTCCTTGTGCTGCACCTAACATATGTGTTGCTGGACGATGCAAAGAAAAATGTGAAGATCATTTCTGTGGCATAGGAGCTAGTTGCAACCACGAAACAAATGAATGTGTTTGTAATCCATTATTTATTGGCGATCCCAATTACATTTGCATGCCCCGTAAGTATATATTATATTTTATTTATGTCCATTTTATAGTAAAAACTTCGCGTGCGGTATATTAATATTTTATTTTAAACATTTATTTAGCGATATCAATGCCTTCATGCTATCCTGGATGTGGAATTAACGCCCATTGCGAATATGATATGTTTAGTGAAAACAAATGTGCTTGTAATTCTGGATTCGTAGGAAATCCCTATGATGAATGCGATTCTCAATCTACAAAGTCTTGTTCTAATATGACTTGTGGTATTGGAGCGTTGTGTAAAGAAACATTGAATTCTATTGAATGTTATTGCCCGTCCGGATTTAAAGGAAATTCTTATGTACAATGTGTTGGTAAGTACTAAAAAGATAAGGCACAAATTAGTCAGTAATTCTAATCATAAATTATTTATTGTTAGATATTGACGAATGCCTGATTTCTGCTTGCGGTAACAATGCGGTTTGTATCAACACAATTGGAAGTTATGACTGTAGGTGCATCGAAGGTTACGTTGGAAATCCATTTTTAGAATGTTCAGCAAAGATGCCGCAAATCTGTCACGATCCAATAACTTGTCAATGTTCGAAAAATGTTCCGTGCCCAGTAGGGTAAGTTAAATCATTTAAAATGATATTTGATGTTTATAATACATTAAATTTAATACTGTAATAATTTACTTATTTATCATTATAGATTTATTTGTAAAAGTGGAAAATGTGAAAATCAATGTGATAACATCAAATGTGGTGTTAGAGCCGGTTGTGTATTTGGAAAATGTGTGTGCCCACCGGGACTAATCGGTGACCCTTACAATTTTAAAACTGGATGTAAAGCTCAAGGTCAATGCACTAATGATGCTGAATGCAAAGATACAGAAATATGTTTTCACATAAACAAAGAAGCAAGAAAATGTGTAGATGGTTGTAGTAAATTACAATGCGGACCTAATGCAGTTTGTGTGACTGAAAGCCATCGTTCTTCGTGCATTTGCACTGAAGGATATTTCGGAAATCCTGGAGACTTATATCTTGGTTGTAAACACGAAAGAGTTGCACCTAAAGGTGAATGTCGAACTGACAAGGACTGTAAATCGCCAAGTCAAATATGTTCTATTGTACCCGGTGGAGTGTCTTCTTGCGTTAGTGCATGCACCAGAGTGGCATGTGGACCGGATGAAATTTGTTTAATAGAAAAAAATGGCATACCCGTTTGTTCATGCCATCAAGAGTTTGTGTGGAATCCAATTATATCAAAGTGTGAAAAGCCTTCATTGCCTGATTGTTCAGTCGATGTTGACTGCAAAGACAATGAGTCGTGTAAACCGGATGCATTGGGAGTACTGAAATGTTTATCAGTTTGTATCGAACTAACATGTCCGTTCAATTCCGTATGTGTTGCTAGTAGTCATGAAGGTAGTTGCCAATGCATGCCCGGGTACGTAGGAAACACTAACGACAGAAATGGTTGTCATCCAATTAAGAATAGTAGTTGCCAACAAGACGTTGAATGTTTGCCTACTGAGGCTTGTCTAGAAGACCCGACAAGTAGATTAAAATCATGTAAACCAGTTTGTGATCATACGGTTTGTGGTCTAAATTCAATTTGTGTAGCTAATAACCACGTTGCTCAATGCCAGTGTCCTCCTGGCACATTTACCGGTGATCCATACGACTCGAACGGTTGTCTGGAAGTTTCCTGTGTCTATAATGATGACTGTCCACAAACCCAAGTTTGTGACAGACAATCTCATTCGTGCATGAATTTATGCGACAAAGATACATGTGGAACAAACTCTGTATGTCTTGCCGATGGACATAAGTCATTATGTCAATGTCCTCCTGGTTTTGAACCAAACCCAGTTCCAGAAGTATCGTGTAAAGCTACCGAAGTATGTAATGAACTTTCTTGTCATTCTACCGCCATATGTGAATCGAACCCCACATCAGGGTATATCTGTCGATGCCCCCCTGGACATATCGGAGATGCATACATGGAAGGATGTAGAAAAGAAGGTCTATGTCCAAATGGAAATATCGATTGTCCGTTATTAAGTGTATGTCAATCGGGTAGGTGCGTAAATCCATGTGAAAAATCATGTGGAATGAACACAATCTGCAACATTATTGCAAGAAAACCTGTATGTTCATGTCCTGATAACTTTGAACCAATTCATGGTGAACCAAACCTTGGGTGCGTCAGATCAGTAACTAAATGTTTTAATGATCTGGAGTGCAAAGGTGGTGTTTGTTCCAATGGAGAGTGTAAAGGTTAGTTGTTTTACTTTGAATTAATTTTTGATTACCATTGATTTATATTTTCTATTCTAAAGTGGTTTGTCGAAACATTGATGACTGTTCTACTGGTGAAAGATGTGTGCAAAATAAATGCGAGATTCCGTGCGCTGGGCATTCTCAATGTATGTCATCACAAGCGTGTATCAATGGAATATGCACATTGGGATGTCGAAGTAATAAAGATTGTTTAAGCTATGAATCATGCATCAACGCTAAATGTCAAAGTTAGTTTTTTTTATATACCATACAGTATATTTTATCCGATTACGAAGTATTTATATAAAACATACATAATTTCAGATCCATGCAAACGTGATGGTGTTTGTGGAATAAATTCAAAATGCACCGCTGTTGATCATAATGTCGTTTGTAGTTGCAACAAAGGTTTTCAACCAAATCCTGTTCCCGAAGAGTCTTGTGTACGATCAAATAGTATATGTCATAATAATGCTCAATGTGGGTTAGGCCATGAGTGTAATGGAAACATATGTAAAGTTGTATGCATGAGTGGAATGGATTGTGCTGAAGGAGAAAGATGTACAAGCAATAAATGCGAAAAAGTTTGCTTCACTGCAAGTAATTGCTTGACAGGAGAAGTTTGCGTGGAAGGAATCTGTAGACAAGGCTGTTCTTCAGATTCAGATTGCGATGTTAGTCAAATTTGCATTGGGAATAAGTGCAGGTAATAATCAACTTATCATTTATTTTCTTAGCAAACATTTTAATAAACTAATTCTCGATAGATGTGGGATTGGCTATGAAAGTTCACCCACTGGCTGTAAAGATGTTGACGAATGTATGCAAAATCCATGTCATATAAGTGCCAAATGCTTAAACACACCCGGCTCCTTTCAATGCTCATGTTCTGGTGGAAAAGTAGGGGATCCTTATACTGAACCAGGATGCAACAAACCTAATGAGTGTAAAAATCATGAAAATTGCGCCTCAAATTTGGCATGTGTAAAAGGAAAATGTACAGAGCTATGCAACGATGCATGTGGAAAAAATGCATTATGTCAAATGGTTGAACATGTAACAGCATGTACTTGTCCTGCAGGATATTTAGGAGATGCTTTTGATAAAAACGTAGGCTGTTTTAAAGTTGAATGTTTTTCTAACGAAGACTGTCCAAACGAAAAAATGTGCCAAACAAGCAGTAATAAATGCACAAGTAAATGAATAATTAAGTTAAGATTGTTTAAAGATATAGATAATAACATTTATCGAATTATTTTTTAGGTCCTTGTGATTCAATAAATTGTGGACATGGAAATTGTAAGGCATATAAGCATAAAGGCATATGCACTTGTCATAATGGCTATGAACTAAGAAATGGGAACTGTCAAGATATTGATGAATGTAAACAAAGCCCATGCCATAAGTCCGCAAAATGTGAAAATACTCCAGGGTCATTTACATGTGTTTGTCCTGATGGACTGTTGGGTAATCCACATGCAGAAGGCTGTCACTACCCAAACAGTTGTATTACTAACAATGACTGTCCAGAAAGTGCTATTTGTCATCAAAATCATTGCAAAAACCCCTGTGAAGATAATAAAGTATGCGGTCGTAACGCAGTTTGCTCGGTTCAGCATCATGAAATCCAATGTCAATGTCCTTTAAAAACTCAAGGAGATCCTAAGGTTTGTACAAACTATGATTTAAAATGACTTAAATGATTTAAACACGTTATTTTGATTGTAGGTGGAATGTTTAAATGTTGAATGTACAAACAGTAACGATTGTATTTTGGGAAAAGCTTGTGTTAACTCAAAATGCGTAAATCCATGTTCAGTACAAAAAGTCTGCGGAGACAATACAGATTGTAGTATACAAAATGACGCTGCTACGTGTAACTGTAAAGCGGGGTACACAGGTGATCCTCATTTAGGATGCACATCTATATTGTATTGTGCTTCTAATAGTCAATGTCCTACTACAACTAAATGTAACAATGGAATATGCACAGGTATTATAACAATAAATTACGAATGTTTTTGAACAACTCTCTTACATTTAATGTAATTTTGATTGTACAGTGGAATGCAACTTGGCAAGGGATTGTGTTGGAAATGAGCTCTGTATTGGAGGTATATGCCAACCCACTTGTCATGGAAACGTGACTTGCCCTGAATACCAATATTGTCTGAACAATATTTGCGTTCAAGAACTCCGATGTTTTACAAATAACGACTGTGAAGATACGCATGTTTGCAAGACAAATACGATTGGACAGGTATTTCAAAATATACATAATTATATTTTCATGTTGAATTATTCTGACTAGTTTATTTTCGTTGTCATATGTAGACGCAATGTGTTGACATATGCGAAGAAGTTATTTGTGGAAGACATGCTGAGTGTTCAGCAGTTGAACATCAACCAATATGTAATTGTGAACCAGGTTACCACGGAAATCCACATATTGGTTGTCATAAGATCGAATGCTATGAAAACGAAAATTGTACCAATGATAAAATATGTGAGGATCACATGTGTAAAATATCATGTCTTGCAAACAACCCCTGTGGTCCAAATGCTTTATGCTCTGCAGAAAATCACCAACAAGTATGTAGAAACTAAGCTGTTAAAAAATAATAATTGTAATTTCAGTATTTTATGAAATTAATTCAAATAACTACTTTTTTTTAGGTTTGTTATTGTCAACCGGGATATACCGGAGATCCATACTTCGGTTGTGATGTATTAGATTTTTGCGAAGCATCACCTTGTGGGCCAGGAGCTAGATGTGATAACTCTAGAGGTTCTTTCAAATGTCTCTGTCCACTTGGAACGGTAGGAGATCCATATAAAGATGGTTGTCATTCACCAGTTGAATGTCAAATCGATGAAGACTGTCCTCCTGCAGCACATTGTGTTCAAACTAACGGTATTCCTAAGTGTCAAGATAATTGTGAAAAAGTAAAATGTGGTCCGAATGCTGAGTGTGGAACGTCAACGCATTACGGATCCTGTGTTTGTCACTCTGGATATCAAGGAGATCCAAACGATTTAAATGTCGGATGCAGACCTAGAGCTGTGGCATGCACTTCTAATCAACAATGTCCAAGTAACACATATTGCTATAATGGAGCTTGTAAATGTAAGTGTGTATAATTATATAATCGTATTTAAATAAATTTCACATCGCGTATTTTGTTCATTTGTTTGTATAGCATCTTGTCAATCAGATGCAGAATGTGGTCTTTCTGAGCAATGTTTACAAGGACAATGTAATAATCCGTGTGAACGACAAGGAGCTTGTGGATTAAATTCCAACTGCAAAGTGTTTAATCATGTTAAACACTGTTCGTGTCCAGCTGGATTTACGGGTGGTAGTGAAATCGAATGTGTTAGAAGTACGTGATTAACACATGGTAAAATGGTAAAGTATTTGTATTAAATCGTTATTGTTTTATATAGTTCCCGTTGCTTGTGAAACAAATGAAAACTGCTATCCGAATAGTACATGCCATCAATCGGTATGTCAACCTGACTGCCAAGCTGACAATCACTGTGCATTAAACGAAAAATGTTTCAAAAATCATTGTGCTTGTAAGTTAAATGTTTATAGTAAAATTAGCTATAAAATATTATTATTCCATTTAATATGAATTAATAAATTGCTATGTATAATTTTAGTAACATGCAGAGTAGATAACGATTGCTTCTTGGGACATATATGTCTGAACAATATGTGTTTGTTTGGTTGTAAATCAAACGATGATTGCGCTTCCGTCGAGTCTTGCAGAGATAACGTGTGCACAAATCCTTGTTTGGCAATGCCTTGTGGACCTAATGCCGTTTGTACAGTAGCAAATCAAAGAGCAATGTGTTCTTGTCGAGTAGGATTTGTTCCCAATCCCACAGCTAAAGTAGCATGTGTCAGAACACCGGCTGAACCATGTAATGAAAATCAAGAATGCCCAGCAGGATACTCGTGTAAAGACGATTCTTGTCAACCTGTGTGCTCTTCGGACGCCAGCTGTCACGGAAACGAAAAATGCGATATGTCAGTTTCTGTATGTAAACCGTTATGTCGTAAAGATGACGACTGTCGAAGCGGAGAAATTTGCAGTGGTTTGGTGTGCAATGTTGGCTGTAGAGGTGACACCGACTGTCCATTTGATCGATCTTGCATTAACAATAAATGCAGAGGTACGTGAAACCAAAATGTTACATTTTTTATCGTATGGGCAAATTTTTCTTTATTAAAACAAACATATTAAATTTAGACTTATGTGAATCTCCGACCGCGTGTGGCGTAAATGCATTATGTTCGGTTTCAAACCATCAAAAACAATGTAGCTGTCCTTTACTGCTCGAAGGTGATCCTCTACTTGCTTGTAGATACCCACTGATAAGCTGCAAAGGAAATAGTGATTGTAATTCAGGCCAAACATGCTATTCATCTACATGCCAAGCAGTATGCCGAACGTAAATATCTACACTTCATTATAATTTATCAACATACCAATCATCACAAACAATAGTAAACATTTTTAATAATACATGAAATATTTAGGGACTTGGAATGCTTATCTGATGAACGATGTCATAACGGAATTTGTAAAGCGGTATGCAACTCAGACTCAAAATGTAGTCCAAATCAGATATGCGAAAATCGCTTATGTATTGAAGGTTGTCACAGTGATACATCATGTCCTGATAACGAAGCATGTATCGATAAACAATGCAGAGGTACCTTAGACAAGATTTTTATAATTTGAAAGTTTTTGTAAAAACTGAAAAAATGTAATTTGTTTAGCTCCCTGTGACAGTGCTACTACATGTGGGCCATGTGCTCAGTGTAAAGTTATTAACCACGGAGTTCAATGCAGTTGTATGGCCGGATATAATGGAAATCCATTAACTGGATGTACCAAGTCGATTTTAAAATGTGACGGAACGTGCCCGTGTGACATAGAAACCGGACACTGTATAAAACGTTGCGCACTTAATAAAGACTGTTCGTGTGGGGAAATATGTCATAATGATATATGTACAACGAAGTGTAGTTCTAGCACAAATTGTCCAACAGTAATGCCATACTAAAATTTAAATTAGTAAATGTATTTAACAAATTATTAATTCAATGTTTAAGGGTCATATATGCACAAATGGAGTATGTGCAGTTGGATGTCGTTCTAATGCAGATTGTGCTGTTGACCATTCTTGTCAAAATGGAAAATGCAAAAATCCTTGCGACGCGCCTAGTATACCTTGTGGCAATAATTCCGAATGTCGCGTTAACGATCATAGAGCTGTATGCATGTGTCCCGATGGGTTCCAAGGAGAACCTAATGTTGAGTGTATTCGATATTCTTGTGATAAGGACGATGACTGCGAGACAAATAAAAAATGTGGTTCGGATAAAGTGTGTAGAAATCCATGTTTGGAGCAAGGCGCTTGTGGATCAAATGCACAATGTAGAGTCACAAACAAAATGGCTCATTGTACTTGTCCGCTTGGGTATTACGGAAATCCGCAACTTGAATGTAAAGCCGGTAAATATTACGTGACATTTTTAAAATATGTAATTTCTAAAAAGTATAATACTTTTCAAACAACCAATTATAACGGTAATAAATTATATACGTATGCTTACCAGACTGTTAAAACCGTTTAAGAATCCATGAGATATGATCAAAATAAAAAAGTATGAGTCCATCCTTAATGTTCACCATTTGTAATTAGTTGTTTGTTGTATTAAGATACTATCTTTTTAATGTTAAATTAATTTGTAATTTTAGTATATTTCTAGTACTCGGAATTTTTTTAGTTTTCCGTTTTTGCTCTCGTTATAAAGTATAAACCCAATTAATTGGAACAGACTTTTAATTCAATTATTGTGGAATTTTTCCATTTCCACAACTGATAAAACGTTTTTAAAAGCTATAATTAAAGTTATAGCTTTTACGTGAAAATGAATAACCATATTAATACTTCTTTAGAGACTGTATAATATATAAATTTTTCCTAAATATGCAATTGCAGGTACGGCAGATAAATGTGCTTCGAATCCGTGTGGACAAAATAGTCGATGCAAAGATATACCTGGAGGTTTCGAATGTTTATGTCCCCCAGGGTGCACAGGTGACCCCAGTAAACGATGCGTATGTGATCAGGCTCAACAGCGATCTGATCCCTGCAAAACCGTTGTATGCGGAAAACACGCACTTTGTCAACCGGTAAATGACCAAGATGCTAAATGCTACTGCCCAATTGAATATCCCTTAGGAAATCCATATGTGAAATGTAAGAGAAAAACATCTAAACATTTAAACGTAATGACTATATAAAAAAAAAATTATCAGGTGAAATGAAAAATCTGCCAGCCGATTGTCGTACAAACGGTTGCGGCAAGGGTGCAAGTTGTTTACTTCAGGACGGAGCATACATTTGCCAATGTCCGCCAGGCATGACCGGTTCTCCACAAAAAGAGTGCACACTAGGTAAGTGTTCAGAATTTGTCCAATAATCCTCTCTAGGTTCTACAGGTTCGAACTGTGAATACAGTGAATTCCATTTTTGTTACTATTTCTAGACAGAACAAAAAACAGTTGTTTTGTAATGTACATAGTCAAGATCAATTATGAAATGTATATACAAAATAATTTGTAGATAGACAATAATGCATGATTTTTAGGTACCTACAGCTTTTGTATATATTTATAAATATATTTTTTTTTTAGTCGTGCAATATTGTTTTGCTACCATTGGTTTGTAGTTTATTCTGAACTGTTTTTCTATATAGTATATATACTTAAGTTAACCGTGGAAGTATGAGCAGTTTCCCCCAATCTGGAATTTCCAATATAATTGTTTCAAATGTGTCATGTTGTTTCAAATAAAGTTGTCAACTGTTTTATACAATCCCTCCTCCAAATGTTTAGTATTATCGTATTTGAACTTGATGTAACTATACTCAATGTTCAGATTGGAGGGAACTGTGAAAGCGTTATACTCACACGTTTAACATAAACAATTGTAATTTATTGTGCACGAAGCGTGATTTGCTTAAAACGTATTACATTGTAATTGAAAGTCACTTTTGGTTTCTTGAAACGGTTTACTGCTTGGGCATATTTCAATGGCATGTTGTGAGAATAAATTCTTTCACAGTTCTTTCCATCACTTTAAGGTATTTGTAAATATTTATCTACAGTAAGGTGGCTTAATATTATCACCGACGGAAATATAATAAAGGTGTTCAAAAAATTGTTGTTGAAAGCAAAAAAAAAAAAATTAATTTGAAACTATTAAAAAAAAATTTGAATTTTAAAAATCTTTCTACATAGTTACCTTTTTTTACAATGCTAATTAATATTGCACGTATTTAAATTTTTAGAATATAATGAGATTACCAGAGAGAAGTAAATTTCGTCATGTTTATCGTGTTTTTGCTCGTTCTAATTTCGGTTAACATTTAACCTTTTACGTGCCTAATGAAATACTCATTAGTCGTTAGCTTAATTACACCTAATTATTTTGGTTATTACTATGGTTCGTTAATCATAAAATTCGAAAATTTATTTTATTTAATCATATTCTTATATAATCAAAACCAATCAACCTGATCTAACCCATTCGCCTAATTACGAAATGCAGAACATATTATCGCCGAAAAATGAATACTATTTAATCGCTTAATTTGTTCTTTTTATTTCTTACGATTATCGTGCTACAGGTACCACCCGTCTAAACGCGATATTACCCGCGTCGCGCGGTCGGTATCGTGCAACAATACAATGTCATGTTGTTATACAGTTGAGCCGAGATAATTCAAAATCTGATGAACCGAACGTTTTTCAACAATTTTAACACAACTCTGATTCGTTTCACTTGTTCGAGATCCCTGTTGAATCGCTATTATTCGTGTTTCACGTTTGTTCAAACGTTAACCGATCCCGTCTCTTGGAATCTAATAAACGCAAGTCGGGGATAATATTCAGCCATCTTGAGACAAAAACACACTCACACTCTTGCACACCAAACACACACACACACACACGCACACACACACAAACTCCCGTGTACATATAGATGTGTATATTCTGACATGTTGCTGTTGTTTTTTTTTTTATGACGCGTTCCGCAGCGGTCGAATGCGCCGACGACGGTCAGTGTACAAAC